>CM068552.1:15872752-16566053 GCA_035048495.1 Euptelea pleiosperma
AGGGAGAAATCGCCGGAAGGAACGACGAACAGGAGCGAAAGAGGAGAGGAGAGAAGGCGGGAAGGCGGGAGAGAAAGTGAAAGCGACTTAAAGTCGTCGCCTGGCAGACGCCCTTTCAAAGGGCGTTTTTTCAGTAAAACGTTTTTTAAAAAACCATTTAGGAGGAATAAACGCCCTTTAACCATTTAGGAGGAATAAACGCCCTTTTAAAGGGCGTTTGTCAGGGTGTCAGCCCATCAGTCATTCGTTAGTCAGGGCGGTGACTAACGAATGACTGATGCGATTGACATCTGACGAAACGCCCTTTGAAAGGGCGTTTCGTTTTCTTTTTTGGGATTTGCGAAAACTTGTATTCTTTTTTGTAAATCAATTAAAGTTTATTTTCTTTTCTGCAATTTTCCGTATCCTTTATTTATAATATATTCCACCATATCTGTTTATAAATTTCTTTTAGAAAAAATTAACACATTCCTATACTTGGATTCGGGTTATATGCGCCAGAGCATCACAGACCAAACAAAAAGGCCATGCTCAAGTTGTGACACATCAGCAAACACAACCGCAACCTAGGTTAGTTGGTTTTATTTTTTAGGGCTTTTTTTGCTTTTCCCCTTTACTTTATTGATGCAATTTGCATCTCACCCACTGTTTTTAAAATATTTGGGTCTCACCCTTTGACCAAGGTCAATGTTGTTCACCATAGACGGTCTCCGGATGGACATCCTAATATTTTTTTAAATGACTATAATGACTTTGGATGAGACATAAATATTTTAAAAACATTGGGTGCACTGCAAATTTCATCAATAAACTAAGGGGGACAAGCAAAAAATTATTTTATTTAGGTTTTTTATTTTTCAAATTTTTTTGGAGGATTGTGAACTATAAAAGGCAAGGTTTAAAAAACGGCTGTTATAATGAAAATAACGGCAGTTATAACAGATTCGGACCTCCCCCGTTACATTATGGACAGTTAAAACACCCAAAAAATAACGGCCGTTATTTTATGTTATTTTTCCATTATAAAGAAAATAACGACCGTTAATTTCTGAAAAAAAGGACATTTTTCCTTTATTTTCCATTTTTTCCGTTATTTTTTCGTTTTTGAAATTTTGAAATTTTGAAATTCAAATTTTAAAATTCAAAATTTGAATTTCAGCGCCATTATTTTCTGTTATATTCTTTTTTTTTTTTTTTTCCATTTTTTTCTGTTTTTGCTCCTGAGCATTTTTTTCGCTATAACAGAAAAAACGGTAACACCCCTAGTCAGTTATACCGTTATAACGGTCCCCTATAAATCTTGATTAAAGGAAGTCACCTTCACAGGTTGTTAAGCACGCTAATGTCCCTCATCAATGATGACGAGAGGCTACAATATGAGCCACGTGGCACACTCTTAGAGGTCACTAACCGTACGGATGTTGGGCCCATCCCTAGGTGGAGCTACATACAAAATATTAGCTTGACTAGTGATTTCAAACCATTGGATCTTTGTACTCCAAATAATGCTCAAATTCTACGGATAAAATCAACCCAAGAAAACGACTCTAATCCAATGCTTAAAATTAACATCAGATTAATTTTTGGTCTATAGGTCCACCTATGGTTGGGCCAAAAGTAATGAAGAAAGGTTTTGAGCTCACAATCCTCAAAAAATAAGAATTCCTAAAATTTTTTTTTTTTTTGCTTGTCCCCCATACTTTATTAATGCAATTTGCATCGCACCCAATGTTTTTAAAACATTTGCGTCTCACCCAAGGTCATTATAGTCATTTAAAAAATATTGGGATGTCCATCTGGAGACCGTCTATGGTCAATGACGTTGACCATGGTCAAAAGGTGAGACACAAATATTTTGAAAACATTGGGTGAGATGCAAATTGCATCAATAAAGTAAGGGGGTAAAGCAAAAAAGCCCTATTTTTTTGAAATTGAGGTGATGTGGGGAAAGCTCTGTGGGGCCGTTCTATTTTGCATATACGGCCTTGGTGCGTATAATCCGTGCCCCCTATTCTTTTGGGGACTTTGATAAATGAGAAATATATTTTGTAATTATGAGTATCGTTTACATTATTAGACTTAAAAGAAGCATCATATAGTTTCGGTACTATTATATTAAAATTACTGTTAGATGTAAATTACAATATGAGTGTATGCACATATAACCCCAAGGGTTGAGTGCTGCTGGCCAAGACTCTGCTTCAAAAAGAAAGGGTTTTGAGTTCAATTCTCCTTGGGGACACCCCCTGGGAGATCTAAAGTAACAATAAGTGGCTCAGTCCACACCAAACTCTCCCATAACACTTGGCACGAATGGAGGGGTGACTAGCGTGTCCCAGTAGTCTAGACGGGTGCTCTCAAAGACCCAAATACTCTCGATTTCAAAAAAAAAATATATATATATATTCACTTATATTTTCCCTCTTTATATATATATATATATAAATGTGTAGATTTGAACTAAAAAACGTAGGAAAATGCTATCTCACAAATAATCTAACAAAAAACTATGCGGTTTTAGGTCATTTGACCATTACATTCAAGAGAACTAGTCTTTGAGGCACAACAATTGCATGGATCCATGGAATCCCATGGTTAATGGTCTCAACTGCATAATTTTTTTGTCCCACTATCCATGTGATAGCATAACTCAAAAAGTAATAAACCTGAAGTCCACTTATCGATCTTTTGAACCTACTATTGATTTAGGGTTTGTTTGGTACGTGAGAAAAAGAGTTCCGACGGCGAATATTTAGCCAGGTGAATATTATCTTAGATAAATATTTGCTCATATCAATATTTAACAATGTTTGGTATGTGTATGAACTAGCTCACTTCAGCTTACTTCCTTTTCTTTCAATTTGAGTGGGTCCCACATATCAAAGTAAGTCAAAAATAAGTTGGGCGAGTGCGGGAACCACATATTATGTCAAAGGATAAAAAAAATTTTATTTTTATCTTTTTTATATATTAAAAAATTAATTTTTATTGAAAATAGTGATTTTCCGGCGAGAAAATAAAATTTTCTCACCAAGGCATAATCGGCGTGAAAATATTTACACAAGGGGGGAGGTGATCAAATGTTTTCCCGCAGCGGAGGGCAAATATGTGGGCCCGGCTAAATATTTGCCGAGGGCGAGTGGCTGCCAAACGCACCCGGGCGAATATTAGCGCGGCTAAATATTTTATTTTCCCGCTTAAAGTTGCCTTTTTTATTCGGTGGGCGAAATTTTGCAGCTTCATGATTGGCCAACATGGCCGATGTCCGCTCAACTTTTAAAAAAAATTATTGGCAAAGTAAAAAATCATTATCCTTGTTACCCAAAAAATTGAAAGGATCAATTCAATGTTTTTTACTTGCAACGGTTGAAAAACTGTTAAAAGGGGCTAGACAAAGAGAATGAAAACTTAAGGGAGTTTTCTTAATATAGAAAATTTATTAATGGGCTCCTTACAAAAAAGACCTTAGTTTTGTAACAAGCCAAGTGAGCCTGGTTTGGGAATTAATGAGATGAGGCCCACATGACTTATTCATGTCGGAAATGATGAGGTGAAGAAAATGATGAGGTGACTTTCGAAGAAAGTACCTAAAGTAGATGGCTGATGTCATTGTCGGCATAATGAATGCGTTGTCCGTCTTTCAACGCCAAGAAACATTTTCCTAGGGTTTATTTATGGGTCGGGTTCCGGTGACCAACACCTCGTAGAAGATGAATCAATGGCTGATTTTCGGTGAAGATGATCCATATGGTGAAGAGATCATACTAACAAAAATTCAAATCATTCTGATATTCATAGACTGGTTTATGAAAATCGCATTTAAGGGGGTTAGAAATTTCAGATGGGCTGATTTTTTGTTGGGGTTTATCTATTTGGTGAGGAGAACATACTCACCAAAAATCAGCCATTGATTCATTCTCTATGAGGGTACACCAAGGTGTTGGTCAAAATTGTTGGTCGCTGGAACCAGACCTTTTATTTATATATTTACCTGCACCAATATTCTGTGTTTAATTTTTCCATTGAGAGATAGGTATTTGCTTATTGTTTGCAGTCACTTTTTGGCTACAAACATTAGATCACTTTTTAAAAAAAAAATTGCATCGAAGGCAAATATTTCTTGAAGCATCTCCAACCTGCTTTATTAATTCAGCTTCAGAAAAACATATTTTTCAAATTTAGAGATAGAGGCGGTATCTAAGAAGTGTTGAACTCCAACCAGTCCCATCTTAAAAAAAGATTCAAAAGATAAATATTAAAATTTTTCAAAATAATTAATTTTTTATTTAAAAATAATAATTAAGAAATGTAAGAAATAGAGATCTTTCTATTTGCTGTAAAGAAATATAGAGATATAGGGTTCAACTTCAGATTGAAGTTGGATTTTACAAAAGTATTATCAAATTTGAAGTTACAGAGCCTAACCGGTTGGAATTGCTCTTAGATGTTGCACCATCAAGCACATACAAATGCTACAAACATTTGCGTGCAAACATTTGTTTTGCTACCAAGCAATGCTTTAATGGGAATTTCTTTTCCATTGAAAATTGAGAACGGCGAATCATGTTCATGGGACCCACACGCTAACCATCAATTAGTTGAGAAAATTGGGTGTGACTCAATTATGCATCATTTACTGGCGACAATCATTTCCATCGATTTTTTTTCTTCTAACATAACCAATGATTAGCGATTTCTAAGCATTGTTTTGGAGTCGTTTTCATGAGTTGATTTTTAACCGCGGAATTTGAGAATTATGACCATTATTTGGGGTACAAAGATCTGAGAAAACCTTTGCTCACACCTGTGTCATAATATGAGCCACGGGGCACACTCTTAGAGGACGATGACTGTGTGGATGTTTGGCTAGTCCTTCGGTGGACTTGTAAACCAAAAACTAGCTTGATTAGTGATTTCTAAGCGTTGGATTGGAGTCATTTGCATGTATTGATTTTAACCGTAGAATTTAAAGCATTATTGACCATTATTTGGGGTACTAGATCCAAAGGTTTGACATAACTAATCAGGCTGATTTTTGGTTTGCAGGTCCAACGAGGGACTGGCCAAACATCCATTAGGTCATCGTAATCTAAGAGTGTGCCACGTGGCTCATATTGTGCTGTGTGATCGGCTTTACTCACACACAGATGTGAGCGAAGGCTAGATCCACGTGGCTCACAACGTCCATGGACCCGGACCATGTTATCAATACTATTTTTCAGACGTGTAGGTGGATTGAAGGGCGACACGTGTGATCGTACTGTTGTTTTTAGATTCCTAAATCCGCGTAAGCGAACCTAACTATATTAAAATCTATCAACACGTGTCAAACATTGGCTACCATAAATTCTCCATATGATAGATGTTGGCCTCTAACCTAGCCGAGATGATCCATTTGGTCGGAACCTGTCGACACCATGTAATATGGGGACCCGCGAGCTACCATATTGTTCTATTTTCATATTCCCTGGGGAGGACTCGTCTCTATGCTCCAAACCGTTCGATGGTCTCTCGACATTTGTTAGGTACAAATCTTGATGACCATCGACGGTTAGGATGGACACCATTACGGCTCCTTTTATTTATGTAAGTAGAAATTGAGCCATAAAGTAGACCGGGTCAAATACCAGTGCGGTCGGTACACGGCGGGTTTGTAATTCAAATATGATTTCATTGTACCCGTATTTTTTTTTAATGGATGATTTTCGACTAGGCACACGATGATCAAGTCAAAATAGTTTTTAAGTGATCTTTTTTATTTTTTAGTTTTTTTTTTTTATCGTAGACCGTAAACAGCGCTATCTCAATACAAGTTGGGGCGTAAGGCGAAAACTCTATATAAGGCTTTTTTATATTTAATTTATTAATATATACGATATTAATTAAAAAATTTAACTTCCTATATAATAGAAAAATCTTTATTTAACAAAAAAATACTTGATAATAAAAAAATTACGAGAAAAAGTAGATGCAGAGGTCTTTGGTTGCAGTCCATGCAGATGACTCTCGTGGCTCTACATCACGTTTTGGGCCCAATGACTGTGGATGTTCAGCCCACTTATTGTGGATAAACACACTAAAAATCAGCTTGATTGATGATTTCTAGCGATTGGATTTACTTCCCAAAAAACATGCTCGAATCCAACGGCTAGAATCAATCTTAAAAAGTACTAAAATCTATAGCTTGAGATAACCAATCAAGTTGATTTTTGGTTTGTATATCCAACAAGGGGTGGGCTAAACATCCATGCAGTTAGTGGGCCCGTAAAAATGAGCTATGTAGGATATGGCTTGTAGTGGGACCCTTGGGCTAGGTACTTTCTCTCACTAAGGGGCCTTAGGGGGGGACAGCCTTAATGGCCTTCAGGTAGAGACAGGGCTGGCAGTAAATTAACTAAAAATAAATATAGAAATACAAAGTTCGAAGTCTAAATTAAATACTCCTTGTATGGAGATCACATAATAGTTTTCTAGAAATATCTTGATCTAGAAAACTTTTACGCGGAGAGACAAGAATCCTTTCTGAATGCATAGAAATAAGTAGTGGAAATGCAAAGGGTATTTTTGAAGAAAAGGTTGAAGGGTCGTTTTCCTTATATAAAGTATAAATAAATGACGACTTACACTAACATCATCACATTTGTATCGGTTCATGAAAATATCAAAACCATCAAATCCGTAAATCTTTTATGGACTTTTTCGCTAGATTTTCCTTTTGACTATAAAAATAAGGGAATAAATCAAATAGTAATCACCAAGGGAATTGATTTTTACAAGTGAGCTTTTTACCCCCCCTAGCAAAGCTATCTTCACCATCTTTTGAAAGTCAGATGGGAAGTGAGAAGGATAATTTTGTCAAATGTGAAAAATGTTGGTTCGAAAACAGTTTATATTTATTTATTTTCCAATGATTCTTATATATTATAGGGAATATTACCTCTAGGGCTGTAAGTGTAAACTTACGTTCCAAGGCAACCTCTTTATAATTGGGTCCAAAAAGGGTTGCCTTTTAAGAAATATGGACTTAAAACCCCAATCAGCCTATTTTGAGCAACTTTTAAAAATATATTCCTACTTTACCCTCATGGGTACATAAGCTTAGTGGTTTTAATAAAAAAAATAAAAATAAAAAAGAAAAAGAAAAAGTAACTAATTAAATTAAACAAGGAGAGACTGTAAACCAAAAATTAGTCTAATTAGTGATTTACAACCTTTGGATCTTTGTACCCACATAACGCTCAATAATGTTCAAATTCCCAAGGAAATCACTGATTAGGTTTATTTTTGGTTTGTACCTCCACCTAGTCATTGGTCAAACATCCATATGGTCAACGTCCACTAAAAGTGTGATACATGGATCGTATTGTGGGCTACGATCGGCTTCGCTCACAGCCCGGTGTACTACCAATTACTTTGGCAAAAGGAGGGGGTAGTACTAAATTAGCCTACCAAAAAAAGGGATAAAACTACGACTCTGAGGGTAAAGTAGGAAATAACTTCTACTCAAAATAGGTTGATTGGGGTTTTAAGTCCATATTTCTAAAAATGCAACCCTTTTCGGGCTGTAACTTTAAACTTATAATGAACGAGCCACGCACTTGGAGTCTCGTCAAAGAATTTGACACCTTTATTCCAAAATTGCGCCTTCATACTCTAATTTTTATGATTCTATAACAAAAGAAATTTTATTCTTTTAATTAGCATATTCCTTCTAATATCCAAATATTAATAATTTGATACCATGGTTCAATAAAAAAAACTTATACTTATCAAAATCGTTGCAAAGTTTTCAAATTTAAATTATCCTGAAATGGCTACAGGATTAAAAAACTGCTTTCCAAATTTTTAAAAAATCAAATCAAAATTTTGAAGAGTCAACCTTTGCTCAATAACATATTGACGAAAAAAAAATGCTCAATGACGTCTGTACGTTGTTAGATATACATTGGAAAATGTGATTTCGCTATTTTCTCATATTTTTAAACCCTCCATTTATTTAAATAAAGCAAATCTTACACTACTAAAAAATTAATAAAGATTTCGATTTTGAAAAATAGATAGATCTCAGTTGCATAAAAATCGAGATAGAAAGTAAGCGCAAAAAATTCCCACAAAACTTTCGATTGTGGTTTTTGTAAGAAACTGAGATAGAAAACAAGACTCTCGAGTGTATAGTAAATGAGATAAAAAAGTTTCTATCACAGGTTTTAGAAGAAAATCAAGACTGCAAGTTGATATTTCTATGTTGTTCCTCACGAAACCGAGATCAAAAGTTAGTCTTTTCTTGCTATCTCGGTTTCTAGAAATCCGTGATTAAAGATATTAAGTTTCTTTTCACTCTCACGAACTAAATCTCTCTCAATCTCTGGCCCTATAAACCCTAAACCTGAATCCTCTCTCTCTCTCCCTCTCCTCCAACGATCCCGTAGCTACATTTTTTTCTTCTTTTCATTTCAGTTTCATAGAGTGATCAAAAGTCCAAGGTTTTCTTTCATCAAGAAAAGCATTTCGCTTGGGTTTTCTATGAATCATCTCTAGAGGAAGTGGTAACAAAAGCATGAATGATCTCTAAACAAGTATGAATGATTTCTTCGTCTTCAATGGGTAATTGTGTTGTCTAGTTAGCGAACTAGGTGGTAGACATGGGTTGAAGAGATTAAGTGAGAGAGGAAGTGTACCCAACCAGGTGGGTAGTCTTCAGTTGTTTGGCATATATAGACATGAATGATCTTAACTGTAATGTTTCCATGGTTATTCTTTTGAAGAGATATCTGTATGTTTCCATCGGTTGTATTTTTTAGAGTACTACACATACTTGTTTGTGATTTTACTCTAATGCCAACTAATTTATAACCAGAGGGGGTCCGACCTCAAAACTTCCACTATCCAAGCTGGAGGGACCCTCACTCAAATAGTCTCCGAAGAGAATAGTTTTGTCATTGGTGCTATAGTACGAGCAGAAATATTTCAAGATCTAGGAACAAAGGAGAAAGTAAAAGAATTGAAGAAAGAAGAGCTGTCCTCCGTGATGAGGAGAACCACCCTCTATCCGCAACAAGAATTTGACGCCTCTACAATGTTCAAAATTTAGAAAATTCTACCGAAGGAATTAGAAAGCCTAAGGCTATAATTTGGAAACAGGACATATAGGGGGACACTGAAAATCTTCCACGGGTTCATTCAAAACAAAATTTAGAGAGCAGAATGCCTGATGTTGCACTTCAAAAATTCAGTAGAAAGAAATCTATCTATAAGTCCATGGCGTTTTTAACTCCACAGAAAATTGCATAAAAAACGCTAAAAAGATCTAGAACACAGTAAAAAACATTGAACAACATGAAAATAAAAGTAAATTGTAGAAAACCAAAATTGAAATATTATAATGAAATAGGCAAAAAAAAAAAAAAAATCACCAAATTGTTTGTTTTTCATGAATTTGTTTCTTAAAAAAAGAAGTCAACACATCAATTACGAAAAGAAAAGCATAGGTTTGGATTGAAGAGTTATGCTCAAAATATTACAATTGTACTAAGAATTGCGGAAATATACAAAGCATGTAACCCAACTTGCATTCATTCCATATTCAAATAGTTCTTGGACATCTGAAATAAATATATATAAAATCCTAACTATTATCCTTTAAATCATAAAAGGTTCCATACACATGTTCTAAAAAATAAAAAAGTATAACATAAAAGTAAAACTTTCTGCAACTCTGTAGAAACTTCACACATCTATTCACGCACTCCATAGGCTAGAACTAAATCAAGAAGTAGGGGATGAGCCAAAAAACTCATTAGGTACCTTCGACCCACCCATATACATATAGGGGATGTAATGACTAACCTCAAATATACCAACAATATTGAAAATACAGGTTTTAAACTAAAATAAAGCAGTAAACAATAACATATGTTCACTAGTAATTAAACCCAGTGAAACACAATCTCCTTATAACCAACACAACCCAATGCATGAACATAACATTTTCTTGAGAACATCCCAACAGCCCGCTTGACTCTCTATAACCTCAACCACATTGATCCAAGAAGATTTAGGTGGCGTTTGGTAATTTCTTTTTCTCAGACCTTAAGTTTGAATGAACTGAAATTAAGTGATTTTTGTGATGGCGTTTGGTAAACAACTTAATTTCAGCACTTATCACCAAAATCATTGAAATTAAGTGAAAAGTAAAAAAAGTGACCTTCCCTTCACTTATTGTGGTAAGTGAAAGAATATTTAAAAAAGATTCTCAGATTCTCTTTTAATGCCAACACTGCCCTTTTCTCAAAGCTTTCTAAAACTTACAAAAGTATCCTAATGAATATTTAAAAAACCCACAATGCCCTTGACTTAATTTTAAGACTTAAGATCTTTACCAAAAAATCTAATTCAAACATGAGTCATTAAACTATCAGACCTTAAACACTTTAAACTTTTAGATTTGATAACTTAATTTACCAAACGTCACCTTAGTCTTTCACCCAAGGGAACACAATGCCCTTCTTGCCTTCATAGGTGTCTAGTAAGACTATACCCTTTACCCATAAGGGTGTCCAACAAGACTACATCCTCTAGACCATTCCCACCCATAAATATTCTCTGACTTCATAATTTCATTTTCTTTTGTTTCCCCTTTTTATTGCTTTTCTTCGATTGAGATCCATCTAGAAATAACTTTATTTATTGCTTGAACAAGAACAATATTCTATATTGAACCCTTCAATGCTTAAGGTCAATTTTGTTGAGCTTTTACAATTGAAAACCTCATCAATACCCATTTGATTTGTTACCATTGAAGCCGGTTTAATTAAGTTGTATATTGGTTCTTTCATTTTTTGTGCTAAGTAATTTACAACAGTCAATGCATCTCATAGTAGTGTTAAATTGGCAGCAATACTAAAATATCTCGATTCTAGGTAAACCGAGATGAAATGTTGGGAAAAGATACTGGGATAAAAAATTTATAAAAGATATCGGTTCTTGACGAAGCAAGATCAAATCTTGGGAAAAAAAAATCTCGGCTTCGAATCTTCAATAAAGAAGCCGAGATCAAGAGGTAAGGTTCAAAAGTGGAAAAAGATCATTAAAGTTGTCAAAATAGACTTTTATTTACCCAAAATAGATCTTGGTTCTTTTGACTTTTTATTTCGTTTTGTTTTACCGGGATCTTTTATTCCAAAAAGATCTTGGTTTTTGACTTCTCCAAAAATCACGTTACACAAAAAAACATGTATGATATGAGTGAGACAGTCCGTTGGCTAGTTGGCTCTCTTATAGTTTTGGGCTCATCCGAATTCGACAACCTATTATGTAATAGGTTGACTAGTAATGGGCCCAGTAGTATGGGCTAATACACATGTGGGCCTTCTACACATCAGTACTATGGACTAATACACCTGTGGGCCGCCCACACATCTTGGTGGGGATTTTATAAGTGCAACAAGCATGAATTGGCCAAAAGTCCTCTTAAATGTTAAACCTAAAGAAAAATCTCATTCTCTTAAAAGAAGTTGTGGTCAGAATATAGTCATGAGTGGGGTCCCAAATGCATGTGGGTTTTTAATATTAAAATTAAATAGGGTTACTGATACGCCAAAGAGCAATTATAACAATTCACGGTTAAAAATAAATCATGGAAACGACTCTAATCCAACGGATAGAAATTACTCGTCAAGTTGAATTTTGGTATGTAAGTCCATCAAGGAATGGTACAAACATCCATACGCTCAGCGGACTCTAAGATTGTGCCACGTGGCTCATACTGAGGTCTGTCATCAACGTTGATGAGGCCCCTACGATCACTCCTGTACCGCCCCCTAGTATATATAAAGTTATATGACACGCGGTCATCACAAAAATTGAGTTAAGGGCTGATTTTTGGTGAGGATGATCTCTTCAACATGGAGATCATCCTCACTAACAATCAGTAATTTCCCCTATCCATGAGTCATGTACTTTCCATGAGGCTATAGAAGTTGAAATGGGTTGATTTTTTGTGGGGGTGATATCCATGTTGAGATGAATATCATCACCAAAATCGGCCCTTATAACTCATCTGCATGTGAGTCTCACGTCCATGAGTCATTTTATGAGTCACAAAAGCACGAGTCATCGTATCCCAGCCAAACATATATATACATCTCCTATGTCCATAAGAATTCAAGATAAAATGGTCTTGTGACCAGCCGAAGGCTCAGCAAGTTTAGGGCCAAGTAGCCTGAGCAACAAGCTTGGGGGTGCAACAAAAGTTTCAAATTTAGCAGGCTGGACTCGAAAAACATTGGGCCAACAAACCCATCGATGTCACCCAGTTACAAAACCAGTTCATAATTGGATGATCAAATGCGAAAGCAAATAAGAAATAAGAAAAGATGTGAGATTGATTTGATTTTAGGCAAATCAGACATCTTGTGGGACCGAGCCTCCTAAGCGATTTCTCGCAAAAAAAAAAATGTTAATTCTTTATTGATTTCCAAAGCTTCATACAATTATGTAAAGAAATTAATTTGTCAAAAATAACCTAATGCATATCTCTTCATCTTAATCTTAATCCTATCCCAAAATTTAGCAATTGATTATGCTACTGCGTAACTAATTACATTATCATACTCCCTTCTAACTATATTTTGGCACTTAAAATGTTAACCAAACAGAAATATGATTCCTCCAGGATCCAAAATTTCATTAGATTCGACCTCAAGGAGAGCTATATCACAATAGCTTGTTCTCTGTAGGTGATGTTGATCATACAAGCAATATACAAGGAAAAAAACAAGTCGATTGACCGAGTTTAAGTGAAATGAGATCTATCCATTTTTGTACTTCTTAAAACAAATTTGATAGCAAGTTTCTCAGAAATAGTGAACTGGGGTAAGTCTGATTCGGGGGACTATTCTCTTTAGTGTGATCTACCTCCTTACAATTTTAAGAGTTACAACCTGAGTTTTTGTTGAATATTTTATTACAAAACACAAACTTTTGCTTGTTTAAAAAATGAACATTTATTTTTAATCCTACATAAAAAAGAGACGAAAAAAACAACTTATTTTTTAAATTTATTGTATATTTTACTGTATGTAATGAGTGAGCATGGAGACTTGGTGCAAACCAATTGGTTTATACATTCTCAGTGCGTACACACACGTGTGGGACCATGGGCCTGAGGTATAAAATTTAAATTAAATAAAAGTGGACATTGAACGGACCATAGCGAGACACCCAACCATTAGAAGGTGAGTATATTAATTCAATTTAAATTAAATTAAATTAAATTAAGACTACTTGACAATTGTCTTAAAAGAGAACTCTTAGAACCTCAAGATCAATGGTCAAAGATTTCTCCATTGGCAAATGTGCAATCTAATGGTGTAGATAGAAGGAGAAAAGTCAAGAGACTATTAAATGTCTCTTTATATTGAAAAGACAAAATGTGATTCATAAGAAATTAGAAAATAACAAATTTAAAATTTCCTTTTAACTACAATGAAAAGTCCTAGAGCGTGAATAGGACAATTAAATATTTTTCAATTCAAGAAATTGATCTAAATTAACATATAGTCTCATATATAAATGTTCAAGGCATGAAACATGTTAGTATTCTCTCTCTTCCTTTCCTTTGTCTCTCTTGTTTTTTGTTTTTGTTTTTCCTTTTAATAAAATGCTCATTTAACAAAAAAAAAAAAAAAATAGTATTCAACTACAAATATGGTAGACAAGATAATCAAAATAAAAATAGTGAAGAGCTAAAAATCACACAACACATGAATTTATAGTGGTTCGGTGTTCTCACACCTATGTCCACTTTCAAATAACAAGTAAAATATTATCCACTTAATAATACATTACAACACCTTACAACTGAATGAACAAACGGCTAATAATCCACTCAACCTAACACTCAAGAATCACTCTCTAAGCACCTAGTGAGTCTCCAAGCACACTGACCTACAAGCGCCCATGGATCGGCCCGTTTACCCAAGATCTAATGTGTGATAAAAATAAAAATATTAAGTTGTACCAAAATCATTTCAAAATTTGCCATGATTTATCATAAATAAAATAAAATATTCTATAATGGCGCTTTTATTAAAACATTCGTCTTCGAGTCCTTTTCAATTAATTTTGGCGATTTAAGAATAAGATACGAAAATTGACCAAATCTTAAATTTAATAAAAATATATTTTATTATTCCAATTTTTTTTAAAATCATTAGAAACAAGTTTTGTTAAGACATTTTAATTAAATCCACTATTTAATGCGTAATTAGAATTTAAGTTTTTCAATTAATCAGATATGTATTAACATTTTCTCAAAAAGTAATTTCTTAAAATATTTATTTTATTACGGTGCTCAAAAATATCATTTATTATTTTTAATTAAATAATTACTGTTAACAAAACTACTCTTAATAGATTTTGTTAAAAGTTGCAAAAGATAGTAAATTCTGACTTGTATGAATTTTAAACAATAAAATAAAATCATTTACGATTCTAAACGAATCAAACATGTCTCAATACTCATTATTACATCATACCAACTTTTTAAAATAATTTAATGCACTAAATTTCTTTTCTTGATTCCATTTATTCAAACGACTCCGTCTTTTCAAAAGTATCATCCTCATAAGAATCAATAAAATTTGAAATAATCGGTATAGTACCGTGAGCTTAAGAGCCCAGTAAATCTACGTGTATACATATATCTCATATATGAATATCATTCTATAATCAATAATATTCTATGCATCAAGATATTAATCAACAAACACAAGTATACTAACAATTTTAATATACATCGATTTCAATATACAAAAAAGCCTAAATCCCTTCTCTTTTTTTTGTTCGACGAATCGAGAACTCAATGAATCGAGTTTTATGTGCCCTTCTTAAATATAAATTCATAGGATACATCCCAACTATATATCCGCAGGACGAATCTCGATTATAAATTCATAGGACAAATCCTAAGACTTCTTATTAAGCATTGTCGATTATAAGTGTACTTACCTTTAATCTTGAGAAGCTTCTAGTTCTTCTTCAGTTCTTCAGAGATATTTTTAATACAATTGAGAGAAAAGATAAGATGGGAGAAAATGAAAGAAAATGGTGGCTAGGGTTGGTGAGAGCTTTTAAACTTTTCTTAAATAGATTATGTAAGTATATTTAAAGTTTAGGTTTTTTTGTTTAAATTTTTGGAGGTCAAATCTCAATCGTTGGACATGAAGTTAGTGAAGGGTTGAGATTTAATTAAAGTTGAGTTCATAACAGAGTTTATGGTTTTGGTTGAGAGATTTTCTCAATCTCTCATAGAAATAAGCAACCACTTAGAGATTCTTATTTGAATTAAATCTTTAATGAATTTCCTTTTTTATCTTAATTTAGAAATGATTTTCATCACTTTATAAGGGGTGTATCTAACAACCTTCTAGAAACCCTATTTTAGGTTAATTATGGGCTGGAAATGAGTCATAAGGCTCAAAAAGTCTCTTTAATTGATACTAATATCTTTCTTTAATTAAATTTATGATGACATCCTTTAATTATGGTATGTTAAAAGATGTATTAATTATAAGAGTCAATTATGCACATTTAGTATAATTTACAAAGTCATCCTCTATTTATTTCAATTATTTATAATGTCCTTAATTACGGTTTAGAAAAATATTTAAAAGGTACCCAATTAAAATACGTGGGCCCCGTTAATGTAGGTAAATTATAATAATACCCTTGCATCAAAGTTTAGGTATTACATCAATTCTCAAGGGATGAACAATCCTTAACTCGGTCACAGTGAGTAATAACTCGCCAATAGTATATACAAGAAGTGTTTATAGATTTTGATTGCAAAAATGTCTCTTGATAGGCTAAATAAAATCAATGGAGTGCTAACCTTTCAAAGAAGTCAAACGAATTGGATTGAAACTTCAAGAGAAGCTTCAGGAAGCTTCTTCCACTCGTAGAGAGTCTCTTCCATGTAAGGTCTATATTTTAGTGTTAGTTAATCTTGTGTGACAAAGCACCATTGTATATTCCACCTTACTATGTCGTGTGGGTAGTTAGGATAGTAAGAGTGTTAGTTTGAGGTTGCATTACTCAAAAACTACCTTAAGCCTGCCAAATCAAAAGATCAAGATATCTAAAGAATGAAAGCTTCAAACGATCGCACAATATTAGGTTGGTAAGTGACTTAGAGGCCTAGAACTTTGTTGATTAATACACATAATCGTATACCATAAGTACACTTAAGCATGTGTTTGAAACACGGACAGAACATGAGTTTTACGTATAATCTGTTGAGTCCAATCGATTGGACATCTTGGCCAATCAATCAGACCTGTCCGATCGATTGGACTAATAGACCGATCGATTGGACCTACGCGAAAAAGAGTTGTGTGAATCGTTAAGTTTCTTATTTCAATTCAAACACTTGCTAATTTTAGGCTTGGCTTGTTCACTCTATATATTGATCTTTTTGGGTTGAAACCCTAAGCAATCCAAGGAATCCTAAGCCATTGAAGAGATACAAGGCTTCCAAAAAAGAGTTAGCTCAAGAACGGATGAACTTCTCTTAGGAGCAATATACTCCACGTACGCTTTGATAGTCAAGAGAGTTCTTCGAATCCCATTCTCATTCATGAATTGTCCCATACGTATTAGTTATCAAATGGCTACTTTCTAATAAGACTTAATGTTGAAATCACACCTATATCATAACATTATTGTCGCATACTTGTTGGTTATAGTATAATTACTTTCCGTAGGAAGCACACCTATAGTGTAACATCACGGTCCCATACCCACTAGTTACAATATTATACTTTCTTAGAAAAATAAACAAAAGGAAAACATCATAAGATATTAACGACTCAAAGAAAGACTTAACAATCTCCAATTGCTCCAGAAGTTACAAAGTTGGGGACCTTGTAATAATCTATTTGTCACAAGTAGTTTCCCATGGGAACCTACCACAAGTTGAAACCGAAAATGATTAGGCAATGTTATGAAAATTTGGGGATAATGCATGTGTAATTGAGCTTCCGCAAGGCCTAAGCACATCTCCAATATTCAATGTGACTGATTTGTATGAGTTCCATGGGGGTGGGGAGGTGTTGATCTAAATGAAGATGATATATATAAATGAGAATCAAACTACTTAAGTACCGAAATTTTCATAGCATTAGGCATTGCCCCAACTAAGATGATACAAATGAGAATCAATCGAAATTTATGAAATAATAGAGATCAATACGATTAAGGGCTGCAATGGCTCGTTTGAGAAACTCCTAGTTCACTGGGAAGGAAAGCCCCAACTAAAAACACATGGATGAGCTATGATGAGCTTCACGATTGGATGAAGATGCATACTGTTAAGGAAACAGACACAATGGTCACTGAATTTCCAGATTCTTCTCTAGAGATTTCCTCTAGAGAAAATCTTTCAAATCCTACACGTTGTTTGCTGCACATGGAAGCTGAGAACACTAATATGGAAGGCGTTTCTAATCTCGAGGAGTTCCCATATTTGGCAAACAGAGTTGCTAAATATGATGGCAAGCATGACGATCTCTCACCTAAATAAGGACAATATTTCCTCTGTTTTGTAATAAATTCCCATCTCTTGTAAAGAAACTTCTTTACACGTTTTTAAAGAGTTCTATATATACACTCTTAGGTTGATACAGAAAAAAAACTTTCTCTTCCCTCTCAAGACTTATAAAACCGTTTATGGTATCAGAGCTATCTAGCTCTAACGAGATCAAATCCTGGTTAGGTTCTCCTTTCTTCATCTTATTCTCTCTACTTCTCTTCTTTCATCATGTCTTCTCCAAATACTATTCTTCTCCTTCTCAAACGTGGCCAACATGGCTTCTCTCAAGTTAACATCCACAAACTATTTAATGTGGAGAACTCAATTTGACTCTCTTCTTGCTAGTCAAAATCTCATGGGTTTTATTGATGGAATCAACCCAAAACTGTCCCCTACCATCACTGTTGACGATAAAACTGGAGAAAATCCAAAACATCACAAGTGGTATCTCACAAACAAACTGGTGTTCACTCTTCTATGTACTTCTTTGACAGAAGAGCCTATGAGTCAGGTTATGGGTCTGACATGCTCCCGAGATGTATGGACCGCATTGGAGGAGACCTACTCTCACAAAGCAGTCACACGGGAGTAACAACTTAAGGAGGAACTCCAATCCTTGAAAAGAGGAATAACTAATTCTATTTCAGAACATGCTAGAAAATACAAAGCTCTCCTAGATACTCTAAGTGCCATTGGGGGGATCCGTAGGTTTTTGTGAAAGGGATGCTCTTATCATGTTATTGCTGAAAATAAAAACCGAATTCCTCTATTTGATGTCAATTCATCCAGCGAGATAAAGGAGTCAGAAAAGACATTCTGGTTTCTAAGAGGGCTTGGTCTAAAATATCAATCCTTTACCACTACAATCATGGACAAACCACCAATTCCCGGCCCCCTTTCAAAGAAGTCCTTCCTGCAGTGTTGAGCCATGAGTTTTTGTTGAAATCTCTTGGCTTGGCACTCCCTACACATGAATCAACGTTCTTTGTACAACGTGGTGGTCGTTCAGGACGTGGTTGACGTGGTGGTGGCTGAGGCAACCGCAACTATCAAGGCCGAGGTCAGTTGAACTATAGTCACAATGGTTTTTCTCACAATAACCAACGTGATGGGAAACACGGACATATCAACCTACCAGGTGTTTTGAAACGTTCTCCCTTGTAATACCTTGAACTTTTGTTCAGGGGTATTAGAGTAATTTACATTTAGAGTAGTATTTTCGACAAATGATAAAATTAAAATAATTAATATCTTTGAGTTATATATTAATTGCCTTAATTAAAACTTTTCATAACTTTTAGTCTTTTAAAAATAATGAATATCTTTATCTAATCAAAGACTTGAACTTTAAAAATAAAATACTATTTAAATAAATTACCAATGATAATTAATTACACACATAAATAAATAAATAAATAAATACTTATCATTTTCTTTTGAGCAACTATTAAAAATAGAAGAATTTTCTAAAAACTTACACATTTTCAACTTTCACCATTAGATAGCTCTCCATTACAAATCGTTGAGAGCTTTGAGAGCCCTAAAAACACCATAACGTCTTACCCTTTGAGATCATGGCTTGAGACAAAAATGTTCATACTTTTGAGATGTTTGACATACTTGAATTCTGGCTTTATCCAACGATGATCGGTAAAAACACCAACGGCTACTTTTTCACCATTGATTTAAGTTCGGATGAAGATCAACGGATAAGGTAGGTACACATACATATTTTAATAGATAATCTCTCTTATTTTACTTTATTAATTATGTTATATGTATGTACTTAATTGATAATGTTGTGGGTATTATTGTGATTTGGATCTGATTGGATTGACCGGTGTACCAGAAAAAAAAGGTTATAGATAATGATTTTGTATAATATTGAAGTGTTAGTTTTGGTGTGATCCTAATGGATACCTGCAAAAATAAAAATTAAAAAGGGCCTGGAGCCTTAAGATGAAAGACCCCAGACCCCTACAGAAAAGCCTTTTGACTACTCCCAACGTGGGAAGGGGAAGGAGACCCAAGATTGGGTTGTAGTTATAATCATATAAATATAATATTATTGGACTAATCGTGAGGAAGATTTATTATTCTTGGTTGACGTTACTAATTTATATTATCTGTTATGTATTGAATATGCCATGATTTTTTTGTTAGAATATGCGATATTATCTATGATATATATGCAGTGTACATTGGATTATCTACTAGGCTTTTGGCTCATGGTATTTACCAAACATTTCTGATTTAATTGAGAATGGAGTGAATTTTGGAGTTGATGCACTTGATGAGGACGATAGCATGAGAAAATCAGATGGACAATTGAGAATATCGATGAGATTGATGCGGGACCCTATATATTTGTTATTTGTATTATTTTTATATGCGTAATTTATTAAAGACTCACATTGTCTATTATTTAAAACTTTTTTAAAATTTTTTTTAATCATGCGGATGATCAATATTTGACTTCATATACTATTTGACCAACAGTAGGCATGGTGGTCTCTACACTTTGGACCGCATCAACTCCTCTTTATTATTCATTGCTGCTCCCTTACCAAAAGCCTCATAGTCTATCTAGCATCATCGCTTGGGTCATCTATCTGATTGAGTCCTTTCCTTCATCAATAAATAGGGGACCATTCAAATTAGGGGTGTCGATTTTACCCGTTTAACCGGAACCGAAAACACCGGTTCCGGTTCCACATTTTTGGGAATTGATTAAAATGGAACTGGAACCGGAACCGAATCGAACTGAAAATAATGGTTTCAATTCCGGGTAGTCTAATATGGAACCGAAACCGATAAGAACCGGAATCGAACCGATAAGAACCGGTACCAATGTATAAATATAGTGTAAAAATTCTCATATTCTCAAGATTTTGCCCATTATACCTGGAACCGGAACCGGAACCGACAGAAATACATAATCGGTTCCGGTTCCGGATCCATCACTTTGAGAATCGGAACTGTTAAGGAACCGAACCGATAAGAACCGGAACCGATTGTTCCGGTTCTGGCCACCTTAGGAATCGAACCGGAGCCGACCCGTTGACACTCCTAATTCAAATTGTCTCCCCCTCCAAGTCTAGCTCTACGGTTTGTCCAAGTTGCCAACTTGGAAAGAGTCATAGGTTACCTTTTATTGTCAATGAAAAGCGATGTACTTCTCCATTAACAATAATACATGCTGATATTTGGGGCCCATCCCCAGTTCTTTCTAATCATGGCTTCTGTTATTATGTCATATTTATTGACGATTTTAGCAGGTATACATGGTTTTACCCTATGCGCAATAAATCTGATTTTTCTTCTTTATTTTTACAATTTCAAAAAATGGTTGAAAATCAATTTGATTGCAAAATAAAAATCTTCCAATGTGATGGTGGTCAAGATAAAACTGAGTTTCTTACTCACCTTTCCCATTGTGGTATCCTCAAACGCATCCCTTGCCCTCACACTCAAGCCCAAAATGGAAGGGCAGTGCATAAGCACCGCCACCTCACTGAAACTGGCCTTACGCTACTTTTTCATAGTATATCTCCATCGTATTTTCCGACATGTGGTATTTGATGAGTCTATTTTTCCCTTCACCAGTGATAGTTCATCTACCTTGTCCATGGAGGATTTTGTTTCTTTCTGTGATCCTGTAGATGATGAAGTCATTAAGGAAGCAACCACGTCATCCACCATACAAGGAATCATGCCTTCAACAGATTGTGATCAACAACCATCCTCATATATCCCTGATCTTGATGATGCACCACCTGCTCGTTTCTTCGAGCCCTCAGGACAGACTTTCATGCCGACTTTGAGCTCTACTGTTTTGGATGATACCAACAGCCCTATTGACATTCCTGGGGGTTCGATTACCATTGATCTGCCTCTCTCCTCACCAAGCGATTTACATTCATCAAGTGGATTAACTTCGCCATCTCCTGGGTATCCCAATGCACCCAATGTTCACCCCATGGTGACAGGGTCCAAGTCTTGGCCCATTACTACAGTCCATCCTTTGCCATCCCAACCATCCTCCTTTCTTGTTGCTCTTTTTGCAATCAAAGAACACCGAGGATACAAGAGTGCCATTAAGTCCCCTCACTGGAAAGTTGCTATGGATGAAGATATCCAATCCCTGCATCAAAACAATACATGGGCTCTTATTCCACGTACTCCATCAATGAACATTGTGGGCTCTAAATGGTTCTTTAAGACCAATTTGCTACCCGATGGGACAATCAAATAATACAAGGCCTGTCTTGTCGCTTAAGGCTATACTAAGGTTGAGGGTCTTAACTTTGATGAGACCTTCAGCCCTGTGGTCAAATCGGCAACCATCCGTCTTGTTCTTTCAATGGCAACTATCCATGGTTGGGAAATTCGGCAGCTCGACGTTAAGAACACTTTTCTACATGGGTTTCTCAATGAAGAGGTGTTCATGGATCAACCTCCCAGCTATATGGACCTCTCTCAACCTTGACATGTTTGCCGCCTTAATAAGGCCTTATATGGGCCTAAACAAGCCCCTCGGGCATGGTTTGATCGATTCAGCTCCTTTCTCATACATGTTGGCTTCTCTTGCAGTAAAGTGGATACTTCAATGTTTGTCTACATTCTTATTCTCCTAGTATATGTGGATGATATTGTCCTTACTGGCAGTCATCCCACGCTCCTAACTGAATTTATTCTCCATTTGGGTCGCGAATTCACCATGAAAGACCTCGATAACTTACACTACTTCCTTGGGATCGAGGTCGCATCCACCTTTGATGACCTTTTTCTTACTCAAAGCAAGTATGCACAAGATCTTCTTGAGCGTGCCCATATGGATTGGGCCAAACTGATATCCACCCCCATGGTTCTTGGTCAGAAGTTGACCATCGAAGGCATCAAGTTTGAAGATCCTACGTACCCTTTTATCGAAGTATTGTTGGGGGTCTTCAGTATCTGACACTCACTCGGTCTGACTTGGCGTTTAGTGTCAACTCTGTCTGTCAGTATATGCACGCGCCCACCGAGGCTCACTTTCATGTTGTTAAGCGCATCTTATGGTACATCAAAGGGACACTTCATCATGACATTCAATTCTGCTCTAATAGTCCCATTCATTTGTTGGGTTATTTGGATGCTGATTGGGCTGGTTGCCCTGACACGCGACGGTCAACCATAGGCTTTGTCGTCTTTCTTGGGACCAATCTTATCTCTTGGACTGCCAAGAAACAACCGACGGTGTCCCACTTCAGCTCAGAAGCCGAGTATTGTTCTTTAGCACCTACCGCTGCTGAGATCACTTGGTTATCATTTCTCCTTCGTGGCATTGGTATCTTCTTGCGAGATCACGCCACTATTCTCTGTGATAATCGTAGTGCGATTTATCTCTCCTCCAACCCTGTCTTTCACGCTCAATCCAAACATATTGAGCTCGATTATCACTTTGTTCATGAGAAGGTGACTGCCATAGTTCTCCAAGTTCAATTTGTACCCTCTATCCTCCAACTTTCTGATCTCTTCACCAAGAGTCTTCCCCATGACTTTTGATCGACTTCAGCACCAGTCGACCATTTGTGATCACTCCACGATCAACTTGAGGGGGGAGGGGGTTAAGGAAACAGACACAACGGTCACTGAATTTCTAGATTCTTCTCTAGAGATTTCCTCTAGAGAAAATCTTTCCAATCCTACACGTCTGCTGCACATGGAAGCTGAGAACACTAATATGGAAGGCGTTTCCAATCTCGAGGAGTTCCCATGCATATTTAGCAAATAGAGTTGCTAAATATGATGGCAAGCATGACGATCTCTCACCTAAATCAGGAATCAATATTTCCTATGTTTTGTAAAGAATGTGCTGAGAACACTAATATGGAAGGCGTTTCCAATCTCGAGGAGTTCCCATGCATATTTAGCAAATAGAGTTGCTAAATATGATGGCAAGCATGACGATCTCTCACCTAAATCAGGAATCAATATTTCCTATGTTTTGTAAAGAATTCCCATCTCTTGTAAAGAAACTTCTGTACACGTTTTTGAAGAGTTCTATATATACACTTAGGTTGAGACAGAAAATCCACTAAGAGAAACTTTCTCCTCCCTCTCAAGACTTATAAAACCATTTACATACGTTAAGTTTAAGAACTCGCACGGAGTCGATTTTGTTTGTGTAAAATAGCTACTTTTTAAAGAAACCTCAAGTGAATCAAACTTTGTACGACCATCGAGGAGTTTGACCATGATTTCTCACTGTCATAGAGTGTCAATGTGAAGGACACCATTTTACTTGTCCCAGTTGTTTGACCTGTGTATGGTCCCATCTTTGAAGATCTCCCTCTATTAATAAAGCTTCGTCTCTTCTCATTCTCTTCATCTTCTTCTTCAAATTTCAAAACACTCTTAATTTTCTCTTATTTTCACAAAATCCACGTCATCATTAAGTATAGGTTCAAGTCCAAAAAGAAACTATATTTATGCTTAAAACATTCTAGATTCTCAAATTTTTTTTAGAATGGCTTGAAAAAACAGTGAGAAAATGTCAAAATTGAATCATAATATGGCCACTTGTAGACTTTTTAATTGTCTTCCTTAGAAAGTCGAACCGATTGGAATCTTCTCTAAAGACTTAATATTCTCATGACTTATCAACCAAGAACAATTATTGGTAATCCCCACGTAAGAATCACACAGAGAAGAGAAGATAATTTCACTTTTAATGTAGCAAAGAGTTCTATTCTCATTGAAAGTTCAATTAAAAGGGGATGTAATATTGGCACACGCCTTTTCACTCATAAAACTCACTTAACCAAAAAAATTTACAAAACTGTCCCTCGTTTTTCACTCACACCACCCACAAAAAAACCCCCTAAAAAATAGAAAAAAGCGGAGCAGGCCGCCGCCACCGCCACCGCCTCCACAACAGGTACCTCTCTCCCTCTATCTCAGTCTGCATTCTCTCCCTCTCACTTCTCTGTCTCAGCCTTGGCACCTCTCTCCCTCTATCTCAGTCTGCATTCTCTCCCTCTCACTTCTCTGTCTCAGCCTCGGCAGCCTGAGGTTGAGTGTGCTGCTATGTTGCACGCAGCCTCGGGTTGAGAGAGAGAGAGAGAGAATGGTGGTGGAGTTGACCACGTTTAGTGAGTAAGTGGGTCTTATGAGCGAAAAGGTGGGTGCCAATATCCCATCCCTTTAAAAGTGACATGTAACTTCTATGTTACCCATTGCCAGTCTATATAACCCTATACCAAGGGGCCAAAAACGAGTTAATACTCATAAAATTAACTCCAATAAAGTTCTCTCACTAAAAGAAACTTGGAGACTCATATCTTAATGCCCAAAAAAGAAATAATTCACATCTTTCTAATAGGAACAAGCATTAATGCCCAAAAAAGAAATAATTCATGTCAGATCTTCTCACCCAGAGTATTATCAGTATCTTATCAGTAAAGAATTCAGCACCAAATATAAGCTTCAGCAAGAGTACATCATCAATCAAGACAGGCTTCACAGAAGATGTAAAGCAAACACACCAATGTTCTAAAGTCCATCAAAGGTGCAGAGAAATAGCAAAGAAACAAAAGAAGAATGTCGAAGATCCTCAAACGATAACTCTAGGCAAGTGACACTAGATTGATTTTGAGTAGACAAGATTGAGTATTATGCTTTCATTGAATTGAAATTAGATGTCCCACTATATACAATTACCGATTCATAAATGTCCCTGGAAAACTGAACACCACATAGAAAAGATACTTGGCAATGTAGTAACTGGAACTTCAGCACTGTCTGACAACCATCTTGAACCCAGAAGATAAACGGACATTCAACATAAACAACACACTTAGATCTAAGCCATCTCAAATGAACTCAGAACATAAACATATTCTAACAAAACAATAGAAAATGCCATACTTGTAATAAATATAAGATACTGGGTATTCCGAACAAATGCCCAGATGTTGCAATAACGATCACATGGCAGAAGTAAATATCTTTCGGTAAATCCAGACAATAAACACCAACCCAGCCTTCAGTACAGCAATGCAGGAGCAGTAGACCTTCCTCCTCCCCTTGTCTGCTGGTGATCATGGCCCCAAACGGTAAGTACCATCACCCATAAGGTGACCTTCCATATAAAGAGCTGCATTTTGGGGATGGAGCCCATCCATCACTACAAATTGCATGTCTTCAGAAGGTTTCCAATGTCGTTTTCTTTGGTTGATAAACCAGTTATTAATTTGTTTCTGGTCTAAACCAGTTGATTCCGCCAAGGCCACCTTCTCAGTCTCCTGTATGATTATCATACAGGCAAACAAGTTAATTTCTAAAGAAAAATGAAAAGGAAAATTTTCCTCGTCATTTTAAGAGGTGATGCATCATTTCATTTACTTTGAGTAAATTTAGTTCCTATCACCGAGATCAATCAGTTAGCTAAAGAATTGCCTTTCTCATTTAATGCATAATAGGATAGACATACCGATGGATATGGCCATCTGTAGTGTAGCTCCCACCAATTCAGTAGCTTCTGCCTAGCATCCTTTGGCAACTTCCCTTTCTTCTTTTTCTTGGAAAGCTCTTGCTTAAGGCTGCCTAAGTAACCACCATACTTCTTCAATAGGTGATTCTTAAGTTCTCTGTCTTCCGCACGAGGATCGATCTCAGGAAGTTCTGTTTCTCCCCCGCTATTGTCTTGATCCTCTTCAGATGAACCAACTCCTTCACACTTTTCATCTGCATGAAAATGGGATAGCACAAAAAAAAAGGATGCACTTAGGAGTTAGATATCTTTTTCCTACAACTTCGAAAACTTGAAAGCACAAGATGCATTCCTAACATGAACATTGTTCTTATTTCTGATTTGTCTGTCATCTAGTATGTTAGCACTCAATTTGCAATGAAACAACAAATAGAAAAGCATATAATGAATTATCATAATACAAACATGGTAATATTTAAAGCTAAATTACCAAATGAAAACTTCTAAAGACCACAACATTAGTTTTTCCCTTTTATAGAACAAGAAACAGAATCTCTTAAACCCAATGCTTAATGAGCAAATCAGTGAATGTAAGAGTAGCCACCATAGAGTTAGTGTTGTATGCAGGACAGTCTACTGAGTCTTAAATTTTATCCTATAATCCAACCCTATGGATCCCAACAATCTTTCGGGAGCTGGGGGGAGCACAGTGTCTTGCAAGCAAAATGTTAGAGGGTGGTACGAGGACAGGATACCAAAAGCAAAATCAAGGGGTAAAATCATGTACAAATCGGTAAAGTCACTCACTTGCATGAAAAACTATGCAAATCAAGTATTTATTAGGTGAGGTTGTTCTACCTATGGCTCTCATTGCTACTGATCATATTGGTTCTACCACTTTGCAACTTATGCAGTCACACAGCCACCTTCTACTCATTATGTAACCACCATCCACTTTGTCATTGTTGCCACCATCCTCACCACTGTTTCTTCCATCTCCGTCACTACCATTATTATTGTTCTTGTGAAACCCACAATGGATGAGATGAAAATTGTCTTCTCATCCTATCTTTCACTTGAACCACCATGGGCAATTCTGCATATTCAAGCCATAGAAAAACAATCCCTCCTTGGTTTGTTTCAAATGGATCCAACCATAGGCTTGCTCATCTAGAAAGGGGGATTTTTGTTGTCCACCAGCCATGCTTCTGCATGGGTTCTTCTAAAATCATAGTCAGAAGCATTCTTCAGTTTTCTTCCAAAGTTAAGCTTAGATACATACATTTATTGTTGTTAATAAGGAAACTGTTATATGACCATTGGGAAAGTGTTATACGTTCATTGTAAAAGTGTTCAGGTTAGGAAAGTTCTCTACATATATTGGGAATGTGAAAAGAGTTGGGTGAATAGTACCCGTAAATAGTAATTGTGATTAATAAAATGCTAGTCTTTGCTGGTTGATCACAACAATGAGTCAACCAAAAAATGAATTATATTTTAAATAACATTGATACAAGAATTACCATAAGAATAAAAAATATTACAAGAATAAAGAATATCAAGGAACTTTCCCATGGGAATAATTGATGAAACTAGGATCTATTGATAATAACTTGGATTGGTGATTACATTGAATCTAGCAAAGCTCTTATATAGAGCATTAAAAGAGTCTAATCTAATCCTAATCAAATCTAATCAATAATCCTAATTGATACTTTGACAACTGGGAGAATATGTCAAGAGATACACCAATATTGATATGGTGTATCTCACACAACTTATTACAATGGTATTCTCTAATACTGCCTCTCAAACTCATGGGGATCGATGATCTTCGAGAGTTTGTTGAATCTATAGTCATCAAAAAGAGATCGCCTGAAGAAAATGTTGCAGAAGAGTTGAATGTGTGCCAAATATGTCGCTCGCCGATAATCCAAGAGAACTGCAATTGGGCCTCTTGAGGGTCGAGATTGAATGATGTGGGCATTGTTGTACCTCATGGGCCTAGGCTCTATGAGTCCTTTAGTAGAAGAAAGTGGTCCTCTTTTGGACCTCACTGGCTTGGACTTTGAAAAGTCCTCAAGCATTTTGGACTCGGTCAATTTTGGGCTTGAGCCAACAAGAATTGGGCCTATCTTTGGGCAACGAAGAGGTTGACGGCATCTTGTTTCAAGGGCTTGGGCATAGTAAGAAAGACCCCGAATAAAAAAATTACTTTTTTTGTTTTTGATTCACCTTTAGCCAACTAGTGTGGGCCTTAGCAAACCTTGGGTTTTGATATTGAGGCTCACGGTTTTTTTTATGTTGTTTTTAGTTTAGCCGCAACAAAAGAGGCTTACAACGAAAGGGGGTTTGGAGATGGTGGCTCAAGAGGGTTTCCATACATTTGGGTTTTCAAAACCCAAGAAAGTGGCTGGAGATGGTGGCTCACGATGGCAGTGGCAGCTGCGGCAACGAACACACAAACGACTAGAGGCAGTGGCGACGACAATAGTGGATGGAGCAGCAACAACGACAGAGGCAACAATGGCGATAGTGACGATTGATGGTGGTAGTTATAGCAGCTCTCTACGATGATGGCGGTAATTGCAAGAGGTTCGGGCATTGGTGCCCCAAAATGAGACAACATGATATGAAGTGGCAGAGATTGACAAAGGTGGCTCATATGCTATAAAAGTTAGACGTGGAGTACGACATGGAGTATGAATTTGAACATGTCCTTGTATTGTATGTCGAGCATGTTCCTACATGATTCCACGGAGCATAAATTGGAACACATCCTTGCATGGTATGTCGAGCATGTCCCTCCATGGTGAGCCCATGCATCGCATGCGTGGGACATGTAGAGGCACTATTAAAAAGTGTTTTAGATTATGGAAGTGTTCTATACCTATTGAGAAAGTGTTCAATATGTTAATTAGAATTTGTCTCTTCTAAATTTATCAATTCTTATCATTGTAATTCTCTATATAACCCCTGGTAGGGTTAGAGTAGCAAACAACTCAATAATTCAATAAATCAATTCATGGTATAAGAACCTTTGGTCTTTTGAGATCAAGTTTTCGACTTCCACCTTTTCGACAAGAGGTATTGCCGCTCTTTACAGCTTGCTAAGTACCAAAATCTCTCTATTTGCCTTTTAATTATTCAATTTTTTTTAATTCTATTTTGTTTGTTATTGTTATTCTCTCTATTTTCGTCTAGCTCCATTGCTAGAAAAACAATGTACGACCACAACTATTCAGATCAACCATCTTCATCTTGATTCCCATCACAACACAATTGGGTCTCAAAACTTTGGTAATATCTTTTCAACCTGATATCAAATTCAAGTGATTGCAAAGTTGAAAAAATTGTATATTGAACAATATATTATTTAACCTAGTTTGGAGAATTTTTTGATATTGCTCTAAATGTTTTGTTGGCAAGAGTCAAAGGTGAAAGAAAGAAAGAAGAAACTAGTGTACTCATCTAAACCCAAGCCCACGAAGCAACGATAGACCCATGAGTTACAAAAGAGAGACACACCCACTTCATCTCGACTTAAAAGAGGCCTATTTTGATGTCCAAAATAAAATAGTTTTTGATTTCTTCCTTCTCTTATTTATGGCATTTATCGACAAATCGACAAGTAACATATTGGACACTCAAGGATATAATTAAAACCAGTTCTTCGATGATTTGTACTTTAGAGTTTACAAATTTGTCGAACTTGTGATGCTCCATAATAAGAAGTGTTATACACCCATTGGGAAAATATAATACTCTCATTGTAAAAGTTTTCTAGGTTTTCGAAAGTGTTCTACACCCATTGGGAAAGTGTTAAAGATTAGTAAGGCTCTAAACTTTGACTTTGCCTTAAACTTCGGTCAGTTAAAATTCGAAATTAATTCAAGTTCAATTCCATATAGAGAATTTCTATAAAAATTCGCTAACTTAGAGAGGTTTGGAGAATTTTTGTGAAAACGTCGGTAAAACACACTATTTTTTAAGGATATGATAAAACAAGCACTTATACTTCATTATATCATATAAAAACCATTTAGAGCAATCTAAGCAAGATTAATATTGTTTCACTCATATTGACGCAATTATCTAAACTATTGAGATCCTTTTTTTGATTTTGAGAAACAAGTACTAAGATATTGAGTCATAAACTCATAAGCAATACAATACGAATTTTTGCAATTTTCTGTACTAAAAAGGCTAAACTCAAAGAAATTTAGTTTTTGTAATTTTTGTACTAAAAGGGCTGAACCTTAGAGAAATTAGCTGAATTTTTATTTACTTCGAATTAATTCGACGAATTTTTTAGGCTGTAATTTTTTTAATACATCTACACTTTAATTCAGTCACTAACAATTCGACGAATTTTGGTCGAATTGCCGAATTTTGTCAAATTTTAAAACCTGTAGATTAGAAAAGTGTTCTATACCCATTTTGTAAAGTGTTAATTAGGTAAAATTGCTTAGAGTTAGTCTCGTTATAATTTTATCAATTATTCCCTTTCTATTTCTTATCATTGTAATTCTCTATTTTAAGGGATAGTGTACAAAACACCCCAATTATTCAATAAATTAGTTTCTCATCAGGTGCGCACGTAATTGCTGCAGTTAGTCTAATATCCGTAGCAACCTTTCGAGCCTTCACCGAATTATACAGGAGTCTCAGAGACTTTTGGTGGGCAATGCTAATCATAGACAACTCAACTACGTTGCATTGGACTATTGCAGAAATTATTAGACAAGAATAACAAATGTCTTAAATTAATTTGCGTAGTACAATATAGAAGCCAAGCAAGGTAGGCCGATCTTTAGTTAAATGATTCTGTGATACATTTCCCTATGCATTGGTGCTTGCAAAATTCGTTGAAAGAATTATCTAAAGATTAGAATGAGTTTCGTGTGAAAACATACTCCTTGTGGGGAGAGCCACAACCAGTGGCATGGACCTCTTTAGGCCTAGGAAGGAGGTTTCAAATCCCTGAAACATCAGAGTTTAATATGGATCTCAAAAAATGAGGAGATTTCAAAACAAAGACCAAGAAGTTGGAACTCAAAAGTCCATCAACACTAGAGGACTTAAGCCAATTGCAATTTATCTGTTTGAGCAGTAAAAAGTAAATGTCTAACATAGATTCATTCAGAGAAGATGATCTTTATAGGAACATAAAATTTGGAATGTATAGATGACCCATTCGCCACAGTTGAATTGAAGTTAGTGAAGACCATTTGTATAGGAGGAAAGGTCAATTACAGAGATATATCTACAACCACAGGGTGACATGGATAGTCCAACTGAGTAAGCTAAAAATTAAAGGACTGAACTGGGATGTATTAGAAAATACAAGTTTAGTAGGCTATGGTGGTGACTTATGCAAAGAGGTTGCCTTTGTCAACCTACAATGAAATGAGAAAGAGTTAGCATGTCTGTCTACCAGTTTGTGTGTTTATAATAAAATTATTGTGAAGCTTCTTGATTGTAAAAGTATATAATTTATCATTTAAAGCACCATTCTCCCTCTTCCTTCTCCTTATAGGCTCATTTTGTTCTCGTACTTTCATTTTAATCTGTGTCTTTATGTGAATGTTCTTTGGATTCCCACTACCCAGAGACTTCAAATGTGCTGTCAAAATTGACAGATTTGTGGACTGGAAACTGCAGCTGTATTGGATAAGGAGAAACCATGGGGGTGGAAGTTGACAGACACTTTGGTTGTTGAAGTGCAATCCAATTTGTTTATGTTCAAACGTAACCAATTTAGGAGGTCGATGAGATGGACACATGGATGATTTTGCATATTCAAGAGATGGAAATAAGGTGGATGGTCACGTTGATAACAAGTGAATTTCTACAACATAGTAATCTCAGAACCTGTTTTGCATCATAATCTTCCCACTTTCACTTCAGTCTCTTCTCCATGCCTTTAATCTGGAAAAATCTAGTCTGCATCCGTTTGCAGACTCAAAAGTAGGCAAATATTGTATCCACCGTTAAATACTCCTTGAAAACGTGTTCTTAATTTATAAATTTTTTTTTTTGAAAACATTTAAATAACACGTTTTTCGATATAAATCCAACAGTACTGACAATGTTTGCATACTTTTTTTAAGTCTGCAAACGTATGCAGACTAGATTTATCCCTTTAATCTTATGCAAAAATCTGACCAACATGGCACTTGTGGCATTTTCGTGTCTGAACTAATGGTGATATAACATTGCTCAAAACCACTTGCGCGCATTCTCAATCTTTGAATTCAAGTTTGGCCATAAATGTGCATCAAGTACGTACCCATCTTGGAAAGTGAAAAAGTGTTATTTGGGGCTGCAGATTTTGAGTTTATTGATTAAATTTAAATAATTACACCGACCCTAAGCAAGGGTTTATATAGATAATAAGAAATCTAAGATAGAAACTAACCTAAATCATTCTAATCTAATATCCTAATTGATAAAAATCCTAACCTAATTGACACTATCCTAATCTTGACAACTGAGAGAATGTGATGAGATACACCAATACGATGATGTATCTCATACAACTTATTACAATGCACTTTATAGTCTATCTTTAATACTTCCCCTCAAACTAATGAAGATCAAGGATCACCATGAGTTTGACAAAATCTGTAGAACCATTGTATCTTTAATCTAAAGATAGAAATTATTCCTAACAAATCGAATCCAATATCTTAATTGATAGATATTAAATCTTATCCTAATTTTGACAACCGGGAGAATATGTGATGAGATACAACAATGATGATATGGTGCATCTCACACAACTTATTACAATGTTATCCTCTAATAGTAGCAATCGCTATAGAGTTGGTATTGAGCATTCGCTTTTCTACTGGATGTGATGCCTGTTGTATACTAATAAGTTTTCGGTGCCGCAAAAATGAGATTGAAAGAAGATGAGAGGGAAGAGAAAATAGCTCAACTCAAATCAACGATAGTCCCTAAAAATGAAAATGGGCATCTTTTGGGCCAAGAGTAGTTTTAGAATAGAAAACTTAACCTAATTGATATTATCCTAATCTTGACAACTGGGAGATATTTGATGAGATACACCCAATATGTATCTCATACACAACTTGTTACAATGCACTTTACATTTTCTCTAATAGGGATCTTACTTCTGAAATTTCACACCTCCACATCATGTACTGCCATGTCATCTGATGATGTGACAGCCACTTCAGTGGCTATGCCAACCAACCAAATAAATGATTCTGCTATTACTGAAGATAAAAAGAACATGGAATCGGAAAAGAGACGATGGACGCTGCTCATTCCAACATGGAAAGCCTCTCCCAAGTATGGTAAACAATCCAGAATAAAAGCTGCTCAATCATCCTCACCACAGTGACCACTAGTCATCCTCTTAACCAAGGAATGATATATATCTTGAGTTGAGCAATCTTGCCCATCAATAAATAAATAAATTTATCACCATCCATTTAAGAAAGTAACGAAAGAACATATAAAGCTTCTAATTGTCGGGTGAAATTGAAGTGCTAGATTTAGTAAAATGGTTTATATGCATCTATCACTAACCAACAGATGCATGGGGGTAAAGCTTTTTATTAGACTGAATCAACATTATCACTCATCAATTTGCATTACTTATAAATGGAAACACTAGTGCGAAATCAATTTAAATAAAAGAAAAACCAAAGATATTCTTAATAATATGGTATCAAGAACAACATGATTATGCGCGAGTAACTATAAGTTCTTATTGAGTCCAAGTCTCTACATGATATTGTATGATGAATTGTAGTAAAATGAGATCCTTTTATGTTAAAGGAACTGAGAAGAAATGGATTCATATCATTATGTAAAAAATGCAGCTCCAGATCTTTTTCTCTTCTCTTGGATGTCTCCTTTTTTCTCTTTACTTCTTGTTTTTCTCTAAGGAAAATCAAGTGTTATAATATCTAAAGATCTGTTCACGTGTCTGAACTTACTTGCACCATATAAACCAATCTAGCCAACTGTAATAAACAAATAAAGAACACCAATCCATCCAACATAAAGCAAAACATAAGAACATGAGAGGAGATATCTTGGAGAAATTAAAAAAGGGGCTTAATTTGGAGACAATCCTGACAGAATTGTACCAGCTAACATTGATTTGAACAGCATTCGATATTTTCATATTGAATAACAAATTAAATAAAAATCCAACTCGGGAAATGACTACAATGATGATGGCATCCATCGTTCGAGGTATAGGGAGCGGAAGTATAAATATAGCAGATACGAGAGAGAGAGAGAGAGAGAGATTAGTGTCAGCAACGAAAAAACTAACGGACTAGAGACGAACTTGTTTATGTTTTCGTCAATTTTTTTTTTTTTTTTAATATCCTAAACGCGTTTTGTCTTTGTTCCTTCTGTGAGGATTTAGGAGAGAGACTTAAATAGCCTCGCGATGGGGTCTCTCTCTCTCTCGTCCGTTAGCTTTTTCGTTGCTGACACCAATTTCTCTTATTAGGGTTACATGGCCAGGCCCCCCCTCTCTCAGTCTTATACTGTCTCGACTCTCTCTCTCTCTCTCATACTGTCCCAACTCCCTACTAATCTTCTCCTCTCTCTCTCCATCTCTCGTATAATGTCCCAAGTTCCCAACTCCCTATTAATCCTACTTTTTCCGCTAACTTATCACACGTAATTTCCGTCAAAATTTCCTCGCTAAAAACGGGGAAGTAATGTGAGAAATACGGACTAGCCTACGGCTCCCAGCACCGTATCCGTACGGCTCGACTTGCACTGTAGCAAGTGTGGCAAAGCACTCTCGCTCTCTGCAAGAGGGATTTTTCAACACCAAGTCTCAAATCAGGTATCCTAGTTCCTTCCACGTTGAGTAAAAGACTAGATGCTGTGATAAAAGTTTACTCAGTATGATTTCTCTCTTCAATGCTGTCTTCTGTAACTTATAATTAGAAAGAGAGAAGAGAAGAGAAGAGAAGAGAGAGAGAGAGAGAGAGACAATACCTGGGGAAAAGATCCTTACAGGTCCATTACTTATCATATTAAGCTGCGCTTCGATCCTTCGCATAAACTCCATGGCTTCTTGCAACGGCCTCGTTAGCTCCTCACGGTATTTAACCAGCATATCGCAGTACGCTTCCTATATAATGGAATAAAAATTTTCACCAAACAAAAATGGTAAATAAACCCCAAATGAGAAACAGAAAGGACCCAACAACAAAGAATCAGTTTAAGTTATAGTGGGAGTATAGTGATCGATCACCATGAACTGATCGAGTTCTGGGTCTGTTGAAGCATCCCTGCAAGTAACAGAAGATCGCTGCCGCGTCTCGAACTCCCGCCGAACGGCCGCGAGCCGAGCAACCACTTCAGGTGGAGCTCCAACCTGTTAACAATCAGAGAAAGAGAGACAATAGGTATCTTTTAAACGAATTCTCCTTTTTTTCCTCAAACTTCCATCTTCTCGTGTACTTTTATTTTTGGGTACCTTTTGGCAATCCATGTAAGCTTCCAAAAGGTTAGAATACTGAGGGTGGGAGACGATCTTGGCCTTAATGGCATCAACGTCATTTGAGCTATCGTTCCCTCCGTGTTGTTGTTGTTGTTGTTGTTGTTGTTGTTGTTGTTGATGATGATGATGATGATGCACTGATGGATGTCCTCTAAGAAGAGGATAATGAGATTCTTGAACATGTTGTGAAGAGCTCGCTTCGGTCTTCACGATCGGAGGCGCTTCAGAGAGAAAAGACTCGCCGGATTCAAGGTGAAAGGTGTTAATCGGCAGCTGTGTCTGCGGATGATTCACGTTAGAACCACTGCTGGTTCTTCCATAAAGAGAAGAATTCGGTGCAAGCAAAGGAGCAGCGTATAAGAAACTCCCCCTTGTGCTTGTATTCTCGTTCAGTTGCGAATAATCCTCCATTTCTCAACAAACCCAGAAGATTAAAAACAAGTGAAAACCCAAAACCCTAAACAAAGAAAGAAAGAAAAAAAAGAAAAACCCTAAAGAAATCGCTAGTCATCTACCCTGAAAGAAAATCCATGGCTTCTGGGTTTCAATTTCCATGTCAAATCGAAGGGTTTGCAGAGACTTGGGCGTTGAAAGTCGAGAATTTGTTGCGTCTCACGGTGGCCAAGATGGATTTTTGTTGCACCGAGGCTTCAACATATCAGATAAGTTTGAATCTCATATGTGGTTGTGCGTCGATGGGTTGGCCGGAAACCGGGAACGGCTCCGTGTCTCGGTTGGTGACAAGACTTTCTTAGAAGAAAAAAAAGGAACCCACCAGCATGGGAGATAAGGCAATGAGGAGATTGAATTTTTATTTTAATTTTTTCACGGACGCTTTTAATTTTTCACCCTTCTGTTTTTATTTTTATTTTTTATTCTTATTATGTTATTCGCTTCTTCTTCTTTCCTTTTACATACTTGCCCATCTTTCTTTTCTCCTTTGAGAGAGGTTGGAACTGTTGCTCTCTCTCTCTCTCTAAACACTTTTTTGATCCACCGAATCATTAAAACACGTCTTCTCCAGCATCTTCAAAAATCGTATAAATAATCAAAGATTAGAGAGAGAAGGGGCGGAGGCTTTGTAGAGTTCGAGTCGTGCAGACAGCAAGTATGATCTGTCCACAAACAATCGTACACGTGGCATTGATGAATGGATGGGACCCGCATTTGTTAAGGTCCCAGCTGCATGATCTTGCTCACTGGTCAATGTTTACCATTTGATCTGTCCTTTTTTTTTTGTAATCATAGAAAACTCGAACTACGATTAGACAGTAAAAAAATAGAAACATCAGATGCCTAGATCTGCATCTAAATTTTTTCCCATGAATCCTAGGAGGGCACCGATGATTTGTGGGTCCAGGGTCTAGGCAGATGTGCCGTATGATTGGGTCCATAGGGGCACCGTTGTTATATATTCAAGGGAGGAATAATCAGGTGACAGAGCCTAGAAACTTTAACAATGCATCAAACAGTCAATCTAGTGTTCTACATATGGTTATGTGGGCCCATTGTAGTTGGTCTTGATTTGTGGACCTAAAAAGAAATGTTTTAAGAACATCACAGCCGATCATTCACTCATATTAAAATACCATCGTAGGACAATGATTGTTAATTGTACCTCTATTAGTGCAATCCATGTTCATTCCCAACTTATGAAGACAATAGTTTATGATCAAAATCTAACCAGCTATTACATTTACTCTCTCAAATCATGGTGATGTTAGCAATTCACTTTTTGCGAGTAATTGATGGGCCCACAATACCTGAACCTGGGAGCCATTTTAATAAGTGGGTAGTGATTGAGGCACCCCTATCTTTGAAAAAAATTGTAACACTCTCCCCATTAAATGAATTCTCTCCCTAAGGTAATAGGAGGGCCGCCCATATATCACAAGTATTGGTGCTCAATCAGCTCCCTAAGGTGTTGGACTCCGATTGTTTTATCAAAAAAAAAAAAAAAAGAGGTGTTGGGTTCTGACTGAATGCTTTTCCTGTATCACTTTTTTGAGTAAAACTGTTTCGAAGTAATTGATGCAAGTGGGCAATAAAAAATTGAATTTCTCTTTCTAGCATGTATATTTTGCTTACTCCGGAACACGTTTTGCTTCATCCATTTGTGTGAAAATACATTGGAGCTCTAGAAGAAACATGAAACGTTCCTTTTCTCTTGTTAATTTACTTTGCAAATCTCTTAGAAAAACACTAACAAAATGTCACTTTTCTGATATATGAAGGGAGAGAAAGAGTCAGGTTGGAGCAGCAGTACGAATATTTTTCAACGGTAAACAGTGGAAAAGGCTCTGGTTTGAGACCTTGAGTAATGTTATCAGAGTCAGTCCCAGTACCCTGAGAGTCTGAGACCCTGAACTCACGTGGAGAGAGAGAGAGAGAGATGTTCATTGTTTATTACTGTGAGTATATAATGGGTGATGTGGGATTTATGGGACGAGGAAGAGCGACGACCACCAATAAAGAAGGGACGAGGGCATCCTAATTACCCCTTCATCCTCCTTCTTTTCCACCGGACACAAATGGGACCTACCACCCTTAACACTCCCGGGACTCCCGCGCTCCCTGCTGGGTCCCACACACACACATACCTTACAGGCTCTCCTTCACTCTTTAAGAGATTTGACGTTCTACATGACAGGTGCCCCATGAGGCTGCACCCACATTGTTACTGACGGTCGCCTCTTCCCTATGCATACCTCCCCCCCCCCCTCCCTTAAATAATGCGCTCTTTACTTTCTTTGTCTACGATTATATTATAATAATATAATAAAAAGATATTATAATAAGCTACAGTAATATTATATTTTATACTTTTTATAGTATAATATCCTTTTCAGATATAACCATAATTATATTTTATACTTTCTTTCCTTCTTTACGTTATTATAATCTTTATTAGATTCTTAATTCAAACTCGGAATGATGAATTTATGTGGTGGAAAGTAGGAAACAAGAGAGAGAGAGAGAGAGAGAGAGAGAGAGAGAGGAGAGAGAGAGAGCGCCATCAGATTCCGACTTACGTGAGATTGACTGATTGCTTAATTTTTGATATCCATGAGAGAGAGAATCGGAACCATCTTTCCGTGTTCTGCAACGCGCCGGTGGGGTGTTTTTGTTTAAACTTTTAAGAGATTACCTAATGAAGATTTCTTATTTTGACTAAAGACCCTTTTCGTAAAGCCAAAAAATAGTGTCAAAACAAAAGATCATCACTCATAACCTACGGTGGCAATCCAATGGTAGGTGGACCGTCCAAATCCTAGTCCATTTTGATAATTAAGTCGTGATCCTAAGCCCCGGTTGTTGCCCTCGTGGCAAGTTTTGATTGCTAAACTATTAAAATTATAATAAATATAATATACCTTTTTATGCCACGAGATCGATGAGCAGAGTCCATGCTCTTCCAATGATTCATACTTGCCATGGAAGGCAAAGACTCGACAGTTTTAACACTATCAAATCACGACTGTTAGAATTATAATTAGCGTAACTCTTTTTAAAGAGTAATTGCATCCTTACATAAGCTATTTAATTTTTGGTGGTATCTACTTAAAAAAGGAGAGAGTTGAGAACACCGGATTCTCCTTCTGCATCTTTTCTGAGGCTTCCTTCTCTAAGAGCGAATGCCGAATGGGCCCAATTATGCACCTGGCTGCCTTATATTGCAAACCATCAATCCCTGGAAGTTGTGTGGCCCGGCCCGGCCCGCCTAGAACAGTCATGTTGACTCAGCTTACACACATTCGCTCACTTACGCTGTCCCCCCTCAGCTCACCCTATTCCACCCTAGTCCTGGGTATGTTGTCTCCAAGGTTTCACACCAAGTCTTAACGGACATAATATGCATGCTTGACACATCAAAATCGGATCAGCAAGGTTCCTCTCCAATGTGGGCTCGTAGAAAGGGCCCCCTACTCTCCACCCAAAAATTAGACCTGTCGTGGGCTGTCATTTTTGTGAGGGTCTCCCCCTTGACAAACACTGGAAGCCCGATCCGGGCAAGCTATATTATGAAACTGATCTGACCGATCATGCGGACGAGTGACGAAAGAGAAAGAGAGGTTACAGGCGAATAAAGCACTCCTGTAGGAACCTAACACCTTCAGAGCAGTAAGATACGACTCAGCCAAAAGTGGTCTCTTTAGCTCTGGTGGGCGTGGTTCTGTAGTTCTTTATAGTTAGGTATAGCCAATCATGTCAAGGGACATAGTCGCCATAGAATATAGCTTTTAGGACACACAACTCTTAGTATTCAGTCTCGCCTCAACTGTGTAAACACACAGCTCAATGTAGATTGAAACACAAGTGATACTCTTTGACTCTAAGTCTAATGATTCGAATGAGCACCTAGGCAGATATCGATTTCTCATTCTAGTGATTCTCTAGGATGAAGAGAATATTAAGCTATTGAGTTACGAGAAATAAGGCTCTCAAGATATGTGAGAGTGGGAGAACTCTCTTTGGCTATGAATGTTCTAATGTATAAATGTGTAAGTTTTTTTCAAGCTATAGTTAATTTGGTTTATATAGAGTTATACTCGAGCCTTGGCCTTTGCAAGTCGTGGGAAAGTGGAAAACAAGTTTCTCAGAATGGAAAGAAAAATTCCATCGTTAGTCTAGTCGATTCAGCTTTGAATCCAATCGATTAAAACATGAGTATTTCGATGATGTCCAAAGTCCAATCTATTACATACAGGATCCAATCGATTGGACTTTCCCAGATTCAGTTTTTTAAGCCACTAAGGCCCTGAATCGAATATCTTGCCACGAGACTTAGTTTTAAGTTAATTTTGTAATTAAACCTCATATTTCTAAGGCCTCTAAGTCACTTATCATCCTAAACGTGTGAGCACGTAACAATGCGGACAAATGCGAGTCTTCAAATGAATTAGTCTTCAATCTTCTAAGTCTTCAGTCTTTGTCTTTTAGTCTTCAAGCAATCAAGAGTGATGCATACCACGACATAGTCAAGGCCTAACTGGTACACGTAGGATAAATAAATAAAGTGTTTGTGTCATATGAAATTTTAACAAACAAAATATGAATATATTTCTCATAATTTCCCTCTTTGGCAATTATGTGACAAAAATACTCACATAAAGAGTAAACAAAATATGAATTACAAACCCAACCCTTTACATGAATCACTCACTTTCTCATAGTCACTCAGAGAAAACAAACAAAGAAAAATAAATACTTGACCTATTTTCTGCATATCCACCAACAACTAATACCTAGCAGTATCATCAGAATAAATGAAATGAATGAAATGCAAGGGCAATGAGTGTGAATTTGTATGCACATCGTAAAGTATATTCTAGTTGACATAGCAAGAGAAATTTAAAAATGTATAATTCATAGATTACAATTTCTCATACTAAATTTCTCTCCCTCTATCTCATATATCTACATGTTTATTTCTTTAATTTTCTATCTCCATTTTTGTCACAGAATCACAAAAGTTCATAAACAAACAAAAAATAATTAACATGCATAAAATAAAACAATAAAGCACAGGTACATTAATCAGATTATAACACATGTATAAAAACAAATGAAACGATCAACATATAAAATAGTCAATATACATATATGGTTTAGAACTCTGACACAATAAATATAGATAAAAAGAAATAGAGTCTAACCAACAAAAATTGAGTTTAGAACTCTAGGCAAAATTATACTTGAGATAGCTCTACATCCCAGATAGCGAGTCGTGAACTCTCCAAAACTCAAATGCAGTCTAGGTCTCAAAATCACTCTAGTCGCATGTCCAAAGATGGAGTGTCACAAGAGGTCATGTGCGACATCAGCTCCAAAACCTGGTGCAGGATCTGTATCATCATCATCGACCAGTAGATCTGCAAGATCATCACTGTTCTCCTCATCTGGCTCTTGCGGTCGACCCTAGACGCGTCGCACCTAGGACTAGCTCTTACGTATGGTAAAGCTCCCGATAGCTCCCATTGATCGTGCTATCGACTCATCATCATCAATAAGAATGTAGAAATAATGAAGAATGACACAAACAAGGAGAGGGTATGGTAGACATGAATGGCGAATCAAATACTCACTAGCTCTTAGTTATGACCCTAATTAAACATAAAGCGGAGAAGGTCAATAGGAAAGTGTCAAGATGGTATAGGAGCTTGAATCGATCAAGACCAACCTGAGCTCCATGACCTAGAGGATTGATGTTGTACCCAATTATCAGGTGCAACAACTGATAGTCCACAAGGAGACTGCTAACTGGAATGTCAGAGGTCTAGTCAAACACTATGCCACATAGAGTATGAGTCAAAAGAACTCGATCTGTCGTCATGGCCCTAGTGCGAGAAAAATACTCCCCAATCGTAGTATAGCGGGGAATACTAAGGATAAATGCAATCAAATCGAGAGTGATCAACATGTGAACACCTAAGACATAAGTCCTAAAGATCAATCGATACTCATGAGCACCCTTAACATCATGGACGTTTGCATAAAAAATCTAGACTAAATTAGGATAATAGGGTGTATCTTGCTCTAGGACAAGTAACCACTGTAAAGAATAATTTCATATTCTAGTTTGGCAAAGATTCCGTGTGATACAAAATATTCTTGTAACCATTCCTACGAGCACCAGTGTAGCATTGAAAATGTCGTGGTACGCATACTCTATCGACTACAAGAAGACTAAAAGACAAAGACATCAAGAATCAGACGGTTGCAAACGACATGAGTCATATGAGTAACTGCCAATTTGTTCGTTAAAGATTATGTGCGCTCGTATATGAAGGTAAGTGACTTAGTGACCATATGAATAAGTTTTAAATGAATAAAATATAATGGTCAAACCTAGTCAGAGGACAGACTTAAGTCTAATCAAGAGTTTGACTATGGTGGTATGTCCAATCGATTGGACTTTCTAGACCAATTGATTGGACCCTACGGAACATAACCTGTTTCAAGTCCAATCGATTGGACTTTCTTGATAAATCGATTGAACTTTACGGATAGAACTCATTTTTGATTCCATTTGATTAGACCTTCTAATCAATCGATTACAAACTACGGAATAAAAACTTTTTAAAGTCCGATCGATTGGACCCTTAGTACAATCAGTTGGATTCACGAAGGAAAAACCCATATGTACTGGCCCAATCGATTGGATCGATTGGACTTTCTTGATAAATCGATTGAACTTTACGGATAGAACTCATTTTTGATTCCATTTGATTAGACCTTCTGATCAATCGATTACAAACTACGGAACGAAAACTTTTTAAAGTCCGATCGATTGGACCCTTAGTACAATCAGTTGGATTCACGAAGGAAAAATCCATATGTACTGGCCCAATCGATTGGACCAAGAGTACAATCGATTGGACCAAAAGTACAATCGATTGGACTGTGCACAAATATGTCTTTCTAGATCCAAAATTCTAGGTTTCACATTCCCCACTTCTCTTATGACTTAGGGCTACGAATCTCTATAAATATAATCCTTCTCTAGACTTACAGATTACACACTAACACATAGAAAAGAGAGTTTTATTTATTAAGAGTTGTCCATTCAAAGAAGAAAAGTTCAAAGGTTCATTACTATTTCTTGAAAGCTTTTCTCTTCTCTTAGATCATGGCATAATGCTTAATCTCTACTCAGCTTAGATTTCTCACTTAGAATCTTAAACCTAGCAAGTCTGAGAGTACTAATGCGTCTTAACACTATTTGAGCGACTTGGGGTCCAAGGTGTACTGAATCCTTTACCTTCAGTAGAGACTGGAGTGTTGAGAATTAAGATCGAGGAGTACTGATCGAAGGTAGGTTTAGAGAGTACCAAACTAAACAAACGGACAAGGCTTCTTAACTAGAAGGGCGCATGTGGAATCGTAGCATTGATTCAGATGACGTGGATGTATCGGTAGTGGGCCTTGGATAAGGTTAGAAGCTACATTTATAAAAGTGTTGCGTAGGTAACTTTTGTTTCGTTTAACTTTCTAATTAGTGATACTTTGTCTAGACGTGGTCCCGTGGTTTTTCTTGGCTAAAGTTTTTACATAAAAACTCTTTGTCTTGTGGATGTTTGATTGTTGTTCCGCTAATTTATTGATTAAATCAAAAGACGAAAAGATAATATACCCCGGAGGTATATTTGATTTGAGTCAGTTGAGGTAATCTTTTTATCAATCAACTAAGGCATGCGAATTTATCACCTTATCTTGACCAATAAACTTTTGATAAGTTAGAATAATTTTTAAATACCTAATCACCTCCCCTTCTAGGTATTTTTGAGTAAAAGAGAATAGACCGATTATTTTAATTGGTATTAGAGCAGGTTATTTTATAAAATATTTAATCACCTGAATTTAGATTCCTATAAAACCTGTTCATTCTTTACATTTACTAAGATGTAAAGAGAAGGCGAAAACACATCCAGACCTCCATTATTTGATGGAGAAAACTATGCATATTGGAAGGCTAAAATAAGGGCATTCCTCAAGTCTATTGATGAAAGAGTCTGGATGGCTATAGTGGATGGCTGGTCACCATCCACAGTGACATTAGAAGAGAAAGTTAGTCTCAAACCTAAAGCTGACTAGAGTAAAGACGACATAGATTTGTGCTGTCTGAATAGTAAAGGGCTAAATGTCATTTTTAATGCAGTAGACAAGAATGAGTTTTGAAGAATCTCTACTTGCACTTTGGCTAAAGAGGCATGGGACATTTTAAAAGTCACTCATGAAGGTACGTTAGGTGTGAAAATTTTAAAATTACAAACACTATCTACTAAATTTGAATCCATGAAAATGGAGAAGAATGACACGTTTACTGAGTTTTATGCCAATCTCAGTGATATTGTGAACTCTGCCCACAATTTGAGAGATAGCATTCCAGAACCTAAAGTGGTTTAGAAGATTTTACGATCCTTGCTTGATAGATTTTAAGCTAAGGTGATGGCCATTGAGGAGAGTAAGGATGTTGACTCCCTCAAAGTTGATGAGCAGGTTGGGTCTCTTCAAACCTATGAGATGAACCTGAGACAATCAAAGAAGCCAAAGGGTATAGACCTTAAAGTTTCTGAAGGTCAGGACTTAGAGTCAGATGGTGACTCTGAAATTGAAATTGCATTATTTGTCAAGAAATTTAAGAAGTTTTTTGGTTATAAAAATGATAGATTTAAGAACAATAACTTTTTGATAAATCTAAAGAAAATGCCAAACCTCATGAGAGAGGTAACAAAAGTGACAGAAATCCTAGTGAAAAATGCTCAAGCGAACCCCAATGTTTCAAATGTCAGAGGTTCGGTCGCTTTGCGAATATATGCCCCAACAAAGAAGAGTACAAAGGCAAGGCCAAAGCCTTTAATGCTACATGGGATATAGAGTCTGAAGATGATTTTGATGACTCTAATAGCAATAAAAAGTCTGAAAAGTTCATAGCTTTTATTGCTCGTTTTAATAGCCCCTCTAGATCTCGTGAAGAATCCAACAATGATGATGATAAAAATTCGGAAGACTCTTACAATGGGGACTCTAATGACTCAGCAGTTGGGGTTAAAGAACTGTATAAGGAATCAATAAAGTTTATCAAGGTGAATAAAGTTTTATTTAACAAAGTCAAAGTTCTACATTCTGAGAATAATGCCTTGCAAATTGACACTGAAAAATTAAAAGTGTTGATTAAGAATTTAAAACAAGAGAAATAGTCTCTTTTTAAAAGTAACAAGTCACTGGAATGTGAATTTCAAACTTGTATGGATGACAAGAAATCCCTAGAGAATGAGCTTCTCAAAGTTAAAAGGGATATGTCGGGATTTTCGTCTAGCTCTGCAAAGCTGGATGAGATCTTATGAGTGAAAAAGTTCTATGGAGACAAACATGGGTTGGGTTACAAACCTAATCAAAATAAAGTATCTACTCCCAAGATAATCTTTGTAAACACCAAAGTTGTTTCCACTCTAACTTTTGACCAAGTTAAAACTGTAAAAAATAATTGCTTTTCTACGTATTGTAAAAACTTGGGTCATGTGATCAGAGACTGTCACAAACTGGGAAGATGACACCAAAACTCTTTTAAGAAAGAAGTGTACTTAACCCAAACTGTGAAGAGTTAGAAAACACCTATGAAAACACATACTAAGCTTGATTTTTATGATTAGTCTATTTTACTAATTTGCACCAGTTGAAAAATCGATACAGTTTATCTGATTATTATTCACATGCACTCTGATTCTTATTGGCTAGTACGGATCTGATAGAGGTGTGAGATTCTATATTGTTGGGATTATGAATAAACTTCTACTGACTATGACTTCAAATTTGTCGTGTTCCTGCCTTTAGTATGACCCTGCTAAAATAAAAAAATCTGGTTCTTTTTTGCTTCAAAAAATGGCTACCTAGCCTAGGAGTGTGAAAGCTACCAATTTCACAAGTGAAAAACAATCAATTTGCTAAAAAAATTCTTATCCTTTAGCAAATACACTTAATTAAGAGCATTATGTGAGTACCCTATAAGCTCTAATGGGGATTTCATGATCGGATACAAGATATCTCTAGATCCGATAAATAATAGACATTACTGTTGAAATCTATCCGGTATTGCCTTTAAAATCAGTTCTCTTAAACACTTGATGATAATACTTGTTGATATTTAAACCTGAGTTTATTAGTGTTTGCGACTTGCTCTAACTATTCTGAGAGTTAGTATTATTGATGAATCAAAATTAAGCTGAATTGTTCATTCGTCAAAATTGTTTTTAAATAACTATACTGTTAGTATCTATCAAGTTTTTAATATTTCTTGGAACGGAATTCTAAATTCTCCTAAATATTTTATTGATTGTATATCTTTTCTTGAGCTTTCCATTGTGTTATTTTCGATGAAAAGATTTGATTGGAGACGTGGAAAATTGGTTTAAAAAATTCACATTTTTCAAAAAATTTTGAGTTTAAGTCAAATCGATTGGACTATCCAGACCCATCGATCGGACCATGTCCAATAGATCTGACTGCCCAGGCCAATCGATCGGACCATGTCCAATCGATTGGACTATGCGAACTTTATTTTTATAAAACCCAAAACAGACTCATTTTCGCCCCAATTGATCCCAACGCCTCTCAAACTCCTCCCAATCGATTACGTGCCCGATCTACAATTCTATTGCTTTTTGGTGTGGATTTGCTCCCTATTTCACTTTTTTTTCACTTCATCCTCTTCATCTTCATTTTTTGGGATTTTCTATGTGAAAAATGGGTTTCTTTTGGTATTTTCTACCTTTCTTAGTGCTTATGGGTGATGCTCCTCAGTATAGGAGGCTTGTAGTATGATCTGATTCCGAAGACGTGGGGTTTGGGTCTCAGAATCCCAAACATGTTTTTGGGCTAGAAGGGATGGCAGATTGTCCTCTTCTTGTCACATGGAGAGAGGAGAGTCCTCTAGAGGGCATAGGAGAGCTTCTCGAGAACGTGGTCGGTCAGGTCCTTCTTCGATTCCAGAGGTTAGTGAGCCTATCTCTCCTTTCATTTCTGATGAGGCTAGCTAGAGTGCATTTTGAGCATTTTTCTTCTCGTCGTTTTACAACTGAGAGAGCTCTTGAGCTTGACTCGATTCAGGGATCACTTGTTCATTCCATTTTCACATCCAGGGAGTGAATCCCTGCACTTCATTTGAGTGGCCCAAATTATCCTGTGTTGGTAAATATGTTTTATGCCAATATGCATTCGGTCTAGTGTGATGATGAGAGTCGGTTATCTTTTGAGACTTTTGTCTATGGAGTTTCTTTGAGTGTTACTCCTGATCTGATTTCTACCATTTTAGGTATTCTTCGTCAAGTATGCTTCTATTGAGTATCTTCCTCGGACGAGAAAGATGACCACTGATAGAGTCCATCTGACTGAGACCCTTACTGGTTCTATTTTTGATTGGTCATCTCATATTCACCTCAGTAGTCTTCTTCCTGAGTATCATCTGTTGCACTGTATTTTTGGGTGCAACATTGACCCACCTGGTCATGAAGCCCATGTGAACATTGATCATCTCCAGCTTCTTTACCTCCTGGGTACTGGTTTTGCCATTGAACTTCCTCAATTCACGTTTAGGGTCATGGCTAAAGCAGGTAATCATTTGGTGAAATCATCCTTGTCTTCCATTTCCTTTACTCGTGAGACTATTCTACTCCATCTAGATGTGCCTATTTCCGAGTCTGAGATCATTTGTACACCCATGGGATCCTCCAGACTATGATGACATTCTTGATGATCTTGCCGATGATATTGGAGTTCCTCTAGAGCATGCAGATGGTGTTCAGCATGCAGATGAAGATATGCAGCCTCTTGAGATACATCCTCATTACTCACTAGAGTCCCTTCATCATCCAATGACAGGATTTGATCAACGCCTCAGCGCATATGAGGAGTGGACAGCTCTGAGCTTTCGACAGTTGGAGGAGCAATAGGTTATTGGGTTCGATCGGATGAGTGGCACACTAACTGATGTGCAGCGATACATGGAGTATCAGTTCACCTTGATGGATTTTGGTCAGCGCCCGCCATTTCCAGAGTCGGACTAGCATGATGGTGCATGACCATCTTCTTAGTCTCGTGGAGAGTGATTCTGTTTGAGTTATCTGTTATTTGATTTAGGATTATTGTACACAGATAAACTCATGTTTCAGTTTATGGTTATATTATGTATTTTTTTTTGCTAATCTCTATCAGATTATAAACCTTTGGAGGAGGCTAGTTTTGTTCACCGCTGGTACTTGTGGGATATCCCTTGCTTCGATCTGCTACCGACCTTGTTGTTCTTGATCGGGATATAGATCTCTTGGTTTTCATCCTTGTTTTTAGAAACAATAGCGAGACCTGATTTTCTTTTTGAATCCCTACATTGGGAAGGTGGAATAGGTTTCTAATCTCCAAACCGACTTTGTTTTGTTTGGGATCTTAGATTCAGAAATCAGGAATCTCCCTTGTGACTATAAGGAATTTTCCCGCTGGCATGCTGTGATGTGACCACGTGATCTAATATCGTGGTATGGCAGATCAAGTGTTCATTCCTTGGTCCTTTCTTGGAGGGGCCCTAGCTTCCCTTCTGAAGGAAGCAATCTTGTTAAGGTGCAGAAAAATCAGAACGCTTCTCAACATGGGTTGCCTATTACCCAAGGCACATCTAAACTCTCGTATGCGGATATGGCAAAAAAGAAGATTGCAATCATAAACTCGGGCATTGATCTTCCAATTCCTAGCATCAAAGATGACTGTCCTTCCATTAAAATTCCTAAGTTGGTTGTGGAGCGTGGTTTAGACTACTGTAAACACACCTTGATAGGTAGACTTGACCTTAAGGTTATGCCCATAACGGAGATAAGGAAAAAAGCTCTAGAGATGTGGCACCCTACAGGACATTGGCGTATCACTCTGCTTGGTAGAGGATATGTTATGGTGATCCTCTCATCAGCAGATGATTTCTATAGGATCTGGAGAGGTGGTCCCAGGTTCTTTGGGAAACAAATTTGCTGACTCTCTAGATGGACTCCTAACTTCAATATCAGCAAACAAAAGCAATCTCATGCCCTGGTTTGGGAAGAGCGCTTGGTAATCCGATCCAAGTGGATAAAAATTCCTTGTCCAGATACTTGGGCTACTATGCGAGTGTTCTCGTTGATATAGACTTGGCCAAGCCTATTCCTAATAAAATCTTTGTCGAGGTGGATGGCTTCACAGATTTCTGGTAGAAAGTAGAATTGGGTAGAATCCCAAAATTCTGTAATCACTGCAAAATTGTGGGGCATTTAGTATCAGAATGCAAGGTTATCAAAGTCATGTGCAGTGAAAAGAAGCTTGATCTGGTTAGAGAGGCTGCTATGGAACACAAAGGATCCAAGCGAAATCGTAAATATAAAGCCAAATAAGGATCTAGAATGGTAGATGTTCAAGAACCTGCTTTGGATATTGGGCAGACTCATAACTTACAGTTGGAAGAGCAATCACCCAAAGGATGCTTATCGGACAAGGTGGAACAGGACTGTGATCCATGTTCACTTCCGAAAGAACAGGAACAAGAACTTGAGCAGCCAACCCGAACTCAGAAGGTGGGTGGCTTACCTAGTGACCCCCTAGAGGAAGATAGTGTCGACCTGGAAGCCAGTGAATTAGAACTACAAGAGTGTGTCCCATGATCCCTCAAGACAGTTCCATGCTCTTCGTCTTTAGCTCTCATAGTAGTGGATTCTTCACGGATTGATTTTACTGTGGGTAAATCGATCATACCTTTTGAATATCCTATCCTGGATTAAGATAGTTGAAAGTAGGGTTTTTCCACGTCGTTGATTACGAAAATCCTAATCTCAACACATTTGTAATTTTTATCCGATTTAATTCCTGCAAAAATAATAATTCTTGCACGGTGGGAAGTCGAATGTCGATCCGCATTCGGGGTTAGGCAATGCAATCATGAACATAAGAGATACAGAAATGCTTTGAATGGTGGGGTGAGAAAGATGGGATCGATGTTTAGAAGATATTTGATCAGATTTGTAACAGAACTTTAAACACTAACAACATTAATCAAATTAGAAATGGGAACTTAATAATCACAACTCATAATAAAAATTCTTTATTAATTCAAAATTGTCTACAATGCAAATAAGTGAACTTAAAGTAAAGGAGATCATAAAATAAAACTAAAAAAACTAATTAGAAAGTACGTTAACTAGAGAAAGAAAGTGGATAGATCAAGGAAGAGAGAGAAAATGAAAAGAGATGAAATAGAAGACGATGGTTTGCCTTGGTATTACCTTAGAGAGGATCGGCCATGGAGGAGACATCCAGCCAATATGGTGAAGGCTGTTCACCCCAAGAGATAAGCACAGTGGATGGTGGTGAAGAGTCACATCGGTGAAAGATCAAGACCGAACAGATGGATAGGTGCAAGTTGCACATTCTTGAAAGTGCAGCGTTGTGCACACGGCAACGAGTGATTGAGGCATGGAGAAGGGTGGAACGAGGTGAGGCAATGATAGGATTTCAAACTAGCGACGGAGGTGATCACCAATCTGGAGTTGTAAGGTGTGCACAGCGTGATGAAGAGGAGGACGACTGGTGGAGATGGGAGGAGCACGAACCAGTGCACAGTAGGTCGATGGAGGATCTGATCGGCGCACTTGCAGGCAGAGAAGGTAGGAGGTTATTAGCACGGGCAGCAAGATAAGGCGATGCTTGGAGAAGAGGTTGCAGGCTGGTTTTGAGGTAGCAAGAAGGTGAGATGATAGTTGATGAAGGCGGTGCTGTTTGTGGAGGGGGAATGGTCAAGAGATCATAGTAGGTTGGTGGCTGAACGGTGGTTGGCTGGAGTTGCTGGATTCCAACGATCTCCTCTTCTTCTTCTTCTATCTTTTTCTTTTCTCATTTTTTTCTTTTCTTTTATTTTTTGAAGGATGGGAGAGGAGAGAGGATGGTGAATGGGAGAAAGGGAGATGGGGTGACGGCTAGGGGTGGTGCTGCTACAACAGTTCGCCTTGGTTTGAATGGTGAGTGGTGGCTGGAGATTGTTTTCTCTCCAAAAGAAAACGTGGAGTGAATGAGAAGGAGATAACGGCTTGGGAGAGAGGAGAACATGGATGGATGGGTTTTTAATGGAGAGGGCGACTGCTAGGTTTTTTTTCAAAATGTCAAGAGGAGAAAAAATATAAGAACGGTTAGGGTTTTCTTATAAGGGACGTGGGGATCCTCCTAGATTTCTCCCAAAAACTCTCTTCTAAAATGACCAAAACGACCCTAATGTTTAGTGCGACCAAAAATTAAAAACTCCTCTCTCCAAAAGGCAAGTCTCTCCTCTTTTGAAAATCTTTTATTTCCAAAAAATCTCTTTTTAATTCAATATTTATTTTGAAAGATAATTTCACCACCCAATTTTCCAATTTTGAAACAATATTTGCTAAAAGTCATGACCAACTGATTTTCGAAAGTGCGCTCACATCTATCTCAAGTTATGTGGTATTGGCCATGCTTTATGAGAAATTCGAGTGAAGTTGAGGATGTGGGCCCAAAGTGCATCGGCCATGGGCTAGATAGCGGACCGATAGAATAATGGGTCCATGGGCCAGAGGTTAGGCTGCCTTCCGGGCCATCGGATCGGATCATCTCATATGAGGATTGTCTGATTGTTTATGGGATGATTAGATGATTAGGCGATTGATGGGTGATCTTGGCTCAGATGATGATGTGGGTGGTGAGCAGTTGGATCATGGAGAATGAGAGAACGAAAGATGACTGTTGGATGTGGAACTCAGGGTTTAGAGAGAGGAGAGATAAAATATTACAAAATAAGATATAATGCTAGCAGAGGGTCTTGAACCCTGGCCTTTGACTTGGTCTTCCGCATGCTTGACCAACTGAGCAAGTCCTCATCTTGTGTTAGTTGATAAGCTTTAATCTCCTTAGTCTCTTCTTTAAGGGCTTGTCTCTCCTTCTCTCTTGGTTGTCTCTAGCTCTTCCCGTCTTTGGCACACATCTTCTTATCTAAGTCCACTGGCTCTCTATGTTTGATTGTAGGTTGATTATGGGCCCGCATTCCATCAAAATTGTCCGATTAGTGTTCCTGCGATAGAAAAATCGCGTAAATGAGACTTCTACAAAACGGCTTCGCATGTGAGTCAAATAAATGCATATGAATGCATTCAAATATACTATTTTGATGAGAAAAGTGTGTTCTACGCAATAGAGGAAACTCTTACATAGAAAAGTAGATAAATATAGCAATTTTACGTAGGAGAGTGTGATAAGGCTAAATGGATAATTGCTTAAAATAAACACTTTTGAGCGAATATCACAACCCCCAACCAGCATATTGTCAATCCTTGGCAATTGTGTGAAAAATGAGCTTGAAAGGGCTAGGCACATGTTGCACACTTTTTCTCATTAACTTGGAAAAAACTCCATTTTGTCAAATTCATTTGAATGATGCATGAAAATAGTTAGAAGTTAGCAGATAGTCAAAAGATTTTAGCAAGACTACAGACTGATAATCAAGACCTAGAATAGTCCTACTCAGCGTGTTTGTTTGCTCAACATTATCATCCTCCTGTAGTAAAGATTGATTTTCCTCTAAGATTTTATGCCTCGACTTCAAATCTCACTTGTGTCACTCGGAAATGGTTAACTGCTTTTCTTTTAAGTGATATGTGAGGAGATAGGTTGATAAGAACGGACAAATATCTCACATATATTATTTTGAAGGAAAGACTATAGAAATTTAGAAGATCTTATGATCAGAATATCATATCGCTTGGGAACGTCAGATCAAAGTCTATAGGTTCTCTTTTCTCCATTCTCCCATTCTATGATTGTGCTAGCCTAGAATCAAATAGGGCTTTACTAGATTGTATTGAGGCTTGGGATAGGTTTAGAAAAAATAAGGATACACAAGGATTCAAAATTCTAAGAGGATATCTCAACTTTTTCTTTGCGACTTGTCCTGAGGGTGTAGCACCATTTTTCTTTTCTTTTTCTTTTCCTCTTCCCTATTCTTTTCTCTTTTCCTAATATTTTTGAGACAGCTCAATACATTTTTCTGCTTTCTTTTTAGCTTTTCTTTTTCAGCTTATATCTTCTAGCTTGAGCTTCACTTGTTTCTCTTTCTTTTCTTTCGATTCTGCTTTCATTGTGTACCCATACCAATTACTCTTTAATATCCTCTATAGAAGTAGAGTAATGTATTTCTTGTATTGGGCTTAGTTCTTGATGAATGGGCTGCCAAGGAAAGGTTTCAGTAATATGCTCAAAGAGGTTTCTAATGTTGAAGAATTTTAGATAAGCCAAAAAGGTCTGATAGGGTTAGAAAGATGGCCTACTTCATTTTTCAGGGTTTGCATTCTCATCTGTTATGTCTTGAATGGATATTGAGAAGGTTCTTTCGTAATAATCCGATCTTTGATGTCGTTCCAAGTTCTATGACCAAGACAAAAATTAATGATCTCTGGCAACGACATAAGTGGGGACATAAAGAATTAGTGAGTCATTTTGTGACTCAGAGTGATTTCATAACCCTAAAAAATTATGAAATGCTCAAAAGCCTACTAGGTTAAGTCTCCACAAATATTCTTCTAGGATCTCTAGAGAATCTAAACTTAGGATGACTCTAATGTTGATAGTGTACAATTTGTGCCGAATCTGAGTTTTTCCAAGTGTCTGAAATCAATGTAGTATTGCTGGACTCAAAGCTAATGTGTAACACTTTAAAAGATGACATCCTTTACAAAAAGACTTAATGGAAGTTTCAGTTAATCATAGGTCAGGGCATTTTCAAAAAAATATTCTAGAAAATCATCTGAAACCACCCAAAAACACCATGCTTTGTCTCTTTTTTTTATAAAAATGAAAACATGAGTTTTGGTAAAAACCCACCCCCAACCAAAATATAGCACCATCTTCGGTGCTCATGATCGAGACATAAAATGATGAAAAATCGGTAAGAATGATGCAAAGGTTCAGGGAGGATGTTACCAAGACGGCAGAGACTCGATAGTGTATGGTACCTGATGATCGGTAGAATGAATGTACCTGCATTTCTAAAGATATAACAGTAATAACAAATGTATGAGAATCATATACTCTAGGAACACCGGAATTGCCTTTCCGAAAGCGTTAAGTTTTACCTCTTCAGCCAGACATGACGGGGGTATATCGAGTACCCCCAACCAGGTTAAAACTCATGGAGACTGAGTGAATCTACAGTGTTCCTGACACCTAAGGTGGATGGAGACAGCTATCATATCCCTTGTCTAGGTATACTTGTGTAGAACAAGTCTTTCTCAATGTAGACTGAGAGAAGGGCAGTAAGCTCTCTGAGTAGACCAGCAAAACATTTAGTTCAGCGGGGAGGGATTCAAGCTTATCAGTAAAAACTGAGAGGAGAGTAGCAGTGGGTTCTCTGACCGTGGTTAGCAGAGCCGCAAACTCACTGAGTTTAGTGGGAATATATCTGAATGGTGCAGACTCTGTAGATCAGTAATACTATAATTGTCTGACTCTGAGATGAAGTCTGGCTCAAATTATTCTTGACACTTGGATAATTTTTCCTCTAGAGAGTCCGGAATTAGACCCTTTATGGCACATGGGTTATCGACAATATCGATGTAAGTTAGTGGTTGAAAAATATTAACCTCTTCCTTGAGGTTGGCGAATGCCATTGACATTCCATTGTCCCCACACCCGATGTGTGCATCAACGATGGTGAGGAACGATTGTGGCAGGACAATAGGGGTCCGTACTATCTAGACACGGCTCAGTGGTAAGAATGTCTACATCCAATGCAGAGGTAGATGATTCCTCTAAGCTAGGTTCAGAAGTCGGTGCTTTTAAGGGTACTAAAATAGAGACTCGAGCTCATCACTCTTGTTGCACATTCCAGTGGAGGTCACAAATAGTAGATCTAGGACAGTTGGGATCTACGATCGAAACAAAGCTCAATGTCATGAAGATCGACTTCAGGGTCAGGGATAGAAAAAGTAGAGGTAGAGTGAGAAATAGGTTTCTCTGTGCTAAGTTCAGGCTTTGGTGCTGTTAAGGGCATCAACAATGGAAACAATTGCTCGTCAATATACTGGCCCAAAATAATGGTGGTAACAACTACTGTTTCTTCCTCAAAAGTCTGGTACTGGGTCCAATTGTGTGGCTTCTCATCATAGATGGTGGTCATGTCATTGTCCTCAGGGTAGGTTATAGGGTGACTAGGGAAATTGACTTCTTCACTCTCAGATACGAATTGACCCACTGGGGGAGCTAAGCTATCCATGGAGTGATGTTGTTGTTGCTCTAGGCTTTGCAAATATTGTTATTGTTGGGCGATGCACTGAGAGAGAAGGTCCTTTAGTCTAGGTTTAGTCGCTGGTTGTGGCAGTTCAACTAAGGGAACCTGAGATACCAACTCTTGATTGTAGTCTAACTAAGTCTGAAAGTGATATGAGTGAAATGAGTCTAGGACTATTTGCTGACTCTGATAATCCTGAGGGGTCCACTGTTGACCAAAATATTCAGTCTGTGGATCTGGCTGGTACTACGACTGCAAGTACGGCCAATCATAATCTCCATAGGGTTGATGAAACCCGGAAGGATAATTATCCTACGGCAGTTGCTGCGGAGAGTAGACTGTTCACAACCAAAGTTAGGATAACACCTAGCTAGTGTCCGGATAATAAGTGTTGTTATAGGAGGTCTGCATTGGAGATGGAAAGGTACATACATCTTGCTGGACAGGAGGGTAATATCGTAGAGACTGAGAATTGTGCATAGGTTGCTGGACTACAGCACTAAGGGCGGAGACTGAATTTTTAAGTTCTTGGAGTACAGATTTGTACTTCGGATCTCCTTGATTGTCATACCCCATAGAAGTCAGTGAGACTGGAGTGTCATGATGATACGTAGGCTTGTCATACCATTGTTGATAGTGACCATCTAGATTCTCACAAAAATTGTAGTAGGTCTCATACAGAGGTCGTTCATCTGCCATCAAAGGCGATAGAGGGGTGCGGTAGACTGACTCTCAGATCGAATCAGTCAAAGGTTAGGACAGGTCCAACTGGGCTTCTGCTTGAAAAAGTAAGACCAAGACTTGGTAAAAAATTGCCACAAGGAGACACTGGAGTAATGATCCTAAATGATGCACATAGAGCAAATAAGATAATCCTATGGCTAAAACAAATCAGGATAAGTTTGAGGGATAGTGGGCAGACTACTGGTTTATCTTGTTAACCGTCGAACTAACTTTATCGTAAGATAATCCGAAGCCTAGATAGACGTGCGGCACATTAACTGACTTAAATACGCCCCAGACTTACCAGATTTGTCAAGCAATGGAGATGAGTGTTCCCTTAGTCTAAGCTAGTGTTGGTTTGTGTTCCTAACCCAACAAATAGCATACCAATCAAAGAACCAGGGAAGCCACTGGCGAGCTCGGTATACTTGAGTAGTAGGGACCTATGGGTGTGTTAGATAACAGGGACCCGCTCTTGTAGACTTATTCGACCTGGGATGGATAGAAAGACTATGTTGAGGGGTGTCATAGAACACCGATCTAGCTTGGCCCTAACTCTTGGTTCTTTTTATTAGAGTGGATCTTAGGGATGAAGCTCAGCTGGAGTGATGAGGTGGGTAATAAAATCCCACCAATTTTAAAAAGAGGTGGGTATACTCTTAGGGTTCATTAATTAGCAGCCACATCCATGCAGTGCGAATAAGTTTATGCAAAAAGCAAATAGACATGCGGCACTATAATGCACCTAATTGCACAATATCGCATTCAAGGCGAGGGAAGAAACTTACCTCCCATGGGCCACGCCACGGGGTCACTTCTGTGGGATAGAGAGGGGTATCCAAATGGGCTTGGGCCTAAGTCCACCTCTTTGAGCTTCCGCTCCCTACCCACATACGAACCGTGTTCCTACACACAATGATTAGATCAATATCTAGGGATGGGGAATTGCTTGGAAGCGACTTACTTTTTTCAGGTTGCACACAACACACAATGAATATTTGCAAGTGCTTAGTCTGTTTCCAAATTATGGTTTGAAAACCTTCCAAGTTGTGCGAGATTGCACTCCCGATTGACTTTGAAAATTTCCCAAATTAAAGAACTTTTGAAAATTAGAATATTTCTATTTTAGGACTTACCAACTATAAGAGAATTTCTAAGAATAGAATTTCTCCAAATTTAGAATTTCCTAAAATGGAAACCCTAATTTTTAAATCCCTTTATTTCTAGAAACTTTCCAAAGTCCAAAATTCCTAAAATCTAACTAAAAATAATAGAAAATAAGCATCTTAATTTTTTTTTTTTTGGTATTTTTGAATTATCACTCACTCTAGGGTTTCTACAAAACCTTAGAACAAGATTTAGCAAATATTCAAAAGATGAAAAGTGTCATAAGTTATTACAAGTTGCACTCGGCCGTCCGAGGCATTAAAAATGGTAATTAAAAGTAGCTAAAAATAACTAAAAATATTAAATGGAAAGTTTCCAAAACACTAGATCTTCCCGCTTTGGCAGCTTTTCGATTCCGTCATCTACGTTCATTTTCGCACTCCCGTACACCCGAGCGGCAAGGGCGCTATTTAAAAGTAGGGTTTTTCTACATCGTTAATTACGAAAACTGTAATCTCAACACATTTGTAATTTTTATCCGATTTAATTCCTGCAAAAAGAATAATTCTTGCACGGTGGGAAGTCGGATGTCGATCCGCACTCGGGGTTAGGCAATGCAATCATGAACATAAGACATACCGAAATGCTTTGAATGATGGGGTGAGAAAGATGGGATCGATGTTTAAAAGATATTTGATCGGATTTGTAACAGAACTTTAAACACTAACAACATTAATCAAATTAGAAATGAGAACTGAATAATCACAACTCATAATAAAAATTCTTTATTAATTCAAAATTGTCTACAATGCAAATAGGTGAACTTAAAGTAAAGGAGATCATAAAATAAAACAAAAAAAACTAATTAGAAAGTAAGTTAACTAGAGAGAAAAAGTGGATAGATCAAGGAAGAGAGAGAAAATGAAGAGAGAGGAAATAGAAGACGATGGTTTGCCTTGGTATTACCTCTCACTACACCTTCAAAGACATGGTTCACCAGAGCTGGCAGCAAGAGATAAATGGAGATCCTATCAATATAGTCATCCAAAAGCTTAAAAGACTCAATGCCACGATCAAAAGGTGGAACAACGAAAATTTTTGTTTTACCAAGCGGAACCTTGATATGAAATTAGCAGATCTGGCTACTTTGCAAGCTCAGTTGGAAAATGATGTGCTCAATGATTCTCTTGCTACTAGAATCTCTAGTTTGGAAGATAGCATCAAAGAGTGTCAACGCCAAGAGGAAAGCCAATGGAAGAAAAAATCCAGTGTCCATTGTCTACAAGAGGGAGATCAAAATACTAGATATTTTCATAACTTGACCAAGATTAGGAGGGCAACTTCTCAGATCACCGAACTGAAAATGGAAGATGGTCGTATTCTTAATTCTCAATCTAAGATTAAGAATCATGCTATCAAGTTCTACTCTAAGAAATTCTCCTTCCATAGCTGCAGGCGTAATCAAGATGTTCAGGACTTATTTCCTCGATTAGTTGATAATCAGGATAATGATATTCTTTTTCATATTCCCAACCAAGATGACGTCAAAAGTACGGTTTTTTACATGAACGAGGATAGTGCTCTGGGTCCTGATGGGTTTCAGGGATGTTTCTATAAACATTGTTGGGATATTATAGGTTCTAGCGTTTCATTTTCCTCACCGGTAATGCTCCCTTTGGCCTTAAATCCAGTCTGGTGGTTCTTATTCCCAAGGTTGATAATGCAAGCAAATTGGACCAATTCCGTCCAATTAGCTTGAGTAACTTTCTTATGAAGATTATCACTAAACTCATGGCTAACAGGATTCTTAATATTGCTAGTCGTATCATCTCTCCGGAATAGTGTGCCTTTCTTAAAGGCAAGAATGTCCAAAGCAGTATCGGTCTGGCATCAGAGATGATGAATGAACGGGATTGGAAAAGAAGAGGTGGGAATGTCGCCATGAAAATTGACATCTCTCAAGTGTATGATTCACTCAACTGGGAATTTCTTTAGGAGGTTCTTAATAGATTTGGTTCAGCCATATATGAAGTAGGTGGGTATAGGCAACGATCACCAACTCTAATCTCTCTATTATGATCAATGGGGGACTGTGCGGGTATATTGTTGTGGGTCGTGGCCTTTGACAAGAAGATCCACTATCTCCCATTTTATTTGTGCTGGATGAAGATGTTCTCAGTAGGGATATTAATAATCTCTGAGAATCAGGAGTGCTCGAACCAATGGTGAATCATAAAAGGTACTTTAGCCTTCACACTTACTTTTTGCTGATGACATCTTCATTTTCACTAATGGCAAGACCAAGGGGATCAAGGCACTCAAGTCTTTCCTATTCAAATATCAAGAGACAGCGGGTCAAATCATTAACAGCCAGAAAAGTCGACTATTCTTGGGTTCTATGGGAGGTTCGCAAGAGAAGCATGGAAAATATTCTCAACATCAAAGAAGGCCAACTACCGAAAAATTATTTGGGAGTTCCACTTGTGAAAGGCAGAATCAAGATGTCAAATCTGAGATCCCTTATGGACAAAATTTTTAAGAAAGCTTCTGATTGGGCAGGTAAAATGGTCTCTTTCCGGGGTCGGGTGACATTAGCTCGAGTGGTCCTTAATAGTATTCCTATTTATAACATGGAAATTTACCTATGGCCGTGTGAGCTAGTGAAGGATTGCGAAAGATTGGTGCGAAATTTTGTGTGGTCGGTGATCCTTCTACTCATAAAGCTATTATCGTCTCTTGGGAAAAAACTTGTAAACCTATGGAGGAAGGAGGACTTGGTCTGCATCGTTTAAGAGATGTCAACTTATCACTCTTAATGAAACTCGGTTGGAATATGCTAGAAGGAAGGGACAAATGGGCTCAATATAAAAGAGGTAAATTCACTTATAAAAATGGAGTACTTGTTGAGTATCAATAAAAATTATCCATTTGGCAAGGCATAAAGAAAGCTATGACGGAGCTAATAAAGAACTACTGTTGGTATATTGGTAATGGAAAGTGGATCAATATTTGGAAAGAGCCTTGGGCGGGAGATCAATCAGTCAAGGACCTCATGGGAGTGGACATAGTGAATTGGCACAAGTTCAATGCAATGCTGAGTTCCTTTAACATCAATGGCAAATGGACTGTACCAGATGACAGTCATTCCATCTTTAATCAACTTGGTCTTAGCATTCAAATTAAAGAAGATGTTCGCAATTCTGTGGACTATCTTATTTGGAGACCAAACTTAAATGGTAAATTTTTGGTCAAGTCAACGTTTGAAAGCGTATGGAAGAAAGGTACTACTTTACCTTTGAATTCTAGCTTGTGGTGGGCCTTTCAGCCTCCTTTTATTGTTTCTATGGAAGATCCAAATCAGTCCTACTTTCGTTTTGTGAAATAGGACTTTGATTCTAGGTTCCTTTTCCTTGCCCTTAGGGGTTGCATTGTCTTTTCTCTTTAATACATTTGCATTTAGCGAAAAAAAGTATAAACCTTTTATCTTATGATATGACATGGTAATATTTGTAGTTTGTTGTATTTCTTAATGCACTAATTTTTTATGATAATATCCAATGCATGTTAATTATCTGCTTATATTTTTGTACCTTTGTCATTCTGTAACGAAAAGGTGGAGAGAAAAATCATAGAGGTATACTAGTAGATGCATGAGATAGGGGAAAAAATTGTTGCATTATTTTTTTTAATTTCTCTACCTTGTGATGTGTATAAATTAACTCACTGCAATTTTAATTATTTTATCTATTTCTACCTATGATAGTACATGGTATGTTTTGTTGGCAGAATATGCATGGAACATATGAAAACTTCTTTTCTATTATTTGTTCGTTAACTCCGAGAGATTGTGAGATAGTGAGTAAATCATGTAAGGGGGTGAGATTGTAATTAATTCTATTTTACCCTTTATATGATTAATGTTTTTGTCTCAGAATTGCCAAATGAGGAGATTGAAAAAGAATAATTTCATATTCTAGTTTGACAAAGATTTTGTGTAACACAAAATATTTGTATAACCATTTCTACGAGCACTAGTGTAGCGTTGAAGATGTCGTGGTACGCATACTTCGCCGACTACGTGAAGTCTAAAAGACAAAGATAAAGATAAAGACAACAAAAAGCAGACGGTTGACGACATGAGTCATCTGAGTAACTGTCCATTTGTTCGTTAAAGATCGTGCGTACTTGCATAGTAAGGTAAATGACTTAATGACCATAGGAATAGGTTTTAAATGAATAAAATATAATGGTCAAACCTAATCAGAGGACAGACCCAAGTCTAGTCAAGAGTTTGACTATGGGGGTATGTCCAATTGATTGGACTTTTCAGATAAATCGATTGGACCCTACTGAACAGAACCTGTTTCAAGTCCTATTGATTGGACTTTCTTGATCAATCGATTGAACTCTATGGACAGAACTTAGTTCTGAGTCCGATCGATTAGAACTTCTGATCAATCAATTGGACACTATAGAACATAAAATTTTTAGAGTTCGATCGATTGGACCCTTATTACAATCGATTGGATTCAAGAAGGAAAAACCCGCCATCTATACTAGCCCAATCGATTGGACCAAGAGTACAATCGATTAGACCTAGCTCAATCGATTGGACCAGAAGTACAATCGATTGGACTATGCGCGAATAGGTCTTTCAGATCCAAAATTCTAGGTTCCACATTCTCCACCTCTCTTATGACTCAGGGCTACGAATCTATATAAATATAACCCTTCTCTGGACTTACAGATTACACATTAACACACAGAAGAGAGAGTTTTATTTATTAAGAGTTATCTATTCGAAAAAGAAAAGTTTAAAGCTTCATTACTATTTCTTGAGAGCTTTTCTCTTTTCTTTGATCATATCTTAGTGCTTAATCTCCACTGAGCTTAAGTTTTCCACTTAGAATCTTTAACCTAGCAAGTCTGAGAGTACCAGTCCTTCTCAACACTATTTGAGCCACTTGGAGTTCAGGGTGTACTGAATCCTTCACCTTCAATAGAGATTTGAGTGCTGAGAATTAAGATTGAAGAGTACTGATCGAAGGTAGGTTTGGAGAGTACCAAACTAAACAAGCGAACAAGGCTTCTTAATTGGAAGGACGCATGTGGAATCATAGCGTTGACTTAAAGGACATGGACGCATCAGTAGTGGGCCTTGGCTAAGGTTGAAAGCTGCGTTTGCAACGGTGATGTTTAAGTAACTTTTGTTTCGTTTAACTTTTTAGTTAGTGATACTTTTCGTCTGGACGTGGTCTCATGGTTTTCCTTGGCTAAGGTTTCTACGTAAAAACTCTTTGTCTTGTGGATGTTTGATTGTTGTTCTACTAATTAGATTGATTAAATCAAACGACGAAAAGACAATATACCACGGAGGTATATTTGAATTGAGTTGGTTTAAATAATCTTTTTATCAATCAACTAAGACATGCGAGTTTATTACTTTACCTTGACCAGTAAACTTATGATAGGTTAGATTAATTTATAATAGGTATTCTTGAGTAAAAGAGAACGGACCGGTTATTTCAACCACTACCTAGTGCTAAAGATATATTGGTCTATGAGAGTACACTTAACATCTCTGAGGCGTACACAACACTTAGTAGTAAAAGTCCTAGAACTAAAATAACTAAATCTAGTAAAGGCTGTAAGGAATATATTCATAGGAATATATTCATATTTTGTTTGGCGTAATTTCGTATGACATAAAATACATTTTATGCATATCCTACATGTACTAGTTAATTAGGCCTTGAATATGTTGTGGTATGCATCACTCTTAACGGTATAAAGATCAAAAGATGAAGATCGAAGACTCAGAAGATTGAATCATCTGAATCCTTACATTTGTCCGCAATATTACGTGCTCACACATTTAAGATGATAAGTCAGTTACAGGCTTTAGAGATATGAGGATTAAATGTAAAATTAACTTAAAACTAAGTTACGTGGCAAGATTTATGATTTAGAGCCTAAGTGGCATTTAAAATCGATATATGGGGAAGTCCAATCGATTGGACACCTTATGTATAATCGATTGTAGTTTGGATAGATTAAATTCTTCATGTCCCAATCGATTAGATTGATGAAGAAAATTTTCTTCCCATTCCGAGATACTTGTTTACCACTTCCCCACAACCTCTAAAGGCCAAGACTCGAGTATAACTCTATATAAACCCCTTTAGGGCTTGAAGAAACTTACACAAGTACACATTAACACAATTAAGACTCTCAAAGCATAGAGAGATTCAGTGTCCCACTCATTCTTGAGAGTCTAGCCTCACAGAAAAAAAACCCAGGTTAGCCCTTGTTTATCCCATTTAGGTATTTCTATTTCCATGATCAGTGCTTGAAGTATATTCACTTCACCATAAGCTTGATCAAACCTCTGCCTAGGTTACCCATTAGAATCTAAACCTAGTAAGCTAGAGAGTACCATGTGTGTCTCAATCCTTATTGAGTCGTGTTCGAGGAGTCGGGGTGTATTGAATCATTTACTTCCGGGGCTGGACCGGAGAGTGTAAATAATATCGGGGGTGTACCGATCGAATGGTAGGTTTGGGTGTACCAAACTGAATAGTGTTGAGGGGACCGTGGCAAGAAGGGCATTCGTGGACTCGCGTGTGTTAGCCAAAGGACGTTGACGCACCGACAGTTTGCCTTGGATTGTATGCTGAAATAAATATGTTGCGTAGATAACCTCTATAACTCATTAACCTTTTGTTAGTGATACCTTGACGTTTGCACGTGGTCCCATGGTTTTTTCTTGAGAAAGGTTTCCATGTAAAAATTACATGTGTTATAGTTTGATTGGTTACATTCCACAATTTATATAGATTAGATCAAATGGTTAAGAAATAATATATCTTGAAGATATATTCAATTTGACTCAGTTGAGATAATCAATTGTTCAAATCAATAAACCTATGTAGGATTGTTTGACATGCAATTACTTTTACCCCTACCAGACCGTAACTGAATTAGGTTGTTAATAATATTCAAATAATTTTTAATACTTATTCAACCCCCTTCTAGGTATCAGTATAAGCATAGAGAGGCAATTTCAATTGGTATTAGAGCGGTTAACTCTATAAAGGTTTAACTACCTGAGTGTGTTCTTGCATTTAATTTTCTCTCTTAAACTTACAATGATGCAAAAAGAAGGTGGTAACACCTCTAGACCTACGTTGTTTGATGGAGAGGATTATACCTATTGGAATGTTCAAATGAGAGCATTTCTCAAATCCATCGACGAACGAGTCTGGATGATGGTGTTGGTAGGTTGGACTCTTCCCACTATTACAGTGGAAAATAATGAATTTCCAAAACCTAAAGGTAAATGGTCGAAAGAAGACTTTGACGATCGCTGCTTGAATAACAAAGGCTTAAATGCCATTTTTAATGTTGTAGATAAAAATGAGTTCCATCTAAAGAGGCATGGGATATTTTGGAGATTGCCCATGAAAGTACGCCAGTAGTTAAAATTTTTAAACTACAGATACTTGTGAAGAATAAATTCATATTCTAGTTTTGATAAAGATTCCGTGTGACATAAACATCTTGTAACCATTTCTACGAGTACCAGTGTAGCTTTGAAGATGTCGTGGTACGCGTACTTTGCCGACTACGTGAAGACTAAAAGACAAATATCGCAAGAATCAGACAGTTGACGACATGAGTCATCTGAGGAACTGCTACTTGTCCATTGAAGATCGTGTCCACTCGCATCAGAAGGTAAGTGACCTAGAAGCCATAGGAATAGATTTTTAATAGATAAAAATATAATGGTCACACCTAGTCACAAGACAGACCCAGGTCAATGTGCAAAAGAAGTAAAAGATTGACTAAGGGAAGTCCAATCGATTGGATATCTCTACAATCGATTGGATTGTGAGAACCAATTGATTGGACCCTATAAGACAGAACACTCACTAATACAAAAAAAACCCTTTAGACTATGATTAAAATCCGTAGTCTTTTGTGTTAGACAGCGGTATGGTTCCTAACCGTGGTCGATAAGAGTTAAACCGAGGTTAAACATTTGGCAAAGACTATGGTTTTATCCAAAACCGTAATCGTAAGTTTATACAAAAGACTACGATTTTCCGAGAAACTGTATACATTAATTCAAACATTTCCTTTCTTGCCGACTACTGTTTTCCCAAAGCCGTAGTCTTTTCGTTGATTTTTTATTTTAAAAATCAATAAAAAAGTTATAGACTCACTATCATGACTAACAAATGCTAAAAATTCAAAAATAATCAATATAAAGAATTTAAAAGCAAAAAAGCCACATCATTAAAGTCTAAATTTGCTACCAAGTCATTAATTCGCAATACATAACACTAAAACAAACTCCTAATCGAATTCATAAAAAAAAGACTGTCGAAAATGCAAAAAAACTTAATCACTATAGGTACCACATGATGTATACGCAGTTCTACAATCATAAAACCAAAAATCATCCCCTTCCATCTCGGAGTGGGAAGTAAGTTGGTCGCTTCAGTTTCCCATCATTAATGCATGGCCTCGAGCAGGAAGTCAGCTGGTCACTTCAATTTTCCATCATTAATGCATGGCCTTGAGTGGGAAGTAAGTTGGTCGCTTCACCTTCTCATCATTAATGCATGGCAACTCTGTGGACATGAAAGTAATTAAGAAGAGAATATTCATATTTTAAATTCAGAAATGGAACCAAGACTGTAAAGCTACAAAATCTCAGAATCCCTCCTTTTTGTCCTTGTAACCAAACACCCTTAAACTTTTTCCTAACATCACTAGTTACAACTTGCAACTACTTTAGCCCATCACTCTATTGTTTGAAATTCTATCATGCAAGCATGAGGTCTTGAGCTATAACACGTTCTAAGTACCAAAAATTTAAGAGTTAACAAAGCTTCATCCTGTCATTACATTTCGAGCTCAAAATGATTTTATACAGCAAACAGAAGTTGGACATTATTTGAAAGAAGTATAAGCGATGGTTGTAGTGTTACTTTTGCAAGCAAATGATGTTCAGGGTGCAGAACCAACCTGAGAATGAGTTTTGATCTCTTAGGTTAATTTCCAAAATCATATCATCATAGTCATTGTCATAGAAGCAACGATCTGAGATTGATCATGTGAGGTTTGCTTTCTCTTCTAATGTCTACAAACCAACATTATCAATCACCGAAACTCATAACAAACACTTCACATTGACAAAAGAACTAAGTTATAACAACCCTTCTATCGAAAGCAAGATTGTACCATAAAAAAATAGATGATTAGCAAAGTTTAACCATGCTCACCAGTGGTTTACACCAAAATCTGAGCCTGACTTTCTTGTTTCGTCTTAAGATCCAAAATCTGGATTGTAAAAACCAAGGCGGATATTAGAACTTTAAAAGAACAAAATAACATTATGAACACCTCAAAGAAACTATATTGTCACCTGTGTTTCATGTGTCTTTAATTTGTGTGCATGAATATCTTGCAGTTTCTGTGTTTGCCCATCAGAAGTAGCAACAAGACTTTCAACTTCAGCCAACAACTGGTCCCTCTCTTGCTATAGTAGTTGTATAACAAGTATACAAGTGAACATCCGATTTTTAAAGGAAATACATACAAAACAATCAATGCAAATTCAAAAACGTTCTAATTAACCATTATAGTTCTTTTCACATCCACAAGTTCCATGATTTTCTTTCTGAAATGTTGCTTAAGTGCTACAGTGTCAAACCCTCCAACTTAATCCGTTTCTCATAAAACAAAAGAAAAAAAGTTGTGTGCACGTGCGTATAGAATGAGAGAAAATGAAGAAGAAAAGAAAGACACCTTGAGGATAGGTGGCACATAAAACACTAGCAAATGCATGGATGGATTGTGAAATGCCCTTCCCTGTCCCCCTAGCAGATCTCACTACCCTACTCCAATGGTGAAATTGTTAGAATGGGAAACAAATATTCACATGGTTAAAAGAAATGAAATGGAGCTTAAAACATGATCAAGAATAATGATCTATGTTCCTTTAAGCTGACACATTTGATTAACTTGGTCTTCCTTTGATTGAAACTCCATTTGAAACTCCCTCGGCACAAAAACCAAGTCAATTGAATCAATAATATCATTGTAAGTAGAAGTTAACAAACTATACTCACACTAAATATACAGAAAAGGGAAGTGGTTTTTCTAGGCTACAGTAACTTTTTTTACTGCACATGGACCAAATTGCCCAAAAATTAAATCTTAGTCAACTTTCATGGGCATTTTTGTCAGTCCACATTAAAAATGGCTTGGAACTATCACTTGCTTTGCAAGCATGTTCTATCTCCTTATATTTTTGTTTGCTCTTTCTACTAAGGCATAAACCACAAGGTGTTGTTTTAACCATTTCTCCTACGATATTAACAAGTAAATGATTATGAACAACATTATAAACAAAGAGCAACCATGGCCATAAGTCTCAGGATCCTTGTGATTCATGATTGAAGCTCAGGTGGCTATTGATAAAATATTTCTGATCTTTACTCTGCACAAGTAAATTAATACGTGAACTAAAATAAAGGCAAAAGCAGTATGAATTAAACAAGCACCATGTGCAACTTACCCCAACATAGCTTCCCTTGAACCCAACATGTAAACTCAGTATGTACATGTTTACTCAGTATTAATAGAGAGGCATCAAGTAAATTTAAGGAATACTTTCATATTCTAGTTTGGCAAAGATTTCGTGTGACATAAAACATTCATGTAATCTTACCTACAAGCACTAGTGTAGTGTGAAGATGTCGTGATGCGCATACTTCACTGACTAATTGAAGACTAGAAGACAGACAGCAAGGATCAGACGGTTGATGACAGGCGTCATCTGAGTAACTGCCCATTTGTCAATTATAGATCGTGTACACTCGATTAGGAAGGTAAATGACTTAGTGACCATATGAATATGTTTAAAATAAACAAAATATAATGGTCAAACCTAGACAATGGATAGACTCGAGTCTAAGTCAATTTTATTGACCGTTGGGACAGTCCGATCGATTGGATTTACAAAGAAAAAACCCATCCGTACAAGGCCGATTGGACCCGAAGTACAATCGATTGGACTTCACATGGATTGAGTCCTTTTCAGATCCAAAATTTTAGTCAGCACTCATCCCACTTTCTAAATAGACTGGGCTACAAATTCTATAAATATAACTCCTCTTTGGCTTTACAACATGCACTTCTACACTTGAGAATACAGAGAAGAAAATTTTATTTATCAAGAGTGTCCATTGAAAGAGTAAAAAGTATTTAGTTCTCATAAATATTTTGTGAGCTTTTCTCTTCTAGATCAAAGCCAAAAGCTTGATCTCTTATTCAACTTAGGTCTTCCACATAGAAACTTGACCTAGTAGTTTGAGAGTACCAATGCATCTCAATACTATTTAAGCGACTTAGGGTTCAGGGTGTACTGAATCCTTCACCTTCAGCAAAAGTTGGAGAGTTGAGAATTAAGATCGGAGTGGCTGATTGAAGGTAGGTTTAGGGTGTACCAAATTGAACAAACGGACAAGGCTTCTTGGCTAGGAGGATGCGCATAGATTCATAGCGTTGATTCAGAGGACATGGACGATTGGCAGTAGGCTTTGGCTAAGGTTGGAAGCTGCATTTGCAACGGTGCTGCGTAGATAACCTTTGTTTCGTTTAACTTTCTGGTTAGTGATACTTTTTATCTGGACGTGGTTCCATGGTTTTCTTTGGCTAAGGTTTCCACGCTAAAACTCTTTGTCTTGTGGATGTTTGATTGTTATTCCGCTAAATCAATTGATTAGATCAAACGATGAAAAGACAATATACCACAGAGGTATATTTGATTTGAGTAGGTTGAAATAATCCTTTTATCAATCAACTAAGGCGTGTGAGTTTATCACCTTACCTTGACCAGTAAACTTGTGATAGGTTAGATTAATTTTTGAATAACCTAATCACCCCTCCCTTCTAGGTATTTCTGATTAAAAAGAATAGACTGGTTAATTTTTATAGTAAAATCAGTACTTACATGTTTAATATGTACTCATCTTCAATTATCACTTTGAAATTCTTTGCAGATTCAGCATCAAGCTTTATGCTACAAGCTACTTTGCATGTGTGTTCTTCTCTCATTTGAAACTGGGGTGTGTTCTCCACACCTTAAGTGATGAAGCACAAGATCTAGTAAGGTAGGTGGTGACAAATAGGTGTAGCCCAACATCCCAGGCCATCCTTTCTCACCATTTGATACTTATAAATAAGTCAAAATTGGGGAAGGTGCAGAATTATGAAAGCTACCATGCAACTATTCAGTCCAAGCTGTTGCATCGATAATCAAGTTGTTGTTGCTTATTGGGAACTGGGGAGAAAGATCCCTATTGACTTATCATGTCTTTAGTATAAAATAAAATATTGAACATTAATATTCAGTCTTGTGAGAAGTACATGCAAATAGAAACATAAACCCACTACATAAAAACTAGCCTTAGTGAACTAGACCACAGAGAATAACTTTTACCTACTGCCACTACTAGCAACAGAGCATGACTATGAGACGAATATTACAATGATGTTGCATTTAGTTTATTTTAGATACAATTCTTTGATACATAGGCATAGCAAACATCACCATCAGTGAATAAAGGAAGCCATAGGATGACAAAAGAGAGGAAACAATGGAGCACGCTTGAGAGCAAAGAGTTAGACCTTATCTGCATTCACCCACTTTGGTCAGCCTGCCTGCATTGATTTTCCTTTAACTGTGGGCCTGCTGGTCTATGTTTTCCAGTGACTAGATCATTTGAGCATTAAACAGGCACACGACATTATTAGATCACCATAAGCACTACCCACCGTAGAGTGTCACTATGAGAAGTGAATCTAGTTTCTATATCTATTCTGAATCAAAACTAGTTTTTGCTTGCTCACATGAGCTTGATGGTATTCTATTGAGCAAACTCAAAAGAAGTAACCATTGGGTTTATTTCTTCAACTGAAAACTGGGTGGAGATGGTGTTGAATATCATTAGCAGAGAAGATATCCACCTTGAATAAACAGAGATATCCACCCTGAAAGCCACTCAAAACCCACATTTTTTAAGGTGATACAATGCTGCAATCAGTACCAAAGTGCAACGAAGATTATAAAGTTCTACTAAATGACGCACACAAAATTATAAATTGCAATGTCAACTACACTCTCTGTAAGAAAACTAGGCAAAATCCAAATTCCGTGTGACTAGCAAAGAGTATAAATGCAAACAAAAATGTCAAAAAAAAAATGCAAATGTGTCTAGGATGTTTCACTTTGAACTTTAAAAGATGAATAAAAACAAGAGAAATGCACCAAATTGTAAGGATTTGTCCTATTAAAGGCAAAAGGGAATAATTGTAAGGATCCTTAAGCCTGAACTATAAAAAAAGTATGTAATGCCTTGACCAAATATCTTAATAACTTGCATTTAATCATTAATTCCCAACTGATTTTATATAAAAATGAAAAGATTTAAGATCATAAATATGGTTTGATGGTGTTAATCCACTCCAATCTAACGTCGTCCAATTCATCTTGAGTGTATGTGCTCTTTTATATTATGGCAACTCGTTTATTGATTGGCAACTCGCCACTCTTATCCTCAATGAGATCTTTTATGTACTTCATCACCTAAACTCCGCATGACTTTGAATCAGGTATTTAGGGCACTGAAATTAAGTATGTCATGATTAAAAGTCAATCATCTTAAATCTGTATAATTGACATTTACCTTCATGGACATCCGCAAAAAATACAAATTTACCTTCATGGATATCCACCCCGGTTGTGCCTTTTAAATAAGGGCAATTCATATAGATCAAGAAATATGTGATGAATCTTTAAAAAAATAATGGATACAAACTTACCATTTTAAGAGCTTTCTCCTTAGTGACATTGTCTTTATACTCGATCTCCGTTCTTATCTTGGCGGGCAATTTTGGTTTGTTCAACCTTGGGAGTGGTCAAAACTCTAACTTTCACAAACTGATCTTGGACGTAGATCAACAGCTTTGGATAACTTTGAAACCCAATCCGCTCTTGTCACCATAGTCTTTACCCACTCTCAACATCCCGTCGAGCTTTTCAGTGCTCGTGGAAAAACAAGATAAAGCTCTTTTTAGATTTGTCACTTGACTTTTTAGAGATTTCTTGTTAGTCATGCAAGTCTAGAATTCATATTCCAAAGACTTGTTATGTTCATTAAGAGACTTATTTTCTTCTTCCGAGTGTCCAACTAACACAAGCAATTCTTTTCTGTCTAGTTGAAGGTTTTTTTCTCAAAGTCTAGGATTTTAAATCTGTTAGTTAAAACTTTATTATCCTTGATTAATTTCTTTGACTCGTCGTATAGCTCTCTGAAAGCTGCTCTGGAGTCATCAGAATGCCCACTGCAAGAGTCATCTGAACTCTTTTCGCTTGTAGTGGTGGTCTCAACTCTTTGAGAATCACACGGACTGACTAGTTTAACAGTGAAAGTTGTATAATTATCAGCCTTTTCACTATCACTCGAGTCATCAGATTGTTCAAATTTTGACTCGTCATCCAAAGTGGCATTCACTATCTTGGATTCACCCTTCTCATCTTTATTTAGGCACACATTCGCAAACCATATCCATGGCACTTAAAGCATTGACGCTCATCAGACTTAGAATCCTTCTTGAATTTTTCAGTCCTGCCTACCCTCTCATGGGGTTTTGATCTTTCTTTAGATCTCTCAAAAAATTTGTAAAATTTATCTTGCCTTGGGCAAAATAATTTTTTGAATTTCTTGACAAACAATGCAAGATCTTCTCTAGAGTTAGAATTAGACTCTAGTTCTTGAACTTTTGAAACTCTCAGGGCTATGAATTTAGGTTTCTTTTGTTGTCTCATGTCTAATTTGAAAGTCTATAGAGACCCAAACAATTCATCGATTCTCAGAGAGTCAACATCTTTGCTCTCTTCGATTGCCATAACCTTTGCTTAAAATCTCTCAAGTAGAGATCTCAACACCTTCCTGACCACTTTAGGTTCAGGGGTAACCTCTCCCAGATTATGAGCATAGTTTACAATGTCATCGAGTTTAGCATAGAACTCAATAAATATTTCTTTCTCCTACATTATTATGAATTCGAACCTGGTAGACAATGTCTGCAGTTTAGAAATTTTAACTACAAACGTAGCTTCATGGGTAGTCTCCAAAATATCCCATGCCTCTTTAGCTAGAGCATGCGTAGAGATCCTGTGGAACTCATTTTTATCAATAGCATAAAAAATGTCATTTAAGTCTTTAATATTCAAGCAAGAATCGTCAAAGTCTTCATTTGACCATTTATCTTTAGGCTTGGGAAAAACAATATTTTCTACTGTATCAGTGGGAGGAGTTCAACCTTCCAACACCATCATCCAGACTCGTTCGTTGATGTATTTGAGAAATGCTCTCATTTTAGCCTTCCAATAAGCATAATCCTCTCCATCGAACAACAGAGATCTGGAGGTATTACCACATTCTCTTTGTATCATTTTAAGTTTAAGAGAAAAACTTTAATGCATGAACTCACTCGAGTTGTTAAACCTTTACAAAGTGAACTTCTCTAATATCAATTGAAATTTCCTCTCTTATACTTTATCGATACCTAGAAGGGGGGTTGAATATGTATTTAAATTATTATACTATTATTTGCAACCTAATTTAATTATTAGTTAGGTATGAGTAAAACTAATTGCATGTGAAGCAATCTTAAATAGGTTGATTGATTAAACATGTAATTATCTCAACCAAGTCAAATCGAATATATGTCTGTAATATATTATTTTCTAATGATTTGATCTAATCTATATAAAAAATGTAAACAATCAAACCATAACACATGTGATTTTACGTGGAAACCTTTCTTAAGGAAAAACCACGGGACCTCGTGCAGACATTAAGGTATTGAAATATTCCTTTCTTTATTTAGATGAATATACTTATAGGGGGTGAATAGGTATTAAAAATTTAAATAACTAGCAACCTATTTCCAATTACTAGTATGGTATGTTTCAATCGCATGCATTCGATATGTTTCAATAGGAGGTAAAAATCAAGCTAGGGGTTATGATCAAGGGAAGAGAAAAACCTTTAAGGCAAGGGAATTTCTAGCAAGGTTTTTGCTCTTCGGAAGGACAACTCTGATGGGCTCTTGATAGCTTTGTCTCTATCTGTTGTCTGTGTTGGTGTATCTTTAAAAACTTAAGAGAGGCTTAATTTATAGATGAGTTGTTGCCCTAAATCGACTAAGAAAATGGATTTTATGAAATTTTCATTATTTTCCCAAAATAGAAATAGTTTGTAAAGAATAATTTCATATTCTAAGTTTGGCAAAGATTTCGTTTGACATAAAACATTCTTGTAACCGTTCATAAGAGCACTAGTGTATCTTTGAAAATGTCGTGGTATGCATTCTTCGCCGACTACGTAAAGACTAAAAGATAAAGATCGTAAGAATCAGACGGCTGATGACTTGAGTCATCTGAGTAACTGCTACTTGTCCATCGAAGATCGTGTCTACTCGCATAGGATGGTATGTGACTTAGTTACCATAGGAATAGGATATTAAAATATTTTAATATAATGGTTAAACCAATTCAAATGAGAGATCCAAGTCAAGTCAGTGCAAAAAGAAGTAAAATATTAAGTTAGGGGAAGTCCAATCGATTGAAGTTTACTCTAAAATTGATTTGACCAATCTAATCAATTAGACCTCTTTGTACAATTGATTGGACCATACGGAACATAATAATCCCTGAGTACAATTGATTGGACTAGTCCGATTGATTGGACCTTTGTGTACAATCGATTGAACCATTCGGGACAGAACTTTCAAAGTGAACAATTGATTGGACCCTAAGTACAATCGATTGCAATTACAAATAGAAAACCCATCCGTACAGTACAATCGATTGGACTGGAGTACAATTGATTGGACTTTGTAGAAATAGTCTAATTTCTGATCTAGTTTTCATGCTCCCACTTTTCCATTACTTGCACAACCTTGAGCTTCTAATCTTTTATAAATAGAATCTCTTTGTGACTTAGAAGAATACACATTGATTGATAACAAAGAGAGTTTTCTAAATTTGAGTTGTCTATTACAAAGAGAAAAAGCCTTACCTTTCACTGTTATCCTTGAAAGGTTTTTTCTTTCATTTCGATCGACGCTTAGAGCTTGATCTTTCTTCTGCCTAGGTTTTCCATATAATACCTTAACCTAGTAAGCTAGAGAGTACCAATGTGTCTCAACACTATTTGAGCAACTTTGGAGTTCAGGGTGTACTGAATCCTTCACCTTCGGTAGAGACTGTTGAGTGAGAATTAAGATCAGGGTGTATTGATCGACAGTAGGTTTGGGGTGTACCAAACTGAACAAGCAGCAAATTAAGGATTCGTGATTAGGAGGGCGCACATGTGACTTGTAGGGTGAAGCCAATGGACGTAGACGCACTGACAGTTGGCCTTGGCTAAGGTTGGAAGCTGTATTTGTAACGGTGCTGCATAAGTAACTTCTATAACTCAAAACTTCTCAGTTAGTGGTACTTTCCGTCTGGACGTGGTCCTGTGGTTTTCCCTGGCTAAGGTTTTCACGTAAAAATGCGCATGTGTTATGGTGTGTTGATTGTTTGTTTTCTACATAACTATTAGACTAATCCAAACGACAAAGAGACAATATATAATGGAAATATATTTAATTCAAGTCGATTGTGATAATCACCTTGTTATCAGTCAACTGTTTAATTGTGTTGCATGGGATTTAGTTTACCCATACCGGACCAGTAAACTGTGTTAGGATAAAAAGAAATTTTAGTACCTAATCAATCCCCTTTCTAGGTATTCGAAAGAAAGAAAACAAATTGAATTTCACAGTTAAGTTTTGTCCAATCGATTGAACTGAAGCTCCAATCGATTGGTTAGTTTGTTTGGACTTTTTCGAAGGGGTTTTTCTTCGTGAGTCCAATCGATGGGACTTTTCCCAAGGGTTTTTAAACTTTGTGAGTCCAATCGATTGCATACGATCGATATCTTCCTATCGAGTGTATATGATCGATATCTAACAAATCTCGGTTCCTCAGATGACTCATTTGTCAATTTTTTGATTCTTCGATCTTCATCTTCATGTCTTCAGGCAGTTAGGAGTGATGCGTACCACTACATTTCTGAAGGCCTCACTATACTGGTAGGAAAGGTTACAATGGGTTTTGTGTCCAATGAAATTATGCCAACTAAAATATAAAAGTATTCCTTACAGGTTTCACTAACAAAAGGTTAACGAGTTACAAAAGTCACCTTCGTAGCATTGTTTACTGTAGCATACAGCCAAAGGCCAACTGCCCGTGCATCAACGTCCTATGGCTATCTCGCATGAGCCCACGTATGCCCTTTTGCCATGATCCCCTCAATGATGTTCAATTTGGAACTCCCCAAAATTACCATCGATTAGTACACCCTGATCTTATTTACACTCTCTGATCCAACTTTGAGAATGAAGGATTCGGTCCAGTCCCGACTCCTTAACACACAATTCAATGTAGATTGAGACACAAGTGGTACTCTCTGACTCTAATGATTCGAATGGGAACTTAGGCAGAGATCGATTTCTCAGTCTAGTGATTCTCCGGGATGAAGAGAATACTAAGCTATTGAGCTACGAGAAATAAGGCTCTGAAGATATGTGAGTGGGAGAACTCTCTTTGGCTATGATTGTTTTAATATGTAAATGTGTTAATGTGTAAGTTTCTTTACGCCCTAATTTGGTTTGTATAGAGTTATACTTGAGCCTTGGCCTTCGCAAGTCGTGGGGAAGTGGAAAACAAGTTTATTAGAATTGAAAGAAAAATTCATTCGTCAGTCCAATCGACTGGGCTTTGAGTCCAATATGTCACGAGCCAAAATTTGGGTTCTCAACCCAACCCGATTGCCGATGGATTGGCCTGTTTACCCAAAATTCAGGATATGATAAAAATATAATGATTACTATCCTGTTTAGTGAACTCGGTTTAGCCTAGTGAACTTGGTTCCATCCTAGTGGAGTCGGTCCTACAATCTTATTATGAATTTAATTTAGTTTAACTTAGATTAGTTATTCAATTATGCGGAAGCGTGTATATATATATATATATATATATATATAAATTATAAGTATTGAAATGGGATGATTTTTGGGGAGGATAGTCTCTATGGTGATGAGATCATCCTCGCAAAAATTTAAATCATTCTAGAATTATGGACCGTCTATTTTTATCGTTAACTTGAAAACCACATTTGATGGGGTTAGAAATTTCGGAATGGGCTGATTTTTTGTAGGGGTGATCTATATGGTGATCTATTTTAATTTTTACTAATTAAAATTTTAGTTTAATTATTTACTAACGCGGAAGCATTTAAACCCTAAGATAAATTATGATTTATCATTTAATTATTTAAGTTGTTTATTATATAATTTGGGTATTAATCACTAATCCTGATGTGATGAATTATTTAATGGCATCTTTTATTAAGTTTTTTTAAATCCACATTTTTATGCATCGGATGCACGAGTTTGGATGGATCCACATCGATTAGATCGACCGTCTCGATCTATCATCAAAAGGCTAATAAGATTATCTTCCAATTTTAAATTTCAAATGGAAGTATAATTCATTCATTCCATTTTAAATCCATACCCTTATGTGACATAAATTTATCAGTAAAATTCGTTTAGGGCCAATTTTTAAATGGGTCACATTAAAGCATAAGATTCAATATTTTATTAACATGATTAATTTTATTAATATTTTAATTCTATTATATTCTTTAAATAAAAAATTTTATGCAAGAAATTCTAACATGTAAATAAATAATCAAATCATCAAAAATCACATAAAATAGCAAAATTCATCAAATCAACCAACCATGTTATAACAATCCACTAAATTGAATGAAAAATGTTATAACTTGAAATGACTCAATGTTGCTCATAAAATGAAAATAATAAAAAAAAAGAAATAAGATTCATCCATGATGAGGATATCTAGATCTCCTCCGAACCGTCATATCTATCATCGAAGCTACCACCCGTCGCATCGGTTCCATACTCATCTTCTCATGCTTTACCTCATTGGGTTCCTCGTCTTCTACAATATCTAGGTACCAACAAAAGTTGTGACCTAAAAGCCCAGTAGAAAAATCCACAGTACAAGGGTATACAAAAATATAGAATTAAGGTGTCATTCTTTACCATGCTTGCATTCCAATCATACATACTCATCATTTTCAATAATAGTAATCTTGATACAAATAGTAAAAATAAATCATATGATCTAAGGTATTTATTTTTATACAACAACCCATCGCGATGTTTCCTTCTCCTTCTCACGTCAGGAGTAGCTCGTAAGCTCTTCTATAGGGGGTTCAGGACTTTTTACCCAAAGGCTTCAGGCCTTTCTTGCTTGCAATTAAATCGTTCTTCATACAGTAATTTTACCAAATGATATACGCCCCACATCCACAGATATCATGCCATTTTTTTCATATGATCATCATCATATAATTATTAATACACAAAATAATGAATAAAAAATGGCAACCTTTCGGTGTATGAATTTTTATCATTAAATTTCAAAAGATATAAAGATGGAAGAAAATATTTATCATGCATATAATTTCGAATAACAAGTAAATATAAATATCACATGTGAATTCTAATCTCATTCAACCTTGTATCTATAAAGAATATTTTCATATTCTAGTTTGACAAAGATTCCGTGTGACATAAAACATTCATGTAATCTTCCCTACGAGCACCAGTGTAGTGTTGAAGATGTCATGATACTTAGCCGACTACATGAAGACTAGTAGACAGAGACAGACGACAGGAGTCATCTGAGTAACTGTTTATTTGTCGGTTATATATAGGTAAGTGACTTAGTGGCCATAAGAATAGGTTTTAAAATGAATAAAATATAATGGTAAACTTAGTCATTGATAGACTCGAGTCTAAGTCAAGATTATTAACTTCTGGAAAAGTTCAATTGATTGGACTATTTAGGCCAATCGATTAGACAAAGCCCAATCGATTAAAGACCTCTATGAAATCGATTAGACTCTAAGAGATAAAACTTAATTGATGCCCAATCGATTGGAGACTTCTGTGAAATCTATTAGATCTTATGGGACAAAAACTTATTTAAGTCTAATCGATTGGACTTGGTACAATTGATTAGATTTATGAAGGAAAAACCCATCCGCACAAGACCAATTGATTGGACTTCACACGGATTGAGTCTTTTCAGATCTGAAATTCTAGTTTCCACTTACCCCACTTTCTAAAAGACTCTAGGCTACGAATTCTATAAATATAATCCCTCTCTGGCTTTACAAAATACACTTCTACACATTAGAATACAGAAAAGAAAGTTTTATTTATCAAGAGTGTCCATTTGAAGAGCAAAAAACCTTTAGTTCTCATAAATATCTTGTGAGCATTTTCTCTTCTAGATCAAAATCCCTTACTTAGCTTAGGTCGTCCACATAGATATTCGACCTAGCAGCCTGAGAGTACCAGTGCGTCTCAATACTATTTGAGCGACTTAGGGTTCAGGGTGTATTGAATCCATCACCTTCAGCATAGGCTAGAGAGTTGAGAATTAAGATCGGAGTGGCTGATCAAAGGTAGGTTTAGGGAGTACCAAAATGAACTAGCAAATAAGGCTTTTTAGCTGGGAGGGCGCATGTGGATTCGTAGCGTTGATTCAGATGACGTGGACTCATTGGCAATAGGCCTTGGTTAAGGTTGGAAGCTGCATTTGCAACGGTGCTGCGTATGTAACCTTTGTTTCATTTAATTTTTTAGTTAGTGATACTTTCCATCTAGATGTGATCCAGTGGTTTTTATTGGCTAAGGTTTTCATATGAAAACTCTTTGTCTTGTGGATGTTTGATTATTGTTTCGCTAAATCTATTGATTAGATCAAACGACGAAAAAATAATATACTACGGAGGTATATTTGATTTGAGTCGGTTGTAATAATCCTTTTATCAATCAACTAAAGCATGCGAGTTTATTACTTTACCTTGACCAGTAAACTTGTGATAGGTTAGATTAATTTTTGAATAACATAATCACCCTCCTTCTAGGTATTTCTGATTAAAAAGAATAGACTGGTTATTTTTCAGTATCTACCTCATATTGATGTTTAATGGATAGAAAGAATTACGTAAATTCTAGAAGTGCTCGGATGAAATCGTCCTTGGAGTATGTGATTCCCATCGATGTCCCCTTCGATTTTTCCTTCTAGCTCGAGCTTGATTGGAGTCCAGATGAAGGCTTAATTGAATCTTTTTTACTTATTTAATGGAATTTTTCTCTTCCTAAAACTCTCTACAATTTTGGTAAAGGTGGTTGAGTTTTGTGGAATGAATCTCTAATGTTGATTTAATAAATAGATTAGTTTTATTTTCAAAAACATTCAAAATTTGAATTATTTAAATTTTGAGATCTCCTCTCTCAAAGGTTGAGATGAGGGAGGATTCCCTCATTCAATTCTCCTAGATCCATAAATAAAGGGAATGAGAAGTGATTTTCGTAACTCTCGAAGGGGATAACTTTTCAACCCTCTAAAACTCATATTTTAACTTAATTATATATTAAAAATAAGCCCAAGACCCATAGGTATCAACTAGACTTCATTTAAGGTTATGTTTAAGCCCAAAAGGTCTCTAAATTGGCCCTACGGGCTTACTCAATAATTATAACTCAATCAATCATGTAATTACTTAGATTAATAATTTAAACACTTATTAACTATACATTATATTGAAAATTACATCATTATGTGCGAATCATCCTAATTTGTCTAATTACTCTCCAAATTTTTTCAAAATTGAAGAGGTGTCTATTCAGTGTCAAATTTTACCTGTAGGTCCCACTATTCATGGAAACCCAAATTTGGACCTTAAAAATAAGAAAATTAAAGTTGGTGAGATTATTGGATGTACAAAGTCTATTAAAGTGTACGGTTGTGTCGGAAATGTCCGTTTGTCATTCTAGTGTCAAATAGGTGTATTTTGAATAAGTTTAGTCTGACTAGGGTTATAGTGGGTCCCGTCACCAAAAATTATATTCTTATTCTGTTATGGACATTATTAGATGTTCAAAAAGTGACCATACTCTAAAATTTTAGTAAGTAGAGGTGTCCTAAGTTCATTTGAATGTCAAGTAAATTCTAGGGTTGATTACCTCTCTAGGGTTAACTTCTGAAAATTTATTAAGTTTCGATTCTTACAATAGCAATTAATTCAAGTCAACAAATTTAAATTGACATTTATATCCTAATAGAGAATATTACCATAATACCCTAGAACAAAAGTTCAAGGTATTACACAATCGATTGGGACATGAGCATTTCGATGTTGTCCAAAGTCTAATCGATTACACACAGGGTCCAATCGATCGGACATGTCCAATGGATTAGACTTCCCCAATTTCAATTTTTTAAGCCACTAAGTCTCTGAATTGGATATCTTGCCATGTGACTTGGTTTTAAGTTAATTTTACAATTAAACCTCATATCTCTAAGGCCTCTAAGTCACTTATCATCCTAAATGTATGAGCACATAACAATACGGACAAATGTGAGTCTTTAGATGAATACGTCTTCAATCTTCTGACTCTTCGATCTTCATCTTTTAATCTTCAGGTAGTCAAGAGTGATGCATACCACAACATACTCAAGGTCTAACTGGTACACATAGGATAGGTACATAATGTGTATGTGTCATACAGAATTTTGCCAAACAGAATATAAATATATTCCTTGCAAAGATATATCTATGTAATAACATACTTCCTCTTCTATAATCAATTGAATTAATCTCCCGATCGATTGGATGTGACCACTTGAAAGTTTCTTGAGAAGTAGCTTTTAGCCACTTGTTTTCTGACTAAAAATTGGTTTTTTCAAAAAAATTCTCTAAACTTTCTAGTGATCCAATCTACGATTAAACTTGAAAACCTATTGCCTAAATTTTACTTATAGATTTATGATGGTTAATTAATCACCTAAATCCAAACGTCTCTAAGTCACTTACCATCCTAAGTGCGATGGAGCGAAGCTTTGAGTCTGTAGTAAAATATATACACTTCAAAATCTTCTAGTTGGCTGGCTTGAGTGAATCAACGTAGAACACAACTCCAACAACCAAATACACTACAAAATACTATCGACAAAAGAGCTTTACAATGATGACCCATTCTTTGGAGAGATATACCACCACTATTGTGAAAATGTTGATCAAGCTAACAAGGACTTCTTCTTAGAAGATGAGTATCTATTCAAGAATCGAAGGTTATGCATTCAAAAAGGATCTTATCGTGAAAAGTTACTGACAGAGCTACATAATAATAATGGACATTTTGGCCAACGTAAAACCACCATAATTGTATTAAGTAGTATCTTATTGGCCAAAATTACAATGTGATGTAGCATGGTTCATGGAACGTTGCCGAACCTACCAAGTCTATAAAGGAGGATCCCAAAATACAAGTCTATATACACTACTGCCAATTCCAGAAGGACTATGGACTGACATGTCAATGATTTTGCAGTGAAACTTTTGAGGACTACTAAAAATAATGACTCAGTCTTTGTCGTGGTTGATCGCTTTTCAATAATGGCTCTTTTCATAGGGTACTGTAAGACCTCTGGAGAATTGCCCTATTTATTCTTTGATGAAGTGGTTCGATTGCATACCTAATTCTATTACCTTCAATTGAGATACTAATTAAGTTCCTAAGTCACATTCTAGGTAACACTAGAGAGGCTTCTCGACGCCAAGTTATAATATATATGTACATATCATCCTTAGACTGATGGGCAAACTGAGGTGGTGAATTGTACACTTGGGAATCTCCACCGATTCCTAACTTGTGAACATCCCAAACAATGGGATCTAATATTGTACCATGTTGAGTTCACATACAACAATGCCACTCATTGGGTCACATGCGAGTCTCCCTTTGAGATTTTATACGAGTGACAACCACAACTTTTTGTTGACCTAGTGCCTTTACCGGCCCAAAAATAAGTACAGTGGAGATGCAAATGCCTATACTAAGCTTATGAAAGAGATTCAAAGTGAAGTACATCATCAGCTCGATAGGGCAAATCAGAAAGTCAAATAAGAGTGGGACAAACTCCAGAGGGATAAGCAGTTTGAAGTTGGTGACCTAGTAAAGGTGTAGCTTAGGAAGGAATGATTTCTCTATTACAAACTAAAACCTAAGAAAATTGGTCCATGTCGAATCCTTCAAAAATGTGGGAAATCTCCCCAGTGTCCAATATAGCAGACTTCTATAGCTTCGAAGGGATTAGACATGGATGAAAAAGGTGTTGAAGAAGAAATTAAGGCCAAATTTCTTGACGCCCCAAATAAACAAATTGAAGAAATAGTGGACGTACGTGAATTCATTGAAGACTCGAAGAGGCTCATACGATAAGTTTCTAGTCAAGTGGAAAGGCAAGCCCATGATAGAGAACACATGGTTGAGCAAAGAAGAACTACACTGAATGGATGAAGAGGCATACAATAAATTCAAGAACTAGCACATGGGCGAGTTCTTTCCAACCTAGAGGAAACTCATGTAAATACAATATTTAAGGGTATTTTGGGGATGTTATAGTCATGTAAGGTTAGGATCTTTTAGGGAGATCCTATGGCTTAAATTGCCTAGTGTATGGGTTGGAAAGTATATATACTCTCTTAGAGAATAAGAGGGTAACTTTTGTTAATTGTCAAAGGAAACCTAGAGAGTTGAGAGTTTCTCTCCTCCATTGGAGTCATAGTTGAGCAAGCTCCATTGATCATCCATCTACCCTTTGCAACTCCGATTGAGAGTTTTGCATTGCTGACTAGGCTAGATGTCTCCATTCCTGAAGATGAACTTTTGGCTATGTTGACCTCCTTGGGTGTAATCTTGTTTCTTGGAGTGCCAAATAACAACCTACAATGGCTCAATCTAGTGCGAAAGCGGAGTATTACTCACTTGCCTCCACTAAAATTGAATTAACGTGGATTTCTTATCTTATTTGTGATATTGGACTTCATTTTTCCAAACCAGCTATGATTCTCTATGATAATAAAAGTGCCATTGCAATGTCATCTAATCCGATGTTCCATGCGATGTCAAAATACATTGCCATTGATTATCACTTTGTGAGAGAAAAAGTGGTTGTTGGAGCTCTTTGTATACGTTTTGTTCCTAGTAATCTTCAACTTGATGATATTCTAACTAAAAGTTTACCAAAGACGAGTCTCCATTCAATCCAAGATAAGCTGAGCATTCAACCCTTCTTCACCTTGCTGGGAGGATAATAATCAACATAATATATATCCACATGGACACATGCCTACAAGGACATCTTGAAGAGAGAGGGACACACCACCAAGCGACACATGTAAAATTTCTCAATCTGTAGGATGTAGGATACCTAGAGGGGGGTTGAATAGGTATTTAAAAATTTAATCTAATTGATTAACCTAATCACTTTACAGGTCTGGGTTCAAGGTACTAAATCACATGCGTACAATCCTAAAATGATTGATTTTTATCAAAGTGATTAACCTAACTGACTCGGATCAAATATATTAGAGATATATTATCACTAATTTATTTATCTTAATCCAATAAAAATAGTGGAAATAAATCAAACCATGCACACATGATTTTTATAAGGAACCCCACAATGGAAAAAACCTCAAGACGTATAGATGAGAAAAATCACTATACGAAGTTACCGATCAAGTACAAAAGATACCCACGCACAACATTCCACACAACTTTCAACTCGAATCATTCAAGCCCACTACCATTTCTTTTTGCACCTTATCGCATTGTCATGCACCGAGTCCACCAGTGCCCTTGCACGAACACAATCTCATAGACTTCAATTCGACCTAGCCCCGAACCTACTAAAGAATTGGTCTAGCCACATTCTTCTTCAACAATCTGGTTAATCCCCGAATTACACCAATTCGGTTTCTCCCTGAATTACATACACTCGATATAGTTTAACTACTCACAAAAATTAACAAGTTGTAGACTCCTAACCATTTTTTGAAAACTTGGTCATGCCGGTCCAATCAATTGGGCAAAATGTTTGATCATTTGGTCCATACTGTCCAATCTGAAGGCCAATCAGAGTCCAGTAAATCATCTTCGATTGAAATGGGCAGAGTTCTAAAAAATTGATTTTTACCCTCCAATTGATAAAAAAAAAAAATTGCTCACCAATCGATTAGGTGCAAAATGTGTTCTATAGAAAAATATTCAACTACAATCAATTTGGTACAATTGAATATGTTCTCTTTAATAAAAAATACCAAGAAGGGAGGGGTGATTAGGTATTCAAAAATTAATCTAACCTATCACAAGTTTACTGGTCAAGGTAAGGTGATAAAATGGCATATCTTAGTTGATTGATAAAAGGCTTATCACAACCAACTCAAATCAAATATTCCTCCGTGGTATATTGTCTTTTCGTCGTTTGATCTAATCAATACAATTAGCGGAACAATAATCAAACATCCACAAGACAAAGAGTTTTTACATAGAAACCTTAGCCAAGGAAAACCACAGGAGGACCACGTCCAAATAGAAAGTATCACTAACTGAAAAGTTAAAAGAAACAAAGGTTACCTACACAGCACCGTTACAAATGCAGCTTCCAACCTTAGCAAAGGCCTACTGCCGATGCATCCACATCCTCTGAATCAACTCTACGAATCCACACGCGCCCTCCTAGCCAAGAAACCTTGTCTACTTATTCAGTTTGGTACTCTCCAAACTTACCTTTGATCAGCCACTCCAATCTTAATTCTCAACTCTCCAGCCTTTGCTGTAGGTGAAGGATTCAGTACAACCTGAACCCTAAGTCGCTCAAATAGTGTTGAAACACACTGGTACTCTCAGATTTCTAGGTCAAGTTTCTATGTGAAAGACCTAAGTTAAGTACGAGATCAAACTTTTGGTTTTGATCAAGAAGAGAAAAAGCTCACAAGATATTAATGAGACCTAAAGGCTTTTTGCTCTTCAAATGGACACTCTTGATAAATAAAACTTTCTTCTATGTATTCTAATGTGTATCTATTAAGTTTAGAGATGGGTTATATTTATAGAATTCGTAGCTTAGAGTCTTTTAGAAAGTGGGGAAAGTGAAAACTAGAATTTCGAATCTGAAAAGACTCAATCCGCCTGAGGTCCAATCGATTGTACTTTGGATCCAATCGATTGTACTCTGGGTCCAATCGGTTGGTCTTGTATGGATGGGTTTTTCCTTCGTAAATCTAATCGATTGTACCAAATCCAATCGATCAGACTTAAATAAATTTGTCCCGTAAGATTCAATTGATTTCATAGAGGTCTCCAATCGATTGGGCTTCAATTAAGTTGTTTCGTAAGATCCAATTGATTTCATAGAGGTCTCTAATCGACTGGGCTTCAATTAAGTTGTCTCGTAGTGTCCAATCAATTTCACAAAGGTATCCAATCGATTGGGCTTTGTCCAATCGATTGGCCTATAACATATTGAAGGTCCACGACACTTAGTTCTGGACCTCAAGTCTATTCTAACATTTGCATCGGTTAACATAATTGAGGTATATACCCATATGGTAATTAGGGTTTCAACCTCATGTCACCACCACAATAGGGGAAGCCTTGCCTTGTGGATTGAACCCATGACCTCCCACAAGGGGAAGGCATACACTACTACTTGGCCTGGCCAAATCTTTTGATCATGTCTATGTATGATAAGTACATGGTGTCCCCGTGACCAGTTAAACAAACCCTATGATATATATCTTGATATTGGATTATCATAATTTCATTTCAATATTCTAATGCTTGCTCACTTTATTGAGATGCTTTTGGCTTTGGTATTACATAATTAGACCAAGCGTTGCAATAATGGGCTCTCTTAAAATAAGTTGCAAGAAAGGGAATTGAGTGAAGGAAATGATACGAGAAATAGAAATGGAAATGGAAAATGACTCCTAAAAATTTTTTTTGATGCAAGAAACATGAAACAAATAGGAAACGACAATGCAAACGTATAGGAAAACAACAGGAAGTCAGTGAGAAAAAACATTAAGTGCTTATATCCTATTCATAATCCTCTACGTACATATATTTTGACATCGTATTGGGCTAGCTTAATAGATTTTCTATTCTAAAAAGCAATCTAATGAGCAATCTTGACCATCCAATCTATGCAATATTTGTACTTTTTTAAACTAACAATCATATTCGATGACCACCGCCCAAAATAATGTAATAAAGGATTGATTTATTTATTTATTTATTACTAGCTAGGTGATGATGGGGATGATGGTTAAAGTAACCAAGTTGATTTTACCATGTACATAAACCAGTGGAGGAAGATGTATTAAGTGAGAATCTTAGCCATAAATCTGTTAGTGAGTCTCACCCCATATGTTTGCTCCGTAGTTCATTTCTTGAGAGAGAGAGAGTGAGTGAGATATCAACCTGATTAGTGATTTCTAAGCATTCGATTGGATTTGTTTCCATGTGTGTTGATTTTTAACCAAGAATTTGAGCATCACTATTTAGCATGCAACTCGAGGTACATTTTTGGCCCATGATAAAACGACACCACAATGCATGTCCATGGACCATGGACCATATTATCATTACTCTCCTAATAATGGGGCAAGTGGAAACTTTTAATTAACTGTACTTTTTTTGCAGACATTGAATTTTGATACCAAATAATTGGTGCCAGATTGATTCCACGTGGCACAGTCTTAGAGACCACTGAGGATATGGATGTTTGGCTCATCCCTAGGTGGCTACGTACTAAGAGTCATCCCAATTAGATATTTTATATCCCTTGGATTAGTCTTTTCCTTGGTTTATTTTTAATCGTGGATTTCAAGCATTATGTTCCAAAGGTTAGAAATCACTAATCAGGCTGATTTTTGTTGTGTAAGTTTACCAAGGGATGAGCCAAACATCTATATAGTCAGTGGCCTCTAATAGCGTGCCACGTGCTTCACACTATGGCCTGTCATCATCGTTCATGATGGACATCCGAAATCAAATGTTTTCTCATGGAAGGAGTTCACGTGAACGCATTTAATGCCTTTATAGTGAGTAGAAAAATAAAAGTTGTGTAATGACCAACCCCTAAAAATTAAAAAGATAAAGAAGCAAACCAGGGTCATTTTTGGGTATATGGAGATTGCGTTAGACACGCAAAAACCCTCCATTAATAAGTAGAATTGATGCGCCACTTATCTTACCCTTTTTAAACCCATAATTTTATATTTTTAAAGTCTAAATCGCTCTTTAAAGCTATGTTTTAAAACTCGCCGAGTTGACTTGGGACTCGGCCGAGTCGACTCGACTTGATCGTATTTCGAGTCGACTCGGTTTACAAACTCGGATTTGCATAGTCCGGCGAGTTGACTCGGACAATCGTCCGAGTTGACTCACAATTCAGCCGAGTCATCCGTTTAAAGGCCGAGTCCAATCAAAACTCAAATTTTTTTTCTGATTTTCTAAATATTTTTTTGTATTTGTTTGTTATTTTCAAAGTTTTTCTTAATAAATTTTATTTTTTATATATTTAAATATGAAAATCACTCCCAAAAATCTTGAATATCCTTCTATTGCTAAGCATCCTTTTTTTTAAAGCTGGTTTTTGCTAAGTAGCTTGTGTAGCTCGCCCTTTGGTTGATCAAACAAGTGCTCTTTTGAAGACTAAAGACATATTGACGAGCCAGTGGAACCTTAATGAGGGATCACGTCAGCCCGTCAGTCACACGAGTGGACTCGTCAAAGAAGGAGAATGTCACATCGAAGAGCCAAGTGGAGTCATAGTGAGAATCGCCATTCCAGCTGCTTAGCGTTTTAAAGGACGAGAGCAGACAAAGTTAAATGCAGTATCGCACTGTCATTAACTTTTAAGTGAAATATTTCTTTGTTTGTCTACGAACAACCAAAAACAAAGGATGGTTATGGGTTAAATCAGTCAAAACCGGGCCCCTAGCTAACAGTTCAAAGAGAAAGATCCAAGAATTAATCATTCATTATTTAAATAAGGAAAACCATACTTTTTTTGTTTCTCTTACAAACCTTAGCTTAATCCTTAAATAGTTTTAGAAATGTTAGTATGCATCAACACGCACTTATTGTTCTACCATCCACGAGGATCACATGCAGGTGGGTCCGGCCGGATTGTTGTGTGTTAGCAATGTTAATAAACATGGCCCGGTCCCACCGGTCGAATCAGTGATCCAGTCACAAAACCGGGTTGGATTGATCCCGACCCAGCAATCTGTGAAAAAAGTGTTCACATTCTTGTAACCTACTTGATCTGACAGGTTGAACCGGTGATATAATTGACCCAAAAAACGGATTGAACAGGTGACCAGGGTTGTCCACAAAAGGACGGGCAAAACATTCATGGGTCTGGGACCCAAAGAGTTGTCATGTGGCAGGTTGACCCAATCAACCCAGCGGTTGAACGGGTGACCCAGTGAACTGGTCCCTTGACCGGTTCGATGAGCGGTCTGGGCATGAAAACATTGAGTGTTAGTCATTAATTTAGGACCCGTTTGGAGTTGCACAAGAGTCTGATAGCGTATATTCAAACGGTGGGAGCCCAATGATTGCAGAAAAACATCTTTCTTGTAAATTTGCACCAAATGATGTGGCCAGAGTGGACACAATGCATGACTCCCAAAATGTTGTTGGTACACAATAACAAATAGTGCCAGCAGTATTATGGGGTCTTCTTGGATGGATTTTCGAATTTTTACAAACTAATTGGTACACACGTGCGTTGCATGTGTACAGTATTCAAACTCTCATTTTCACATAATACAAGCAAAACATCATATGTGTGTGTGTGTCCGTGACAATTGAACATACGTGCTAATTCTACTAAATATACACATATTTAGAAAAGTAGCGTAGAGAGTGGAGAGTTTTTAATTTATAGAAGTTCGTTTTGTCTTTTAGTTAAAAACGAAAAGTAAGAATATATATTTAAAAAGATACATGAATATTTAGAAAGTAGGAATTAGTGAGTGGATATTTAGAAGGGTATATGTGTCTTTATTATGTTTAATAAAGGAGGACTAGTCAATCAAAAGTTTTTTCAACATTGGTACTTTTATAAGTAGTATATGTGTACATAAGATTAATTAGCAAACTCTATTGATCGTAGGAATCTCGTGTGACGAGTCCACTTATGCTCACGGACGTCCTTGAGCATGGACACTCAATGTCAGTATGAGCCCGTGGCACATTCTTAGAGACCAATTATAGTATGGATGTTTGGTCCATGCCTAGGTGGACTTGAAGACCAAAAATCGGTCTGATTAGCGATTTCTAAACATTGGATTTGAGTACACTAAATAATGTTTGAATCCCACAGTTAAAAATCAACCGATGAAAAAATACTCATATATACCCAACAGCTAAAATCACTAGTCTGATTGCTTTTATTCACGAATAAAATGAGTTTTGATCATGGATGGCATCATTTGCACCCATCATTTCCATATGTACACACACATCTTATCTACACACACCAAAATTTGACTATGTCGGCGGCCAAGGATGACATAGCCAAAGACATGTCGATCGTTGTTTGTTGAGATAGACAAAGGCATGTCGCCTTAGCCTACTGACATGCATGATAAATTTTCTTTTTTTTAAAGAGAAGAGAGAGGACGGTGGAGTGGTGGTGGGAGATGGTGTGGTGATGATGGACGAAGGGAGGACAGTGGTGGTTCCTCTTCTTCGTGAGGTGTGGTTTTTTTTTTGGTAAAAGGTGGGTGTAGATTTAGGGACACATTTGTCTTTTTTTGTTATTTGGGTGCACTTCGAGAAATCATGGGTGCAAATAATGCTACCCTTTGATCATTAGGTCTTAATAATTTGCGAATAATTCCAAATTTTTAAAAGGTTCATGCGTCTAATTTGTCTCACCCTATGAAATGAATTATTCGCGGATAATTTGCGAACTTGGGAACTAGAAGCCAAACGTCCATACAGTAAGGTAGTGTTTGGGAACGCTTCTGCAGGATTTAAATTCTTGTGTGTTTTTAATGTTGTTTCATTATTATGATTCATAAGATGTAATTCAAAGTATAGTATTTATCTTAAATGAGCCAAAAATATCAACTACTGCATTGTTATGGATATAAGGGTATTCTTGACATTTTAACAGAATCTAGAAGCTCACAGTTGGTTTTGTCAAACTACAATACCAGCTTCTACACACAGAGCAACACTTCTCCAGCATGGTTTGCCAAACACTATTTAAAAAAAAATCGCTTCTAAGCAGCTGCTTTCATGGCTTCTACAGAAGCGCTTTTCCGCAGTACTTCTGTAGAAGCGTTCCCAAATAGGGCCTAAATGATTTTTAATTGTATTCCACAAGGCTTATACCGGCGTCTGTGAGCATCCGTGATCAAAGATGTTGGTCAGCAAAAATGAACTTTTGTCCAACAATGGCAGTAGAGATGACTTGTACCTTTCTTTGGAGATTTCCATAATAAATTTTGGATCTGTCCAACAATGTTGGACACAAAAAGCGTACAACACCAGTAAAATCATGCCACATGTACTCAAGGGAGAACTTGAAGACCATTGCAACCAATTTTCTCTCTTTCTTTGGCATGTTTTGTTTTTCAAAATGGTTGGGATCCACAGACCTAAGTTTTTGGACATAAATTTTCACCAAAAATCTCATCCGCGGATCCAAGAATCCAACAGTGTGTGATAGTGCTGAGCTGACATTTACTTTTGCCATAGCAAACCCCATTGGATTCTCAGAATCCACGCCTGAGAGCTCTGTGAAAATTTAAGTCCAAAAATTTAGGTCTTCGGAAGGGATAGATTCTGTGGGTAGCTTGGAACTCTCATTCACAGCTTGGAACTTCCACCTTTCATACTAATAAAATTTCATTCATTACCCATAAAAAAAATTAGTTAATGATGGAGAAATATGATTCATGTGAGTAAAACTTTGATGACAGGGCCCTGTTATCGAGGCCGATGACAGGGCACCATATGAGCCACGTGGCACATTCTTATATGACATGTTGCCTACCCTAGATAGTTGAGATAATAGTATCTAGGGTCCCATAACTTTGCCATGTAAGTTGTAATTATTGACTATATTTACATTATTATATGATGAGTGGTGATCACATGGTGATCTCAGCATGGATGTAAATCATAACGAGTCCTCGTGTCTAACTCTAATTGGACCGCACTCTACCTCAACTCCTCACAAGTCGCCTTACCCCGACAGAAGTAAAGCAACTTCCCACTTTGTCCAATGAGAAGCACACACGCTGACTCCATGGTGAGCTCACCATGTGATCTCCACTCATATGATTGGATCGTCAAGTTGAGGAAATGCAATTCTATATAGGGTCAGGCTCCGTTGACAGCTAAACTGACAGGATTCTGTACATGACACAATATATTCTACCTGGCACACTCTTGGAGGACTCCGACCGTATGGATGTTTGGCCAACCGCTATGTAGACCTACAAACCAAAATTCAGCTTAATTAGTGATTTTGCGACGTTGGATTGGACTTATTTTCATGGGTTGATCTCAACTGTGGGAATTATAGCAGTATTCAAGTACAGAGATCCAACGCCTCGAAATCACTAATCAGGCTGAATTTTGGTTTGTAGGTCCACCTAGGGATTGGCCAAACATCCATACAGTCAGAGTGCTCTTAAGAGTGTGCCATGTGGCAAACATTTGTGTACTGTACAGAATCCTGTCAATTTAGGGCTGTCAACAGAGCCCAACCCTTCTATATTTTCTTTAAGGATTTTCATAGACCAACCACCTTAAAGGTGATGGGACTTTTTAAATGTTTTTACCCCCATTTTACCTAGGATGAGAGAACACCTTGTTGGACAACTAGGCCATACAAATGATTTCTTGAACTGGTTTTACCCATAGTCAACAAATCGTGAAGCGGCAAAAATTCGCCAATTGAAAAATGCCAATTTAAAATGATTTTGGTTAAAAAAAATCTAGTCAAAAAAGCGGTCAAAAACACGAGAACGATTGACTGTGGGTTTCATATACATAGGAATTTGTTAAAATTTTTTAAAAATATTTTTTAAAACATAAAATATTCTTTAATTTTTAAAATAAGAATAAGTTTAACTCATAATTTTTTTGAAAACTTTAAAATTACGAGGTTGTGTTGGATTATTGAATATATCGTGTTTTCTTCTCGATGTTTTGAAAACACCAAGATTTGAAACGTTTTTTTTTTTTTAAAAGATGTGACTTTTTCAAAAAGTGGGGTCTTAAATGGACATTTGCTAATTATGGTTTACCATTATACTCCTCGTGCAAGGATTATTGTGGATTGCATGAGGAGTATACCCAGTACATGGATGAACGGCCTTAAAAGGCGCATTTGCGCTATTAAAAACTACTTTCAGATGGCACCGTTGGAGGACACAGAGCCCATCTTGTTATCACAGGCAATTGGAAGGAATTAACTTTGAAGAAACCTTCAGCCTTGCGATCAAGCCGGCTATTATTAGTCTAGCTTGTGATTTCTATTGCTATAACCCTAGGATGGAGCATTCGACAAATGGATGTTAAAAATGCCTTCTTGCATGGAATTCTACAAGAGGCAGTCTATATGTAGCACCACTATGCGTATGCCGATCGTCTCCACCCACATCATGTACATAAGCTTTATAAAGCCATCTATGGACTCAAACAAGCAATAACTCGAATCTAGTTTGAATGATTAAACAATTTTCTTCTTTATGTGGGTTTTCATTGCAGCAAATTAAAGTATTGTCTTGGTGTGATCATTCTACTTGTGTACATAGATAATATCATCTTAACAAGCAACAATGATGCACTCTTATCCCATTTTATTTTAAGCATTGGTAACGAGTTTGTTATAAAAGATTTTGGAATTCTCCATCACATTTTCGCGTGGGAGTTACCCTCAAATCCAAGGGTATTTTCTCGATAATTTACTGAGTATGCATTGGACCTTCTTAGTTGGGCTGATATGGTAGATTATAAGACCATAACAACAAAAACTATCACAGGATGGGACTTCTTTTTGCATCCCATTCTATATTTGAGCATATTGGGTGGTCTTAATACTTAACGATCACTTGACCTAATCTTCCCTATTTGGTTAAGCCAGTCTATCAGCACATGAACTAACCAAGGGTTTGTATAGAAATAATCAAGATCAAAGATAGAAACTAATCTAATAGAATATCTTAATTAATAGTAGATATTGTCATAATGTTCCTAATCTTGACAATCAGGAGAATCTGTAATGATATGGTGTATCTCACACAAATTATTATAATATTTATTCTCTAGTACTCCTCAAACTCATGGGGATCGGAATTAACAATTGTCTTGAGTTTGTCAAAATTAAGTGCCCTGAAGATTGATATGCCAATGAAGAATGCTATCGCCATTTTGAGGTTTTCAAGATGATTGGATTGCATCATGATGTCCATGATCGTCAGCGAAAGAAGGTGGTTGCTAGCCAAAATAGTCATCCATGATGGTTGAAAATTTCTTCCAATTCAATCAAAGATTCTTCCATCCCTGTGTGGCCAGCTCAAGTCACCATAGCTATCCGAGAACAACGATTAGTCTGACCTGATGAAGAGGGGGCCCATCTCTGCTCAATTCTTGCCCTCAGACCATATCTTCGCCACATGTCTATATCTTGGGCATCCACACATCCATGCAAAAAATAGCACCCACCATCTCACCCTATTGGTGTGTCTCCAATCTGGCTTAGGTGGCGTTTGGTAAATTAAGTTATTAGATCTAAAAGCTTAAAGTGCTTAAGATCTAGTAGCTTAATGACTTATGTTTGAATTAGGTTGTTTGGCTAAGGTGTTAAGTCTTAAAATTAAGTTAAGGGCATTGTGGGTATTTTGAAATATTTATTAGGATACTTTTGTAAGTTTTTAAAAGAGGAAGGTTTGAAAAAAGGGCATTGTTGGTATTAAAAAAGAATCTTTTTTAAAGATTCATTCACTTACCGCAAAAAGTGAAGGCTGGGTCACTTTTTACTTTTGTCTTTTTTTCCTTGAGTTTGGTGATAAGTGTTGAAATTAAGTCATTTACCAAACGCAACTTAATCACCAAAATCACTTAATTTCAGCTGATTCAGACTTAAGGTCTGAAAAAAAGTTTTACCAAACGCCACCTTAGTTCGAGGTCTTACCATACTCGGCTATAGTTCCAACTTAAACGACGTCTTCCATCCCAGCGTGACCGGCTCGGCACACCATAACTATCCGAGGTCAATGATTAATCCGACCTGATGGCAAGCGGGCCCATCTCTTGTCAATTCCTGACCTCGAACCATATCTTCGCCACGTGTCTATATCTTGGGCTTCCACGTGTCGGTGCAGAAAATAGAACCAACAATTAGGACAAAAAATGCCTATTTGGAGTTGTTCCAAAAAATTAGCAACTCCCATTTTATGAACGATTTTGAGTTATTACTAATTAGCTTAGGAACGGTTCAAAATTGTTCTTGTTTGGCTTTTTGTAGTGGACTATTTTGTCAGAAAATACCACCAAGAAATGGTGTATTTGGGAACTCAACATAAGAAATACATTTGACATAGATTTTGCAAAGAGGAAGTGTTCATGAAGCAACTACTCGGGATCACTAATCCACAATTTCTTAATCATGTCTGTCGACTGCCCCGTGCCATTTATGCTCTCAAGTAAATATGCCATACTTGGTTTGAGCATTTTATCTCATTTCCTTTATCCATTGGCTTTGTGTGTGCTCAACTGATAATTCTAGCTATGTTGTGCTTCATTGTACGTGATGATCATGTTCTTGTTTCTTTTATTTGTCGATGACATTATTATGATCATGGTGATGACAATGTTCTTTTTTAACAGGCTTATATAATTAAAGAACAGCATCCGAGGACAACCTTTTTGACAACCAAATTTCTACACCTCCTCTCGGATGTGGATTCTGAGAATCCAAAGGTGAATGATAGTGTTGAGTTGGCATTCACTTTTGCCAAGGCAAAACCACCGTTGGATTCTTAGAATCCACGCCCGAGAGGATTGTGGAAATTTGGTTGTCAAAAAAGGTTGTGCGTGGATCCTAACCCTATAATTAACTCCATGCGTTTAGAAACCACATGTTTCTCTGGATCATCATTGTACTTCCACATATCCACTCAATGAAGGTCCTTTCATAATGGATGATGCTTGATGCTTTACAATACCTTACTTTTATTTGTAAAATATTTGTGTGATAACACCAATGAAAGAGTCAAAATAAAAAGAAAATGATGATGACCAAATTAATGGTCTCCAAGGCTCGATGATAATCAATGTCTTTTAGATGATATTTCCCCCCCACGATCGAAATCGTGAAGTTCACAATGAGTTTAGAGAGAAGACCTTCAGAATACAATGAAGCTCCTCAATCACGATGGTTGATATCGAATTATACACAATTCGATCTACCTAAAATACTCTATTTTTGCAAACCGATGTTACCCAGAACTTCTATTATTCTTGTACAAGAGCGAGATTTCAACAAATTTCAATGTATTTTTCTCAATCCCAATCTTTGTCTTAAATAGACAAGTTTGTGTCTATTCTAAATAGACAACATCTGGATCCTACGGTCCAGATCTGATTGGCCGTTAGATCTGAGTGCTCCAAATCAATTCTAGTATCATCACACGATCTTGTGGTTCATATTGATCACGCAAGTCAATATGACTATTGGACCATCTATAACCATCTAACTGTCAAATATAACCGTTAGGATATTCGACTACATCAATTTACGTCGTCTGGATCAACTATTGATCAATCAACGGCCAAAACTTAAAGATCCTCAACTCCTCGTGATGATACGAAGTGCGCCTCTAAAAGTGCTCAATCGCAATTAGCACATGAGCTCCTGTGCGCGTAGTGCTTCGCACCACACACACAAATATTCCTCCTCACATTGGTGCATTAAGTATACATGTGTAGGTGAGCTTTATACCTTAAAAAGATAACAAACTTTCCTTCTTTGTCCGATGTGGGACTAAAATTCTTTCTCTTTTCTAAAGAAAAAACAAAGCACAAAAAGACATAAGTACTTACCTTTTTTGACCTCATATTTTGAAAATATTTCTAACATTACTCCCATGGACTTGCCTTCAACATCAATTATGTATGCTAGTATATCCATGCCCCTCACCACTGCTCATCTCAGGAAAGTCAAGTGGATTCTACCAAGGTTTAAAAGGGGTCGTTATAACGGTATAGCGGACTGGGGATGTTTCCATTTTTTCATTTACAACGGCCATTATAACAATTTCTAACGCACAGACAAAAAACAGAAAAATGGGAAAAAAAAACAGAAATAACGAAAAAATGGAAAAAAAAAGGCGCTAAAATTCAAATTATGAATTTAAATTTCCAATTAAATTTCTAACGGAAATGATCTTTTTCATAATTTTTTGGTGCGTTACCGGGTTTTTTTCATCACAATGGCCATTATAACGAATTGTAACGCACGAGCAAAAATAGAAAAACAGGAAAAAAAAAAACAGAAATAATGGAAAATAACGGAAAAATGAAAAAAATGCGCTAAAATTCAAATTATGAATTTTGGAAATAACGGTCTTTTCCACAATTTTTTTCCATAAAATAGCAGTCGTTATTTTCGTTATGACGGTCATTATTTTTTTTTTTTAAAAAGGCCCTTATAACGAAAATAATGGCCGCTATTTTCTGAGCGTTAAAACAGTTCATAACGTAACAGGTTATAACGTCCACTATTTTCGTTATAACAGATGTATTTTAAACCATGGATTCTATATTATCTAAAGGGTCGGGCTCGGGGGGCCCCCATTTTGACACCCATTTTGGCATACCCACGTAGAAGATGAATCAATGACTGATTTTTGGTGAGGATGATATCTATGGTGAGGAGATCATCCTCAAAAAAATTCAAATCATTCTGGTATTCGTAGACTGGTTTAGAAGTTGAGAATTATGGACCGTTGAATTTTACTGTGTAACTTGATAACCACATTTGATGGGGTTAGAAATTTCAGATTGGGCTGATTTTTTGTTCAGGGATCTATATAGTGAGGAGATCATCCTCCCCAAAAATCAGCCATTGATTCATCTTCTACGTGGGTAGGCCAAAATGGGTGTCAAGAATGCAGGTCCCCCGAGCCCGACCCATATCTAAATGGTACAATTGATCATGAACTATATCCTTTTGTCGGATATTCTTGAATTTTCTGATGATAATTGGGTTGGTTGTACTGATAGTCACTGCTTTGCTACAAACTATGCAATTTTTTTAGGAGCTAATTGTGTTTCATGGAGGCTAAGAAACAACTGTTGTTGAAATCACCTCATTGTCTTCTCTTTCTCAATGTCGTCTTAACGTTTGTGCTAATAATAGTGGAGTTCATATGCAATCTAATCTTTTATTCCTTACTCAGATCAGTTGCTGACATCTTCTACCGTCTATTGCTTTTGAAGATTTACACTCCAGTGTGAAACATCATTGACCGCCCACAATATGAGACACATGGCACGCTCTTAAAAGATGCTGACAGTTTGGATGTTCGGCCAACCCCAAACGGGACGTACAAACCAAAAATCAGCCTGATTATTGATTACTAACCTGTAGATCTTTGTCCCAGAAATAATGGTCAATAATGCTCAAATTAATTACCACGGTTAAAATCAACCCATGAAATTGACTCCAATCCAATGCTTAGAAATCACTAATCAGGTTGATTTTTGGTTTGTAGCTCATTAAGGGATTGGCCTTAGTGACCTCTAAAAATGTGCTACATGGTTCATCTTGTGGGTGGACAGCAGCTTCGCTGACCGTGGGCGCTCAGCCAAGTTTTACCCTAAACCCTAAACCTGAGAGTGAGAGAGAGAAAGAGAGAGTGAGAGTGATAGATAACGATGATTCAAGAGAAGATCTCCCAACCTCATCACCGCGAAGCTGTAGTCGTTGGAGAAAGATCTCCCAAATCATTACCACAAAACTATAGTCATTTTGGATAAGATGTCTTGTCAAATCATTAAATCAATACAATTCCAGCGGCCTAGAATATTTAGAGCGTTTTGTGTTACTTACCTTTATTAGGATCTTTTCTTATCATTTAGGTATCTTTCTTTATCATCTAGCCTAGGATGATCTACACGTTTGAATCACCCATCCTTTTCAATTTCTCTTTACCATCATCTATCTATCTATCTATCTATACTACTTTAAAGCAACAACTTGGGTTGGGCACGCGCTCCCCTCCCCCCCCCCCCCCCCCCCCCCCGGGGCTTCAACGAACATTCACCTTCATTGACCGCCACATGTGCCACCCATCCATGTGACACAGGTAAATCCCTCTCTACTTTCAAAGGTAAAACCTTCCCTTCATTAAATGCCTCTCTTATAAAATAAAATAAAAAAAAGACAACCTGATTTGGAGTACGCCCACATCCCTCATCGATGATGATGAGGGACAATCGTATATGCCACGTGGCACACTCTTAGGGACCACTAACGGCATGGATGTTTGTCCCATCCCTAGGTGGACCTATATAAGTCTGTTTAGTGATCTTAAACCTTTGGGTCTGAATACCCATATAATGCTCAAAATCTGCGGCTAAAAATCAACCCGTGAAAGTGACTCCAATCAAAACCTTAAAAATTAATGATATGCTGATTTTTTTATTGTAGTTCCATCTAAGGATGTGCCAAATATCGATGTATGGTGAGTGATCTTTAAGAGTGTGCCACGTGTAAGGTGCACGTGCATCGCACATGGCATTCCCCTAGTACTACTTTAAAGCCAAAACTAGAGTTGGGGCACACCACCTCACATGGGTTTCACAACAAGCTCACTCACTCACGTGCATTGTGCCGTCTCCTAGTACTACTTTAAAGCCAAAAGTGGGTTGGGGCACACCCTTCACACATGCTTTACAAGACGATAAAGATTCTCTCATCTCCAAAATGGACCTATAAATACTTTCAAAATCTGTATGACTTACCTTTATACCTATAATCCCATTTCTATCTTTTCTTATTCTTTATGTCCATGCTTGTTTTTTATAATTAAGTGTTAGAGGCCCCTAATATGGCCCCAAGTAAAAGGTAGGACTTCTTACCCTAAGTAGTCCTTGGTAAGAAGTCCTGCCTTTTATTTGGTAAATCTTTTTTTTTGAAAATGGTAGTATAAATGCCTATCTTATAGAATGGTCCTTAACTATTTTTTCTTACAAATGGAACATTTAATCTAATAAATGGATGCTCAACTTGAAGACCTGGGAAATAGATAATGAATAGTGGATCCCACTATTCTTTTATAAGAAAAAGAGCATATTATTGAATTAATATAGGTGCGTAAGTCTCTATAGTTACTCGCCTTATATTTGTTATTTATTAGCACGTGTATATAATTTTCTTGCTACTTGTGTACATGTGTTTGTTATTTTAAGAGAGGTCAGTTGTTCAATCAAATAAACATATAATGGCCATTCAAATGTGGTCATTGAACAATGAACAAAAAAAGATGGTGAAGATGGATGGATTTGACCATCTCACCAAGATAGGCCGTTTACAAATGGACTGTTATCTATTGTCAACTCTCATAGACCGTTGGCATCCATAGACAAACCCCTTCCACATGCATCACTTCGAAGTGATGATAATATTGGAAGATGTTGCACTTAACCTAGGGTTGAGACCCATGGGTAAAGATATTGTGGGTAACACACTAACTAATACATTCTAGTTGCTGCAACATTTCCTTGGACGTGCCCCTGCTGAAGAATCAAACGAGTAAAAGGATCTTGTATGAGGCTGCGCTAACTAAAAGAGCAGTTCTCTTAAGTGTCATTAGATACAGGTCTCGAAGAGATACTATTTTGTACTCGAGCCTACATTTTATATTTACTTGGCACGACTCTGTTTTCTGAGTTAGGATACTTGCCTCTGATTGTCAATATGGCGACGTGTAAGGAGTATGCTTAGAGAGTAGCAACCTAGGATACTTGTGTCGTTAACAAAGAGTGTCTTGCAATCATTGAAGAACATTTGAGGGTTTACGACTTTGAAGGCGGTTAGTCAATTTTTATTTATTCATTAAAGTTTTCATTTACAATATTATTTGTTGTGATCAATACATCATTTTTTATACAATTGATGTAGTGTTTATCATTCAAGAGATATGCTATTGGATGACCCCTGCTATTAAAGGAGCGAGATTCGGTGTTTCCATTGGCTCTTAAGTGGGTCAAGAGTATGTGAGATGATGACCACCACCACCACCAGCATAATTTCATTGCTCTATGGAAAGCATTCGACGATATGGATGATGGCAGTGTAAGTCACCCCATTGAAGATGCCGTGGTATGCATTCTTTGCCGACTACGTGAAGACTAAAAGACGATGATCGCAAGAATCAGACAGTTGATAACTAAAGTCATCTGAGTAACTGCTACTTATCCATTGAAGATCGTGTCTGCTCGCAAAAGAAGGTAAGTGACATTGAAAAGTCTCAATTGTCAATCTCAGGAATACTTAGTTCTTCTGTAATATAAATCGCTGAGTTAGGAGTTTGCTGAAGACTGAAGTGTCAAAGATCAAGTGGACTTCATCAACAAATCAAAGAAGAATTAAAGCTGAAGAAAACCAACCCAAGTGTTCAAGTTCGATTGAAGACAAAGTTAAGCTTAAGCATGAAGATATAAATGGTCAAAATACATTCTCACTGAACGAACGTTCAACTATCAAGAATCTCATGTTGCGGTTACTTGTGAACATCTAAGGGTACACCGCGCGTTGTCAACAGATCAATTTAACACTAGATGTCTCACAGTTCTTTTGGTATTGTTTAAAAGCTATCCTAATGACATATGATAGTTATTATAAATGTTTAGGTATTTTTTGGAGAAGGTCTATGAGGACCAGCCGACCAACCACTTTAAGCAGCCGACCGGAGTCTACTGACTCTGACCGATCAACCGGTCAAAAGGTGCGGTCGACTGGACCCATCGGTACCATATATTATGGTTCTAGTTTGAACGACCGACCGGACCTTCAGCACGGATAATATTCGATTCTAACCTAAGTGAGCGACCGACCAAAATGTGCGGTCGACCGAAGTCCGATCGACCGGTCAAAAAGTGCGATCGATCCCACCCATTCCGGATCTATTTTTGACTCGTTCTTTTCTGCGATCCTATTGGGTCATTCCAACGGCTATTTTAGGTTATGTTTCTCTTGAGAGGGTAGAGCATTATATAATAGAACCCTAACCCTTCATTAAAGAGAATCAATCAAGCTATCTCTTGACTCACATTCTTTGATTTACATCTCTTGAGTCTAGAGATTTGGAATTTGAGAGAGCTTCACCTGTGCAAATCTGTACATCTTTTGTGAAGGCTCTAGATTGTTTGAGAGAGCTTCACATGAGCAAATCTGGTTCATCTTTTGTGAAGGCTGCTCTAATTGTTTGGAGAGACTACGAAGTATATTATTTTCTGCAATCATCTTCTTCAAGAAGATGATCATCATTGGCAGAGTGTACTCTTTGGCGAATTCTTCGACGAGGATTTACCATTCTATCGAATTCATCAAAAGGTAAGTATCTCATAGAACAAACCTTTTAGAGTGGATTCAATATTATCAAACCTGAATTATTTGTAATTGATGGATGAGTGAGTACTCATCAAATTAAGTTGAGGAAGGTGGAATCCTTGAGAAATCTATTCCTCTAAAATACTACGGACCTAGTGTGACTCTCTAGGAGAATCGATAAGTGATTCTCGTATAGATCGAGTTGAGGATTGTAGATCCGTGAGAAGAGGGCTTCTCTAAATAGACTACTGGCCTATGCTAACTCTCTAGGTGAGCGAGAAGTGATTCTCGTTAGATTGAGACTAAGTGTAATCTTAGTTGTTTAATTATTTATTTCGATTAGAAATATTGTAATACATGATTGAAATAATATAATATTACTCGTGGTGAATATTAGACAGTGGATGATTCGCATTTTGATTGTTTGATCTTTTTCTCCCTTGTGTGATCATTAATTTTTAATCCATATAGAATTCCAGAGAAATTAAAAACTGTCCATTCACCCCCCTAGGAGATAACGTGGTAATTAAAATGGAATTTCAATTGGTATCAGAGCAATGTCACTTTGAGAAGGGCTTAACAACCCAAGTGTGATCTTTTGTTCCCTTAGAATAACCATGCATCAAGAGGGATTCTTTGTGTCTAGACCTTCTCTATTTAATGGTACTAATTACGCCTACTGGAAGGCTAGAATGAGAATTTTCTTAAAATCTCTAGATGAACGGATTTGGAAATCTGTAGAAGTGGGATGGACATCCCTTACTGTAGCAACGACTGTTAGTGAATCAACTACCATTGCTATTAAACCTAAAAGAGAATGGAGTATGGGAGATAAACATGCATACTAGTATAATAATCGTACAATGAATGCAATATATTACGTATCTCCTAACGAATTCAAAAGAATAATTGCTTGTGAAACCTCAAAACAAGCATGAGACATTTTAGAGATGACCCATGAAGGAACGAAGTCTGTTAAACTGTCAAAATTTCAAATGCTCAAAACACAATTTGAAATTATTAAATGAATGAGGATGAAAATTTCACAGACTACTATACTAAACTAATTGAAATAATTAACTCCATGTGGGGTCTTGGTGAAGCTATTCTTGAACAAAATATTATTAGAAAAATTCTGAGATCCTTGCCTGATAGGTTTCATCCTAAAATTACAGCTATTGAAGAAAGTAAAAATGTTGATCTAATCAAATTATAAGAACTAATATGATCAATTCAAACATTTAAACCGAAACTTCATGCACCTAAAAAGAAAATATTAGCTCTAAAAACCTTTAAGAAATAATTAAGAGAAGAAACTGAGTCTGTTGAGTCTAATAACATTGATGAAGAGGATACCATTTTTGCTAAGAAATTCACAAAGTTTTTCAGAACAAAGACAAGAAAAATTTCACACAAAAGAATAGGAAACCTTTTGAGAAATTTGATAAATACAAAAAGGGAGAGAACAACAAAGATGAAATACAATGTTATAAATGGAGGGGGTTCGGTCATATCTCTACTGACTGTCCTAATTATATTAAGGAAAAACTAAAGCTATGAAGGTTGTTGCTTGGGACATAAATAATGATAAATCCGATATAGAAACGAACACATCCAGTGATAGCGGAGAATCATCAAATGTTAGAGCGTTAATGACTATTGCTAATCTTAATGAAAATTGTCAATCTCAAAATGCTAAAGTGGATAATGCAACCAAATTAAGTGATAATGAAAGTGAAAAAAACATTCAGAATGCTTTTAATAATTTGTATAAGGAAAGCCTAATTCTGGCAAGATCCTATGATAACTTAAAAAAGAAAAAAAATATTTTGTATTGTGAAAATACTTCATTAAAACTTGAATTAGAAAATATATATCAAATTGTGAAGGACAAAGAAGATGAAGTAACACAAGCCTTAAGCAGAAAACAAGAACTTGAAGACGAAATTGAGAAATTAAGTCTTGAAAAAAATGATCTTGAAGTCAAGAATGCAACCTTAATTCGAAACATTACTCAAGAAAATTCTAGACTGAAAAATCTACTAACCACAGAAAAAGCAAACCATGACAGGAGAGAACTTGGTTACATTAGAAAATCAGCTAAAAATTCAAATTCCAAAATTGTGTTTGTAAAAGCCACCCTCGATTCAACCCAAAATGAATAAATTGAAAAGCTAAATATTATTTGTCATTATTGTAGACATTCTGAACATAAAAAATATAATTGTAATGTTCTTAAAAAGAAATTAGAATTTTTAAAGAAAAAAGAAGAGAATGATCTAAAATTTTTGGAGGAAACCAGGAAACTAAACAAACAATATGAATTGTTTAAAATATTAGCAGATTTAAATGCTAAAGCTAAAAATAGAAAAGAAAACCTTAATAACTCTCAGATCAATCAGAATGGTAATGCTCCAATAAAAATATGAAATAAGAAATATGTTAAAAAAATGTTTAGTTATTCATACTGCTCTAATTGCAAATGAAACTTCTAAGTGGTATTTGGATAGTGGATGATCCAAACACATGATTGGAGAAAGATCTCATTTTTGTTTCTTTAATGAATGCCAAGATGGTGAGGTTATATTTGATGATGACATAGTGCTAAAATAATTGGTAGATGGACTATTCAAGGTCCAGGAATACCTAAGATTGAGAATGTTTTGTATGTGGATGGTCTAAAACATAACCTCCTAAGTATGAGTCAGATCCGTAATAAAGATCATATATGCAAGTTCTCGAAAGAGAAATGTGAAATTATAGACAAAGCTTCTAACAAAGTAATAATTCAAGAAAAAAGAAATACTGATAATTACTATGTCATTGGGACTAGTGATTCGATTAAGTATAATATGGCACTAACAAATGAAATCGAACTATGGCGCCAACGTCTAAGACACATAAATTTTAAAGACTTAGCCAAGATTAGTAGGAAAGAATTAATAAGAGGAATTCCAAAACTTAATAAGAATTATCAAACTATTTGTGAGTCTTGCCTAAAAGTAAAACAAATTAGAAACTCACACAAAAAGATAAAAAATATTAGCACCTCTAGAATTCTTGAATTGTTATATATGGACTTAGTTGGACCTAATAGAATAGAAAGTCTTGCTAAAAAAGATATTTCTTAACAGTTGTTGATGATTTCTCCAGATTTACTTAAGTAGCTTTTCTTAGAGAAAAATCTTAAGCATTTGATGAACTCATGAAAATTTGTAAAAAGGTTCAAAATGAGAAAGGTTTGTCTGAACTAGGATATTCTACCAGAAGTAGAGCTTATAGGATCTTTAATAAAAGAAAATTAACCATAGAAGAATCTATTAATGTGGTCATTAATTATGAATCTCTAGAAATTCGTGACAATTCAGATGAGATAGTAGAATCTACAAATATTGAAAAAGGTGAAAAAGTGTTCACAACCCAAAAGAACCTTGAGAATGAAAATACATTAAAGATCATCCTAGTTCAGAAATTATTGAAAACAAGGATAGTAGTGTGCGAACAAGAAGTCAATTAGAAAATATATCCAATCATTTATGCTTTACCCCTAAATTTAAATCAAGAAACATTAAAGAAGGTATTTTAGATGAACATTGTATAAATGCTAAGCAAGAAGAGTTAAATCAATTTAAGAAAAGTGATGTTTGGTTTCTAACCCCTAGACCCTTGGATAAAAATGTGATAGGAACTAAATTGATATATAAGAATAAGCTTGATGAGAATGGAGTAATAACTAGAAACAAAGCCAGATTAATACCTCAAGGGTACTCACAAGTTGAAGGGATTGATTTTGATCAGACTTTTGCCCTAGTGGCTAGACTAGAATCTATTAGGACTCTCTTATTATTAACATGTGTCCTAATATTTACACTCTATCAAATGACGTTAAGAGTGCTTTTCTAAATGGGATTCTGAAAGAAGAAGTTTATGTAGAACAACCTAAGGGTTTTGAAGACCCTCATAGAAGTAATCATGTATATAGGCTTAAAAAAGTCTTATATGGGTTCAAACAAGAACCAAGAGCGTGGTATAAAAAATTAACTTAATTTCTATTAGAAAATGGATTCACGAGAGAAACTGTTGTTAAAACACTATTTATTAAGAAAATAGATAATGGTGTTCTAATATCCCAAATATATGTTGATGATATTATCTTTGGCTCAACCACTGAGATGTATGCTTTAGAATTTTCTCAAGCTATGAAATCTGAATTTGAGATGAGCATGGAAGGTGAACTGAACTTCTTTATAAGGCTTCAAGTTAAATAATTAGAAAATAGAATTTTCCTTTATCAATCTAAATATTCTAAAGAATCGCTTAAAAAATTTGGACTAGAATCATCTAAATCTTCACGCACTCCAATGAGCACTAGCATTAAACTCACCAAGGATTTAAGTGGAAAATTAGTTGATCAAATTCTGTACAGGAGCATGATTGGTAATCTTCTCTATCTCACAACTAGTAGACTCGATTTTGCCTTTAGTGTAGGAGCTTGTGCTAGGTATCAATCTGACCCGAAAGAATCTCATCTCGGCTATTAAAAGAATCATTAAATATGTCAGTGTTACCATTGAATACAGTCTCTGGTATCCTCTTGAGACTAACAGTGAAATTGTCAGGTTATTCAGATGCCGATTGGGCAGGAAATACTGATAATCGTAAAAGTACTAGTGGTGGGTGTTTCTATATTGAAAATTGTTTATCGGCCAACAACTATGCTTGCTAGATTACATACTATGTTGATTTATTCTATCCACTAAAATAGCTACTCGAAGGTTTCTTGGCTCTTCGGCAAACTTTGGATACCGGCCGTTTACTAACTTCCATGCTGGGGAGTCTGTTAAATGACGCATTTGACCATCAACTTTTACTTTTTCATGATAATACCATGTCAACTCTTTCGCCGTCTGTTTGGAATGAAACATCATTTGGAACCTTGAGATAGGTGGAAAATGCTATATTTCATTCGTAGGCACCCCTTTATTTTTCTTCATTCCATTCTTATTTATCTTCCATCTTGACGTTCCACAAATAGGACATGTCATTACATCCTTGGACTCATTTCCATAGAGTATGCAATCGTTAGGACATGCATAGATCTTCTCATATGACATTCCCAATGCAAACAATGTATTATTTGCCTGATAGATGAATATGGGCAGTTCATTATCGTTTGGGAGTATGTCTCCCAACAATTGTAGTAGCTCTAAAAAACCTCTGTCAGACCACTCATTTTACCTTTTAAGTTCCAAACTCTGACCAATGCAGATAACTTTAACTTTGAGCAATCTAGATATAAGGGCTTCCCGATATCTTTGAGCAATTTTCAAAATATTTCAGGATCACTCATAACGTCATCATTTGCAGCATGTACCATTTATACTACATCGCCAGCATCGTCTGGAGTTGTCCCTCCCATCTCTTGATAAATGAAATCTTCTACATTAACACTTGACTCTACCTGACTAAGAACTTGCTCTCCATGCCAAATCCACGTCTTATAATTTTGATCAATAGCATTAAAAAACAAATGTTATTTTATCTCTTTAAGAGTATGTTTAGCGAGATTCCCGCATTTTCTTCATGAATATCATATAGAATCGGGGTCACTCGCATTTTGTCCAACAAACTTTAGAAATTGATCAACCCCATTGATATTCGCTCAAAAGTATTTATTTTAAGTCATTATCCTTTTAGCGTTATTGCATTCTCCTACGTTAAAATGCTCTATTTTTCTTCGTAAGAGTCTCTTTTGTTGCATAGAACACACTTTTCTAGACGAAATGGTATATTTGCATGCATTAAACACATTTTCAGAAGTCTAGACATGAAGTCATTCTGATAGAGTCTCATTACGCGCTTCTTCTGTCGTAGGAAACCCCGATGGGACAATTCTCGAGACTTGCGAGCCCATATCGATCAGGAAAGCGCATTATCAAAGCTTAAAGTGCCCACATGCTATGACTAGAAGATATGGGCCAAATATGGGCTGAATAAGAGGACCAAAAAAGTCGGCCCAAAGAACGAAGAGAGTAGGAGAGCCAATGACCAAAAGACGGACCAAAGCGTTTAAAGCCACATGAGTCAGCAAGGAATGATAGTCTACTCTACTGGAGAAGCGTGAGGATGGTCACAGTGAAGACCAGGGTTCCAGACCCTCTGCCAATACTTTTATCTCCATTTTCTAATACTTTCTCTCTCATCTCTCCTTATTCTCTCTCTCTCTTCATCTCTCGGTCCTCGAATCTACTGACCTAACCCCAGAACTCCTGCCCATCAGCTCTATCTTATCTCCCTAAGCTTTCTGACCGTTGGATCTTCCATCGGACCGTTGGATCTTCAATCGGACCATTGGATCTCTCTAGATCCGTCGATCTACCAATATGGGTCCCAATCAAGTCACCATCCATCCTATCGCCATCAGACTGTCTGTCACATCATCTTCTGAGACGAGGGACATCATCAATCCATGTGGGCCAGTAGCCAGGCCCATCATCATCGACCCGCTGTCCGACCAGTTAGTGGACCCCGTGAATTTCAAAATAATTTTAATTAAATTTTAAAAAATTGAGGGTCCACTAAATGGGGACATTCCCCAAAGAAAAGTAGTGTTTTACTTAAATATATATATATATATATTTATTTATTTATTTCAAAAATTCCCTAATTTCTATTAATGGAAACTAGGGAGCCCCCTCCTTACTTCACCTCATCTTTCCCCAAAACTCCCCTGACGTTTTCGTCTCCCTCGCCCCCTTCTTCTTCTTCTTCCTCCTCCATCTTCGCCGGAGTTGCAGGCATCAACTCCGGCCGTCTGGTAAGGTCTCCTCCTCTGTCTTCTTCTTTTTCTTCTCTCCTCTGTCTTCTTCTTCTTGTTTTTCTTATTCTCCTCCACTCCTTCCTCTCCGGGAGCTACCACCGGACTGGTTCGCCGGCGCCACCACCATCATCATCATCATCATCTTCCATAGGCTCCACGAGTTGCAGGCTCGCCTGAAAAGCTCCAGGCGGAGCACCACCATCCTCTCCAAATCCGGTAAGGTCTTCACCCTTCTTTTTCTTCTTCTTCTTTATCTTCTTCTTCTTCTTTTTCTTTACCTTTACCGGAGTTGCAGACCTGCAACTCCGGCTATTTATTTTTTCCAACTCGTGCAGCCCCACCACCATTCTAGTGAGGCTGTGTGCCTCAACCTTTACCATTGCACCACTGTGCAACTCTGCCATAGTCATTGCAGCCTTCCTGCACTTCGTCTTCTCCAACCATCACCATTTCCACCACCTTCCACCATTAAAACTGGTACCCAGTTCTCTCCTCTCTCCTCCACATCACCCTCTTGTGTCCTCACGAACTAGAGATCACATCTCTATCGTGGAACCACTAAAATCCCCAGCAGATCTACTCTCCACAGTCCAAAAACGGACTGGTTGTGCACACCTCCAACCACCGACAGAAACCTGCAACTTCGAATCTGCTGATGTGTCTCGCCTCCACGACCAGCAACCGTGATGTCTTCCTAACCTGCAACCAACCATATTGCAGAATCGCTCCACCTTGCACCTACTCACTTGCTGTCCACATGCCAAGAAGGATTCTGGACGTTCAGCACTTTTGCATCTCCTCCGTGCCTTCCCAATCTCCATAAAAGCCATTAGGAATCCTCTCCCATCACCAGAGTGTCATTTCTCCACTACCGAAGCACCACCATTGCTGGCCCTTAAAGGAACGGCCAGCAGAACCTCTTGCAACATCTCCATTCACGGATACACATCGCCTTCAAACCAGCAACCATCCTCCTTTTACACCACCGTCTGGCTCCAGCACTGTTGCTACCACCAGGCCGTTGGATCCCCTCCATTTCTTCACACCATTCTCACAAGCCGGTAAGTGAGAGGTAATTTTGTCTCTCTTCTTTTTACTTTCTTCTCTTCTATTCCCATTTTCTCTCTCTAAATCTTTGTTTTCTCTCACTTTCTCTCTCTACCTAGTTCTCTCTAGATCTCTTTTTTTCTCTCTAGAGATCTCTCTCTAACTTTCTCTCTCCACTTCATTTTCTCTCTCTAACTCTTTCTAGAATTTTCTTCTTTAAAATTGCTTTTTAGTTTATCTTATTTTATTTTATTTTCGATTCAAGCATTGTAATAGAGACATTTTGATCACTGAATGATGAAGTTTATTTTTATCTATTGTTTCTTGTAATGTTCTATCATTTCATGTTCCTGATTATGCTAACCCGGCTAACTCCGAGTGCGGATCGACATCCGACACGAGCCACTGTGCAAAATAGCCTATTTTATAGGTTAGAAGTCTCGGATAATTAAAAATGTGTTGATTCTAGGGTTTCTGAATCCAACGACGTGGAAAAACCCTACTTTCACCCATCACTATATTCTCGTGATCTTCTATCCTTGATCATCTAAGATTTATCCATTGTGTTGGACCTTAACAAATTAATGCACAATTCCTGAAATATATAGTACACATCAAAATAACTTGAGATAAAGAACAATATGCATGTGTTTGGACACTTATCCCTATGTTGTTTCAGTCTCTATCTAACTTTGCTAACTTGAAAGTTTCCTAACCCATTCAAGAACTGATATTACTTCTTATTGGTTATATATATATATATAGTGTCCGTATTAGTATAAAATTCGGCAGCATTTTCCCGCACTTCTCTATATATACATTTATTTTATGTTGATTTTCATATCAATCCAACTACCAAAGTAGTTGAAACATAAAAATCAACAAAAAATGGTATATAACAGCTACATTCATACAAATTGTTCACACTGGACAATTCTGTAAAGAATATTTTCATATTGTAGTTTGGCAAAGATTCAGTTTGACATAAAACATTCATGTAACCTTACCTACAAGCACCGGTGTAGTGTGAAGATGTAGTGGTATGCATACTTCGCCAGCTACGTGAAGATTAGAAGACAGAAACAGCAAGAATCAGACGGTTGATGACATGAGTCATTTGAGTAACTGCCCATTTGTCAGTTATAGATCGTGTACGCTCACTTAGGAAGGTAAGTGACTCAGTGGCCACAGGAATAGGTTTAAAATGAATAAAATATAATGGTCAAACCTAGTCAATAGACAGACCCAAGTCTAAGTCAAGATTATTGACTTTTGGGATATTCTAATCGATTGGACTATTTCTGGGATATTCTGATCAATTGGACTATTTAGGCCAATCGATTGGACAAAGCCCAATTGATTGGAGACCTCTATGAAATTGGTTGGACTCTATGAGACAGAACTTAATTGAAGCCCAATCGATTGGATACCTCTGTGAAATCAATTGGAGCTTACGGGATAGAAACTTATTTAAGTCCAATCGATTGGACTATGTACAATCAATTGGATTTACGAAGGAAAAACTCATCCGTACAAGACCAATCGATTGGACCCAAAGTACAATCGATTAGACTTCACACGGATTGAGTCTGTTTCAGATCTGAAATTCTAGTCTCCACTCATCCCACTTTCTAAATAGACTGGGATACGAATTCTATAAATATAACTCCTCTCTAGCTTTACAAAATATACTTCTACACTTTAGAATATAGAAACAAAGTTTTATTTATCAAGAGTGTCAATTAGAAGAACAAAAAGTATTTAGTTTTCATAAACATCTTATGAGATTTTCTCTTCTAGATCAAAGCCAAAAGCTTGATCTCTTACTCAGCTTAAGCCTTTCACATAGAATCTTGACATAGTAATCTGAGAGTACTAGTGCGTCTCAATATTATTTGAGCGACTTAGAGTTCAGGGTGTACTGAATCCTTCACCTTCAGCAATGGCTGAAGAGTTGAAAATTAAGATCGGAGTAGCTAATCGAAGGTAGGTTTGGGTGTACCAAACTGAACAAGCGGACAAGGCTTCTTGGCTAGGAAGACGCGCGTGATTCGTAGCGTTAATTCAGAGGACGTGGACGCATTGGCAGTAGGCCTTGGCTAAGGTTAGAAGCTGTATTTGCAACGGTGCTGCGTAAGTAACCTTTGTTTAGTTTAACTTTCCAATTAATGATACTTTTCGTTTGGACGTGGTCCCGTGGTTTTCCTTGGCTAAGGTTTTCACGCTAAAAACTATTTATCTTGTGGATGTTTGATTGTTGTTCAGCTAAATCTATTGATTAGACCAAACGACGAAAATACAACATACTACGAAGGTATATTTGATTTGAGTCGTTTGTCATAATCCTTTTATCAATCAACTAAGACATGCGAGTTTATCACATTACCTTGACTAGTAAACTTGTGATAGGTAGATTAATTTTTGAATAACCTAATCATCCCTCTCTTCTAAGTATTTCTAATTAAAGGGAATGGACCGGTTGTTTTTCAAATTCAATGATCACAATTTATATAAGAACTACATTCATATAAATAATGATCCTTGAACAGGCGCACAATTATATGTTAACTCATGTAAAAAATTAAAGATTGGATCTCGGATAAGATTATAAGATTCAATCGGGTCATATACAGTGCGTATATACTGTGTGTAACATCTTATCTTTGATGAAGTCTTCAAGATATCATACTCTTATACTAGTGCTTTGTACAAATATAAATTAATATCAAGCATTTTAATTCAATGTAGTCATTGAATTGAAATGTTAAAACTTAGATAAGTACAAACACACCCAATGTAGTCATTCAACATCAACCATACAAATTCAACATGCACAATTAAACTAAGAAAGTTAAAACAAGAAAAGTTGATTGAGAATATATACAATATAATATAAACTAAGAAATGCACCCAAGAAAATACCATAATACTGCAAGTACAATGCTAACGGCGTGTAATTCAAGTCTATTTTAAGTTAAGTCATCTAGATCATGGGGCTAATCCTATACTAAATTTGGCCAATCAGTTGGTGGACCTTCAAAAAAAGAGACCAGAAGAAATTGACAAAACATTCATACGGTCAACGTATGTACAAAGATCCAAAGGTTTGAAATCACTAATCAGGTTGATTTTTGGTTTGTATGTCCACTTAGGAATTGGCAAAACAATTATTAGGATTCTAGCCATTGGATTCAAGCATGCATGTCTTTTGAGTAGTAAATTCAATGGTTAAAAATCATTAATCAAACAGATTTTTAGTGCGTTTATCCACCAATAAGTGAGCCAAACATCCACACAGTCAATAGGCCCCAAATATTTTTAAGGAAAACGATGTAACAAGTTATGTATGAAACTTTTTCAAATGCGGAACCACTATTATTACTACTCACTAATGTCATCTGGGACCATTGACCATATAGATGTTTATCCCACCCCTTGGTGGATATATAGACCAAAAATCATCCTGATTGGTAATATCTAACCATTAGATTTAGTACTTTTTAAGGCATGCTTATAGTCGTTGAATTCAACCATTTTTTGAGTACTAAGACCAACTGTTAAAAATCATCAAACAAGCTGATTTTTGGTATGAATGTCTACTAACCTTAGGAATTTGAGCATTATTTACCATTATTTGGGTACAAAGATCCAAAGGTTTGAAATCAATAATCAGGGTGACTTTTGGTGTGTATATCCACCAAAGGGTGGGATAAACATCCATGCAATTAGTAGGCCCAGATGACAGTAGTGAGTAACAAAAATCGTGCTCCTGCATTTGAAAAAATCTCATGTATACCTTCTTACATTTTTTCCACTAAGGGACTGGCCAAACATCCATACAGTCAGTGCCCTCTAAGAGTGTGCCACGTGGCTCGTATTGTGGACTGTGAACGGCTTGGCTCACACTCAGAAATCACTAGTTGAAGTCATTTAGGTTGATTTTAACCGTAGGAATTTGGGCATTATTTACCATTAATAGAGATTTGAAGCTAGGGTTTGAAGAGAGGGTTTTGGTGAGGAAAAGATAGAGAAAGACTTACTTTGGAGGGAGAGTAACGAGGGACGATGGCGAGCAACGAGCATATGGTAGAGCGACGAGAAGAAGAAAGCTGGACGGTGGACGGGCTAGGAGAGCAGCGAGCTAGGGCTTAGGAGAGGATTTTGGAGGAGACAAGAGAGAAAGCAAGCAGGGGTTTAGCACGCGCATTTCCCCACATGCTTTCTAAATATATAAAACAAATTGCTTCGTTTTTGAAACTGACGCTATATAAAACATTTTCGTTGTAGAAAACATTTAGCATCGGTTTTTACAAAATCGACGCAAAATTGTTTGATAAGTAAAATTGCGTCGATTTTTACAAAAACCAATGCAATTACGCCTAATCACACCAATGCCGAAACCCCTTCATCTAGTAGTGATATGTGAGGATTAGATTTCATATTTAATTGTAAATCTTTAAATCTCAAGCTATCCTTATTTAGTAGTTTATTTCTACGGGTTCTCTCAATAGTAACACATTGAAACTAAGGCCCTGCTTGGTTCACAGCAAATTGAGTGCAATGAACTTGCTTGCCACAATTTTGGGATTGCACGTGATTGGTTGGAGGCATGCAAATGAACTGCCGTGCAAGTGGTCAACAAGCCATTGCAAACTCCTTAATAAAATAGATGCAAGGAAGTGCAGCCCAAAAACTAATGCAAGCAAGTGCATTGTGTTAGCTCAACATTTTTTTTCCGAAAAAAAAAAATAATAATAATAAAAACAACCGTGATTATTTTTTATTATTATTATTATCTTTTTATTTTTTAGTTTTCTATTTTTTGATAGAGTCAGGATCGGAGGACAACCATTTTTTACATCCATTTCGCATACCCACATAGAAGATAAATCAATGGCTGATTTTTTGTGAGGATGATCTCTATGTTGAGGAGATCATCCTCACAAAAATTCCAATCATTCCGATATTCAAAGACCGGTTTAGATGTTGAAGAGTTATGTATTGTCTATTTTTACCGTGTAACTTGAAAACCACATTTGAGGGGGTTAGAAATTTCAGAATGTGCTGACTTTTTTGTGGGGGTGGTCCATATAGTGAGGAGATCATCCTCACCAAAAATCAGCCATTGATTCATCTTCTATATGGGTACACCAAAATTGTTGTCAAAAGTGGTTGTCCCCCGTTCCCGGCCCTTTATTATATAGCTGGTCGGGGTCCCCTAACCCCAAGCTTTCCCCTCCAAAACGATAATAATAATAATAACAATGATAATAAAATAATAATAATTATTATTATAATCAAGGTTTAAAAGGGGCCGTTATAACGGTATAACGGACTTGGGGCGTTATCATTTTTTCCTTTAGAAGGGCCGTTATAACGAATTTTAACTCTCGTTATAATGGAAAAAAATGGAAAATAACGTAGCAGCCCATATTTTTAAGCGTTTTAACGATACATAATGTAATGGGGGAGGTCTTAATCCGTTATAACGGACGTTTTTTAAACCATGATTATAATAACAATAATAATTTTTTTGTGCATTTTTTTTGTAAAATCAAGAAATAAAATAATCCATTGCATTCATTTGCAATGCACTACCAACCAATCAGCTAAACTTCATTTGCATCTATTTACATGGCGTGAACCAAATAGTGTAAGTGACTTACGTCCCAGGTGATTGCAATACAATTCATTGTATTTGCACTAAAGTGCAAAATGCACCCAAGTGCAGCGAACTAAGCAGGGCTTAAATGAGGAAGGATCTCCATAGTTTCCAAAATTTGTTATTTATGGATCTTTTACATTCCAATTAGATTTAGGTTTTGAGTTATTTAAAATGTTAACTATTAGAGTCATATGCTTATGTGTTCACTTGAGTATCTAAAAAATCCTTCCATAAATTCAAAAGACGCATGGATAATACTAGGTGGCACAGGCCTACCACAGAAAAAAATATCATTATTTAATTATAAAAATGTGTTATTTATCGATTACTACAATAATGTCATTAATAAGCACTATACCAAATTACGTACATTAATTAGAGTATATAAATGACGGTATCCCATAATAACTACTTCCTAAGGTTCATAAAATATTATTATTATATTAATTTATAAATTAATGATTTATAAAAATTAATGAATTTACATAATTAATTTTACTGAAATTAAAATTATTAAAATCATGGTTTAAAAAATGGCCGTTATAACAAAATTAACGGTCGTTGTAACAGATTCGGACCTCCCCCACTACGTTATGTATCGTTAAAACACCGAAAACGGCCATTATTTTTCCGTTATAACAAAAATACGACAATTATTTTCTAAATTTTAAATTTCAAAATTTGAATTTCATCGCCATTTTTTCTATTTTTTTTTTTTGTTATTTTTCTGTTATCTTCAGTTATTTTCCGTTTTGCCTTTGAGCATTACAATTCGTTATAACAGCATTATAATGGAAAAAACAGTAAAGCCCCCAGTCCAATACCATTATAACAGTCCCTTCTAAACCTTGATTAAAATTACTCTTGAGTAAAAATTCAGGGTATTACAGTAGAGACACCTTTAAGGATTTTTCCTCGCCACATCTAAGCAAAAAATGGACCCCATAAAAAGAATGAGTTGGTGTTGGTGTGTATCGATTGAACAGTGGCTGTAACACTGTTGGAGACCACTCACCGTATGGATGGTTGGCCCACCCCTTCATGAATCTACACATCAAAAATTAGCTTGATGGGTGATTCCTAGTCATTGGATTTGAGTATCCACTATACATTAACCTAAGAGAAGACTCAAAGCCAATGGCTAGAAATCACCAATTGGGCTGATTTCTGGTCCGTAGGTTCTCCAAAGGGTGGATCAAGCATCTATACGGTAAGTGGTCTCCAATAATTCTCACAAAATCGTTGAGGAAATTAAATATGGGTTCGCCGACTCAACATGGATAGTATATAGCCCGGTGGACAAAACGAAACCAAAAGAAGAAGGGTGGAATCCGTGAACACAGTTAGTATGTTGTGGGCCCAGTAGGTCAACTCAAGCCTGCATTAGTCTCAGAGAAGTCAGAACTGCTGTACTGCGCACTGAAGTTACGAAGTTAATAACTCACTCAGTGAAGTGGGAGTCGGGTTCTGGGACTCTGGAGTTTGGTTTGGAGCGCGCGGGAACAGCGCGGGAGCTGTTTCCCGATGCAAAAGACATCAAATCATAGTCAGACGAGGTCTGAGATTCGATTTGCTTTTGGATACGGCTGGGACCCACCTAAAACAAAAATCATGCAAACTTGACGTTGACATCTCGTCTCTCTCTCCCGCCCGCGTCTACTCTGGACTCTGGACGACCATCCACAACAAAAGCCTGGACTCCAACTCCGTCCTAGTTGGTAAATTCTCCAATTAATCGCGAATATTTCAAGGACCGCACGAACTATTCAGTTTTGAAAATGAAAAATTATTTTAGACAAAAAATTGTAAATATTTCTTTTTTTTTTTTTAAATTAGTTGGCGGAAATTTCGAACACGTTTTTAATGACAAATTAAAATTGTACTAGAACGTTTCACGTACAGTATTTTTGCCGCACTCCGAAACCCTAGCTAGTCCATTTCTGGTCACTAGAGCAAGTGAACCATCTCAATCACTAAACCTGTACATTTGACACGTATTCACAACGAAAATGTTCTACATACTTGAAGGAAAAAGATGTAACAAGGCATACCTCACACTTTTTGGCCTGCAGAAGCGGAAAAAATCTATGATATATAGAGACTTCTGTATCAAAATTTTGATGCAGAAGTACATCAATTTGCCACGTAGTACTCCAGAATGTTTGGCCCACACCTTGATGGACCCACACACCAAAAATCAGTGTGATCAGTGATTCCTAGCTATTGGATTTGAGCACTTTTTCATCATGGGCTTGGAACCAACTCATGGGCCGGTTCAGAAAGCCCGTGATGAAAAAGTGCTCAAATCCTTCGGCTAGAATTCACCAATCACACTGATTTTTGGTGTGTAAGTCAATCATAGTGTGGGCTAAATATTCAGGGGGCACGTGGGCCTGAACGAGTCTACTACGTGGCAATTTGAATTTGAGGAACTTCTGCATCAAACTTCTGATACAGAAGTCTGCATCAAAGAAAAGCATGATTCATGGTTTTTGTTACTCACCTCTGCCATCTGGGCCCACTGACAGCCTGGATGTTTAGCCCATCCGCTACCATTTGGGCCCATTGACAGCATGGATGTTTAGCCCACCCCTTGGTAGACATTCAAACAAAAAACCAGCTTATTTTGATGATTTTTAGCCGTTGGTTTTAGTACTCAAAAACCGAGGGCCCACGAAACTTTTTAGAAAACCAATCTTGTCAAGATTGGCATGGGTAGTGGTCAAATGTACAGTCTCTAGGGATTGAGATGGGGTCCCCTCTTTAGCGACCAAAAGTGGTCGGCTTGGCTTCTACCATGTGGCAAGTCAGTCATTTAGCCTTTGTTCTAGCTAAATTTATGAAGTTTGGTGGTGGTTATCATGGATTGGCCAAACATCCATACTCAGAGTCCTTTAGGAGTAGTGAGCCACGTGGCTCCCTGTCATCGGCCTGGCCCTGTCATCAAAGTGGTGAGTAAATGTGCAATCACGGGGAAGAAATTTTCAGAACCGTGAGCGACTTGCATGATTTGAAAGGAGAAATGTTTCAAAATGATGTAGACTTTACCTCCACATGCGATTATACTTTTTTGCAGGCCAAGTTCTCTACGTGGTAAGAGTGTGAAAAACAAGGAAATGCTTCAAATTCTCTCTCATATCTTCTCCAATAAAATCCTTCCATCTGGACCCAAAACCTAACTTAACCCAAGTAATTTATATGATTTGAGTTAACTATGTGCCTCGTTTTAATTTGATCCACTATGCCATAACAAGATTAGCATCTAAATTTCTGTAGACTGTGACACGTAGACAGACATTTTCTGATAGTAACATGGCCAATCAGGAGAGAAGGTCATTTACTAGACATTCTCGAATGCCTCGTCAGCCCTTCCAAGAATAAATCTTTGATGACGACGTACCACTATATGAGCCACGTGTCACATTTTTAGAGATTATGGATCAAAAATCAGTCTTATTAGTGATTTCTGACCTTTGGATTTGAGTACCCAAAATAACCACAATTTCACTCAGGAAATCAACTCAACGGAAAAAAAAAAAATTACAAAAAATGTCCCTTGTTTTTCACTTACACCACCCACCCAAAAAAAAAAAAAAAAAAAAGCTTAGAACTGAGAGGGAGAGGGAGAGGGAGAGAGAGAAAAATAGAGTGAGAGAGAGAGAGAAATAGAGAATGTAGAGAGAGACAGGGAGAGTGAGTGGCGGCCTCCTCTTTTCTTCATCTTCTTCTTCTGTATGTTTTCTTTATTAGTGGGTGGGTGTGAGGATTTAGGGATCAATTTTAGGTCGCGGGTTTACTGAGCGAAATTGCGGGTTCCAATATCACTAATATTGCTGCTCATTAACATATAATGACGTCCGTCCGTCCATCATCAAAGATTTTCTCAATAAACATAATGGTGGGCCGTCCAGAGAAAATGTTTGGACAGCTCTAGAAAGCAAGAAGAGCAATTGCGCTCCTGGTTCTACTGGCTAGAGTCATGGTCACCCATGTGGGTGGACCCCTGGCTTTGAGTGTGTCTGGTGTGGGCCCACCAACAGTCCTATCATTAGTAAGAAAAAAAATTAGATGGAGGGAGTCTTTCGATGATATGACGGGGTGTCTCCTGGTTGTCCGGTTGCCACGTTTACTGGACTAGTTATAATTAGGCAGGTAGGGTCCATTACAACAGGAGTCTACAGGTGATTGTTGATAAAAATATGCTCCTTGTGGGACCCGTTTGTTTGGTATTTTTAAAGATCTACTTATAATTCGATAACAACTCGCCGGTCCCACTGATGTTAGCCTTCTTTGCCATCTTCTCTGAAATTTCCTATCTATGGTGGTTGCTGGGAGAAACCTCTGATGTCAAAATTTGACCTCAGTGGATGATCAATGAGATCTACAATAGGGGATGTGGACCTTTGGTCCCCTCTCTTGGATTCTACATCCCCAGGTTGACATCAGGTGATCAGTAAAACTTCGCTGATAGCCGCAGTCAGCGAAGCCGATGATAGCCCACAATATGAGCCAAGTGGCACATTTTTAGAGGACATTGACAGTATGGATGTTTGGCCAAACCTTAGGTGGACCTACAGACCAAAAATCAACCTCATTAGTGATTTTAAAGCGTTGATTAGATTCATTTTCATGGGTTGATTTTAACCCATGGTAATTTTGAGCATTATCGACCATTATTTGGAGTACTAGGATCCAAAGCTCTGAAATTACTAATCATGCCGATTTTTGGTTTGCAGGTCCACCTAGGGATTGGCCAAACATCCACGGTCAGCATCCTCTAAGAGTGTGCCATGTGGCTCATATTGTGGGCTGTCATCGGCTTCACTGACTGCGGGTTGTCAGCGAAGTTTTACTGGCATTAAGTAGGGCAAAAGTTTCCGGACTTAACAATTAATGGACACGACTGGAAGTCGACAACCCCATGTTATGGACCTCAGGCCCACACTAACATTTTCCTAAACATCTACGTATCAAAAGGAAATGCATTGTGTAGTTGGAAGATTTTAGCACCATTATTTACCTTCAAGTGATCGAGGAAACCTGATACAGTCCGTCGTGCTAAACATTGCCACGTGGTACATTCTTAGGACGACGTACTGTCCAATGAATGTTTGGCCCATGCACCCTATTATTGAAATCCACGGCTGAGAATACCAGTGAAAAGGTGAGTCCCCTGATCCCAACCCATATTCATAGCTTTAAAGAAAGTCGAACGGCAAAATAAGATTCATGTTATCGATCCCATCCATTTTGGTAAAAGTTATAGATGATGATTAGGCTTAATGTAATCATCCGATTTCATTATTAATTCCTTTCATTTGGTAAATTTTGTCATGGTATCAGAACAAGCTAGTCAACCAACGACCTGTGCTCTCCTAATCGCACTTTTAGAGAAGAACATTGTAATAAGGCGTATGAGATACACTATATCATCACGTGTATTTGATCATTGTCTTGTATAATAACATAGTAAAATTAAAACTTTTAAAGAACATATATACCCATATTCATCTTTAACCAATTTGACTTTGGCCTTTTCGTATAAAAAAAAAAAATACTCAATCACGAGCGCACGGCTTTCGGGGGTAGTAGAACTAGAGCAAGAAATCATAGGGGGATAAAAAGAACCTGTGAGTAGGAGGATGGAGCCTTCATTTTTTCTAAAACCCTAGACTACAATGGGGATCTCTAAAACCCCAGCTTAAATATAAGACTATTGATACTAGATCATGAAGTAATGCTGCTAATGCATCACTATTGTCATCCATTCTCTCAGATACTTACATGTACATGTCATTGTGTTGTGTTGTATTATTGATCTAATCATGTGATCCTAGATTACCCAATCAACTAGAACGAAAACCTTAAGAACGCAATGTCTAATCATATTCAACCCAAGCAACCTTTCAGAGTATAGTACTCTATGGGCTAGCTACCTTATGAATGCCAAAATTATCATGTACATGACAACGAAGGAGCTGAGCCTTCACTTTTTCTAAAGGCTCAGGCTCCGGTTACAAGACACAATATGAGCCACATGGCACACTCTTAAAGGACTCTGGCTGTATGGATGTTTGGCCAATCACTATGTGGACCTACTTACAAACCAAAAATCAGCCTGATTAGTGTTTTATAGGCATTGGATTGGACTTATTTTCATGGGTTAATCTCAACTGTGGGAATTTGAGCAGTATTTGAGGTACAAATATCCAACGCCTAGAAATCACTAATCAGTCTGATTTTTGGTTTGTAGGTATACTAGGGATTGGCCAAACATCCATATGGTCAGAGTCCTCTAAAAGTGTGCCACGTATCTCATATTTTGCCCTGTAACCGGAGCCTATCATTTTAGGGCGGTAACTAGAGCCCGACCCTTTTCTAAAACCCTAGACTACAATGGGGCTCTCTAAAACCCTAGCTTAAATAACACTATTGATACCTAGTACAATGCAAAACTATTTTGTGGTCTCAATACCTAGTACAATGATTTTTGCTAAGCTTTTACAGTTTGCGGTTTGGGCTATGTCTTTAAGGTGGCAAACTTAAAATCGTACAAGCACACTTGTCATCCATTCTCTCAAATACTTACATGTACATGTCATTGTGTTGTGTTGTATTATTGATCCAATCATGTGATCCTAGATTACCCAATAATCAACTAGAACGAAAGCCTTAAGGACACAATGTCTAATCATATTCAACCCAAGCAACCTTTCAGAGTATAGTACTCTATGGGCTAGCTACCTTATGAATACCAAAATTATCTTCTACATGTGATACCTTAAACCTTAACCTTAAAACCTTACTTTACTATATCAAAATATGCTAAAACATTAGCTCATGACCATCATTGATTGGGACAAATGACGCTTATGACCCATCGAATAATTTGTAATTTTTTTTTTTTGCAATCATTTCCAAAAAATGACATAAAACATACTAAAACTATCAAAAATTACAGTGGATTAGATTTGTCTTTTATCGCTAGTTAGTATCTTAACTAAATAAAAATGAAGGCTAACTAGATAAAAATGACAACTTTAATTTGGGCCGTCATTTTTTATAGATTTTCTAAAAAAAAAATACTTGTGTTCTTTACCTGAAGAGAATTTGCATATACCTAATTAAACCTAGCTACACGACGTATATATAAACTACAACCAAGATATTAAACCAAACTAGAACATTTCATACATTAAACTAGCCAAAAGAGTTATACATATAAGTCAAATTACAAATTGTGTAAATACTTTGGGCCATTGAATGATGTTACATAATTGCAAATATCCAAGTGTCCCATCTGCATCAAATAAGCTTATAATTGGATTATGGACATCATCTACTACAACCCCTATACACATCCAAATAGACACCCTCATGACTAGCTCTCATCACCCTCACACTAGCAACAACCTTATCCCCAAAAGTCTTCAATTTGCAAATCTAATCTATCCATGAAAATGGGTCTCTAGATAACTTAAGAAGAACTGGTGATTGTATAGAATCCATCATTGCCTAAAAATAATATATTAAATTTTTAATAAACATCATGTGAATATTTTATCATTTTAAACATAAAATAGAAGTATTGAAAGCTAATGAGAGTCAATGTCGTACTAGTGCAACCACTCTCTGCTTAAAGTTCATGCTTGCCCTTTCTATTTCTTCAAGTCTATACATCTAAGCATCAACTTGACCCTAAAGGTTTACACAAGCTTTCTGCTCCACTTGAGCAATCTCCTTGTAAGGAGCCAAAGCTAGAAGAGTGGTCTTAGAAACACCACTACGGATGCCCCATACACGGTCCCTTTTATCACAACCATAAACTTGTGCAACAATTTTTTCTATTAAATACTGGATTTAATTAAAATAAAAGTATGAAAAATAATAGAAAAATCACAAACATGTTTAATTTACATCTTTCTGTGGTGGTTGAGTTATTAGCAAAAATTATTTATATTTATTATTATAAAATAATTAAATTAAATACATCTTTAGTTATTCATTTAATAGTAATGGAATCACTTCTTGTGTAGGTAAAGACCCATTTTTCATCGAATAGGGGTGACCGAATCTAAATATGTTCTAGTGATGGTAACAATAGGACCAATCACTCTATTTCTGTAAATTAAGGAATAAAAAAATGCATAAGAAAAAGTTAATATTTTTATGAATTATAAAAAAAATTAATATGGAACACAAGTTACCAAGTCCTCTATTGTCCAAGTTGCTCTTCATCTGTATCTTAAAAGACTTAATTTTTTCTCGACGAGTATGTCCTCCTCTGTTAAATAGATGTCAACAAAACTATCACGGTCTTCTTTCTTCATATGGAGTGGATGGTTTCTTTTCTCTCTGCATTCGTCTCAAATTGATAGTAATGTTTTCGAATGACGTACCTCTAATCTTTCCAAAATTTGTTAGCTTTTCGGAGTACTTTCTCTTTATGTTTATCATTAACATCATAATTTCTTTTTCCAAATGCTAATTGCTATAGGAGGGAGTCTTTACCTTTTCAAAAACCCTAGATTACAAGAGGTTATCCCTTGGGCTGAAAAGTGTGGTACATCCCCGCTATATGGTGCTTTTATATTCTCTCTCTAGCTCCCTTCCAGCAAAGGAAAGAAGGAAATGGGTTACACTTTAATTGGCAATTTAGTCAACTACAAGTTTCTTTCCTAAACACACTAAACTTGCACACTGAGCTTACAAATTTCTAAAAAAAAATTTGGTTCCTCTTTTTGTCTTTACACAAATAATTTTATTCCAATCCAAGCTTTAACAAATCCAATATTAAGTGATAGACTACAAACTTTACATGTGATTAGTGTGAATTAGGATTGAATTAAATAAGGTTGTGATAGATGTGAATTAATTGTCTTTCAATATTAGGACTCTTGTTCTCTCTCTCTCTCTCTCTCTCTCTCTCTCTCTCTCATATATATATTTGTGGCCTAACACATCTAGTTTGCTCTTTTCACATAAACATTGCATAATTTCTGAATTTCTACAAAAATATTTTTATAAGTCAATCAATATATAGATGAAGGAGATCGAGAAGATCTCAAGAGAGAACACAAACAAGTCGAAGCAAGAAAGTGCGAAGATCGCCAAATACAAAGGGACACTATGACTCAATGCTCTCACCCCATAATAATATCAAACCTGAATACCAAATCTCCAAAGAACAAGCCCCCCATATTCAAAAGAATGTTGCTCCAACTGAACAAGAAAGCGTTGATACTCAACATTGTTTCCTGGAAGGAGCTTTCCTTATCTCTAAAACCTCTTCTATTCATCTCATCCATAGCCCCCACATTATCGCAAATGGTACCATCTACCAAAGGGCTTTCCCCATCGGAGAGGTGGAATGCTGGGGCCAATCTCCGAATAAAGCTCCTATAGAATCCGGCATGATCCAAAGAAGACTCACTTGTGCAAAGAAATATGACCCAATCTGTATTGCAAAGTCATAGTGTAATAAGAGATGGTTAGTATTCTCTCTATTAGACTTACACATCACACAATGATTCATTAATATCCACTTTCTAACAATTAAGTTATCAATCGGGAGTATCTTATTCAATTATAACCCAATCAAAGAAGTGGATTCTCAAAGGTACCTTTGATTCCCAAATATTAGGGAAAGGATAAGATTGTGTCGGAGAGGAAGAATCAAGAAATTCATAGAAAGCACGCACTAAAAAGCAACCTGGTCTGGATTGGACCCAAGAGAGATAGTCATCCTCAATTTTAATAGAAATGTAAGGCTTCAACCATTCCATTAGAATATGAAATTGTTCACTCTTCCATACCAAAAAATGACTCATGAGATCTAAATCCCAGGGTACCTCCAATGAAGCCCCATTCCAAGAGGAAACAATTAACTGACTTTTGCAAAGTGAAAGAGCATGCAACCGTGGAAAGGCTGACCATAAGACAGATATCAACCATCCAAAAATCCTCCCAAAGTCTAATCCTAGTCCCGTCACCTAAAACCAGCCTAACCTCCTCAAAGAAATGCTCCTTAAACTGAATTATTCCTCTCCAAACCCTGCACCTGTAGGTTGTCCTAGGGTGTTTTGAAACCCACCCCCAGGCTCATCTCCATACTTGCCACCTATCACTCTTTGCCACAAACTTTCCCTCTCTTTCCCAAACTCCATAGCCACTTAAGGCTAATCTTCCTAAACCCTAACCCAACTCCTTTTCTCGAAAGACATGCCTGCGACCACTTGACCAACCTCCTACAAATCCTCTCAACTACCGAATCCCAGATCACCTTCCCTTTATACGGAGCACCTAGAGGGAGGCCCATATATGAAGTGGGAAGTGAGCCTTTGTTACATGCCATGATCCTAGCCAAAAACTCTAAGTCCCCTACATCCCCAATTTTCATCAATTTGCTCTTTTTCAAATTGATTTTAAGCCCAAAGCACACTTCAAAGCAGCACAAGAGGCATCTCAGGAACATCACTTGGTTCCTAGACCCTGATGTAAACACTAACATATCATCCGTAAATTGGAGATGTGAGATCTGCACACACATGGAGCCAGCCTTAAAACCCACCAATTCACCTAAAATGGCCCCTTTCAAAATCATCCTTCCCAAAGCTTCCACCACTATTATAAAGAGAAATGGGGGATAATGGGTTTCCATGTCTGAGACCCCTCGAACCATTAAAAAACCCCGAGGGAGAACCATATTGATCAAAACTGAGAAGAAGGGAGAACTAACACACTTCCTCATCCACATCCTCCACTTCGACCCAAAACCCATCCTCCCAAACAGATAGTCTAGAAACTCCCAATTTGTATGACCATAAGCATTTTCCATATCTATCTTACAAACTACCCCCAGAATACTACTTCACCTCCTTGAGTCAATGCGCTCATTGATAATCAGCACTTCATCCAATATCTGCTTCCCGATCATGAATGTCCCTTGTTCTCAATGATCTTTCCCAACACCTTCTTGGGTCTTGATGCTAAAACTTTAGCAACAATATATAAACACTCCCTAAAAAATTGATAGGTCTAAAGTCAAAAACATGCTCTGCTCCTTGGATTTTGAAAATAAGAACAATGAAATTTTGGTTACAGCCAAAATCCAAGAAGTTCCTCGTATAAAGATCCATAAAAACATTCATCGGGTCTACTTTGACTATATCTCAGCATGCCTAAAAACAAAAAACAAAAAATAGAAGCCAAAGTTAAACCATCGGGACCTAGTGCTTTGTCACCTGATACATCAAAAATGGTGGCTCGCACCTCATCCTCATTGAACACACCTTCTAAGCTATCTCTAGACTCCTAACTAATTTTCTCAAAGGGGAGACCATCCAATTTCGATCTAGACTGACGTGGCTCTGAATATAGACTCGAATAGAAGTCACAGATATGAGATCTAACCTATTCTTCCACAAAGGTGCCTTCCAATTTCTCCTCCTGAAGTTTTCCATTTTGTGAAAATATTTTGTATTATTGTCACCCTCTTTTAACCATAAAATTTTGACTTCTGCCTCCAACTGATCTCCTCTAATGCAACCCACCTTTGAAATTCCTTCTTCAACTCTTCCCTAGACACCCTCTCCTCCACCACTAAATCCACATTCTCTTCACGAGTATCTATACTCCTAATCTGTTCCATAATATCTCTCATTTTGCAATCCACCCTTCCGAATTCTGTGCTATTCCATTCATTTAAATGTTGTTTCAAAGCCTTTAGCTTCTTCCTCGTAATACATCCAACACTTCCTACAAACACAAATGAATGCCACCATCCTTTCAATTTTTCTATGAAGCCTTCATGTTTCAACCACATGTTCTCAAATCTAAAAGGTAGCAGTTTCTGATCAAACTCCACATTCTATTGTACAGTTCTAGGAAATAACTCATCCCAATCTCCATCCACTAAAAACATGTCATTTCTGCTAAGGCTCGTGTTTGTTTGGGAATTAGTCCATGTGAAAGAATTACCAATCAAAGGAAGGTCCACCAAATGATTCATCTGTAGGAAAGCACCAAAGTGCCTCATGCCCCGGCTTCTTGTTACTCCTTTTCTATCGGAGAGGTTTATCAGTTCATTAAAATCTTCCCCTAGGCACCAAGGAACATCCCAAAAACCTCTTACATTATCCAATTCCTCCAAAATTGTTGCTTATCTGACTGAAGAACCAGACCATATACTCCAGAAACCATCCGCGCACAGTGTATCCCCTTTACCTTTCCTAAGATAGATACAAAGAATGCACTTATCAACGAGTCCTTGACCTCAACCACACACAAGTCCCACATCAGAATTATACCACCGAGGCTCCTATGGAGGGAACACATCACTATATTAAGATCAAGGAAGTCTTCCAATCACCAGCTCAAACCTATTGTTGAATCCTACTCACGGAATATGGACTTCCACAATAAAGCGATAGATAGAACTGCTTTAGTGCATTAAAAAATCATGAATTGCATCCATGTATTTAATTCGGCCGAATTGCTTTAAAAAAAACTACGAAGTTATGTTGTTAGAGCTTGTGATGTGAACCTAAGAGAATGTTTTTTTGTAGCTTTGTAGGTCATTTTCATATTGAATGGTCTTATGTATAATGTCATTAGATTGGACGCAAGGCGTTGTAATCACATTGGATGATTTTTATTTTATTTTTCAATAACCACATTGGAGGATTTGAAGTTGGGATATCTCCTACCCAAAAGATTAAAATGATTAGATGGTCGTAACCGTCCGATCAATATACATTAGAATATTTTTTTTATGCATTCACCTACTTGGTCCTTCCCGGTTTCCCCTCAGTTTTCGAAGGTTTGCACATCTCCAGGCTTGGCCCAATCCCAAGGTGAGCCCAAGCACATAGCCTTGAACTTAAGGGCTGTTTGGATGCCTTGATATTCTGTCCATGACAAGGATAAGAGGTGGTTATGGTGAAGAATGCGTTCGTCTCCATTACTTCTCGTTCCCAAACGCCCCCTAAATCCATGATGTTATGTAGTCATGTTCTGTACAAGACCCAAACAATGGTTCATATAAGCATCAATTTGTTCAAACCCATTTAGATGACCAGAGTGCCCTTGACGCCAAGAGTTGTCAATAGTGCTGCGGGTCTGCGGGTTGATTTGATGGGCTTTAGGGCCCAACCCACTATTGGCCCACTCCTAGGTCCATGAGCCTGGATTTGGCTTCTTCTTCATACTCGTCATTCAATGGGCGGGCTTGGAGTTAGTAGTTTAGGTCCACAAAAAGTTAAAAGTAGACATTAGGTCAAAATTGTTGGATGGAAAATCTAGAAGATGTGTTCAAATCTCGAGATGTGTGTACAATCCAATGGATTTAACCTGAGTCTACACCGTTGTTTAGGACCTCACGTTTTCTCCAACATGGAAAACTTTTGAACCAGCCATTTTTCAATCCAGCCGTTCTGTAGCCTTACCTAACGTATTTTTTTCTGGGCCCACTGACCTAATGGATTTTTATTGCATCCCTTGGTGGATATATACACCAAAAATCATCTTGATTTATGATTTCTATCTGTTGGATGTAGTACTGAAAAAAACATGCTTTAATCCGACAGAATCACACCTATAAAGGTTGCTAAAATCGAATCACACCTATGAAGTTCGGGCTTTGGGCCGGGCCGGTCGATTTGGGTTACACCATGATTGGTTATCCTTTTTTTTGCTTACAAAAAAAAAAAAGTATAACCAATCATGGTGTAACCCAAATCGACCGGCCCGGCCCAAAGCCCGAACTTCAAGCCAGCCAGGCCCGGAGCCAATGTTTTTGGGCCCTGAATCCTCCCCCTCCTCCTCCCTCCCAAGGGTCCTCCTCCTCCCTCCCAAGGGTCCTCCCCCTCCTCCTCCCCTCCCACGTAGAGTACCCCACTCCTAGGGCTGTCAATGGATAGTCGAAAATTTGAATCTATCTGAAAAATTGGATATCAAATTTGGATATCTTTTAATATTTGAACAGTTTTCGAATACATATTCGAATATTGGTATATCTTGATTGGATAATATCCGATCCAATATATTATTTAAAATTAATAATTATATTTTCTATATAATCAATTATTTTATATTTTTATATTATTATAATTATTTTATATATTAATCTGTTTTTCTGAAAATTTTCTAAAACAAAAAAAAAACTTCAGTCTATTTACAAAAACAAAAATAAAATTCTGATATTTACAAAAAAATAACTAAACGCCCTTTGAATGCCCCGACAAAAAATTTAAAAAAAAAAACTGAAAAGGCTGACAAATGCCCTTTTAAAGGGCGTCTGAACCTGACAGTTTAAAGGGCATTTGTCCATAGAGAGTAAAACTTTTGTACCGATACAAGCCACGTGGTACACTATTATTGGACGATACCGTATGGATGTTTGGCCAATCACTAAGTGGACCTACACACCAAAAACGAAACATGATTAGTGGTTTATAAGTGTTGGATTGAAGTTATTTTCATGGGTTGATTTTAACTTAAGAATTTTAGCATTATTTGAGTGCAAAGATCCAAAGGTTGTAAATTACTAATTAGGCTGATTTTTGGATTGCAGGTCCATAAGAGACTGACCAAACATCCATACGGTCATCGTCCACTAAGAGTGTGCCACGTGGCTCGTATTGGGATAGAAGTTTTACTCCTCTATGGACAAATACCCTTTAAAAATGACTGTCCCTTTAAAAGGGCGTTTGTCAACCTTTTAGCTTTTTGTCAGGGAGAAAAGTCATCTTTTCACCTTTTATTTTTGTCAGGGAGAAACACCCTTTAAAGGGCGTTTAGTTACTTTTTTTGTAAATGTCAGAATTTTATTTTTGTTTTTGTAAATAGATTAAAGTTCTTTTTCGTTTTAGAAATTATTATAAGTATATATTTATTTGTTTTTTTATAAATATATATTTATGATTTTTGGATTGGATATTATCGGTTATTCGCAAAGTTAATCGGATTCGAATTCAAATATTGATTTAGAATATCTTTCGAATATCGAATCGGATTCGGATAACAAATATTTTTTTTCGGATTCAAATATGCTTGTATTCGATCCAAATAGTATCCGTTGACAGCCCTCCCCACTTTTCACCTACCCCACCCTCTCATAAACTGACCACAATATGAGCTGGCAGACTTTTAGAGCCCACTGAGTGTATGGATGCTTGGCCCATCCCTAGGTAGACCGACATACCAAAAATCCACGTTGGAGGCTTTTAGAGACTGCTGACTATGGATGTTTGGCCCTTCCCTGGGTGAACCTACATACCAAAAATCAGCTTATTCGTGCTGTCAAACCTTGGGATCTTTGTACCCCAAATAATGCTCAAATGCAATGGTTATAAATCAATCAATGAAAACGACTCCAATCCAACTCTTAGAAATCACTAATCAAGCTTATTTTTGGTCTGTAGGTACACGTAGAGCTGGCTCAAACATCTATACGGTCAGACATCACTAAGAGTGTGCCACGTGGCTCAGAATATGGTCTGTCGTCAACGAACCAAAGCCTATGCCCAGGCCCAGAGACCGGCCCAAAGAGGGCTTCGAGCTGGGCCTCCCCTTCAGACTTAGGCCTGGTCCAAGCCCGGCCCGAGGTCCAAAGAAAGCCCAAAATTCCGGGCCACGCCGGTCTGGTCCGGCCTGATTTACACCCGTACGGCTAGGCTCCGGTGATGCTGGAGCTTCTCGGTGTGAAATAGGCGAAGACTTGGTGGAAGTTTCGTTGCCCCTTAGCAAGCCATTCCATACTCAAATTATTTATGAGGAGCGAAAGATTAAATTGACGTTCAAATTGTAGAATATTTAATCAATTGTATGGGCCAATTTCAACCCAAGTAGGTGGGTCAGATCACCCCGATAAACCGATCCAATTGCATTGGGTCTGGATTGGATCGGGTCCGAATCTACCTGGATCCAATCCAATATTATTAATGAAATATATTATATTAATGATGATAAAATATTCTATCATTTGTTATTTGAATTTAGAATTTGTATTTTTTTTATTGTGTTAAAACAAAAATTTAATAGCTTTATTGATCAAATCGACTCGATGCTAGGTTGCCCCAATCTGATCCAATAAATTTTGATAGCTTATCGGATATATATCTGAATTTGTGATCCAATAAGCTATTGGACCTACCCAAACCCGATCCAATCCGAACCCAATCCACCCACGTTCGATGCATGCTATACCCATATAGATAAAATAAGAAAGAAAAAAAATTAAGTAGTTATAAAGGATTAATTGTTAATATACTAGTGGGTGCCCCGTGCCATCGGCACTCCTCCACAAAGAATTTGCCAAAATTAGGTGAGTGGCGGAGATCCACCATCCATTTGGGGAGGATTAGAGGAGGTATAAGTAGGGAGACAACCGTCCTGTTTTGTTTTATAGATAGGATTTTTTTTTTTTAAACTAATTAGTTAAAAAATACGGGATGGGAAAAGTTTGAAATTACGTAGTCATGACTCATGAGCAGGGTCATCTCTACCTTGAGGCCATTAAGGTGGTTGTGAGAGAAGGCCCCCAGCCCAGGTCCTACTACAAGCCCATGCCCTACATAGGTCATTTTAATCAGGCCCACTAACCACATGGATGTTTACCCCAAGGTTTAAAGGAGGCTGTTTTAACGGTTAAACGGATTGAAATGGCCAGGGGCAAAAATTTTTTAAAAAAATAGAATTAAACTGATTTTAACTGAAAAAACGGAAAAAGTGGCGCTGAAATTCAAATTTTGAAATTTGAAAATTAAAAAAAAAAAAATTTGGAATTTAATGGAAATTAAACGGAATTAAGCGGGTTTAACGGTCGTTTTTTTTTTCACAAAATTTTTCAGAATTTAACTTCTGTTTAAATGAATTTAACAGCCGTTAAATTCAAAAACGTTAAAACGTGTTTAAATTGTTTTAACGGAAACGAGCTTGGAGCATTACCGTTTAAACGGCCGTTTTTAAAACCATGGTTTACCCCACCCTTGTTGGATATACAACCAAAAAGCAACCTGATTGGTTATCTCTAGCCGTAGATTTTAGTATTTTTTAGGATTGATTCTAGCCGTTGGATTCAAGCATTTTTTTTTTTGGGTAGTAAATCCAATGGATAGAAATCATCAATCAAGCTGATTTTTAGTGCGTTTATCCACCAATAGGTTGGCTGAACGACCACATAGTCATTGGGCCAAAAAAAAATGTAGGGCCACGAGAGTCCTCTGCATGGACTGCAACGGGCGTCTTCTGCATCTAAACTTTTTTTTATAATTTTTATTATCAAGAATAGTTGTTAGTTAAAAAATATTTATTATATAGAGATTTAAAGCTTTTAATTAATATCATATATATTAATATATTAAATATAAAAATACCTTATATAGAGCCTGATCACGAGGCGGTGTTGAGAAATTTATTTTAATAATACCTAATATTAGTGATAGGACCTACTAAGAGAAGATAAAGACATTTTGCATTAATGATGATCCAAACAATCTTTTTTAAGAAAAACACATTTTTTTACAGTGCCCTAGACTAACCCTTACCAAACAATCTAATTCAGACATAAGTACTTAAGCTTTCAGCACTTTAAGCTTTCAATACTGAAATTAAGCTTTACAAACCCCAGAGTTCAATGGATTTGGTCAGAGTATGGGATCCGATAAGCTATTTGATTGTTTCCAGATCGACACTGATATACTCAGAAAATGACCTGACCCGATAGATTGGCTCAATATTGATTCGCCCCAATTTGATCCGATATCCGTGGGATCTGGTCTTAATCCCATCAGTTGAAATCTTATTGGGTTCAGATTGGGTCTGGATCAAAGTGGCCCTACTATTGTATAGGAGTTGATGGATTTGGTGTGTGAATCTCTTTGTATTTACGTATATGACATTTGGTGGACAAAGATACGGTTCCGTCTAAGGAGCCCAAGCCCAAGCCAAGCCCAACTAGAGGTGAAATTGGTTGGATAAAGGTCAGATCTAGGGGAAACGAGTCTGATCCAAATTTTACACTTGCTAAACGGTATTTGGATTCCGGACCGGCCTCGAACCAAAGTGTGGGACTTGTATTAAAAATCCCAATACCCGTGGTTCAAATCTGACCCTATATATATACTAGTAAATGGCCCATGCCCACGGCACTCTCCGAGACTCACAAAAGTGTTTGCAAAAATTGGTTGCCTTCATCTCTCAAACGGTATAATGGACTGGGGTGTTATTGTTTTTTCCGTTATAACGGATTGTAACGCACAGGGCAAAAATGAAAAAATAATGGAAATAACAGAAAATAACGGAGCTAGAATTCTAATTTTCAATCTACTGCGTGTGGGGGTCAAATGAGTGGGAGTGACTGAATAAATGAGGGGGATTGAGTGGCTGAAATCTAAGCGTCCAAATTAGATGGATGGATTTGATTTCAACCACTCTTTATCTTATGAATCCGATAAGATAAGAGATAAGACAACTTCCATGTTTTGTTATATAGATATCAAGTTTAACCTCTTAAAGATATATATTTACAAGACAAAACACCTATTATGAAGTCAAATCTTGCCATGTGGCAAACTTTTAGAACGCAATGACCCACCTGAAAATCAGCTTGATTGGCAATTTCTAGCCATTAGATTAAAGTTTTTTTCATCATGGGCTTCAGGAAAAGTGCTATAGGTGAAAAGACTTGGTTTCAAGCCCACGATGAGAAATACTGGAGTCAGCGGTGGCTGTCTGCTGATTCCCTAGGGAAAAAAAAATACTTTGCTATGTATGGCCATTTCAAAATTTTGCTAAATGCCACGTGGAACACTCCTTCAGGCTCACTCATCCCATGAATGTTTGACCCAACTTTAGGTGGACCTACACACCAAAAATCATTCTGGTCGATGGTTTATGGCTATTGGATTTGAGCATTTATCGTCATGGGCTTGTATTCTAATTCAGAGGCTTGTTATGAAGCCCATAATGAGAAAATGCTTAAATGCAACGGCTACAAATCACTGATTAGGCTAATTTTTAGTGCTGCATCTATCAACGGGTGGCCCAAATATTAATGAGATCAGAGGACTGGAAGAGTGCCACATGGTATTTAATCAAACTCTTGAGACGGACGGATTTTTTGATTCTATGTTGCCGACTTGCATATGATCCTAGGCTCCTAGCCTAGGTTTAGGCTACTTCTATGTTACAACTTACAAGTGTTAAAGGGTCGAGATAGGTTGACACGCCTTTTATTTTTTTTGACACACTTTTGTGGGGCCCACATGGAGATTTCAAAAGGCAATATGATCTCCTCACTTTTCAACTTGAAATGGACGCTCCAAAAAATTTCAACTTAGTAATCCAATCTTCATGGAGACCATCCTCACAAAAAAAATCAGCCTTTCCCTCATCTCCATGTAGGCCCCACGACTTAGGGTACAAATTGAGCGGGTTGTGTTGGGGTTAACCAAGCCCGACCCATGATTTTAAATTTCAGCCCATATATTTGAAATTTCGATTTCGAGGTAGACCGAAAGTGACATCTCAAGAATTCCAGGCATCTCTTCGATTCTTCATTATTAACTAATGAAGAGATAATTGAGACATTTTCCTAAGGGCAAAAATTAAGATTCTCTTATCTCATGGGAGATTATTGAGAGAAAACTGTGAAAAAATTTAGGAAATCTTATCTATTTCTCTTGAAATTGAAATTTCAGAACCTAAAATTTTTCAAATTTTTCTGAAAATTTTGAAATTTCTCTCGATCAACTTGGACCTAAATACAGGTCGAAATCGAAATTTCAATCCTTGGCCCAACCCAACCTTTAGACCATCCAAATTGAGCCAGAACCCAACCCAAGGTTGTGCTTGACATGTCCAACCCAATCAGGTTAGTCAGGTGGTCTAGTGAGAGATAGAGAGGATGAGGAATGACCTACCGGTAGAGAGAAATGAAAGAGACCGAGAGGAGAGAGACATGGAGAAAGGAGAGGGAGAGATGGAGAGGAGAGAGACGGAAAGGAAAGAGAAATGAGAGACATGAGAGAGAGATGGGAAAGAGTAATATATATGGGATCCGTTGACTCGTACTATTCTTACTAATATAATTACTAATGGATGTGGGGCCCACATGCAGATGAGTTAATGGCTGATTTTTGGCCATGGAGATCATACTCACAAAAAATCAGTAACTTTTAAAACTTTTAACCCTATCAAATATGGACTTAAATTTTACGGTGAAATTGGACGGTTCAAAATTTTTCAACTCGCAATCCACTTTTCATAATACTACAAATGTTGAAATGGGCTGATTTTTTGTAACGTTGATATCCATGTTGAGAAGAATATCCACCAAAAATTAGCCCTTAACTCATCTGCATGTGGGCCCCCACATCCATTAGTAATTATATTAGTAAGAATAGCATGAGTCAACGTATCTCAGCCCATATATATATATACTTTAAATCCAAAACTGGGGCCCGGCCCTACCCTACCCTTTTGAAAGCCGTAAAAATAGGGCTTTTAAATAAATTTCAAGCCCTTAGTGCTGGGCCAGGCTTAAATATGTAAGGCCCTTTTAAATAAGGGTCGGGCTAGGGTCAAACTCAAGGGGGCCCGGCCCTACCCGGCCCTTAGTGAATCATCTCTGTTATATTTGTTTATTTTTAAGGGTCGGGTTCAAGGGACGCCCTATTTTGACCCCCATCTCGGCGTACCCAAGTAGAAGATAAATCAATGGCTGATTTTTGGTGGGTCAGAAATGGGGGTCCCTTGAGCCTGACCCTATTTTTAAATTATATTCTATAAAACAACGCATATGGTGCATCTTTTTTTGAGAAAATGACACTAAGTTATCTAAAGTGTCCAACTATTAATGAGAGTTCCAAGCTACCTAGAGAATCAAACATTTTTTTTGAAACGGGCAAAAAAAGGAAAAAAAAAAACGGGAAAATAACAGAAAAAATGAAAAAATGGCGCTGAAATTCAAATTTTGAATTTCAAAATTTCAAAAACGGAAAATAACGGCTGTTTTTTTTTCCCACAAAATTTTCCAGAAAATAACGGCCGTTATTTTCGTTATAACGGCCTTTATTTTTTGGGCATTTTAACGGTCCATAACGTAGCGGGTAGGTCCAAATCCGTTATAAAGGCCGTTATTTTCGTTATAACGGCTGTTTTTTAAACCTTGTTAGAGACTACTGACTGTATGCAGACTAGATTTGTCCGGCCCTGGCCTATTAAATCACTATTTACGTTTACTTAAAAAAAATCCAAAAAATATAATAATAAACTTTTTGACCATCATTTTGACAATTATAACAGAACAGTAACGCCAGCTAACCATTGTGTCATTATAACGGTCTATTTTAAACCTTGGTCCACACTAATTCCTAGTTCTTGTGGTTGTATTAACGGACGGTTAACATCCTAGATGCATCTAACACCGATCATGAGTTTGTGTAGGTAACAAAATATAGAGACATGAGGCCTCAGTTGCCCGAGGAAAAATCTATGATACCAACTTCTGTATATTTTGATACAGGACTCCCTCAATTTGCCACGTAGTAGACCCTTTCAGGCCCACTGCCTCCATGAATGTTTAGCCCACATCTTGGTGGACCCACATACCAAAAATCAGTGTGATTAGTGATTCCTAGTCATTGGATTTGAGCACTTTTTCATTATGGGCTTGGAACAAACTCATAGGCTTGTTCATAAAGCCCATGATGAAAGAAGTGTTCAAATCCTAGCATGGCTAGAAATCACCAATCACACTGATTTTTGGTGTGTACGTAGGTCTATCAAAGTTTGGGCCAGACATTCAAGCGGCAAGGGCCCGCACGAGTCTATTAAGTTGCAATTTGAGGGACTTCCGCATCAAAATTTTGATACAGAAGGCTGCATCAAAGAACAGCCCGTTGCCTGAAGGCATACACAAGTTCGTATTGGTCAACATCATTTGTCTGATGACCTCATTGGATGTTCATGTGACGGCACGTGTGTGTATTATTATGACCCATCTGCATCGGCAGTGCACGTGATCACTAGAACATTTATACAGTCGATGGATGTCCTTCATGATGAATAAGTTACATTTGGAATTTATAGTGGATGAGAGAGAGAGAGAGGATTCCATGTTGCATGCTTCATCCACCGACAAAAGTGAACCAAAAAAGATCCCGAGAATTCAACCGTGGTTAATAGTGCTGAGCTAGCATCACTTTTGCAAAAGCAAAACCACCCTTAGATTCTGGGGATCCATGGCCGAGAAAAAATGTGAACTTTTTTGGTTGACTTTTGTAAGTCATTGGAACTCGACCCTTTGAAAAAAGAAGTGAGAAGAGAGGAGACGTCTTGGGAGTTAGGAAGAGAGGAAACGTTCTAGGAAGGAGAGACGACCCATTAGGAAGGTTAATAAAAGTGTAAGGGTTTGGAATATGGGCGAAGAAAAGATTTTGCAAGAAACGTTGGGGAAAGGATATAGAAGTATAGATTAAGAAATTAAAAATGTCTTTAGCTGGTGGAGATATTTTAGGGATGTGTGGAGACATAGGAAGCGTTTTACGTGATGATGTGGCACAAAGAGAATGTGACTTGCAGATGTAAAGAATGCCACATCAATTTTATGTAGAGGTAAGAGAAGGTTGTTGCCCACTTCTCTATTTTAGTATAGGTATATATATACATGTCAATCAGGACTGTCTCTAGTCACTACTACCTTAAGACCACTAAGGCAGTCGCCTAAGGCCCTTGGTAAGAGAAAGCCCCCAACCCATGTCCCACTACAAGCCCAGGCCCTACATAGAACATTTTTCGGGCCCACTAACAACATGGATGTTTAGCCCACCCCTTGGTGGATATACAAACCAAAAATCAACTTGATTGGTTATCTCTAGCCATAGATTTTAGAACTGTTTAGGATTGATTCTTGTCGTTGGATTCAAGCATATTTTTTGGATAGTAAATCCAATGAATAGAAATCATAAATCAAGCTGATTTTAGTGCGTTTTATCCACCAATAAGTGGGCTGAACATCCATGCAGTCATTGGGCCCAAAAAAAAAAGATGTAGGGCCACAAGAGTCCTCTACATGGACTCCAACGGGAGTCCTGCATCTAAATTTTTCCATAATTTTCTATAGTTGTTAAATAAAATTTAATTTTCTATTACAAATAGTTAAAAAAAATTAATTAATACCATATTTTATTATTATATTAAATTTAAATAAAAGGCCTTATATAGTTTTCAAGAAACTTTTTGAAGCAACAGATTTTTTGAAGCAGCAAAGCAGTGGCCAATCACACCGCGCCACAATCCGCTGATGCTTTTAAACAAGGGTCTGGCTCAGGGACTCCTTTTTTTCTGACCACTCTCATGTTCGTGTGCTCAGCTGTTGGATTCCAAGAATCCTTCTGTGGTTGTCAGTGCCGAGCTAGCATGACTTTTCCACTTTTTGGGGCACTGACAACCACAGTTGGATCCATGAAATCCATGGCCAAGCGTGCGAACACCCCCGAGAGGAGTTAGAAAAAGGGGGTCCTCGGAGCCTGAGTCTTTAAACAAACCCCAAAAATGATTTTGAACAGCGGATTGTGGCGCGATGTGATTGGCCACTGCTTTGCCGCTTCAAAAGTTCACTTCTCGGAGTTTTCACCTTAGGCCTCAACTTGTATCGAGACGCCCTGATGCCAACTAGGGAGATGAACCATTAGGACCAAAACTGGACTAAAAATACCTACTTAGGTTTTTTTCGCTCGTGTATTTCATTTAAAGCAGTAGTAAAAGTAGGTGTGAATTCTGCTTCAGAAAAGAAGTTTAAAACCACATTTGACACACAAAACTATCGTTTTCACAATCGTACAAACACATTATTCCCACCAATAATTTCCTCCCAATACCGACAGAAAGAGTTACAAATAGCAGACATTGACCTTTGCCTCATATTAGAGGCCACATATATATAGCTTTCTTATTCCCATAGTACAATCGATATGCATGGCTTATGCTACACATTAGATCCCCGCCATGCATTCCGGTGGGGTGACTGGGTATCGGGATTTATCGGTGCAATAGTCATAGATCATACGGTTCATTCGAACCCACTTGTACTTTCTAGCTTGGATTTGGTCCAATTGTTGGTAAGCAACACCCTCCCACCAGTTATTAGGGTTCGATGCGCAAGTTGCTGGTCCCGGCATTGCGCACCCCTCTATGTCGAAATCCTTATAGTACGCGTAGAAAGGCGCTTTGCTCCAATCGATCTTCTCGAGCCCGCCCCTTGTCGCCCAGTCGTCCGCTTCCCACAATGTCGAGTACACCCCCATCGGTTGGAACTTTGGAAATGGAATTCCTCTGGCCTCATTATTTTTGTAGACCCTGATGGGTACATCGTCGACAAAGAAGCTTCACAACCACCACATTCACCCTCATCAATAATAATAATAATAATAATATTATCCTTGTTAGAAACAAAATAAATAAACTATAAATTGAATACGAACTAATTATAAGATATAACATTGATAATTAAGCGTTCACGATACGCTTCTATACAATTGAGGGTGGTGGCCGGAGATAATTAATGGAATTGTTAACTTACACAACGTGATGATGATTCCAAAGAATGGAGTAGGTATGGAAATCTGCAGCAGGATCGAACCAGAGGTTGATCCGTTGTTCGCGGTCACCCTTTCCGTGGGCATACACGTTGGTTTGGACTGTGTAAGGCTGTCCAGTCCGATTACCCAAGAACTCGAAGTCCAATTCGTCTCGGATTGTATCCGTATCGGAATTCATCTACAATATCAATAAAAGATAAAAATTCAAGCAAGCACAAATGCTATAATTGAATTCTTGATGGGCTACTCACATAGAAGGCGGTAACGGTTCCAGCAGAGTCACCGGGAATGAGCTTGATCTTCATGCTCACGCGTCCAAACAAGTACTGGTTCTTGGAAGCAAACCCGCATCCTGAAATGTAAGAAATTCAAGATTAAAATTTATTTACCCAGCAAGTATGGTTGCGAATGGTTGGTACATTATACCTGAATTTTGGTCTAGGACTAGTTGTATGGCAGCCCCTCCTTGCATTTGCCTGATATGTGAATCAGACCACGTGATACGGAAATCTTGGAGGAAAGTTGCAGGCCGTGCCGAGACGGAGAGCGCGAATGCGAGGAGAAACAGAAGAAGAGAAAGACTGGTTTGTTTTAAAGAGTGTATGGCCATGGTTACGGTCGTAAAAGTAACAGAAGGAAAGAAAAATGTGGAGAGGGTATGATCGAGAAGTAGAGAGATTGGGGGGTTTTATACAGTTTGGAGAGGAGAGAGTGAGAAGCGATGGGACTGCTGCATTCAAATGAAAGCGCCATGACAGCTTTCCGTCAGATTAGACTCCTCTTCATCCAGCTAATCACAAGCCGTCGTTGGACCCGCCATTTCTCTATGAACTATTTTTGCCGCCAGATCTTTTAACTGTCTGTTTATTTTAATTTATTTTTATTTTTATTTTTGTCCACCAGTATATACTCTTTTGGGTCGGGTCGGGTCGGGATCGGGGGACCCCCATTTTTGACACCCATCTTGGCGTACCCACATAGAAGATGAATCAATGGCTGAATTTTGGTGGGGATGATTTCCTCACCATATAGATCACCCCAACAAAAAATCAGCCCATTCTGAAATTTCTAACCCCATCAAATGTGGTTTTCAAGTTACACGGTAAAAATAGACGGTCCATAATTCTTCAGCTTCTAAACCAGTCTATGAATATAATAATGATTTGAGTTTGTGTGAGGATGATCTCCTCACCATAGAGATCATCTCACCAAAAATCAGCCATTGATTCATCTTCTATGTGGGTACTATACGCCAAAATGGGTGTCAAAAATAGGGATCCTCCGAGCCCGACCCTACTCGTTATTAGGGTTATGACCCTAGTTAGCAATTCAGCATACAGCAAAAATACGGCGCGAGAAAAACTTAGACTATAATTTGGATTTTTCATTCAACAATAAGTTTAAAAATTAGGCAAAGCATAAAATAAGTATTAAAAAGGTAATATAGGTTTATTTTTTGCATTTTCGCATTTTAAAAGCAAGATTTTTCAAAAAAATGGGGAATAATCCATGAATAATAATATGGTTCCTCATAAAATATATGCGCAAATTTTATTAAATATTTGAATAATAAAGCCGTATAATACACTTTGTTAAAAAATTGCCAAATATGCATATTAAATGGGAAATTGCTAATTAGGGTTAGGACGACCTAAATATCTCAATAATAAACTCAAATATAGTGAGTGTTTAAAGGGAAATTTTAGTCGCACCAATTGAATTGTGAGAGCACCACGAACTGTGAGGGCACCCAAACTAAACAATCATCCTACAATATTTTTTATTTTTTATAATCCATCCGACAATGGAAATTGCTAATATGTATTTTTTTTGTAATCCACAAAAGAATGGATGTTTTTCCAATCCCTAGGTGGACCTACAAACCAAAAATCAGCCTGATTAGTGATTTCAAACCCTCGGAGATTTGCACTCAAATAATGGTCAATAATGCTCAAATTTCCACTGTTAAAATCAACCCATGAAAATAACTCAAATCCAACGCCTAGAAATCACTAATCAATCTATTTTTTTGGTTTGTAGATCCACCTAGGGATGGGCCAATCATCCATACAGTTAGAGTCCTCTAAGAGTGTGTGACTACGCTCGAGTCTAACTTGCGGAAGGCATTTTCATAAATTAAACAAATTGAAGCATAATTCGTGGGGTACTTTCAAGAGTTCGGGGTGCCCTCACAATTTGTGGGTGCGACTAAAATTTCCCCTATTTAAATGATTTTTGTTACAAATGATATGGAAAACAACCAAGACACCATGATCTGATTGATATATTACGATCTACCCCATGAAGAACATTAGGCGACAATGACATGTAACGTACGCAGCTGGTGGACCATAAAAATGGTTTAAATCAATGAAATAGATCGGATGGTTACAGTCACATCGATCAGATGGGACCCATTGCCTTGGTAGACCATCATCGTACCTCAAGATCCTCTTATGGATAAATGTTGGAAAAATACGGCAGAGAGGGTACAGAGGAATACCCATGAGGGCATTAGGGTTGCAACGTGGCCAGTTGAATACCAAGCGAATATATTCTTAAAATAGGTATTTTAGAGGGTTTAAAATAACGCCGTTTAAAGGCTGTTAAAACGGTAATGCCCCAAGTCTGTTACGTTAAAAGGCTGTTATTTCTATTAAATTCCTTTTTTTTTCCCTGTTAAAATCCATTAAATTCTATTTTTTCCATATTTGCCCCTGTCCGTTACAATCCGTTTTACCGTAAAACGGCCTCTTTTAAACCTTGGTTTTAGATTTATTAAATAGATTATTTTTGTTTTAGTGTTTAAGTTAACACAGTTTTTAAGGGTAGTCCCTGTACTACAATACTTTAATATACGTTCCATTCCTTGCGGAAATATTCCTTTCAATCTAAAGTGTCCAAGTTTTATGATCTAGAAGATTTTTTTGGATCAAAATTCAACCCCATCAGATGATGATCAGATGATGATGATGTTGACTACCCAACTAATTGTATTCTTTTTCGACGGCTAGAAATGCAAGGGAAATAAGTAATTTTTTTATCAATGGTTAAAATCATCTAAACAAGCTGATTTTAGATCAAAGAGGTTTCCTATACGAGTCTAATTAATCGAAAAGTTCATATCAATAAGAACATGCCCCACGTGTTGGATTTGTAATGGTCGTGGCCCTCGGGGGGGTAGTACGTTATTTTCGTAACTCTCAAACAACCGTGAAAAATCGACCGTTATTTTCCGTTATAAATTTTATTGAAAATTTAAAATTCAAAATTTGAATTTTGGGACCAATTTTTTCTGTTATTTTTAGTTTTTTTCCCTTTTTTTCATTTTTGCCTCTGTGCGCTACAATTCGTTACAACGGCTGTTATAACAGAAAAACGGGAACACCCCTAGTCCGTTAACGGCCTCTTTTAAACCTTGGTTTGACTTATTAGTAATTAAGTTAATTTTAAATTGCGTATCAAATAGTTAATTTTGATTTAATTGAAGAGAACACAGATTACTTTTCTCTGAATGGAACTTTGCTGACCGGCCACAATATGAGCCACGTGGCACACTCTTAGAGTACAATGACCAAAAAAGTCGTTCTTGTGGGAAAAGGAGAGAATCAACTTTGACCAACGAATTGACACCACGTCACTCCTAAGCGTACTATTCCTTGGATTCCACCGCCGACGTCCCACGTTTTCCTGGCTCCACGTCCTCCTAACAGCAGGACCATCTGCATTACTCTTACGTCCACGTGGATAATTTCTATTGGACAAAGACATGACGAGACTTCGGACCGGTTCGTGCCTGAGAGAGCGACGATTGTGGCTAGATGTAACGTCAGACCGCTATGACGTTTGTTGTTGTCGGAATTCCGAATTTATATTTATTTATCTTAAAAAGACTGAAAATAACCTCTGAAAAGAAAATAAATTTGAATGAACCCCTATATTTTGGGTTATTTTCCAATAACCCCCTTTATTATAAGTACCCTTTTCCAAGTTATAACAGCCGTTATTTTATCAGTTATCAATGAAAAAAAAATTTAATTAATGGAGATAACGGTAATGTTATTTACAGTACTGTTATAACGTTATAAGGTACCTATTTAAACTTTAGTATAAACATGGGCCCAAACCTTAACAATTTAGTCAAAGCTGCTTCAGGCCCATCAATGCAGCGTACAATCTGCAACGACTAAGAATAATCAGGGGTGTATTTTGTCCACGCCCATTGATGGCCTATCATCGGTCATTGGAGAAATTTGCAACGAATCCAAATTATGTTCTGACCATGCCATGCTCATTGGCAGGGTGGGTCAGGTTCATAATTAACCGGGTTTTCTCGAACCCGCTAAATCCATAATGAGCCGGGTCACTGGGTTTAACTGATACTTTGTCATCCCACGGCCCATCACCATAACAAGCAATCTACAACAAATCATGCATAGTAATAGAAGGATGTGTATGTACTTACAAAAAATGAATAATTCAGGTGGTTATTTGCAAATACGTAAAAAACAAAAGGGTTCATAACAAAATAAAAATTTTTAGGGCTGGCAGATTTGATTGCCCAACAACAATGCCTTATCTAAGAGTAAAAACTTATATGGGCCTAAAAACCAAAAATCAGCCTGATTATTGATTTCAAACCCTTGGATCCTTGTACCCGAATAATGGTAAATAATGCTAAAATTCCAACAGTTAAAATCAACCCATAAACATGACTCCAATCCAACGGCTAGAAACCAGCCAAAAATCATATGGTCAGTCTCCTCTACAAATGTGCCACGTGGCTCGTGGTCAGTGTGAGCGGTCAGCAAAATTATAATACTTATTAACTAGGAGATAGTAGGAACAAAAACACATAACTTCCTTTCTTTCTGACTATGTTGCATGGACAAGGACACATGTATCGGACTCGGCAACCTCCCAAAAATAAGGATTCGGGACTCGCTGAATATTTAATTATTAATTTATTTTATAATGGCGAGTCCATGACGAAATATTGGGATTTTCTTGGTAGATTTCGGTAGGTTTTTTATCAAATTGTAGAAGCAAAACTCTCTCTCTCTCCCACAGAACTCAAACCCCAAATTCCCCTACACTGAATATTTATTTTCTTTAAAAAAATTAGTTAAAAAAATAGAAAAGAATTTATCCGAGATACGTGAGTGTCCAAATCTGTGTTCACATATAGGGACACGCGACTCGCCTGGTGGTTTGAAGAGTCCATGCAACACAGCTTTCTGACCACCATTTGTATTCTATTTTTTACCTTTTGTACAAATAAGAACACAGAATAGAAGCTGAGATGAGAGAAGAAGAAAAGTGGCCTTTTGGAGGATTCTTCCTCCCAACTCAAATAATTCAAAGAAGAGTTGAAACAACACTCGTGTCTTTCCACTTCGGTCCCTCATCACATAAGACTACATGTTAGGTCAGTGGGACTATATGTTGGGTGTTGAAAAATGATCCACTGCATCAGCTATACATTTCTATGAACCGATCTTCACCATTCGATCGATACATGTCTATCCACCCTAATCCCATCGACCAGTTTCATCTCTTGCACATAAAAAATTATGGTGATGATAGCTAGTGTAAGATAGCACAATCCAACCAGAGGCAAAAAAGTCAAATCTTATTGAGTGGTTCATCAACTAATGAAATTAGAAAACCGTACCAAAACAAGGTGCCTACACATAGAACCATTAGAACCGTATGATAGTCCGAATCAATGAGCATGCTTGCAAGAATTTATCAGTATGTACACTGGGTTTCAATGTATCAGCGAAACATCATATGATATCACATCACACATCAAGGTCAATCAGGTAGGATGTTAATTGCTCGAATTGAATGAATGGATGAAGAGATAGATATATGTGAGGTTTTAGAGAAGAGGTTTAGGGTGCGATATTGATGGTATAGGATAGGGCCATCTCCTTATCCATGTATCTAGCTAAAATATTGTGGTTCAAACCAGATAAAAAATTTTGGTGGGGTCATGGAGAGCGGATGGCGTTTAATGACCCAATAATAGAGGGACCCAACCCTGGTTTTGTAATTTGTAAGTTAATGTAGTTGGGGCCACTGTGGTCGAGGTACACTGTATCCACTTATTGGCAAACGACCCCATTTTCCCATTTGCGGGCTCGGCTGCATGAAGAACTTCAACGCCCAACAGCACGTACAGGTAGACAAATTCATACACATGGAATATTTATCTGGAACTCAAAAAACGGGGTATAGCGGAAATAACGGTTGTTATAACGGAAATAACGTTCAAATCCTGGAAAAAAAGGGCTTAGGGCATTATAACAAGCACAGCCATTATTTAAAAAAAAAAAAAAAAAAAAACGATTTTTACCATTATGGAGATTTTTTTTTGAAAAATAATAAAATATTAATATTTTTACACTGATGTGACTTATTATTAAGGCCGTTATAACAGTTAGAACAGTAACATTAAGAGACCGTTATAACATTAAAATGGACGTAACTGTCGTTATAACGGTAATGCCCTTATTTTTGAAAATAAGGTTCAAATCCGAAAAAAGGCAAGCACAACCATTATTCAAAAAAAAAAAAAAATTGATTTTTACAATTATGGTGGAGATTTTTTTTTTAAATAATAAAACATTAATATTTTGACACTCATGTGACCTATTATATTAAGGCCGTTATAACAGTTAGAACATTAAGAGACCGTTATAACATTAAAACGGACCATTTAAAATCTTGGTCTTCAGTACTCATACTCCATATGACCATCTTTAAGCGTAATATATGTGGGCACGGGACTGGCATGCGGAGAATCGGGGCCCAACAGTTAATGGGTCCAAAGCCAAAGCCCAATATAATCAAATGATCACAACCATTCAGTTTCACTCTATTCCTTTGGATAGTGAACAATCCCAAAGAAAAGTCTACCATCAGATGGTTAAAATTCATCTGAGAGAGACTCCTTGTAAAGAAAAAAAAAATCTGCTAACAAGTAGCAGCCGAAATTAATGCTAACACTCTCAAAAATCACCATGTAACCAATGGTTCCCGATCCCGCCCTGGATCAGGCAATCCGAATTGGGATCGGCAGGCATCGGTCCATTCTATCAAGGGTTGTCTAGCCCGAGACCTACTGTTTACTTAAGTGGCCTCACATCATCTCGAGCTAGAGACAGCCCGAAACAGAGTTGGATAATCAGGCTAATCCAGATGGGGATCGACACCCACCAATCCGTCCCCGATAATGAGACTTTCCTCCATGCATGTAACAGAGAAAAAAAAATAACGAATTCACTTAACCCGAGTTTTTCTTCTATTTTGCGTACATCGATTTCCACTGCAAATCCTTTTCGACAAAAAAAAAATTCTCTACATTAGAGTGAATGGGATCATTTATTGATGGTCGCTATCCTAATACAACGGCCATTTCAATTGTTTAATGGTATTAATATCTTGACCCCCATATAGGTGGCCCACAACTGCACAATTTGTATCATTTGATATGCATGCCAATTGTAGGGTCAGACGATCGAGATGAGGCATATGGTGTAGAAGTTTAAGATTAATTGATAACTTCGATGATTACATTGACCTACTCAAAGCTCTTATTTATAGAGCATTACATGAGTTCAATAAAGGAAGAAAATCTTAATCAAATCAAATTTAATCCTAATCTAATCATAATTGATTGATATCCTAATCTTGAAAACCAGAGAATGTGTAATGAGATACACCAATAATGATGTGGTGTATCTCACATAGCTTGTTACAATATTTTTTCTAATACTCTCCCTCAAACTCATGGGGATTGCAGATCTTCGCGAGTTTGCTCAATTCTATAGTCACCACAGAGAGATCACTTGGAAAATGTCGCCGAAGAGTTGAATGTTGACCGAATATGTTTTTTTTATAAGTATATTGACCAAATATGTTGTTTGCTGATAATTCAAAAGAGCTACAATTGGGCCTCTTTTGGGTCAAGAGAAGAAGTCTTCGGTTTAGGCTAGATCGAAACCCGTCGAATTTGAATCCGAATAAAGGGCCTCATTGGGCCAAAATGGGTGTGGGCATCTATTTGCCTCACAAGCTAGGGTTCTATAAGTCCTCAAGCAACGAACTGTGTGGGCTTCTTCTGGACCTCACAGAAGATTATGGACCTCTTTTGGGGCCTTATTTGTGTTTGCACTAGCTCATGCCTCTTTCGGACCAAGGAGAGTAAGTGGGCATCTTTGTGCCTCATGGGCTTGAGCTCATAATAATAGCCCAAAAAATATCTTTTTTTGTTCTCTTTTTTGTGTTCTTTCCATTGATTTTTGGTGGGTGGGCATTTTATTTTGTGAAGTTCAGCAGACCATAGAGGGGGTGGGAGGGTTTCTCCTGCAAACCAAGGGAAAGGAGATGGAGCGGATGCCAGGGACACAAGGCACTAGGGAATCGAAGTGGAGGGGCTGTTGGGGTGTCCAAAAACCTGACAACATCGACGACTGGTGGAAGTCGACAGCAGCAATGCCAGCGGTGGTGGTAGTGATTTGGACTGGCAATAGTGTGGCGATGAGTATGCAGCTCGATGATTTCCATGGCAATTACATCTTGCTCTGTTTCCATTCTTCATTCTTCTTCTTCTTTTTGTGTTCTTTCCTTCTTCTTCGACGAGGAAGTGTGGATGGTGTGCCACGAGTAAGGGAGTTGATCGGCCATAATGGGGGCCACTGGATGTCTACAATGGAGGAGCCCACAGGGCGAAGTGCAAGCCGTTGTAGCTACTCTCTTTGGCAAAGAGGGGCAATGTTGGGCAATATTTGAGGCTGGCCAAATGAGGTGCTAGCTGATAAGTCATCATTATATACATTTTCGTCCTCATTCTTCTTAAAGAACTATCCCATTTTCTGTGATTAATCGCTCGTTGAGGAGAATTCCATACGTATGAGGTCATTTTAGATTAATCATATTTATAATGCTTGTTATAATAAAATTTAATAGGTTTTTATTAATTATCTTGTAATTTAGACCGTGTGGGCCACACATATATAGGTGTGTCAAATGATGTGTGTCAAAATTTCCTAACCCTTACACGAAAAGATAGTCAATGGTAACACTAAAATTAAATCTTTTTATTACTTTTTTGTCATTGTAAACCCTATACAAATTACAATTGTTTTTTATAAAAATGGTTTATCCATCCATTAGGAATGCTCAACCATGGTCAACTTCTTCGATGGCCTGAAGCGTACAAAAGGTTTACGAGTCGGATGATCCTAGCCATTCAATAATCAAACATTTTTGGGTATTGTTTTTCATTAATTATTCTTATTTACGGCTCGTAAGATGTGAATGATCCGATGGTTAGATATGGTCGTTTAAGTCTTGGGCGTCAACAAGTCAAACCAGGTTGACCCATAGATAGCGTTTGCCTCAGCATTTGTCTCTCCAAATGTGATACTTGAGTTTGAAAATACAAACGAGGATGAATTGCAGAGGTAGAGTATGTTTGAGCCTATTACGCCTTGATGCTTCAATGAGCCAAGCACTACCTGGCTTAGGCGTGGAACTACCATTAGCCCAAGTATAGCTAAATTCCTGGCAAGGCTCAGTTTTGTAGTTATGGACCAGGTTCTAGCCTGTGTTGCCGGTTCCGATGGGCGATTTCCGGGCTTGCACCCAGGTCCTCTGTCATGGGCCAACTTGGGGTGTTCTCAGATCACACCGAGCCTCATCATTTTTTTATTTATGTAAGTACAATTTTATTAAAGGGCATAAAGCCAACGGAGCTACAGAAAAGGGGACCTAAGGGATCGAGAAGACAACCCAATGCGAACAAAAAGCAGCTAGGGACTATTTGTAGAACAGAGAAGCTCTCAACGGATCACGAAGTCTTCAAAGAAAAGACCTCTACAATCCTTAGAGAATTTAGACCACAAGATCAATATATAGACCCTTGATATTGAGAATAATCAACAGCCGCCTCTTCTCCTTGCTATCAAAGACTATTGTTCCTCTCTTTCCAGAGGCTCCAACAAATCGTGAAGGAAGAATCGCCATAAAACGCAGCCTCTAGAGGGAAAGGCTATAGTACGCCAATTTGCAACAAGAGCAACAAGAGATGACAAAGTGTCAATCATAGCCCAAGACATCCTGAACTCTCTCAAGAATGAAGATCAAATCGCTCTTGCCATGTCACAATACAAAAGGAGGTGGTTAGTCAATTCTCCGATGTGCTTGCATGTCGTTCAATAGTCCACAGTGATGATCCTTCTCGATCTCAAATGGTCTGAAGTTAGGATCTTGTCTAGCATTATTGTCCACAAGAAGAAAGCGACCTTAGATGGAGTCTTGGATCCCCAAACAAAAAACACCAGGTAAGAGTCGCTAATATATAGGCCGCAACGAAGCCATATAGAACAAACAAACTATAAAACTGACCGTCTTTGGTCCACCTCCATAAGCGCATGTCCTGACTCGGGAACGAGATGAAACCGACTAGGAAGCGAAGAAGAAAATAAAAACAGACCCGATCTCCCAATCGTTTGGGCTTCTCTTAAATCTAAAATTTTAATTGTTGCTTTTTATTAATTTAATGATTTTTATTTAAGCACTGCGCGATTGCATATTTATTGAGTAAAAAAACTTTGAGGTGAGCCTTTAGGGCTAATTTAAAGACTTTTTAGGCCTGAGAAATGACCCTAGGTCAGCTTAGTTGATACTTATGGAACTTAGGCCCATTTTTTACTTATATTGAACTTAGTAGGTTGTTAAATACATCTCTTTTAAAGTAACGAAAATCACTTTTAATTTAAAAAAAAATATGAAACATTTTAAGAGATTAAACTTTAATAGGAAATCATTCAAGAGATTGATAATAATAATGAGAGAATCTCTCAACCAGAACCTTAAAATCTTACTAATTTAAAGAAGTATTTAAAAATCAAATCCTAATTGAATAAAAATTCTAAATTTGTTACTTTATTTTTTGAATAAATTTAAGTGGTTGAATTAATTAAAGAACGAAAGAATCTTCTCTCTCATTTATTGGCACCTTGCCCATTTTCCACCTTTAGCACCCAAAATCCTTGTCACCTTAAACTAGATGCTTCAGCAGTGAAAAGAATTCAGCAAAAAAAAATTCGATTCAAACAACCCACTAAGTGTTCTTCCCTGGTCATTTCAGGGGTTGTTTGGTTGCAGCGCTAATTCGACCATGGATCGACTACATATATATAATCCATGATCACCCATGTATGCCTTGTATACATCATGACATGCAACTCATATTGCATGTGCTCGTTGCTAGAGTGTTAGGGCCATGCATCAGAGCCAGGTTTAAAATTCAGGTTTCGAAGCAAAGCTGAGGCCCAATTGGTCTTACGTCATGGGCATCAACAATTAAGGCTGGGTTGGCCCATAGGCAGTGTTTGCCCAATCATTTCTCTCCACTTTCAACCAAATGCGATACTAGAGCTCGTAAATAAGGGGAGAGATAGATTGCAGAGGTAGGACATGGTTTAGCATATTAGGCCTTTATGCTATCAATGAGCAAGCTTTAAACCTGGACCTGGCTTAGACTTGGAACTACTACTAGCTTAAGTATTCTTGGGTATGAAACAGATTCGAAGCCAGTGTAGCTGGCTTCTGATGGGTCCAAGCCGGATTCACGCCCAGGTCTTTAGCACATGGGCCAGGTTCAGGTAGTATCGGATCACTCCGACCCAGCATATTTGAATCCTCACTTTTTGGGGTGTTCGTGTAAATGGACCGCTCCAGGGTCTGCATTTTGCTCAATTTTGAATCTGCTCGAGCTGAGGACTGCCCCATTATATTTCAAATTTTGGCCCAAACCTCTCATGGGCCAGCCTGTTTGCACCCCTGACAGCAGGAGTCAGTAGCGCACAATCAAGGCTATCCTCCTTGAACCGCAGTTGGTCACCTGCGTGGGGCACTTTTCAGCAAACTTGCCAATGCTCATCATTAGCTTCCAGTGCTCGTCATTAGCTTGCAAGAGACAGAAGCCAAGCTCGTGGCTCTTATGCCGTCTGCAACCTTTCTTCGTGTGAAGCGAAGAATTGAATTTGCCTGGTTTTGTCTTGCTCCAGACGAGCTCTGTCATTTTCAGATCGGTTAACAAAAATTTAGGCGACAAATTACCATGTTAACAAATTTGAAGTGTAAACATTCCTAGTATTTACAAGAACATGATAAACATAACAAACAAAACAAATAAGAATCTCTTTATTCCTTTCACTCGAATGTTACAACAGTAGCAAATCAACCCCTTTGTAGAAAGTAATGTACAAAACCATTGATGGAAACTAAACTGTCCTGTCCATGACAAGGAGCAATTCTGCAACCCAACAAGACATTATTTAGTTACTATTTTCAAAATAGCTTGACATCATGAACGATGAAACACGACCAGAATGGTGCTCCTTATTGGCCTTATTGGATCAAAACAACAGAGTATAATCTATAAATCTATGGTCACCTCCAGTGGTGACTCACCCTTGTCAACAACAAATGTCTTAGAGATTTTCTTCGAGAGCGTGACAACTTCCACACTGTATGCCCCATGGAAGCCTCTAAATCTGAACTCTCCTTGATTGTCAATGTGCCCATGAGGGTGGGACAACCATTCCTGCTTAAGAGCAAGGTACCTCTCACCGGCTTCGTTAACACCACCTTCTGCATCAACTAAGTGTGCATTATCCCGGCTCATAAACAGCTCCCAGAATCCCCACAGCACGATACCCTCCACAGCAGGATGAGCAAAGCATTCACGGAGCATAACCTCCAAGTCATCAGCTCTAACATACTCGTTTATGGATGAGACATCCAGTTCTGTGAACCAAATTGGAAGACCAAGTATCCCCAACTTATCCAAAGCGGAACAAACTATGGGTCCCACAGGACTATCTATATGTCCTTGTATTCCTATCCCTCCCACAGGTGCACCTTGTTCTTGTAAATCAAGGATATGTTCAATGTACTTCTCAGGAGCAGATCTAGTATCACATCCATCCTCGACATGGTAATCATTCACGAAGAGGGTAGAAGATGGGTCGAGTTGGTTGGCTGTCTTGAACATGTACGATCTGATATCTTTCCCCAATCTGTCTTGGTAGAAAGAGCCATGCAGCATCTCATTATTTACATCATAGTGTCTGAACTTCGCTTTATACCGAGTGAGAAGACCCGTGAGACGATTCTGAACAGCTGTCATCAGGTCGTTTTTGTTCAACGATTTGACCCATGATTGGACGGTATCTTGTACTTCCCAGAAGATGCAATGACCTCTGGTATCTATATTGTGGCTCTTGCACAAGTCCAAGAGATCATCAGCATCCTTATAGTTAAAGTTACCTTGTTGTGACTCCGTCCAATACCACTTCAGCTCGTTCCCAAACACAGCCCAGTTGAAATTCTTTACAAAGAAATCAACAAAGTCTTCATTGTCTATGTTTGTCCTACTGATACAAGACCCAAAGGGGAAACTGTTTTGTGTTTGTCTGACTTTCACAAATGTACCAAACAAACTACTGGAGTCCGATCCCGAGAATTTCAGGATGACATCACGTTTTCGTATCTGTGGAGCACCAAGACAAGTAATAGTATAAAAGTTAAAATCCATAAGCAGGGTTAAGAAATTCTCAAGGTCAGTCAGAAAGGACTTGACACTGGCAGGTTGACTAGGTGACTCAAACAAATAATGAATTTTACTTGAAAAACAAAGCAACTGGTTCTTATTATATAAGAAATGGTGATTCTATTCCATTTCGTAAAATATGCAACTACACAGGTCAGTCACAACAAGTCATCAAGTCATGAAAAAACCTGATAAAACTTGCCTAAGCAACAACTTTTCAAACCTTGTCATGTCAGGTAACCATTGGACTTAAATAATGCTTATTAATTGCTCAAGTCAGTTGAGTAACAAGTATGCCAGGTTTCCTAGCCCCTAAAAATCTAAAACATTAACTCGGGATACGCACACCGGATCAAATATAATAGATATCATGTCTTGGGTTTTCATGAAAAGCAGAAATACCTTATCAGTCTCCTTCTTCAAATGTCTAAATCTTGCTTGCCTGTTGACAGGGAAAATTTGAAGTCCGGCAACCATTAAGTCAACACCTGAAGAAGGACCTTGAATATAAACCATAACTTTGGACGGTTGCTTCTCAATTCTAAAAGACCCTCCAATTTCATGCCACCTGTCATCACCAACTTCGACTTGGCCCCCATTGACCCACTGGCTATCCACACCAAGTGCAACGTTTACATTCTGAGGACCAGTTGCTCCATGACCAATACGAACCCAAGCGGATACTTGGTATGTTAAGTAGAGTTTAAGTTTATCCGTGATCATCTGAGCTGGGCCCATCCAAGTTTGTGTGCGATTGGTCACAAGGATGTAGCGGCCACTTAGAGGTTCGTGGGGTCCAAGGGAATCTCTTGCCATTGGAGGAAGCAAATGAGGTGAACCGGCTCCAACACTCAGAGTACATTGACCGAGAGAAAACCACCCATTGAGGCCACCATCAAGATTGCTGTTCCCGATTATATTAACTCCAAAAGAAGCATTCTACAAAACAGAGAACAATGCTTTGGATTCTAAGAACTACACTGGTAAGAAAGCTTGAATAAGATTTTTGGAAACAAGAATTTATCACAAAAGATAGAAAGAAAATCCCGAAGATTGAATACTTATTCTACCTCTATAAATAAGATCCTTTCAGAAGAAAATTGATGTACAAATGACTAACCTCAATAACTGGTGGTGGTGAAGGAGGGAGTTTTGCTGCATGCTTTACTACGAAACTATTGACAAGAATGTCAGTGCCTGGAGGTGGCCCTTCTAGATAAATGACGACCCTTGATGGAGCACTATTAAGAAGGAACTTTCCCTGCAACTGTACCCATTCCTTATCTGATGCCTTCAAACTTCAGGAACAACCAGCTTCGTTTCAGTAATTTGAGAAAAAAATTGAGGAAAATGTTTATAAAAAGTACAATGAACAGAAATGAGAACATTAAAATAACATGGCATCACTAAATATGCCAATATGGTTCTGTGTTGGGTTTATGCAAATAAATTGATGATTAGTGAAGATACAATGCAATGCAAATATAACATAAATTATGTGAGATGGTAATCAGGTCAATGAAGGAAACTAACTTGGCAATGCCTATGTACTGTTCACGTTGGTTGGGAACTTGGACCCACAATGTTGCTCGTACATCAGCACTAGTGACATTGTTCCCAAATATCCGAACTACAGCAGTGACCTCGTAAGCAAGCTTCCGTTGTACCCTTCCAGTGATCTCCTGCTGAATTCCGTTCCAGGTCTGGGTGCGTTCTGTTGCAGAAGCGAAGAACTTTCCAGATAATGGAAGTATTTTCCCATCTCCCATAGAGTCGTGTTGAAGAATTTTGCAGCCTCTTCCAGACCAATTATTAAGGCCATCCTCAAACCGAGGGTTCAGTATGATGTTCTCATCTCCATCATCGAGAAACCTCTCATTTGCAGTCTTTCCAGATAATAAAAACAAAAAAGCATATTTCAGGTATCAATCGGAACTGACAAATTAAAACCAACTAAAGAATAAAGAAAAAGAAATTCTAAATGTTTCTAAGGATTGTGAAACAAGGCTCAAAAGTTGTGGGCTGTAATCTTCAAAAACTTTCCGAGCTTTACCAAATTACTTGGACTAAACTCTCGATCTATATACTACATCTTATCAATAAGAACATCCAGAATTTCCCAACTACTTTACAAAGCTTTTACTTGGAAGTCAAATAATACTGGAAAAGAAAATAACCTGTACCGCACACTCTTTGAGACTAGAAGTAGAGACAACAACAGAATCTATGAGCAAGTCTACACTGGGTGAAGGGCCTTCCAAATAGAATACAACCCGGTTGGGAATAGTTTCCAATGAGAAGGTGCCTGACAACGTCTCCCATTGCTCCTTCGACACAGAGGCTCTGCAACCACCAACAGTCTTTAAACCAGTTCCCAGTACTAAGATGCATAATGTAAAAGGGGAATTCTACTACCTCCCAACAAACAAATAATTAGTTGATGAATCTGGGTATTCTAGTCTCAATGTGGCTTGAACTCCAGTGGGTCCCTGAAGAGGCCCCGACACTCTAACACAGGCAGAGACTGTGTAAGTGGAACCTGGTGAAACTCTGCTTGTGATATCTTGTTCCAAGCCTTGCCAGCATTCCTTGCGATTTGTAATAACAGCATAATTTCCTCCTGAGTTCGCTGATACTCCTTCATAGTAACCCGACTCTCCTGAAACTACATACCCATCACAGCAATTGAGGTGCCAAGAATGCATTCCTCCAGAGAAGTCATGGTTCAGGATGATGTTGTGGGCAAGACTGCTCTGCTTTTGGGAGAAACAAAAAGTTAGCAAATATTAAATGGAAAATGTTGAAGACATACAGTAACTTTAAGAATTGAATATAAGCTTAAATCATCCAACAACAAAAACAGAAGTCAAAAAATTCAATATAATCTCATTTTGGAGAATAGGCAGATGGTACTCTCCTATCTGATTCTCACTATTTCCTATAGAAGTAGGAGATGAATGTACAACTGGAACTCATTAAAGAATAACTCATCAAAGAATAAGGAAATATTGACGGTCCCAGAATCTAGAAAAAGTGCTTCTTAGGGATCAAACTCCTTGATTGCAAATACTTTGCCCCTGGGACTCTGAATATTTTTTACACAGTACTTGTCTCTCTCCAATTTTGCAAAGTCTGAACATACAAACCATACTAATTTCATAATTCCCACTCAATACTCACCATAAACACATACATTTGAGTGTTTTGCAGGTCATCAGGTGCTCACTGCACCCAATTTTTGTCTTTGCAGACCCAAACATACAATTCGGAACCATTAGGTCGCCAGGTTTGCTGTTAAATTCGGTTCTTTAACATCCCCAGTTCTATCTTAAACGTCATTTATCCTACCAAAACTGCTAAAATGATTAAAGAAAACTGAAAATTCAAATAACCCCTAACACAATAGACGAAAAGTACCCAAAAAGGAGAGAGAAAAAAATACCCATCAATGTAGAACATCAATACAATCTAATAGTTTGATAGAAAAACGTTCCTAAGATAAGAGAGAAGAAAAACCCACCTCAGAGTTACCGTTGTTGGCACTGCTTGGCTGAGGATTCTCCATGGTTTCTCTGTATTCCTAATGTAATCGAAGATCAAAGAAAAAAAAACTATTTATGAGAGAAATTCGAAATGGGTATTAACAGTATGAGCATTTTCTTTCTAAATGCAAAGAGATAGATAGATAGAGAGAGAGAGAGAGAGAGAGAGAGAGAGAGAGAGAGAGAGAAGGTTACCTGCAAATTCTCAGTATGGGTTGGGTGGGCCTTGGAGATTCGACCTGTGTAGCAGCAGGTGGCGAACCTCCTCATTATATAGTCTTTAGATTTCAAGTGAACTCTACGAAAAGCGCGGGACCATCCAGTATCCAACCGACAAACCAATCACAGCCTCCTCAGAAGTAGGGAAAGCTTGCTTCTTCTTTTTTTTTGACCTTTCTCTAATTTTGGGTTTTAACCCAAAAAAAAACACTAAGAATCTTCTAATCTCTGTTTTTCTTAAACCAAGAATCTTCTAATTTAACCGAAGGTCCATATGGATTAGAAATGAATGTCCTAATACCCAGAAACCGTCTATCAAAAAGTAGTCCCCAGAAACCGTTTTCCCTCTTAAACAAATCCTTCTCCTTTGCTTGCTTGATAACTTTACTTGTATTGCAGATTTGGGTAACCCTTCCTGCCCTTGCAATAGAAGGATTAGGTGCTATATGGACTAACTATCGCTTTGTTATTTCCCCTTCTTTTCTTCTTTGATGGCAAGGCAAATGTTTTTTCCATTAAATATGACACAGATTTATAGATCAAGCACCTTTGTGGGCCCACATGGGATGAGTCCGGGGCTGATTTTAGGTGGTGATGAACTTGACACGCCAATGAGGTTAGGTAAAGATGGGGCTGTTTAAGCTTGTGCTTCAATTTTCCTGTCTTTAGATATTTGAGAGCTAGTATTTTAAGTCTTTAGACTCTTTGGTAAGCATTGTTCAAGTTGTTGAGATGACATACATACATACAGATCCCCTCAAGAGTTTCATCCATCATCAGGGTGTTGGAGAGTGGGTATTTCAATTTCGTGCTTTATGTATATTAGTGGGCCGCACATGCGTTGCACATGAGTGATTGTAGGGACCTTTTGGAAGAAATGGCAAACTAAGAAAGTTTCAACCCAAAAGGCAGTTTAGAAGATAAGTTTGGAGGGGAATCAATAAAGTGTGGCAACTCTCAATTAAAAAATCAAAATTATGAAGTTTTACGTTCAAAATAGTTATGTAATTATTAAGGGGTTGTTTTGGAAATATGAAAAAAATGGCATAGAAAGTAATTAAGTTGTTATTAAGGAACTGCCTTGGAAATACGAAAATAATGATTATTAAGGAGCTGTATTGAAATTAAGAATGACTAGTAATGAAAGCCCGTGCTAAAGCACGGGTGGAAAATGGAAATAGAAAATACAAACTAACAACAATTAATTTTTATATCTACATCTAATTGTAGTAGGAAATAATACAAAAAAAATGCTTAACTATTTCCTTTCCCTTCATCCTCTCTAAACATGATAAGAAAATGAAAAAAAAGTGCTAACACTAAAAGAAAATAAAAAATAAATTTTTATAATCTTCATTTTTACATTCAAGCATCGTACAACAATACATCCACTATGTCCATAATAGTGACGACCCTTTTATTAGTTCTCCCCATCTTCATATTATTTTTATTCACAATCCTTTCTTTGTTATCTTTAACAGCATCCCCTTAGCCTGTAAAACATGATAAGAAAATAAAAAAAAGGGTTAACAATGGAAGAAAATAAAAAAAATTTAATAATCTTCGTTTTTACCTTCGAAGATTTATACAATCCTAAAAAATTGAATCCCTACAAATAAACAAACAATCATTTTAAAGTCTAAACATAAACATGAATGTAAATAATTGAATAACAATTCTTTTAGAGGCCCAAATCAAGTATTCAACAGAGACGATTCATTGAAGGGAAAAAAAGTTTTAAAAGAGATGGTAAAGATATCAAACCATATTGGCTTTTCTCATGCTTTCGTGTTTTCATCATTCGAAGAAGCTCAATCGGTGAAAGGAAATGTGAGAACCCTCCCTAAACCCTAATATTTATATATGACCGAATTAATGGCTAATTAAATGGACATTTATTTATTAACGAAATATGGAGAGACATTAGATGTCAATAATGGAAGTGATGTTAATGGGAAAAACGTTTCAATTGAAACAAAAATAGAATGTTGTGAAAATTGAAGGAAGGAGATGGAAAGCCATTAGAAGGCCATAATGGAAGCGATGGTAATGGGATAAACGTTTTGATTGAAACATAAATAGAAGGTTGTGAATATTATGTTTTGGAAAATAAAAAGGTGTTAAGAGACGTTGAGAAAGACGAATTTAAGAACGAATGAATGAATAATTTAAGAATGAAATGAAGAATTAAGGAATAAATAATTGAGATTTTAAAGAAAAATAAATTGAGTTGGTTAGAAGGTCTAAAAAGTCCTTAATGTTTGAGGAGCATTACTTCCAAGTGTCAATGGGTGTTTTTGGAAAAGACAAAAAGCTAAGGTAGAGTCAAGTGGATGAGAGAGGAAAGAGAATTTTAGGTTGCTGACATGGCACTCTGCATGAGGAAAGTGCCACGTCAACTTGATGTAGAGGAGAGAGAATGACGCTGCTCACTTCTCTGCTATAGTATAGATATATAGATGGCATGAAAAATAATTATGTATTTATCAAGGGGTTGTATTGAAAATATAATGAACAGCACAAGAATGCACGAGTACGTTGAAGAGATATTTAACGAACTTTTGGTAAAGAATGGCATTTAATTAATTTGTGCATTAGATTTTTCTTTCTTTATAGGTGCCTTGGTGAATGTCATGTCACGTGTGGCATACCCAACTTTTCGTTTTAAAATAGTAAAGGATCGGGGGACACAAATTTTGACACAAAATTTCACACCAAAACCTGGGGTGGATCCATTCGATTCTATAGGCAGTTGCCCTGTAACACTTTTTTATTCGCAGACTCCAATGTAAATTATTTTCTATTATTCATATGGATGCAGGTGATGATTTGCCATCCTCATTTACCCTGTTATTGACAGTTCCCATAGTTTGCTCATGATTAAGCAGTAATTGTCCAAATCACAAATGTATTTTATGAGTGACAAGACCAGTACATTTTTATCTTCCCCCATCACAAGCTGGGCATATTTACTAACAAAACCTAAATTAGTGATTCCTGACTTGTGAGTGAATCCTTTCAGTATAGGGAGAAAATTTTTGAAGCAGTGGATTTTTGAAGCGGCGAAGCAGTGACCATCACATCGCACCACAATCTCCAGTCTAGGGTACCACAAGTCTGAATTGTATCCTCTCTGAAAAGACAATAGGCCCTGTCACAGTTGAATATGAATGCAATTCTTGATAAGGTAGCATTGCTACACTGCTATCAGTCCTCAACTACCAATGCAACCAAAGTGGGATAACAATCCTTGAAACCTTCTTATGGAGGAAGTCATCAAGATCAAATGTCCACATGGGTGTTATCTCAATTGACAGTACTGAATCCTTATGAAGGTCATCATCTAACAGTTTTCAAGTTTAGGCTTACCTCCCAAAGGAAAAGGAAAAACAAGATCAAATGTCCACATGGGTGTTATCTCAGGATACAGACTGAATCCTGATGGATGTCATCATGTAGCAGGTTTCAGGTTTAGGCTTACCTCCCAAAGAAAAAGGTAAAACAACTTCCCAGCATTCTTTAACTTCGAATGCATGCATTATTAATGAACTTGCAATTCTTTCAAAAATCCTCCAGTTCCAAACACATTGATAATACAAAGTTAGAAATGAAATGAGAGACGAATCCACAAGATAATTCGTCTCTCTCCTATTTTGTAAAATCTGAGCATACAAACCATACTAATTTCATAATCCTCAAGTGTGAACATTCTTTGAAGTGTGAACAAGAACATGATAAATGTAACAAACACAACAAATAAGAATCTTCTTTTTTCCTTTCACGTGAATGTTACCAACAGAAGTAGCAATCAACCCCTTTGCAGAAAATTTATGTACAAAACAATTGATGGAGACTATCCTGTCCATGACAAGGAGTAACCCTGCAACCCAAAGACATCATATATTTCCTCTTTTCAAACATGCTTGACATCATGAACGATGGAACATGACCAGAATGGTGCTCCTTATTGGGTCGAAACAGCAGAGTATAATCTATAAATCTATGGTCACCACCAGTGTTGACTCACCCTTGTCAACAACAAATGTCTTAGAGAGTTTCTTCGAGAGGGTGACCACTTCCACACTGTATGCCCCATGAAAACCTCTAAATCTGAACTCTCCTAGATTGTCAATGTGTCCATGAGGGTGGGACAACCATTCCTGCTTAAGAGCAAGGTACCTCTCACCAGCTTTGTTAACATTACCTTCTGCATCAACTAAGTGTGCATGATCCCGGCTCATAAACAGCTCCCAGAATCCCCACAGCATGATACCCTCCACGGCAGGATGAGCAAAGCTTTCACGGAGCATAACCTCCAAGTCATCAGCTCTAACATACTCATTTATGTATGAGACATCCAGTTCTGTGAACCAAATTGGAAGACCAAGTATCCCCAGCCTATCCAATGCAGAACCAATTATAGGTCCCACAGGACTATCAACATGTCCTTGTATTCCTATCCCTCCCACGGGTGCACCTTGTTCTTGTAAATCAAGGATGTGTTCAATGTACTTCTCAGGAGAAGATCTAGTATCATATCCATCCTCGACATGGTAATCATTCACGAACAGGGTGGGAGATGGGTCGAGTTGGTTAGCTTTCTTGAACATGTACGTTCTGATATCTTTCCCCAGTCAGTCTTGGTAGAAAGAACCATGCAGCATCTCATTATTTACATCATAGTGTCTGCACTTTCCTTTATACCGGGTGAGAAGACCCCTGAGACGATTCTGAATGGCTGTCATCAGGTCGTTTTTGTTCAATGATCGGACGGTGTTTTCTACTTCCCAGAAGTTGCAATGACCTCTGATATATATATATATATATTGTGGCTCTTGCACAAGTCCAAGAGATCATCAGCATCCTTATACCTAATTTTACCTTGTTGTGGCTCCGTCCAATTCCACTTCAACTCTTTACTGAGCACAGCCCAGTTGAAATTCTTTACAAAGAAATCAACAAAGTCTTCATTGTCTATGTTTGTCCTACGGATACACGACCCAAAGGGGAAACTGTTTTGTGTTTGTCTGACTTTCACAAACATGCCAATCAAACTACTGGTGTCCGATCCCGAGAATTTAAGGATGACATCACGTTTTCGTATCTGTGGGGCAGCAAGAAAAGAAATAGAATAAAAGTTAAAAACAGAAATTCTCAAGGTTAGAAAAGACACGACACTGGTAGGTTGACTAGGTACTAAAACAACTCATAAATTTTACTTGAAAAAACAAAGCAACTGATTCTTATATAATAAGTAGTGGCTATTCTATTCCATTTCGTAAAATAAGCAATTACGCAGCCAATACACTTTTGACTCAGGTAAGTCACAACGAGTCATCAAGTCATGAAAAAACCTGATAAAACTTGCCTAAGCAACAGCTTTTCAAATCTTGCCATCTCAGGTAACTTTTGGACTTGATAGTGCTGACTAATTGCTCAAGTCAGCTAAGTAATAAGTATGCCAGGTTTCCCAACCTTTAAAAATCTAAAACATAAACTTGGGATAAGCACACAAGATCAAATATGATCAAGAAGTTTTGGGTTTTCATGAAAAGCAGAAATACCTTATCTGTCCGCTTCTTCAAATGTTTAAATCTTGCTTGCCGGTCAACAGGGAAAATTTGAAGTCCGGCAACCATTAAGTCAATACCTGAAGAAGGACCTTGAATATAAACCGTAACTTTGGATGGTTGCTTCTCAATTCTAAACGACCACCCAATTTCATGCCACCTGTTATCGCCAACTTCGACTTGGCTCCCATCGACCCATTGGCTATCAACAGTAAGTGCAACATTTACATTCCGAGGACCAGTTGCTCCATGACCAATACGAACACAAGCGGATACTTGGTATGTTACGTAGAGTATAATTTTATTCGTGATCATCTGAGCTAGGCCCATCCAAGTTTGTGTGCGATTGGTCACAAGGATGTAGCAGCCACTTAGAGGTTCATGGGGTCCAAGGGAAACTCTTGCCATTAGAGGAAGCAAATGCGGTGAACCAGTTCCAACGCTCAGAGTACATTGACCAAGGGGAAACCACCCATTGAGGCCATCATTAAGATTGCTGTTCCCAATTATATTAACTCCAAAAGAAACATTCTACAAAACAGAGAACAATGCTTTGGGTGCTTAGAATTACACTGGTAAGAAAGCTTGAATCAGATTTTTAGAAACAAGAATTTATCACAGAAGATAGAAAGAAAATCCTGAAGATTGAATACTTATTCTACTTCTATAAATAATATCCATTTAGAAGAAGACTGATGTACAAATGACCAACCTCAATAACTGGTGGAGATGGAGGGAGTTTTGCAGCATGCTTTACTACTAAACTATTGACAAGAATGTCAGTGCCTGGAGGTGGCCCTTCTAGATAAATGATGATTCTTGATGGAGCACTATTAAGAAGAAAATTTCCCTGCAACTGTACCCATTCCTTATTTGATGCCTGCAATCTTCAGGAACAACAAGATTTGTTTCAGTAATTTAAGAAAAATTGAGGAAAATGTTTATAAAAAGTGCAATGAAGGGAAATGAGAACATTAAAATAAAATGACATTACTAAATGGTTCTATGTTGAATTTGTAGAAATAAATTGATGATTAGTGAAGATACAATGCAATGCAAATATAACATAAATTGTGTGAGATGGAAATCAGATTAAAGAATGAAACTAAATTGGCAATGCCTATGTATTGTTCAGGTTGGTTGGGTACGTGGACCCACAACGTTGCTCGTACACAAGCACTAGTGACATTCTTCCCAAATATCCGAACTACAGCAGTGACCTCGTAAGCGAGCTTCCGCTGCACCCTTCCAGTGATCTCCTGCTGAATTCCATTCCAGCTCTGGGTGCGTTCTGTTGCAGAAGCAAAGAACTTTCCAGAAGATGGAAGTATTTTCCCATCTCCCATAGAGTCATGTTGAATAATTTTGCAGCCTCTTCCAGACCAATTATTAAGGCCATCCTCAAACCAAGGGTTCAGTATGATGTCCTCATCTCCATCATTCAGAAGCCTCTTATTTGCAGTCTTTCCAGATAAAAAAAGGCATATTTCAGGTATCAATCAGAACTAACAAATTAAACAAACTAAAGAATAGAGTGTTGCAGATGTCAGAGAAATATCCACCAAAAATACTGCATCTTATCAATAAGAACATCCAGAATTTCCCAACTACTTAACAAAGCTCTTACTTGAAAGTCAAAACATACTGGAAAGAAATATCCTGTACCTCACACTCTTTGAGACTGGAAGATGAGACAACAACAGAATCTACGAGCATACAAACCATATTAAATTCATAATTCCCACTCAATACTCACCCTAAACACTCATCTGTTAAGAGTGTTTTGTAGTTTACCAGGTGCTCACTGCACCCAATTTTTGTCATTGTAGACCCAAACATACAATTCAGATCCATTAGGTCACTTGGGTTGCTGTTGAATTTGTTCAGTTTGGTCCTTTAACATCCCCAGTTCTATCTTAAACACCATTTATCCTACCAAAACTAACAAAATCTTTAAATAAAACTGAATACTCAAATAACCCATAACCACATAGACGAAAGAAACATTCTACAAAACAGAGAACAATGCTTTGGATGCTAAGAACTACACTGGTAAGAAAGTACGATTTTTGGAATTACAGAAAATAGAAAGAAAATCCTGATGTACAAATACTTATTCTAACTCTATACATAAGATCTATTTAGAAGAAGACTGATGTACAAATGACTAACCTCAATAACTGGTGGAGATGGAAGGAGTTTTGCTGCATGCTTTACTACTAAACTATTGACAAGAATGTCAGTGCCTGGAGGTGGCCCTTCTAGAAAAATGATGACTCTTGATGGAGCACTATTAAGAAGAAACTTTCCCTGCAACTGTACCCATTCCTTATCTGATGCCTGCAATCTTCAGGAACAACAAGATTTGCTTCAGTAATTTAAGAAAAATTGAGGAAAATGTGTATAAAAAGTGCAATGGAGGGAAATGAGAACATTAAAATAAAGTGACATTACTACATATGGTTCTGTGTTGAATTTGTAGAAATAAATGGATCATTAGAGAAGATACAATGCAATGCAAATATAACCTAAATTAGGTGAGACGGAAATCAGATTAATGAAGGAAACTAACTTGGCAACGCGTATGTATTGTTCCCGTTGGTTGGGTACGTGGACCCACAACGTTGCTCTTACATCAGCACTAGTGACAGTGTTCCCAAATATCCGAACTACAGCAGTGACCTCGTAAGCAAGCTTCTGCTGCACCCTTCCAGTGATCTCCTGCTGAATTCCGTTCCAGCTCTGGGTGCGTTCTGTTGCAGATGTGAAGAACTTTCCAGAAGATGGATGTATTTTCCCATCTCCCATAGAGTCATGTTGAATAATTTTGCAGCCTCTTCCAGACCAATTATTAAGGCGATCCTCAAACCGAGGGTTCAGTATGATGTTCTCATCTCCATCATTCAGACACCTCTCATTTGCAGTCTTTCAGATTAAAAAAAAGCATATGTCATGTATCAATCAGAACTAACAAATTAAAACAAACTAATGAATAAAGTGTTGCAGAATATCCCAACTACATAACAAAGCTCCTACTTGAAAGTCAAATCATACTGGAAAGAAAATATCCTGTACCTCACACTCTTTGAGACTGGAAGATGAGACAACAACAGAATCTATGAGCAAGTCTACACTGGGTGAAGGGCCTTCAAAGTAGAATACAACCCGGTTGGGAATAGTTTCCAATGAGAAGGTGCCTGCCAACGTCTCCCACCACTCCTTCAACACAGAGGCTCTGCAACCACCAACAGCCTTTAAAGTTTAAACCAGTTCCCAGTACTAAGATGCATAATGTAAAAGGGGAATTCTACTACCTCCCAACAAACAAATAATTAGTTGATGAATCTGGGTATTCTAGTCTCAATGTGGCTTGAACTCCTGCGGGTCCCTGAATAGGCCCCGACACTCTAACACGGGCAGAGACTGTGTAAGTGGATCCTGGTGAAACTCTGCTTGTGATATCTGTTCCAAGCCCTGCCAGCATTCCTTGCAATTTGTAATAACAGCATAATTTCCTCCTGAGTTCGCTGATACTCCATGGTAATCCAACTCTCCTGAAACTACATACCCATCACAGCAATTGAGGTGCCAAGAATGCAGTCCTCCAGAGAAGTCATGGTTCAGGATGATGTTGTCGGCAAGACTGCTCTGCTTTTGGGATAAAGAAAAAGTTGGCAAATCTTAAATGGAGAATGTTGAAGACATACAATAACTTTAAGAATTCACTATACGCTTAAAATCATCCAACAACAAAAACAGAACTCAAAAATTTTAGATAATCTCATTTTGGAGATTGGCGGATGGCACTCTCCTATCAGATTCACACTATTTCCTATAGAAGAAGGAGATGAATGGACAATGGGAACTTAGATGTCTTGAGTGCCTTTTTTATTTTCGATCGGTATCTATGGATTGATCACAAGGCAAAATATGGTTAGAGCACTTACGTGTCTTGAGCTTATACTGAATGCGGTTAATATAAATTTCGTAACATTTTCTGATTTATTTCATAGTCACCAATTAAAAGGAGACATTTTCTCAATTTTTTTTATAGCTATTGCAGCCGCTGAAGCAGCCAATCAAAGAATAAGGATACATCGAAGCCCCCAAAATCTAGAAAAAGTGCTTAGGAATCGAACTCCTTGATTGCAAATACTTTGCCCCTAGGACTCTGAATATCCTTTACACAGTACTTGTCTCTCTCCTATTTTGTAAAGTCTGAGCATATAAACCATACTAATTTCATAATTCCCACTCAATACTCACCATAACCACTCATCCATGTGAGTGTTTTGTAGTTCACAAGGTTCTCACTGCACCCAATTTGTCTTTGTTTTGTTCAGTTCAATTCTTTAACATCCCCAGTTCTATCTTAAACACATTTATCCTACAAAAACTGCAAAAATCTTTAAAGCAAACTGTAAACTCAAATAACCTAACACCATAGACGAAATGTACCCAGGAGGGGAAGAAAAAAAATACCCATCAATGTAAAACATCAATACAATCTTATAGTCTGATAGAAAAATATCCCTTAGATAAGTGAGAAAGGAAGAGAGAAGAAAAACTCACCTCAGAGTTACCGTTGTTGGCACTGCTTGACTGAGGATTCCCCATGGTTTCTTTGGATTCCTAATGTAATCGAAGATTAAAGAAAAAACTATTTATGAGAGAGAGAGAGAGAGAGAGAGAGAGTGCCTGCAAATACTCCGTAGGGGTTTGGTGGGGTTTGGAGATTCGCGACCTATGGAGCTGCATGTCACGGGGGCGCTTCCAAACCCAAAAGACTAGCCTATTAGGTGGTGCCTACCCCCCACACTTATAGTCCAAGACCTTCCTAGTACACAGCCGATGTGGGACTAAAGTCCGTGACAGGCTCCCCCGCCTAGACCCTGACGCCCTCGTCAGGGGGACCCACGCAACCCCGCATGGGACCCACAGTCATCCCCACCTCTGATGTCCCTAGGTAGGTTCTGATACCACTTGTCACGGGGGCGCTTCCAAACCCAAAAGACTAGCCTATTAGGTGGTGCCTACCCCCCACACTTATAGTCCAAGACCTTCCTAGTACACAGCCGATGTGGGACTAAAGTCCGTGACAAGCAGCTGGCGAAGCTCCTCATTTTTATAGTCAAATCAAAGTCGACTTTCTGTATTCGATTAGAAGACGAAACTTCTCGTGATTGGCAAATGTTCTGTATTTTCATATTTCACTTATGATTGGCGTTGTAAAAGAGAAACGGAATCGGTTCCCCAAAAGTTCTTCAAATACAATTACTCCTCCTGGATGTGGGAAATTTAGATTTCAAGTCCACTCTATGAAAAGCGCGGGACCATCGAAGTTTCCAACCGATAAAACCAACGGAAACCTCAAAAGCGGAGATGGCATATGCATATGTGGGTTCATTACACAGAGGACGATGCGGCCACCAAAAAAACAAGAAAACATAACAAAAAGCTAAGACACTTAATCTTCTCTGTACACCACAATCTCCCACCTAAAGACAAGATCTTCCAAGAAAAATCCTCTTCATTCGTGAAACAACTTGGACCAATGAAATACCAAAGCTTTAACAGAGAAAATTAGTGTTTTTGTCCGTGTTATTTTGTTTTCTAAAATTTTGTTTTTACAAAAACACATCGGTACTCAAGATGTTAAATCTTGATCAAATGGCTAAAATTCATGATCTCATTTTATAACTATGCCGGGCTTCATCTATTTCTATATATTCTATTGTGTTTTTTTTATCCCTTGTATGAGTGTGAAACAACAAAGTAACTTCAAAGGTCACAAAGATTTTTATGGAGATTTGTTGCAACGATTCAAAATTTTGATTCAACTACGACACAATTTTTTAATTCACAATAAATAGAAATTTGACTATTTGATGGCTGCCAAACTAAATCAAGTTGATAGAGTTTTAAGTCAATTCACAAAATTGTAAAGCTTCATCCCTTTTTAGTAGAGTTTGTGTCATTTTGCAGGTTGTCATCATATTTTTTACAATCAATTTATTTTCTAGTGCTATTTATTGTTTCATTTGTTAAATAAAGTCTCAATAAATCAGGCATGGAGTTGCCTGGAACTTCAATTTTTACTCACATATTGGATCTTTAACCCAACCAAGCAAAGAAGAAGCACAATGTGTCGATGAACCGATATTATGAATATCAATTATAGAAGGTTATGATTATGTACCTCTATGAAGATCTCATCTACCCTGACAACAACTAACAATATATAATAATAAATTTCAGTAAGTGTATAGAGAAAATTTTGGTTACAGTAGAGATAGTAGAAAAATCCCAAAAATTCATGGATTGTTTTTTTAAGGATTCTGGTTGATAAAATCTTCAAGGTTTCCTACAGCAGAGACTCCAATCTTGGTGGATGCAATTGTCAAGTGGAGATAGAGGATTGGATCTAATTGGCAGCTATATAGGTGCAGGCTGAGAAGAAAGAGTTGAAGAAGAATAGAAGTTTTAGGAAAGGGAAGAGACATGTTATGATTAATTAAATGCGTTTTTGAAATTTAATTTCCTTTTCATCTTCTGAAATGGAGTGAAAATCTTAAAAGAAATAGGTTTTGGGATTACATGTGTTTTTAAAATTAATTTTATTTTCATCTTCTCAAATGAAGTGAAAACCTTAAAGGAAAGACGTTTTTGGATTAAATGCATTTTTAAGATTAATTGCCTTTTCATGTTCTCAAATGGAGAAAAAACCTTAAAGGAAAGACATTCGGTTGAAAAAATAAAACAAAAGGTATGAAGGAGACGTACGCGTTTTGCTTGGGAGAAAATTTAGGAAGGGAAGAGATTAATGAGTAGATTAATGAGAATTAAAAGAACGAATATTGAATTACTAACAAAGTCTTAACTACCCTTAGTTTTTAGATAATTTAGTTAAGGTGTGAAGGATTTTCTTTTTGAAAAGTCAAAAAAGTTGAAGAGAGAGCCACGTGGATGAGAGAGAAACTTTCTCTATGTGTTAGCTTTAGTATAGATACATAGATAGATTAATTTGTCCAAGTCTATTTTGCTTGCTTTATAATTGATCTTGAAATTTGGGTAAGGGAACCTCTACGGGCGCCCACATCTTTAATCTGGGCACCCACAATCTAGACAAAAAAAAATCAGGAAAATTTTAGTCCCACCCCACAAATTGTAAGGGCACCCCGACCTGGTGAAAGCATCCCATTGTGCTTCAATTTGCTTAATTTAATAAAGGGTCGATCTTCGGGCGTCCATGTCTTTCGGCTGGGCACCCACAAGGGATCAAAATGCCCCTGTTTTGTTTGGGCACCCCAGCCTTTCTCCTTCGTCTCCTCTCTCTCTACTATATTTATCTCCCTCTCTCTCTCTCTTTCTCTCTCCTCTAGGATTTTAGCCCCCACGGTAGTGCAACACTGTGGAGGTTAAAAAGCCCGAAAGACAGAGACAGAGGGAGAGAGAGAGAGAGTTTACAATAAAGGGAGAGGGAGAGAGTGAGGGAGGGGATTGAGAGTTAGAGAGAAAGGGGGCAGAGAGTTACAGTAGAGAGAGGGAGTTACAATAGAGAGAGAGAGGAGTAGGGGTGTCAACGGGTCGGTTCCGGTTCGGTTCCTAAGGTGGCCAAAACTGGAACAATCAGTTCCAATTCTTATCGGTTCGGTTCCTTAATGGTTCTGGTTCTCAAAGTGATGGATCTGGAACCAGAACCGATTATGTATTTCTGTCGGTTCTGGTTCAGGGTATATTGGGCCCAATCTTGAGAATTTGACACTATATTTATATATTGGTACCGGTTCTTATCGATTCGATTCCGATTCTTATCGATTTCGGTTCCATATTAGACTACTCAGAATCGGAACCATTATTTTTCGGTTCAGTTCGGTTCCGATTCCTTTTTAATCGGTTCCTAAAATGTGGAACCGGAATCGGTGTTTTTGGTTTTGGTTCGGATTCGGTTCCGGTTAAACGGGTAAAATTGACACCCTAGAGAGGAGAGAAGGAGAAGGGACGGGGTGGGTGCCCAACTGAAGGGGAGGGGCATTTTGGTCTATTTTGGGCACCTAGCTGAAAGAAAGTGAGAGAGGACTCGAGATCACTGTGTGCAACTTCAAGCAAGTGTTCAGGGACCCACATGGCACAATCTTAGAGGACTCTAACTATATGGATGATTGGCCAATCCCTAGGTGGATATACAAACCTGTATGGATGGTTGGACTCTCAAAGATGCCTTTTTGAAGCTAGAGCTGGTTGGAGTTCAACACTTTTTGGAGAGCTGGGTGTCTCTATATATCTTCAAAATTGAGGAAGATGTTTTTTTAAAGACCTAGTTGGAGATGCTCTAATGTACTCCCAAAGGGTACTTGTAATTTTATAAATATTGTTAGAAAAATCAAGATAATCGTTCATTTAGATCCAACAAATATCTTCATATAAATATACAGTATCAATATGTAAAACCCCATTCCCAAATGGAGTAGGTACAAGTCCCTCTCTCTCTCTCTCCTAAATTGCAGTGGCTCACATTTCATCCTGAGGTGGACTTCATCACTACTTCCAAAACTCTACAAAAATGTCCATATGTTGAAATATCTCGTTAGTCATTTTCTACTTATCATCTGGATTGTTTATATAACAAGGGTCGGTTGCACAGAAATGAGCTCTTCAATGCATTATAGAGAAATCATGTCTTCTTCATTCATGGCTGCTACATGTTCTTCTTTCTGCTCCTCATAGAGATTAGTTACCCTTGTGTCTTAAAATTTTGAAGGTAGACCACCATGACAGTTATGTCATCCTTGTTGCCTCTACCAGAAGAAATATCCACCAGCTTTCTGCAAGACTCAATAGACTTCTTGTGTCTTAACACCACATCAACTGCCTCCTGATTAGTAACCTGATTACAAAAAAAAAACAATCAAATCAGAGGCTAAAATGCATTAGAAAAGAAGTTTTTGGCAAGAAAGAGATTCATTCATTCTTCATTCTTAAGCTTATGCATATACCTTATCCCACAATCCATCAGTGGCCATTATTAAAAATTCACAATCAGATGTTAATGGAAGCTTCTTAATCTCTGGTTCAGAAATTATCCACTCCTTCAAATGCAAATCCCCAATTGCTCTAGAAACTGCAAGGGAGCCTTGAACTCTCCAAACTCCATTTCGACAACTCACATAACCCCCCTGAAATGAAATTTTATGATTATTCAACTTTATTGGGGGGAAAAAACAGTCTCAATATGAGTTACATTAATGGAACATAAAAATGTGAAAATTTTTACCGAGCTCTCAATCCGATAGCGCTCGTCTTCTCTATTAACACGGTGATCGCTCGTCAATGCATCAGCAACTCCCTTCCTACTCAAAACTACTCTACAATCACCAACATTTGCTACACATAATTTCCCATTCTTCAAGAGGACAGTAGCTGCACAAGCTCCACTACTTACAGCCTGTTAACGAAAATTCCATACATAAATCAGATAATTCATTGTACTCTTTCCGATGGGCTCAATAAGTTGGGGTCAAAGCCAGAAAAGTGCAGCGTTAGATCGATATAACCCCAACCCGAACCATATAAACTTTACTTATATTATGTCATTTAGTTAGGCAGTTGAAATTACTTATCAAACAAAAAAAAGTTAGCCAAGCAGTTGAAATGTTCAAGAATGTTAGGTAGTTGGTACTTACCTTACTAAGAAACTCCTTATCCGTGGTCAAGTAGCCTTCTCTAGTCGCTTTCTCTAACTGATCTTCTGCATTTTCGACCTCTCCAATAGCTGTTATGATATTCCTTCCTAAATTTTCACTAACATAATCTGAAGCTTCATGCCCGCCATGTCCATCGAACACGCCAAAAAACGCCTGGTTGAAAATCGGAAATATTCTCAACTCTAAATACAATGCTAGCTAGTATTATTAGCAAGACAGATTCTAATATGGCATGTATGGATCGCATTTTTTTAGCCAAAAAATGATAATTTTGCCATCCATCTTCTTTACAGAAAAATTATCTCTTTTTTTTGCTCAAAAATGGCCATCCAAACAGGCCCTAAATCTCAACCACCAAAGGGTAGTATCACAGAGGCTTAACAATAATCATATAAGAAATTGCATTTTCACCAAAATGCAAGGGTTTGTAACAATTTAATATTTTATGAGAAAAAAAAATGCACGCTAAATTATCTTGGTGTTCAGAAAAGATGAAAATTATAGGGCACCTTTGAGGTACACCATGCGTGCTCAAGGGCCGCGCGAAACAATCCGCGAACCTCGACCGCACGGTGCATCTCAGGTTCATGCTATAAGAGCTCTTCGGAAAATCATTAGAAATATTTTCTTATATATAAAAAAAAACAAAATAAAAAAAAAAAAAAAAAAAAGTCTATAGTTGCGTTTGGTACATGACTTAATTTCAGCACTTATCACCAAACTCAAGGAAAAAAAGACAAAAGTAAAAAGTGACCCAGCCTTCACTTTTTGCGGTAAGTGAATGAATTTTTAAAAAAGATTCTTTGATTCTTTTATAATACCAATAATGCCCTTTTTCAAACCTTTCTCTTTTAAAAACTTACGAAAGTATCCTAATAAACATTTCAAAATATCCACAATGCCCTTAACTTAATTTTAAGACTTAAGACCTTAGCCGAACAACCTAATTCAGACATAAGTCATTAAGCTACAAGATCTTAAGCACTTTAAGCTTTTAGATCTGATAACTTAATTTACCAAACGCCACCTATGTTTACCTGCTTAGAATCTCCCATAATATCTGTTACAATTTCATGGCCATCTTCCATGACCTCTCTCCTACCTTTCCTACTTGCCAAAAAAAAATCTCTCCCCTCAACCTCAAATTCCTTCTGATGCAGTTCTCCACCCACAGCACCAAAATCCAAACCCAAACAAGATTCCGGTATGACGATCTTCGCCGGCCTCTTCCTTACCTTAACTTCTCCGGTCGGCGCCAAGTACACCTTAGAATCAAAACATGTGCCATTGACAACGAGCTCCTGATGTCTAACACCCAATTCTTTTTGTGTATTTCTCTCAAAATACATTTCGGAACTCAACATTTCTTTATGGGATTCTTCAGACATGATCGATAAACCTTTTGAGATTGAAACAAGCGATTTAGAAGCCAAATCATCAAGTGGGATGATTGTCGACGTCTCACGTCGGGAATTCTCCGTGACAAGATCTTCGGAAGCTAAAGCAATGCCTTTCGGAATGAAAATTGGCGATAGAAAACTCATCCATGAGGGAGAAGATGAAGAAGATGGAGAAGAATTACAGCCCAGAGCCATGGAAATTATGTTTGTAAGGATTTTAAAGAGGTGTAGAAGGAAAGAAATGATGGAGAAGTTCCATAGAAATTCATCTGGTAGGGAGAATGTGTACATGTTGGATGAAATAGTTTGCACACATAAAATTAGCGTTAGGACCATTATAAGGGGCGGGAAAAATGAGGTTCCTTCCTGGGAATTGTGATAAGGACAGTCCCTGGTTTTTAATGGGGCGCTCCTAGTTGTAGATTACAAAATTGCCCTTGTTCTGAACATAAAACAATAGTCAATATGAAATTTGATTAGGAGAAGCTTGTCTTTTCATGAGGAGTGCCCCAATTACTTTCCTTTTATTTTATGTCGGTAATGATTTGGTGATGATTTTGACTAGTCAACGGAAGAAATCCAAAAACTCCCCAATAACGGTTTTTGACTTGCACAAACACGCTTGAGTAATGAGAAGGAAACCTTCAATGCGAAGGAAATGGTCGGAAGGATATCCGGGGAGGAAAAAGATAACATAGTCCCAAGGATGATACTGTATCATCATCATCCCCATGGTCATCGGGATTCCCACCCACAAGATCTAATTCAATCTGTAGCCATATTTTTGTGGGTTTGGATCATGGTTCGAAGTCTCGGCCGGCCAACCCAGATAACGATCGACAAGCACTGATCCATTTCATTTTGAACGGTTCCATGAAGAAACCTAATGTTGGTGTTGGATCAGGATCAGGATCGGGATTGGTGGTGGCCGATCTGACCACCACTCCCGAGATGTTGAACCGTGGTTTGGAACAACGGGTAATGATCCAAAACTAAAACGGTTGGGTTTGGACCTTAGATTCGATTGGATCCTATTTATACATTATGGATCCGGATTACGGATCCTAATCCGACCCGTTTATGTTCTAATTCTAACTCCTTCCCTCCATTTTCAATATTCATGGAATATTACAGTAAATATATGACAGCACAAATTAAGGACCTTGTACGCAGCTGACCAATTCATCAATATATAACACCTGGCGTCATCATTGACACTTTAGAAAGAATTATTACAGGAAAGTCAACGAAAAAATCCAACACAAGATTTACATCGGAACAATCCAAAGCCGGCCCATTTGTAAGTAAACCCACACCATCATGGGATGGGGAATATTGAGATCCTACCCGAACCCGAGGTCCAGCTAGAAATGCTAGACCCAGGCAACAAGATAACAAAAGGTGATACAGGTGAATATTCCAAAGTGTTATGGACCCTACCTCTGATGGAGCATTGGTGTAATGCACCAGCGAAAGATTTCTTGTTTGGGTGGTGGGTCTACATCATGGTTCGAAGTCTCCATCGAGATCCTGTTATGGATCGGGCGATCCGGATCAGGATTGACCCCTACCGATCTGAACGATATGAGGTTTCCTCGCCAAGTTCGTTCAGTTCAGAACATGACGATCGGACCGGGATTGGCGGCCAGCAATCCAGCCTCCTATCCCGAGACTTTGAACCTTGGTCCGAATCATGGTTCGAAGTATGGGCCAATCCCGGTCTCTTTCAAGCGATCCGGATTGGTCTTGGAGGTCCCCGAGATGAAATACCCTGGTGTGTACCGGATCACGCTGGGTCAGGCGATCCAGCGGTCTGGATTGGTCGGATCGCCAGATCCAACTGATTCGAACCATTTTTTATGATTTTTTTTCATCCAAATTAGATCAAGTCAATTTTTTTTTTTTTATGATTTTTTCACATTTTTTTATTTTTATTATTATTTTTAAATGTGTCTCGAGATCACGCTGGATCGATCCGGATCAGGATCGGAGGTGGCCGATATGACGGCCAATCCCGAGACTTGGAACCATGGTCCAAAATCCAAATAGACCCAATGGTGTGAATCTGCATGGATTTCCTTGAACGACAAAAAAAACGCCACCAAGTAGACGTCCTAGAGAAGCCAGGAAAAGATATTTGGATGGGCCCACATATACTGATTCACTTTTAAGACGTGTTGAGAAGAAACCATGAAGTTGGGGAAAACTTAACCGCGTAATACCACATCAAATGGAGCTGTCAAGACTCCGCTCTGAACATTCTCATGGGGGTTCTAAAATGATTGTGAAAGGAGATAAAATTGGGACGTTTTTTTTTGTTTGATGCAGAGGAATCCAATGGCCCTACATAGCACTTTTTTTGGGCCCACTGACCTCATTGATGTTCAGCCCATCCCTTGGTGGATACATACACCAAAAATCAGCTTGATTGATGGTTTTTATCCGTTCGATTTAGTGCCCAAAATAAAGAAGCTTGAATGCAAAGGCTAGAATTACTCATGAAAAAAGTGCTAAAATCTAATGGGTAGAGATAACCAAACAGACTAATTTTTTGTATGTATATCCATCAAGGGATGGGCTAAAAATCCACGCGGTTAGTGGGTCCAAAACATGTGCTGCGTAGGGCCACGAGAATCCTCTGCATCAACTGCATTGAGAGTCCTCAACATAATAAAAAAAAACATTTTGGGTCCTATCGCTCTCATTTCATAACTAAAATTTGTATGGTAATGTTGGCGCAATTTCCCTGTAGGTACGTATGACGGTCCTGATTGACTTTGACCTGCCATTTCAGTTGTACTTGGTCAACCAAAATCGATGAGTTCCCACAATGAATGGCAAGTTTGATCATCGCCTCCCTTTTAATTTGTTCACGTGTACCCGAACTATCCCTAAATTTGTCGATTTTAAGTTTTTAACACAAGTTAAAGTGGGGTTGTTGAGATTTTTCTGTAGGTCCAATCAGGGCATGCAATGAAACTTCGAAACTTCTTCCTTTTCTTTTCGACTATGAGTTAGTTTATACTATGACAAAGCGTTTGCCAAAATTGGGTGTGAGTGACTGAGATCCGTCGTCTAGTCGGGGATAAGATATCCGCTCTTCTTTATTGAAGCCTATGAGAGGGGTATAAGTGAGGAGACAATCCCTATCCCTTGTTATATAGACTAGTGGGTGGCTCGTGCCCTCAACACTCCCTCACAGATCATTTGCCAAAATTAAATGTGAGTGGCTGAGATCCACCATCCATTTGGGGGACATATAAGATCTCGGCCCTTCTTTGTTGAAGCCTATAAGAGGGGGTATAAGAGATAAGACAACTTCCATGTTTTGTTATATCGATTGCATATATATTTCACTAGAGGTAAATGGGTAGCTTTGACTTTTCCATCTTCAAAATTTGTCTTTCTAATTATCTATGCCATGCTTTCAGGGTGTTTCATAAAATAATTCAGACCTTAAGTCTGAAATAACTATATTTTCAATGATTTCTAATATTTCAAGTTGTTTGGTAAAATTTATTTTCAATCTTGAATTTCCTAAATTAACTGAAAATAAGTGATATTTTTCAGTCGTACCACATCCACTTTTTTCTAAGATGTGGTAAATCACTTATTGCCGTAAGTGATGGCATTTTTAAAAGATTATAAGATTCTTTCCTGAAATACCTAATATACATAATACCCAATTTGACCTTGTCTTCACACGACACATGGATGACACCCTATGCCAGCTACAACTTGTGAGGAAGGTGACCCAACATGACAATAGCATGTTAGGGAAGCCATCTGACACGCCTACAATATATAAATTAGAAGTTTTGGAATGGGATGATTTTTGGTGAGGATGGTCTCTATTATGAGGAGATCACCCCACAAAAATTCAAATCATTCTGATATTCGTAGTCTGGTTTACAAGTTGAAGAATTGTGGACCGTCTCTTTTTAGTGTTAACTTGAAACCCGCATTTGATGGGTTTAGAAATTTTAGAATGGGCTGCTTTTTTGTAAGGGTGATCTATGCGGTGAGGAGCTCATCCTCATCAAAAATCACCCATTTATATATCTTCCATGTGGGCACACCAAAATTGGTGTGAAATTGTGTGTCAAAATTTGTGTCCCCTTATCCTAACCTTTGTAAAATATAGACTTCAATTAACTTGGTGAAGTGTATAAGGTTGGTGCGCACATGGAATCTACACAACACATCTCGTGGTTGTCAGATGTACTAAAGGGGACAGTACTGGAAAACTTCTATCACAATGGGATTGCAAATCACACAAAACACAGCCAATGAGTTCTCGGCACGTAAACCTAAAAGCAAAAGCACATGCGTACGCTTCAAAAGCACTGTGTACGTGCCGAGAACTAATTGGCTGTGTTTTGTGTGATTTACAATTTCGTGTGACAGAAGTTTTACTGACGGTTATTTTTGTTTGTAGTTAGGCATGGGATGTCAAGACCAATCATGTTGGCTTCCATTGACAGTGGGTCCCGTTCCCTCTTGGGACAAAATTGCTGACAGGACTTGATTGGGACAATTCTACTCCCATGGGCAACTAAAATGCCAAGTTGTTTTATTTTCTAGATTTTCCAATAAAAAACTAAGGAAGAAGATGCAACAAGGTGTACCTGAAACCTTTTCAAATGCAGAAGCACGATTTTTATTACTCACCGCTGTCATCTGGGCTCACTGACTGCATGGATGTTTATTCCATCCCTCGATGGATATACACACCAAAAATCACCCTGATTGCTAATCTATGACCGTTAGATTTTAGTATTTTATAAGGCATGCTTATAGCCGTTGAATTCAATCATTTTTTGGAGTACTAAATCTAACGGTTAAAAATATCAAACAAGCTGATTTTTGGTATGAGTATCTATTAAGGGGTAGGCTAAACATCCATGCGGTCAGTGGGCCCAGATGGCAGTGATGAGTAATAAAAATATGCTTCTGCATTTGAAAAAAACTGAGGTATACCTTGTTACAATCACAGCCCAAAAACTAATTTGGTTTTGCTGAAATAGTCAATTAGTAAATTAATTTCCCATGTGGGATGACATTGCACATTGTTTTGTATTGTTAAGAGACTCACCTAATCGGCAATAGTGCTGTCAGTAATGTAGGATTCTCGGCTTTTTGAGGTGAGAGCATAGGTGTAGAGACCCCGTCATGGAGATTGTGCTGTTTTTGGTTTCTTCTTTGATCGAAGAGAGAGAGAGAGGAGGTTGATACCAAGGTTTAAAGGATGCCGTTTTAACAGTTAAACGGACTGGGGGCGTTACTGTTAAAACGGATTGAAACAGTCAGGGGAAAAAATGGAAAAAAACAGAATTAAACGGAAAAATAAATTCAAATTTTGAAATTTGAAAATAAAAAAAAAAAACAGAATTTAACGGATTTTAACATAATTAAACGGTTTTAACGGCCATTTTTTTCACAAAATTTTTCGAAATTAAACGGCTGTTTAAACGATTTTAACGGCCGTTTAAATTATTTTAACGGCCGTTAAAACAAAAAAATGGCCGTTTTTTTCAAAACCGATAAAACGGGTTTAAACGGCCATTTTTAAAACCATGGTCGATACTATGTGGTGTTATCTATTACTATTTTAAAGCTAAAACTTGAGTTGTCAGGCGATTTTCACATAGGCACCTATTAGTTCATTGGGTCAGGCTCAGGGGACCCCCTTTTCCCACCCCTCTTGGGAATTGGACTCAGGGCTGTTGATTTCGAGAATCCAACAGTGGTCGGTAGTGCTGAGCTGGCACACTTTTTGTGGATTCCAAGAATCCAATTAAGTGAATGCCAGCTCAGCTCTATCAACCATTATTGGATTCTCAAAAACCACAGCCCCAGTTCAACTCCCAAGAGGGATCAGAGAAGGGGGGTCCTTGGAGCCTGAGCCTAGTTGATATATTTTTAGGGTAGGGCTCTGTTGGACACAATATAAGCCAGGTGGTACATTGTGACAGGACTTTGACCGCACGTATGTTTGTCCTATCTCATGGTGGACCTACAAACCAAAAATCAGCTTGATTAGTGATTTATAAGTGTTGCATCTTTGTACCTCAAATTCCCACAATTGAGATCAGCCCATGATAATAAGTCCAATCCGAAGCCTATAAATCACTAATCAAGCTGATTTTTGGTTTGTAGGTCCACCATGGGATAGGACAAACATCCATACGGTCATAGTCCTGTAACACTATGCCAAGTGGCTTATATTATGTCCCAGTCATTTTATCTGTCATTTTAGATCGGTCAACGGAGCCCCATAGGCAACTTATTAGTTCATTAAATGCCTTTCCACAAAAATAAAATAAAAACAAGGGCCGGGCTCCCTTGACAGATCTAACATGACATATAAAATGAAAGGGACACAATATAAGCCACGTGGCACATTGTTACAGGACTCTGATCGTATGGATGTTTGTCCTATCCCATGGTGGATCTACAAACCAAAAATCAGCCCAATTAGTGATTTATAGGCTTTGGATTGGATGTATATTCATGGGCTGATCTCAACTGTGGGAATTTGAGCAGTATTTGAGGTACAAAGATGCAACACTTACAAATCACTAAGCAGGCTGATTTTTGGTTTGTAGGTCCACCATGTGATAGGAAAAACATCCGTACGGTCAGAGTCCTAAAGCAGTGTGCCACGTGGCTATATTGTGTCCCTGTCATTTTAGATCTGTCAACGGAGCCCGACCCTAAAAAGAACACACACAAAAATTCATTAAATGCCTTTTTTACTGTATTCATCTATTATTAAAGGAGTGCATATTTGCACACCCCATTTCCTGTCGGCGTAGAATCTTGGTCGGGGCACACCCCAAAAAGAGATCTCTCTCTCTCTCTTAAGATGAGTAAAACTTGCCTGACCGGCGATCACCCACAAGATGAGCCACAGTGCACATTTTTAGAGGACACAGACCATATGGATGTTTGACCAATCCCTAGGTGGACCTACAAACCAAAAATCGACCTGATTAGTGATTTCAAACGTTTCAATCTTGTACCCCTATGAATGGTTTATAAAGCTCAAATTTCCAATGCAAAGTGGGCCCTTGCGAGTTGCGCTACGTACTTTTAGAGAGGTTTGAACTCAAAACCTCTCCGAAAATGCTATATGAGGAATGCAAGAACCAATGTGCCAACTACCAATTTATGTCATAAAGAACAGATCAACAAATATATTATTATTTTAAATTTTCAAAATTTTTTTATTGCAAAATGAACTAAACTTTAAAACACAAATCCAAACAGACCCTAACATTATGTGTAAGAAATAGGTGGAGCCGTTGATACACGACTCTGAATCAAAATTTTGATGTAGAAGTCCCTCAAATTGCCACTTGTCACACTCTTCAGGAGCCCTTGAATGCCAGGCTCACTTCTTGGTGGACCTACAGAACAAAAATCAGTGTGATTAGTGATTTCTACCCCCACAATTGAGCACTTTTCATTGTTGGCTTCATGAACAGACCTATGAGTTGGTTCCAAGCCCATGATAAAAAAAGTACTCAAATCCAATGAATAGAAACACCAATCATGCTGATTTTTGGCATGTAAGTCTACCAATATGTTGGCCAACATTCACCAGGACAGTGGGGCCGAATAGTATGACACATGTCAATTTGATGGTCTTTTGCATCAAAATTTTTATGCAGAGTTTTTCTAAAGAGTCGTGCTACCTCATGGATAATCAGACAAAATAATGTGTAGTTGAGGCCTTTGACCCTTGGATTCAAGAGATCCATGGTCCACGAGGCAACAATTATTTTACTGTTTGCAGTTGTTGCCCCATGGACCATTGATCTCTTGGATCCAATGGTCAATGGCCTCAACTGGACATATTTTTGTCCAGTTATCCGTGAGGTAGCATTTTCCTTTTCCAAATAGGTGTAGCTCTAAGCGGTTGCCGGTTGCAATCCATTTTTTGGTCACTTAAGTCCCCTCATCTCAATAACTCAACCCTTTACATTCAGAACTTTAAAACATAGTTGCCATGGGAACTTGTCAAGTGTAGGGTAGAACTCTGCGGACTGGCGCTTCTCAGCAAAGTTGCTGACCGACCACAATATGAGTCATGTGGCACATTCTTAGAGGATGCTGTGACCGTATGGATGTTTGGCCAATCCCTAGGTGGAAAAATCAGTCTGCTTAGTTATTTCAAACCTGTTGATCTTTGTACCCCAAATAATGGTCAATAATGCTCAAATTCCTCAATTAAAAATCAATCCATGAAAATGACTCCAATCCAATGCTTAGGATTGGGCCAAACATCCATACGGTCAGAAATCTATAAGAATATGCCATGTGGCTCATATTGTGGTTGGTCAGCAAAGTTCTACTCTCAAGTGCAGAGGGTCGAGTGATTGAGATGGGTCACTGAATTAAGTGACAAAAAATGGACTCCCAATCCACCGGTAGCTACTTGATGGACAATCTGGAATCTGGATTTACCAAGCCAGGAAAATTGTGGATCATCCACATATAAAGGAAAATTCGGAATTACATGGAAGAGATCTGGAGTGTAGCTGCATAAAAACTTTTGCAAGAATTACCATAAAAGTCGTAGTTACGAGCACGTTGGTCATATCTGACCGTAGAAAAAAAATTCACTCGATTTAGTCATGCTTTATGGCTTGGTGGACCCATAAGTCTTCTTTGGTTACTTTTACTATTAAATATATTTTAAATCAGAATGAAAAGATGACAATGCCCTTATCCTTATCCTTGACTGACACTGGTACAATTCCTCGTTTACGATACTTGAAGAATTAATTCCTTTGAAAAACTTTTGACATCCGTTTCACCATTGTTACTGGTTCAATTAATTCACTGAAACTAAAATGGTGTTGGTTCAACCAGTTTGAGCTCAATACTCAAACTTGAAATAAAATATCGACTTAACAAAATGGTTAGAGAAATAGATAAGGTATTGAGAGTGAAACGGAGCTTTAAACATGTCTTATGAAATAGAAATAGTCAGGGAGACGAAGCTTTGCTTGTAGATTTTAAGGTTTAGTATTCGAACTGAAAACAAAATCTTGAAAATTGTACTGATTCGATCAAGTTTAACAATTTCTTTAACAGAATTTTGTCTGATTTATTATTGTACTGATTCGGTTTCCAACGTTGATACATGGGTTCTTCTTCGTTGAGATGCATTTTCTTATTATCTTTTCATTATAGTCTAACTGTGTTAGTGTTTCAACTAAGTTGAACTCAATACTCAAACTGTAAACAGATACATACATCATGAAAATGGTACTGGTTCAACCAGTTTTGTGAAAATGGTATTGATTCAACTGGTTTGGGAAAAATGATACTGATTCAATCGGTTTGGGGAAAATGGTCCTGGTTCAACCAATTTCGTGAATAGCATTACTAAAACTTGAGAGATGATTCTTGCTTGACGAAAATGAAAGTGATAACCATCTTCTTCAACTTCTTCCTTGAAGATTCTTGCTTAACTAAAATTAAAGTAGTAACCATCTTCTTCAGCTTCTTCCTTGTTCCATCTTCACCTTCTTCTTTCTTAACTAACCCTTGAAACCAGTGTCACCTTCTTTATTCACCTTTAATGGCACATAGACAAGTTGCAAAGAACTGCAGAGGATAACAGGGATGCTATAAAATAGATGACTAGAAGAAAATCTTTTAAACTTGCATTACCTTCATCTTTCTTCACCTTAAATGGAGTATAAAAGAGTTGCAAAGAGCTATACAGGAAGAAAATTGAGGGAAAGAGCTGTGAAGTAAGAAAATTGAGGAAAAAAGCTGTGGAGAACAGGAAAATGGAGGGAAGGAGCTGGACAAAACTGACGTTCGGTACTGTGTCGTCAGTCAAACCTCAAATCAAATGAATCTATCAATTCAAACTGATATTAGCTGGAGGGTAGTATGGGTATTTCAAAAGAAAGGCCTTAATTGGCAGACAATTAAACCAAAGTGTCCATAGTTTTGTACAGGGGACTAAATGGTCGGTATTTTTATAAATATGGACTTAAAAGTAATTTTCCCAAAACTTTTTCCTTCCACGAATCCCAATACTAAAATACAAAAGGGATTTTAATTTGACATACCCCCATGTTATTTTTAAAATTAGACCTACCCCCATTTGAAAAAGCTGACATACCCTATGACTCGGTCCACTTTCATTTGATTAGTGTTGAGCCGAGTTGACTAACAAATTTTGTATTGAAGGACAAAATTGCCCTTGTCTTCAGGCTCAGACAAGGGTTTTGGTTTGGGCCAAAACCCAATTCCCAAATCAAACATGAACAGAGGAGATTAAAAATTAAAAAACAAACCAATGTTGGTAAACCTAGAGTTTTTATTTTTTATTTTTATGAATTAAGCAAAGATTGAGACGAAAACCCCCATAAAAATAGATAAAACTCATGAAAGAATACGATTTCTTTTCATATATTTTATTGTAGAAGAATGAAAATTTAAACTTGATAGAATCCATCTTTCCAAAATCCATGTCTTAAAAGCTTAAAATTTAATTAATTGCTTACACTCTTGTTTTTCATTTTTGTTAATGAAAATTTTAGAAATAAACTTATATATTTTATGTGTTTTTTTTTTAACCTTGGATTTTAAATTACCGAAAATTTCTTAAACGAAAATATATTTAACTGTATTTACAAAAACAAAAACAATTGTCTGACATTTACAAAAAAAAGTAACTAAACACCCTTTGAAAGGGCGTCTTTCCCTGACAAAATTAAGGCTGACAAACACCATTTTTAAAGGGCATCTGTACCTAATTGCCCAAAGAGGAATAAAACTTCTGTCACAATATTGAGCCACATGGCATAGTCTTAGTGGATGCTGACTGTATGGATGTTTGGCCAATCACTAGGTTGGCCTACACACCAAAAATAAACATGATTAGTGGTTTATAAGCGTTGGATTGAAGTTACTTTCCTGGATTGATTTCAACCGTAGGAATTTGAGAATTATTTGATTGCAAACATCCAAAGGTTGTAAATTACTAATTAGGCTGATTTTTGGTTTGCAGGTCCACCAAGGGACTGGCCAAACATCCATATGGTCAACGTCCATTAAGAGTGTGCCACGTTGCTCGTATTGTGACAGAAGTTTTACTCTTTATGGGCAAACGCCCTTTTAATGGGCGTTTGTCAGGTACAGACGCTCTTTAAAAGGGCGTTTGTTAGCCTTTTTCAGCTTTAATTTTTGTCAGGGAGAAAAGCCATTTCAAAGGGCGTTTAGTTTTTTTTTTTTTTGTAAATATCAGAATTTTTGTTTCATTTTTGTAATTAATACATTTAAAGTTTTATTCGTTTAAGAAATTTTTCGTTTAAATTATTGCCGGAGTGGTGGTCGGCTAGCCATGAGTCTTCGGTGGGTTGGTCGTCGATGATGGACAGCCAACCCATTGGAATCTCTTGGCTGGCCGTTCATTTGGTGTTTGGGTTTTGGCAAACCCTTTTTCCAAAAGCAAGGGCATTTTTTTGTCATTTAATACGAAACTAGGAATCAATAGCCCATGCTTAGCACGGGCAATGAAAAAAAATATATATTAAAAAAGTTCTTTTTTTTATGTAAAATTATATATTTTATATATATATATATATATATTGTGTGTTAAGCATGCTCGATGCAAACGTTTGGGAGTAGGTTTTTGTAGTTTTGGTCAGCAAAGTTCTCAAGTTCTTTTTCAGCTCGAATAGAGAATTTCTTTGTGAATCATTTTTCACTTAGGAACTTTAGTTTAGAGCACATAAAAGCATGCCACCTGACACAATTGTTTGTGCCCATTGAGCAATGAATAAGATTGGACCATCAAAGGACCTAACCCAACAAACCAATAATGAACCTTTGATGATCTCAAGTCGATTGGTTCAAATTTTTTGATGGCATGATTTGTGCCTTTTGATTTGTACATTTTTTGTGAGTCTCAGATTGAATGGCTTGAGGACCAACTCCAGCTGTCACCGTGTATCATCGCTCGGCCCCTTGTTGTGGTAGATCTATTATGGTCCCTTCACTTTTATTCTTACTCTGATTCTCTGTTGGACAGCTTCGATTATCTTGGGGTCCACTGGTTGACCGGCCACATCCGTTACATAGAACACATTGAGCTCCATTTCTGTTATTGTGGAGATGTACGCCCTCGTCACATTCATCACACTCTCTCGAGAAGCAATGTGTGATTTAATGCTTAGCCTCACTCACTTTGCACACCAAACACCCCACCAAACCTTTGAGTTTTGCATAATTGAATAACAACCAACCGAATTGAGGAATTGAACTGAGAAATGAATTTAATCTAAAAATCCATGAATAATAGCGATAATACCTCGGATGACATTCTTTCAATGGCAGCTTATAAGCATTGAATCACACATTGCTTCTTGCCTTTTGAACTAATTGGAGTCCCATCTGTATGCCTTTTGTAGAATTACTACTATAAATTCAACCAAAACCAGATAAATAAAAATATAAAATTGAATTAAATTTTGAAGAAAATTTGAAAATAATTAAGAACTTAAATATTTATACCTGATTTGCTTGGCCGCTTGCTATCAATCATACCATGGGATACGACGTACTGTAAACAATATCAAATAACTACTTTTGCCTATCCTCACATTGCACATTACCAACAGAGCATCCCCATTATGCCCACTGAACAATAACGGCAGATTTGCCCAATCATGAGTGCACATTCATAAATTAGAAATGAGAAAAAGCAGGAACATCTAGAGAGAACATCACAAACAAACCATTTTAAGTTTTTCATCAGTGCCATATGAAACTTTTCTTTGCTTCTGTTGCTGCTTAATTGCCCAGATTAGAAATGGGTTTGTTCCATTTTGTGTATTGTTTCTAAAAAGCTTTGTTAAATCTTAAAACAACACCCAAAAGGGAAACCGATGATGAGACCCAAAACCAATTTTTCTAGCCTAAAACTCAATGCAAGCCATTCTCCTCGTCTCTGTTGCTGCTAGCATAATCGTAAATAAGAGAAGGCAAAAAAAGAAAAAAGAAAAACCCAGATGATTTCCTCTTTTGATCCATGGCCTGAAAGTAACAGAAATTGAAGAAAACGAAGAGAAATTTATAATAGAGAAAAAAGTTACCTTATTTTTATTTTCAATGATTATCAGGTCCATACCTTGCTCTTCCGCGGTGTCTGAGAAAGTAAAAAAACTAAACAACAGCAAAAACGCAGAAGATTTCCTCTTTGATCCACGGAATGAAAGTAAGAGAATTTATAAAAGATAAAAAATGTACCTTACTTGTAATTTCTATGATTATTAGGTCCACATACCATGCTCTTCCATAGAGTCTTTTTTCAAACATGGTTTCAAGAACTCTTCTTTGCTCACGTAGCATTTTTTCGATAGCATGTTTGTCGCATTTCTTCTTTTATGAAAGTTCACTTATGACTGAAATGCATGATACATTGAATTGTTATTAAAAATCTGCCTAACCTTTTTTCATGAGATTGAAGAGATCCCATTAGTTCTTTCGAAGATAAATCCTTTAGATTTGTAGATTCTTTAATAAAGCAACATGTTCACACATTTAAAAGGAACATACAAAGGCCACTTGATTTGCTTGATTTCTGGCTTGATATCTGGCTTACCTTGACTGATAAAATCTGATCCTACAAACAAAGAGATTGGACTACGGCCATGAAAGTCACTTTAGAGGAAAAAAAGAAGCTTGCATACCCTTTAAGTAAAAAAAACAAACCCACAAAAATTATATAAACTCGTTTCTGAATGTGTGAAGCATTAAAAATTGGTTTTTATGTGAATTAATATTATGAATTCACTTGGAAAAAATAAGGCATGTTGGATTTTGCCAACAAATAAAGCAAGGCTTCTCGGATATCTCTCAACAAAAACCTTTAATCTCACATTCGAAGCATGAAAATGGAAAAAAGAAACCGTATTAATTGAAATACCGTCCATTTCTAATCATAGGTGCATAACTACGAACTCAAATTTCTTTGAACTGTTGGTGGGAAAGATCAAATCATTTGAGGTTTCATGTTGACAGTTAATGATGATGATCAATGCAACCAAATATTGCAAAATCAGGAGTTTTCTTAATTTGAAAAGATAAAAACGAAATTGTAGGAGAGCTCAACATACTTCACACAATTGGGTGAAGGCTTTTAAAATAATCCTTCACAATTGGGTGTCACCTTTTTACTTCAAAATGCAACAAAACCTTGTGATTTAATTGTAGCTTAGTACAATCACACAGAAAAACGTTTCCAATGTCTAGTTCAATATTGACTCATTCAATTTCCACTTGGAAATATCTGAGATTTAATTTTCCCAATCAGCTCTCTTATTTCAAACTGTAGCCGTTCCATAATCATATTCTGATGGATGACATATTTTTAAATAATTCTCAATGTTTAGCGTTTTCATACTTACAAAAGAGCTCAACAGCCGGTTCGAGCCTTTTTGCTTTTGAGAAATATTGTATGTCCCTTATTCAAATAACCTCGATTTCTTCTATTTTAATTTACTCATATCAGCAAGGTGAGAGTGGATGCAAGAGCATCCCCATGATCGATGAATAGGAAATGGAAATAAGGAGGTCAGATAGGACAATACTTGGACTCCCCATATCGAAGAAGCAACTCTACAAAAACATGATTGAAGCCCTAAAATCATTCAACAATACTTCAAAAACCAAAACCCATGAAACATCAATCAAGAACATAAATTTGTAGTATAAATTCAACCCTATATTTAGCCAAATTTATATTGTTTAGTGAACAAACAGAGAAAGACGAATGATGAAGAATAGATGGTACCAACTCCTTAATTACCCATTTAATAAAATTAAAATTCACAATATAAGCATGGAAGGGAGACTAAAAATCCAATAACACTAATAATGTTGGATTGGAGATTTTTGGTTTGTAGGTCCACATAGAGATTGGCCAAACATCCAATCAGCCAGAAGTCTCTAAGAATATACTCCCAGTTCAATTTCAATTTTGGAAGGACATGCATCTCTAGAATTTCCCATCAATGGGTGTTGCCCTAGGGTTAGACTGTTGTTGTAGTCTTCGTTTTTTTCTTTTAATCATCGCAGTCCTGGATAAGCCTAGATGACCCATTCCATTATAGTACAGGCCCTACAGGGTATTGTTGTGCGTATGCATTAAAATCAATGCGGGCCATTAGATGGAGCATAACTAAAAATCAAATAATTCTGAGTGTGTGACTCTTAGTTCGGATGGTTCAGATTTATGCATTTGTGTTTTAAGAGAGAAAAAAGAATTTTTGGTTGGTGGGCAACATGTAGGGTAGTGAGATCAGATAACTATCTTAAAGAATGTGATTAGATTGGAAGAGGTAAATAAAAAAATAAAAACAGAAGCAAATCTATATACAATTAACAGAGAACCTTAGAAACAAAACCTCTAAGCAATTGGAGGGGTTTGGGTGGACCGACCTGTAGAAGTTGCCGCCACTTGAGAGAGGAGAGACTGAAGCAGAAAATGTTTCGTTATAAGCCATTTTATAGACATGGTCGACAGAGAGGCCCAAACACTTTCACACCATAAGTAAAGGTCAATATCCAACCTCTGTAATTTGTGATCCCATGATAGAAAACCTAGTAGAATTTATGTATATATTGTCTTCTCGCCAGACTTTTGTAGCCACTTGAAGTTTCTATATGGCAGGTCTTGGCCAAAGATCAAGATGGCGAACGATGTTAAGCTTTGAAATAGGGTATGAATGAAGAAGAGGATGCACCAGGCAATGGGGAAAGGAAGAGACGCGGGAAGGAGATGTGTTTTGGAGAGACGGAGTGGGACCGTGGGAGAGTGAGAGTCGTACGTTAACATTGGGAGAGATGTTGGGGAGTAGGGGTATTTTTGACAAAAACGGTGGAAAAAAGATGGAGGGAGCGCCACCTCAGCAGTGCCGAGCTTTAGTATAGACTAGGAATAAGAAGCCCGTGCTAAGCACGGATACAGTTAAAAATAAATTTATATGAAAATAAAGTTTTACTGTATGTATAATAATATCTAGAAATTTATTTTTATTATATTTTCATTGGACTTATATGTTTCTCCCATTCTAAGGAGATTGTAGAGATATTAGAGAGGGATACGTTTTAGGTGAGTTTAACTTTTCTTAATAAAAGATTTTAAATATGGAGAGAGGGAGAAGTTTTAGGTAGGTTTAACTTTTTTTCATAATTTATTTAACTGTTAGGTAAGTAAATTAAACTGAGAGATTCAAAGGATGTAGAGAGATTTTTGGGATGCGAAGAGAGAGAGAGAGACGTTAGGGATCTCTCCATGCAAGTGTTAAAAGTACCTTTGGCTTTATTTAAATTCTCAAAACACATTTTAACTCTTCTCCACCGAAATCCCAAAAGAAAAACTTAATTGGCTGGAAATTAAACCCTCAATTTCTTTAATTTCGTTCAGAGATCCAGAATAATATTAGATCCTAACAAAATAACATAAAAATCAAAATCACAGATCATCATCGTCATATGTAAAAAGAAAAAGAAATTTCATATGTAGATAAAAAAGCAAGAAAATTGAAAATATAAGATAAACATTTCCTCTGCAAAGCAACCAACACCATGGCCTAGTCCAAATCAACTGTAAAAAAAATTCTCATGAAATTTAAAAAAAAACTCAAAATTTATACAAATTCCAAAAAAATTAAAAAAGAACTCAGGGATTATTAAAGAATTTTTTTTATGCCCACCCCTCACAATACGGCACACTATTCGGGCCACCAACTTATGGATGTTTGCTACACCATAGATACTTGTTACATAAAATTTACTTCATAACGACTTTCTCTGTAATGTCTCATAGAGAAATTTTTTGCTTCTTAGATCCATGCGTCAGGTTAAATTGCCATGTGGCAGACAATTGACCGTTTGGATGTTTGGCTCATCCCTAAGTGACCTACAAATCAAAAATACCATTGGATTGGGGACCCCAAATTAATGATTGAATCCCACGGTTAAAATACAAGCAAGAAAAGGACTAAAATCTGACGGTTATAAACGGTTAATTAGGCTGATTTTTTGTGTTTAGGTCTATCTTGGGATAGCAATTTGGCATACGGAAAAAATTCGGGACGGGAATAGTACAAATATAATCCGTTTAGAAAATTTTGTAATACAGTAAAAAATGGTCAAATAAACGGAAAACGGGAAAAAATAGTTCGAGAATAATTTGTGTATAATACGATTTAGTATCAAGTGTTCGACACCAAAGATTCGTGTATATATATGTATATATGGTCTATGTTTAGGTGCGGCCAGGCGCGATAAAAAATCACCTAGATCAAAATTTTAACATAGAACACTTTTATAGACCATTGATAGTATGGATTTTAGACCCATCCCCAAGTGGACATACCAACCAAACATTAGCATGATTAGTGCTTTATATCCATCACATTTTAGTCTTTTTCATGGGTTCATTTTTCAACCATGGGACTGGGTCATTATTTCGAAGTGGGTACAAAGATCCAATGATTAAAAATTAACAATCAGACTGATTTTCAACTGAGATTGGAGATCGTCCAGATAAAAAAAGAGTCAGGACATTGATCTCTAAGATTGGAAATCATCCCACACATGCTGAATTTGAAGTATTATTGGAAAGTTTTATTGAAAAAAATTGAGTATAATCCGTACAATTCAATGTATACGTTGTTTAAAACATTTTCTCAGAAAAACTTACTATTCGGGCATAATACGCGTATAGTACGCAGAATTGCTATCTTGCCACAAGACACAGTCAATCGTCTATTTAGTAGTGTGCCACGTGGCATTTTGAGATGCTGTCGGATACCTAGAGAAGGAAAGAGTAGGAGCATTGGGCTTGGTGGGGCTTTGGGCCAAGGAGATCAATGAATATGGGTAATGGGTTGTTGTAGCTATGGGCCTGCGCTCTTGCAAATCAATTGAGCCCACAAAATAAATTGTTGTGGAATCCAATAGATCAAAAACAAAACCCACAATAGTACGTCTTCTTCCTCAAAGGAGGAGATGAGTGAGCATGCCACCACAGCCTTATGTGATGGCAGACATGGAGGCAAAATAGCAGTTTCTTACCACGACTTTTTATTTCTGGTTACTTCATATTGTGATTACAGGGTGCCGATCAAATTCGTCCAAAAAAAAATCTGATTAAAGTGATTATACAGATCGATTGGGAATGTTGCAGTGCTGTATACGCGTCAATTTGCAATAGTTGATCGCCCCAAAAATTTACTTCATATTGTAACGATGATGTATGGGATTGCAGCAACGGTGGTGCTTTCAATGTTGTCCAACCATTACAACGGTGTAATTGACGTTGTTGATTGGGCTGCTGCGGTCGATCAACGAAAATCAGGGGACATTCAGATGTGAATGATGGTCAGCAACAATAGAATAGACTCGGTGTTGCTGTGTTGCGATGTTGATCGTGATTGTTTCCCTAAGAAAAGGAAGTGGCACGGTCAAATTGGGAAGAAATAACAAAATCGAATTTGTAAGAGAGAGAGGGAGAGAGAGAGAGAGAGAGAGAGAGGGAGAGGTATCTGGACTTGGAGGCTGGAGAAAATTAATCAAGCTCGAGGTCCAACTCTTTTTCTTTTTCCTTACAACTTGCAGTTCTTCTCCTCTTTTTCCTTTTTCTAAGAAAATTTATAGGAGAGATCAGAAACGTAAAGGTGGGTTGGGAGAGGAAGCGTTTTGCAATTATTTTGATCCAGCGGGAGGGGTTGCTGGGAGGCCTTCAAAGAAAGATCTCTTGGGGTTGGGGGGAGACAAAGAGACGTCTTTGGGGAATGGGGAGAGATTGTTTTGGTTGAAAAAATCAAAAATAGAATAGAGATGAAAGAGGAGAGAGAGGTTGCTAGTGTAAATATATTTTTTTTTTTGCTGGTAAGGGTATTTTTGGAAAAAAGCTGTAAAAAAAGATAGAGATAGCGCCAACTCAGCAGTGCCGAGCTTTAGTATAGATAATAGATTAGTATAGATAATAGATTGGGTAGTCAACTTGGGTCAACACTGGTCGAATGATAGTGGATCGAGTCATAGGGAGTATGTCAGCTTTTTCAAATTTGTCGGGAGATGTTATGTCAAATTATAAAAATAACATGGGGGGTATGTCAAAAATTCCCAAAATAAAAATGTGATACACGTATGAAGCACGATACTTTGGATGAGGTCACGTGGGACCCGCTCAAGCATACGGACCTGCCTCTGCAGAGATGAAATGAAATGACCTAATAATAAGACGTTCAGTAACCAATCGTGTTATATAGCAAGAGCCAACATACATCCACGCAGATTTGCGCAGCAAGCTTCAGCCATGGCGTTCTCTACTTCGTTCTCTCCTTCCTGCAGCGTTTCATTTAATGCAGCAGCTGTGCACAATAGCAAGAACAAGAGCTTCTTCGTTTCTCGACACTGCCACGGCTTATTCCTGTCGTCTTCTTACCTCTCCTTCGCCGGCGCTGTTCTTCGACGCTCTTCGATTTCCAGGTAATTTTTTTTTTTTTTTTGATTTTTTGTTTCTGCATTGGATCTTGTCTGCACTTATTTATAGTTTCGTTTCTTCTGCAATTCGTTTGATTTCATTAAGAATTCTGAGATAGACCGATAGCCTTAATGCACATTATTTAGTGGGTTGGAGTTTCTAGAGTTTTCTAGACTTTTAGGGTTTCCTATTAGCGGTTCCTAAACTTTTGTTAAATTCGTGTTTGTTTGCTCTCTGAGTTTTTTTTTTTTTTTTTTTTGAGTAGAATCTTGGGAAGTGATTTGGGCACCATAAATGGGCACCTCTCCTAGTGAAAATACAAATATGTCCTTAAATGCAGTATGAGCCCGAGTTTGACGTCCCCTGGTTTGAAGTCCCCCTCCCAAAATGCTACATGGAGCACTCTTTAGTCTTTAGGGCCCACTGAACTTATGGATGTTTGGTCCACCTCTTGATGGATCTACACATCAAAATTCAGTTTGATTAGTGATTTCTATCCTTTGGATTTTAGCATTTTAATATCATGATTTCTGGCCTTTGGATTAGAGCAAAAATAATTACGGATGCTGTATTCAAGGATTTAAATTTCATTTTTGACTGGGTTTCGGTCCAGGTTGAAACTGAAATTTCAGGTGAAATTTTGAAAAAATAAAAATAAAAAAAAAACAAAATTTAAGCTGAAAGATTTATTAAAATTCCTTATTTATAGGAAATTAGAAATAAATCTTATCTCTTTCTTCTCCACAATCCCTAAGATAAAGAAATCTTAATTTATGCCTTAAATATAGGAAAAAATCTAGTAATCATCTCACTTTTTATTTGAATCACCAAAATTTTAGATTTTGTGTATTTTGGTTTTGGTAGGGGTCGAAACCAAAATTTTGGCTCGAAATTTAAAACCTTGGCTCTAATATAACTGTTAGAAATCATCGATCAAGCTGATTTTTGGTACGTAGGTTCAACCTAGGGTGGAACAAACATCCATAAGATCAGTAGGCCATAAAGGGTGCTCCACATAGCATTTTTGGGAGAGGAAAGGGAAAAAAGTATTTTCTTAATGCATTATTGACCATTAGTTTTATGACTTTTGTTTAGACTTTAGAGAGTGTCTTGAGAGCATCTCCAACGGTCTCTTCTTCCCTATCTTCAAAGGTGTGTGTGTGTGTGTTGGGGGGGGGGGACCATTTGAGGAGGTTGAAAAGTAAAAAACTGCATTGGTTTTCTCTTTCCTTGTGCAAAAGTTACATTTATTTACCACTGTGCCATGTTTCCAATTAAATGGCATCACCCCCCTATAATTTTGGGACACGTGGCACATATTTGGACTCACTGACTGTATGGATACGTGGTTTATCCCTTGGTGAACATACATACCAAAAATAAGAATGTTTGGCAATTTGTATACATTTTCAAATTGATCATTTTTTATATATCGCAATGGACGATTCCATCGTTTATAGTCGAAAAGAAGAGTCACAAGATATCTCGCGGTAACAAAAATGTATTGTTCTGAGGTGGGAAGACCATTTGAGGAGGTCAAAAAGTAAAAAACTGCATTGGTTTTCTCTTTCCTTGTGCAAAAGTTACATTTATTTACCACTGTGCCATGTTTCCAATTAAATGGCATCACCCCCCTATAATTTTGGGACACGTGGCACATATTTGGACTCACTAACTGTATGGATACGTGGTTTATCCCTTGGTGAACATACATACCAAAAATAAGAATGTTTGGCAATTTGTATACATTGGATCTAATGACTTGAAATAGATTTAAATTCAATGATTAGAAATCAACATTAATAAGAAAAGGTTAAATATTAATGGTACAAAGGGGAGCAAGTATTTCTCTTGTTGAAATAGTACCATTAAGGAATATGTGGCATTTCTGTAATTTATATCATTGGCATTATGATAAGAAAGGAGGGCATTGTGGTCTTTGAACAAATGCGAAAGCAAACCCAAAAATGGGTAGAGTTATACGTTGAATTGTGATGCAATGGGATTTGGGGACGCCATTGAGAGACGTTTTCTCCTTATCCCTCCCCAAATATTGGTAAGGGTGGTAAATAGAGAGGTCATTGGAGATGCTCCGAGTCTCAATACTTTGACCCAAAATGTTGAACCCTAAGCACCATATATTTCTCTAACACGCGTCTCATGACCACATTACTACACGGGCCCACCCGAGAGATTTCTTAGGTCAAAAATCAATTTATAATTTATAAGACAATTTTCACCCTCCAAAGGAATAAAGTAAAATTGAATTGATGAAATCATCTGATCATATTGATTTTTTTTGCCCTATAGACCATTTAGGTAGGGTCCATTGAATGTTCTATCCTGATCCTACGCATGGCAACATTAGACGAGGCCCAACCCTAAGACGCTACGTAACACAATCTAACCCTTAGCTAGTAGGAGGATGAGGTTTGGAGGTAAGGGGAGATGACGTACAAGAAGGCGTAGGGGCATAACGTCCCGCATGGGGCCACAGGCACCATTTTGTCCTATGAGGTCATGTGTGGTCACTTCGTAGAGTTGATGTTGACATTCCCATGCCCTTTGTCACCTATCCGGAGTAGGTGAGTGAACCGTGGAGATGATGTCACCTACACAGCATGCACAAGGAGAAATGGGGTCCATTCCTCAAGGCCGTATCTAGAGGGAAGAATCAACAATCCCTCCCCCCCCCCCCTTGATCATATTGATTTTTTTTGCCCTATAGACTATTTAGGTAGGGTCCATTGAATGTTCTATCCTGATCCTACGCATGGTAACATTAGACGAGGCCCAACCCTAAGACGCTACGTAACACAATCTAACCCTTAGCTAGCAGGAGGATGAGGTTTGGAGGTAAGGGGAGATGACGTACAAGAAGGCGCAGGGGCATAATGTCCCGCATAGGGCCACACGCACCATTTTGTCCTATGAGGCCATGTGTGGTCACTTCATAGAGTTGATGCTAACATTCCCATGCCCTTTGTCACCAATCTGGAGCAGGTGAGCGAACCGTGGAGATGACGTCACATACTCAGCATGCACAAGGAGAAAGGGGGTCCATTCCTCAAGGCCGAATCTAGAGGGAAGAATTCCCTCCCCCCCCCTTCGAGCATAAGTAGTACCCTTCCCCTATACAAGAGAAGAGGGGGATGGGACATAGATGTCCTCTTTGTCTTTCACATGCTGACACGTGTAGATTATACTATTATAGACTTAAATATAGTATTAACTATTTATTTTGTTTAGACTGTACCCGTCTTGAGTCTCAGTACTTTGACCCACAATGTCGGACCCTAAGCACCATATATTTCTTTGACACGTGTCTCGTGGCCACATTACTATATGGGCTCACCTGGGAGATTTCCTAGGCCAAAAGTCAGCATTTCTAATAATTTATAAGTAACCGATTTGTAGACTTTTCCTTGGAGCTTTATAAGACATTCTTTCACCCTTAAAAGGAATAAAGTAAAATTGAATGGTGAGATCATCCGATCGTGTTGATTTTTTTTTTCACTATAGACCACTTAGGTAGGACCCATTAAATGTTCTATTTTGTTCCTACACATGGCAACTGTAGACGTGGCCCAACCCGAAGACGCGGCGTAGCACAATCTAACCCCTAGTAGCATGAGAGTGAGGTTTGGAGGTAGGGGGAGATGATCTGCAAGAAAGCGCCATCAAGGATCAATATACATCCAACAGTTGCATAAACGTCCCACATGGCACCTTTCTTCATCCTATAGGGTCATGTGTGGTCACTTCACAGGGTTGGTGCTGACATTCCCATGCCTGTTGTTACCTATCCGGAGTAGGTGAGCAAACTACTCAAAATGCACAAGGAGAAAGGGTGTCCATACCTCAAGGCCCGTGCTGCATAGACACTTCCAACCAGCGGACGAATCGCATGTCCATACATTTGGACACAGAATTGGACACCGACACGCTACATACACTTCGATATTTGAATAACTAAAATATTCATATAAAAAGTGAGATAAGTAATAGATTTTTCCTATAATTAAGGTATAAATTAAAATTTCTTTATCTTAGGGATTGTAGAGAGAGAAAAAGATAAGATCTTGTTTCTAACTTCCTATAAATAAGAAAAAATCTTTTAATTATATGTTGGACCTATTTGAATAATTAAAATATTCAACCGAGTTCCCGAATCCTATTTTTGGGGTTTGCCGAGTCCGACACCTCGTATCCTTGTCGGATTCTGACACACGTGTCCGCATCCATGCAAACAGCTCAAGGCCATACCTAGAAAACGCTCCTCCCAAAGGTCCAAAATATGGAAGAAACAAGTGTTTCCATGATGACGGACAGTATTTTTCTCGATCGTTGTATTTTACTGTCAAATCAAACCCAAAATCTGCAAAAGCCAAATCAACGATTTATGTATAGTGCAAATATGGGGTCGAACCATAGAGAGGGGTGAGAAATAATGAATCAACTTGATCAACCAAAAACAATTCTAACAAAAAAAAGATTTATAACTTATATTTAAGAGAATGAATTTTTACCGGTCATCAATAGAGGTTGTCAATCTCTCTAATGACCGGAAAACATTGTACTTTATAATCAAAACTAAACTAAAAAAAAGAAAAAATTACAAGAAGAACAAATGAAAGACTAAAAGAAATAAATAAAAAAAGAGAAAAGAGATCCGATGCTAATCGAAGACTGTAGTCGGGAAATGCGTGTAGCCGAGAGATATGTCCAGTCGGCCGGAGAGCAGCCAAGAAAAGAACTCCCCCCATCGTCTAAGATGTGGTCTTTTTATAGGCTATTGGGCATCCATCCCTTCTTAAATTAGAATTGAATCATATCCGTTCATCAAGGTTGGAGATCAAAGATGTAGTGTTGCCAATCACGTCTAGCACTTGCCTTATGTGTAAATTCATCTTCTTCATTTAAAAATGCAACCTTCCATGTGTAATTAAAGAAATCTTATTTCTTTCTAAATATCTTATAAACAAATATTTTCTTTAATTGATAGGCCATCTTTTTTCATTTCTTTGTATTTATTTTCCTTCTTTAAACAATTGCTAATCTTTTATATTTCTATAAATTTACATATGTCTATTCCGTGAAGATTATTTCCTTTTATAAATCTAATGTCTGTAATCTTTTTAGGTCCGAATATTGGCTCATATCTTGGCCCGTCAATGTAGCCCACCATTTTGTTCATATTTGGGCTTGATCTCGTGGACTTGTACTTTGCAATTCTCCTTTAGGCTTTGGGCTTGAGAACCTATATGCACAAAATGCAATAAATTGATATAAGCCCATAGTTAAAATCAAAATTATGAGAATTGTACTACGATAATCCCGAAATGCCATAATACTCATGAAATCTTCCTCAGCGGGTGATTAACACGAAAAATATGATAATTCTTCAAGGAAAGCAAGGAAGAATTGTATAAAATGACGACTTATCGCACGACTCTACCACCTGGTGAAGTCGATACCCCTTTTGGGGCATAAATGGTACCCTTATACAAGGGAGAGGGGGATTGGACACACAAATCTCCCTCTCATGCTGGCTCAACGGACCTCAAACGGTCTAATTCCAGATTTAGGTGAGGTCAGGAGGCACTAATCCAACAATTAATTTTTCCTTATCCTTGCAATAATAAGTTAACTGACGAAACACATTTTGGTGACTCCATTGGGTGAGCATACATAATTAGAGGGCAATGGTTGACGCATTCCAACAACAATTTTTTTTTTTGATAAGTGTGTATAATTCATTGGAGGGGACCCCCCCCCCCCCCCCCCCCCCCTCGTCAAATAGCATTCCAATGATTGTTTGTGGCATTTCAACAATAGCCCAATGAGAACCTCAATGATTATGTGTGGCATTCGAAATGCTGCTATGGACTGTAATGAGCATGTTAGCAAAGCTCGTTTGGTGGATACAACTAATTAAGACTGAAATTGGAGGAGATATGAATGGAGAGGAATAGCCAATTGATGAAGGAACATGAAACCATTCTGTTTCAGGTGAATCCCAGTTGAATCATAGTATAACGCATGGCGAGTGTAGGATACTATCGCATTAAGCCTACACGGGCAGGATTTATGTTCATTCGCTCCGCTCGTGCGTGTCACTCCTTGCTTGCTGAGCGGCATACCGAATAGTCATGCATTAGTGGTAGGGTGGCATATTATTGCGCACTCTTGGAAAATCTGAGAATACCCAATTTCTCCGATTTGCATGATGCCGCGAAGTGAACATCCTACTCAGTGCTTATCTTTAGCCACCGCGTTGACCACCATCGTTCATGGAATATATGAGGCGATCAAACACGCGACCCTCACCAACTTGAGCATCATGCTATGGTTGTCACTCAATCACACATGAGTTGTCTTGGTGGGTCGGCTAAGCATAATCAACAACTCGCTAAATGTTGGGAGCTGCCCGAATAGATAGATGATTGTGTGTCCAATTTTCCTTGTAGTATGGAAGAAGGTGAAGAGATTCTGGATGCATGAATAAACAATGAAGTTGTTCGCTTCCCTCACGCATGAAAGGAGACCAGTCTTGTATATCAAGCTGACGAGCGATACTGTTGCGTCCATCGATTTGTAGGACACCTAACGTGGCACTATCGGGCATTGAGGCAACTTTTCGCTAATTAGTGTGCCAAAGGTGAGCTCAAAATTCAGGATGCTGCTGAAATCACTATCAACACTGATTCGCTACCCAAATATCAACATCACGTGCCTACCATCCATATGATCATCCATATTCCCATAGATGCCTCCATGCCTTGCGCCGCAACCATTTTCAAAGCCTCTGATACTACTAACCCACAATCTCTATTATCAATTGCCACGCGACTTCGACAGACTACACTATGCCAAAACTTCGGCACAATAGCTCGAGGCCACTTTCTCTCTAATGGCAATATCGGCTCAGCCACTGTACAATTAGTCTATTGATGAAGTATCCTCTCTCACAACCACAATGACGGATACACTTACCTGTAATGATTCCAATATTACAACACCTGTGGTCAACCATCTGTGCCTGCTGTATATTACGGCTGCTATCAATGGCCTCGAATTTAAGCGAACCTTTGTCGATTTGGTTGCCTCCCTCAACTTACTTTCCCTCGTCATGTTTGTCACTACCACATTGCCTGCCATTGTGTTACAAGATTACCCACCAGCATTTTCAGATTTAGCAATATTAGCCAATAGACTTTGGCTTTTATAAATGTCGATTTTACCATGGGACCTATAAGATCCCCTACTCAGTTTCATGTGCTCGAGGCATCCACAAGTTATCATGTCTTACTTGGTCGTCCCTGGCTTCATAAACACCGTGCTATAACCACACCCTTCTAAACGCGGTATCCTAAAGCATACCACACAAACCAAACTTATCCGATATGTTCGCTCTTGCGGTACCACTGTTTATCGCTTATGACCACTATCTTGTATGGCATGATGCATCGCAATATAGAAGATTATGTGTATAGTATTGTCGTAAAGTCTCGATCACAGGACACCCATCTTCTCACTTTATGGTGAGTTTTTGAGCATTCCCACTTTAAGGTAACTATCCACCTTTGGATAGTACCTTGACTTTCAAGAAGCTAATCTCCTTTTGAATCTTTTAATCATTGGGTCCCAGATAGACTTAGCTTTATAGCTAGCACCCAACGGAATGCCTAGGTATGAAGATGGGAGGCACCCTATTTTACAATTTAGACTGCTAGCTAGCTCCTCCAAGTTTTCCACATTGCCAACACAATACATTTCGCTTTGAGATAAATTAGTACGCAATCCAAATACCACTTTAAAGCATTTGAGAATACACCTTAGGTATCTTAATTGATTGTGCGAGGCTTCAGTGAGGCCCCAATAAATCCTCCAACTTTTGCTTTCACTGTAATCTACTAAGCCTCTGCCACCACAATGAACAGGAAAGGAGATATGGGTTCTATGTGTCAAACCTCTAGAGCTCTTGAAATAACCGACAGGAGAACAATTGACCAAAACAAAGAAGTAAATCATCGAGATGCAGACTAGAACCCATCTCCTCCATTTATCACCAAAGCCCATCCTACCAAGAGGATAGTCCAGGAACCATCAATTGACATGGTTATAGGCCTTTTCATAGCTCCCTGATTGTATTCTAGAATCAATACATTCATTTGTGATAAGAACACCATTCAATATCTGCCTACCCTTTACTAAGGTCCCTTGGAATGGAGAAATGACTGGTTGACTTATAATCTTTGAGGCCCCTTCTTTCTTAGGGATAGAGTGATAAAAGTGTTGTTGGAGCTCCAATCAAGGTAAGTTTTGTCGTAAAATTCCTTCACCATCCTCATAAAGTCACCTCCTACAATATCTTAACAACTCTAACATGGGCTAGAAACTATCAAGACCAGGAACTCGATCACCACTCAAGTCTTGAATAGCTTTGGAAGTCTCTTCCTCCTCAAAAGGCCTCTCCATCCAATCTCTTTGCTCCAAACTGATGCGATCAAAATCAAGACCATCCAAAGAAGGCCGAAAATAATCGGGATACGAATAAAGATCAAGTAAAACTTCACAATACTATCTTTGGTCATATCTTCATCTTCAATGATCGATTCATTCATCATGAGCCGAGAAGTATTATTACGTCTCCATCTAGCATTCACAGTACTATGGAAAAACTTGGTGTTCCTATCCTCGGCCTTAAGCCACCCACTGTTGGTTTTTGTCGCCAACTCATCTCCTCCAATTGGGCCAATTTGGATGTACTCATTTTAAAATTTCATGCAAAACACGTTTCCCACCCTCTTGGAGAATTGGAATGATTTCCACCATGAGGCCACAAGCTCCACAAAAACCAAGAACTAGAAGCCACATATTCTCAAATCTGAATGGAGAGGACTGCCTATAAAGACTACAACAATCAAGCAACACTGGGGAATATTATGAAGCAGGTCTGGGAACTGCCTCTTGAAAAACATCCAAGAAGTGGGATTCACAACAGCTAGAGATGAGAAATTTGTCCAACCTTCTCATAGTGGGGTTATCCTGATTATTCAACCATGTAAACCTAGCATCTCCAAGTTTATTCGTAGCAAATTAATCAGAAAAAATGGTGCATGGAGGTTCAATAAAGTTTTCCTTATGTGAGGCCATCTTGCTAGCTGTTTCTATTCATATTTTCTTGGAAGTTTGAGTTTTTTATTCTGTTAAAACTTTTGCTAAATTTATTAGTTTTAAATATCTACTAGTGATTTTTGCCTGTGCTAGAGCAGAGGCCATCTAAAATGTTTAGATAAAATTTAGTAAAAAATATTGGGTTAGTAATGATAATTATTGTTTTAAATATTTTTGAGTGAAGTATAGTAGAAGGTTTTTTATAAAAAAAAAATACAATCATCTGATTAAAGGGAAAAAATACAAACAAAATCAACACTAACCACCCAATTAAGATCAAAATAGATTATCTGAAAAATATTAAAAAAATATAAATAATAAAAATTAGGAAGAATAACAAATTGTAGATCCACCAAAGTGTGAGCCACACGTCCGTGGAGTCGGTGGATAGTAAATATTTTTGTGTGGACCCCTTTTCTATATGGAGCACATAAAAATATGCCACTTGGCATAGCTTTAGGTCAAACTGACCAATGAATGAATGATCCACTACTTGATGGACCTACTAACCATAAATCAGCATAAATCAACTTGATTGGTGATCTGTAGCCATTGAATCTAAGTACCCAAAGGGTAGAAATCATCTAATGAAAAAGGTTCGAATCCAAATGGTTATAGATCACAAATCGGGTTGTTTGTTCGTGTTTAAGTTTTTCAAGTGTCCACCTAAAAAATTCAGTCATACTGCAAAGGGTGTTCACGTGGCATTTTATGAGGGTTGAGTTCAAAACCCCGTGGACAGAATATTTTCTCTATAAGTTAATAATTTAATATTTTAAATTTATGGTCTTGGTAGCTATGTGGTCGGCCAATGGTGTAGCATTGGAGTTAAGAGTGTTAGAATGATACAACTTGATTTTCAAGAGAGAGTATGTGACAAATCGAAGATCGGTTAAGAGATAGTGAAACAACAACTCGAAATTCCCATACAAAACTGATGAATAGTATATTTATTAATCACATCCATCAATCATAAATACCAATTAAATAAAAAAATTGGTTATAAAAAATACACTGTGTAAACATTTATTTTTCAGTTTTACCAAATTAAAAATAGGGTCAGGATCAAGGTACACAGATTTTTACACAAAATTTTATACCAATTTTGGCCTAGCCACGTGGAAGAGAAATCAATGGCTGTTTGTTATTTTTGGTGAGGATGATTTTCTCATCATATAGATCACCCCTACAAAAATCAGCTCATTCTTAAATTTCTAACACCATCAAATGTGGGTTTGAAGTTAACGGTAAAAAATAGACGGTCCATAATTTTTCAACTTGTCAATCAGGTTACAAATATCACAATGATTTGAATTTTTGTGAGGGTGATCTTCTCACCATAGAGACCATCCCCAGCAAAAATCATCCCATTCCAAAACTTCTAATTTATATATTGGTCCCCGCCAATTTATTAGTATGAGATTTTTTGTAAAAATTTGTGTCCCTTGATCCCGACCATTAAAAAAATCTCTAATTCGCACAATACCCATCAAAGATTACCTTCTTGATTTCCAAAAGTTATTTCCTTCTCTCTCTCTCTCTCTCTCTCTACAGTTGTTAACCGTCCATAATCCCAAGGTGAACTTTGGTTTATGTGTGATGGTCTAGACTCTAGAGATCTGGAGAGATATGTTGGGTTATGGAAAGATTGTAAAATTTAGGAAGTTAGAAGAAAAAAAGGAGAATCGATTTTTAAAAAGTTAAAATAGATTTAGGAATGTAAAAAGGGTTGGAGATCTTAGGATAGGCTCAAGTTGGAAAGAAAGCATGTAAGTTTAACGACCAAAATACTGTAATAAGAGATCGTGTGGTTATAATCGTCAGATCACATTTGATTTTGTAATCATCACAGTTTAGGCGTCTAACCTTAATGTAGATGTAAAACCAAGTTACACAATAAAATGCCTCCTTGAACGCCATACATATATATTTCTGAATTTTTTAAATCTTATCCCACACCTACAATAAAAACACCAACCCACAACATTACATTCGATACATATGACATGTATCACACACGTGATACATATTCACCAAATTTTCACCACCCACGTCGATCAGTAGACATGATGCTGTTGGTTTAGAGTATTGATATAATGAACGTGGAGGTCTTATTGAGAGGTTCCTCGATAGGCTCTCTGATCATGCTATCTAGCTTGAGTATGAACCTGTCCATGTCGGGTCCTGGAAAGTAAATCAGGATCACAATCCCAGCCTCACCTTTGCTACTCCTGAGCGGTACATAGAAACATGTCAACCTAGGAATGACCCCTACATTTCTTTAATATCCATGTATACCAATTCATCTTGTCAAAATGAAAAAAAAAAAACAAAAAAAAATCTAAAAACAAATTATGGTCTCACTTACCTTGGGAATCCTTTGTTTATTTCTTTCTTTATTCAATACTTTCGCCATTACCCTCTCTATCAGATTTTTAAATTGAAGCACTTCACAAACAAAAACAACATATCAAAATACACCCATAAAACATGGCACCAGTAACAGTAAGACTAAGTAACAATAAAAAAGATGATATTGTAGAAGAACTGAATTAATGATGTTGGACCAACATACCTGAAGAGATGAAAAGAGAACCAACACCAGATCTATCAAGATTAAAAAATGATAGATGGGAGATGGAGAGGGAGAGGTAGATACGTTTTGGGTGAGGATATTTTTTTAGTACTCCAATATAATGGTGAGATTTTATGGGGAAGTAAATAGGAGATGGAGAGACGATTTATGAGAGGAAATGAGGGAGAGAGTTGTAGGAAACGAAGGGTGTTTTTTGAAAAGCCAAAAACATTAAAAATGGAATCTCCGATTTTGGAAAAGGCATTGTTGGAGTGTAGAGGTTTTGGAAAGGAAGAGGTTGGAAGGGGAAAGGTTTTTGTTGAGAAAAAGTCTAATATACCCCTTTCTTTTAATAACACTAAAGCAAGTGTGAAAGGGTTGTTTTTGGAAAAACTTAAAAAGAGGGTATTTTTGGAAAAAACTATGAAAAAAAGATGGAGAGAGCGCCACCTCAGCAGTTCTCAGCTTTAGTATAGATAATAGATTATTTTTTCATATTTTCATTTCTGTTGCTTGTTGAAGGTACACGAGCTTCTAATTTTTTTATTACTTCAAGAGCGTGTAATTTTTGCCTTTCCTGTTTCAGAATGGGTTGTGTTTCTGATCGGGGAAGAAGAGAGTCACCGCATACCCATGTCTTAGCTTCTATTGCAGGTCCTTCTCCATCCATATTTTATTTTCATACTATGTTCGAACTCTAGTGACAGGCTTGGGAAGGAAGACTATTTGTGCTAAGTTCATTTGTTAATACCCGTGTAACGTCTCCTGTTAATAGATGTTTCGCTGGACAACTCCATTGAAAAGGTTCATCTTCCCCAAGGTGACATGTGGTCTGTTCATAAATTTGGTGGGACATGTGTGGGCACGTCCAAAAGAATTCAGAATGTTGCAGATATAATTATTAATGATGATTCAGAAAGAAAGTTGGTGGTTGTTTCTGCAATGTCAAAGGTGACAGACATGATGTATGACCTCATTTACAAGGCACAATCGAGGGATGATTCCTATTTATCTGCATTGGATGATGTTTTAGAAAAGCACAGGCTAACAGCACTTGAGCTACTGGACGGAGATGATCTTGCTAGTTTCTTATCCCGGTTGCATCATGACGTCAATAACCTCAAAGCGTTGCTGCGTGCAATTTACATAGGTTTTGGAGCAGTCTCTGTTTATTTTTGCATATAGTTCATGTTTCTCCTCATTTTCATTCAAGTTCTACAATATCAGCTGTAAAGAAGCAGTAATCTTTCTTTTTTTCAAGTATACATATCGTTGCATCTGATCTTACTTTAATTGCATTTGGTCGAAGGCATTTTAAATGACTTGTGAACGAATTACAAATTGAATACTTTGTTCTGTGCCATTTTAGTTTGTGTTTAGCTGTATTTATACCTTGCAAGGCTATGCATATATTTTGTAACATTATGTTACATTGACAATTACAAATTGCTTGCAAATATCACCTGTTTTCTTTTGTATATATAAATATTCTGTTTGATGCTGTTTTTCTTGGTCGTCTCTTAGTAAGCTTCCAACTTGATTCTTTTCCAAAATATTAGCTAGTAGTAGTTGTAACCTTGTAATCATATTTTCCTTTTCGTATTTGCATTCCAGCATTGTTCATGGTTGCCTTAACAAACTAGTCAATGGTCCGTGGACTGTTGGACTGTTTGCATGAACAATAAGCTGTGTATGTGATTCAGGAGCTGAATCTGTAGGGTGCAAGTACAGTTAGTGCATCCCTACAGCCAGTGGCAGTGGCGGGGAGGAGGTGGGCAATTGCCCACCCTCAACTTTGAAAGTTTAAAAGGAATTATTTTTCCAAAAGTACCCTTTTGCCCACCCTGAAACAAAATCTTTTATAAAATAGATATATTCCAAAAATGCCCACCCTTGAACAAAATCCTGGCTCGGCCATTGCCTACAGCACCTTATCAACCTCCCCATAAGAGAAGTTGAATGGTCCCACCCACTTTGAGGCTGTTGTATAGCCCACTTTTTGGGTTTTTTTTTTTTTTTTTCATGTTTTGAATTGAATTTGGGTGGGGTTAGGAACAAGGTTTAAAATATCATTTCGTCTCGTTGTCTCGATAAGTTTGACAGAAAGAGACATCTCGACCAAAACGGAATGAGACAATGGAAAAAAAGTATGTCTCAATAAGTTAAATCATTTTCTAATTCTTTATTAGGCTATAAATTTAGTTTTGAACATTTATATGTTATAATAGATACATATATCATGAAAATAAGCTTTAAAATCAGGTTTAGTACATAAATTTGGCTTTTGGCACCAAACGATACATTCCCCTATCTATCGTCTTGGTACACTACTGGAACGAGACGTCTCGGCTGAGGCAAAACGAGATTGAATCGTGGTTAGGAATTAGAATGTTTTTGGTGTTTAGAGTTTTGTTTATAGAGTTTTTAATTAGTATGCTTGAGGCTTTAGCCTTTTATAAGAAAAGTTAATTTTAGGAAGTGTCTATGCAGGGTGTTCTAGAGCTCATAGCGGCGATAATAGAAGGTGGTTGAGGGTGTTTGGATTGCTTCTTCATATGTGGAGTCTGGCAGTGTTTTGTGCGGGAGATTCGTTTCCGTCAACACCTAAACCCTAAACTTATCCTGTGTGGAATGGGCCAGAAGTCAAGTGAAGGAATCTGCGACAAAACCTTCAGTAGTGCAGCTGTTATATGTCGGAATAGTTATCAGGGTGAGTATTTGGTTTGAGACTTTTCCGACAATGGGTTTTGTAACGCCCCAATTCTTGACATGCTAATCGAGGGTAAATGGATAACTTAACTGATCCCAAACATTTGAATACTAGGATCCATTCAATTGTTTTTAGTCTCCTTCGCTCGGTACGATCTATAGGGGGTTTCTTGCCTCTGTTTGTGGCTCAGATCTAACCCCCTATGTTAGCAATTGAATGGAACACACCATTCAATTTGTTGTTGATTTGAGGTTGTAGGGTTGATTACTGTTAGCGTTATAGTTGGATTTTTTTTGTTATGTTCTGTAAATGTGTAACAGGGGTGTCTCCCTAAATATTAATATTGTCCAGGGTTGATTGGAACTCTTTTGCCCTAATCGACTCCACCCTTCTCCTCTCCCCTCTACTCCTCTTTTCTTCTTCTTCACTTTACATTCGAACATGGTATCAGAGCCCTAGGATTCCTCGATTTCTCCCTCCCTATCACAGTTTAAAAAATGGGAAGAGGTGTATGCCTCGAGGTACAGAATTGAGGCTTAAGCCTCAGTTTAGGTGATAAATCCCTAAACCATGGGTCCATTTTTTTTTCCTCCAAAATACCACCTCTACTACTCTTCTATGTTTAAAACGACCTAGAAGGTCTATATTGGGTTATCCAAAACTCTTTTTTTAGAGAAATCCTAAATCTACTCTTTGAACCTTAGTTTTTTCCCATTTTAGAGATATTCTCCTAGAGAGCTCAAATCTTATCGGAATCACAATCCGTCACTTCCTACGGTTTTCTTGTGAGGAACCTCACCAAACTCAAGTAAGAAATTAAAGCATTGGAATTTTTTTGAAGTATGTGACCATATTTTGGGTTTTTGCCTTATTTTTCATAAATACATGTAAAATTTTATTATTTTTCCTTCTTTAATTGTTTTTTTTTAATAATATGATTGAAGATGGTGAGAGGGGTTTCTAAGAAACTCTTTTTTTTTCAAGCATTCCAGACAGCGTCACTCCTAAGTTAAAAGTTATAGCCTCAATTACTTTTATGCTTATTTAAGCTATTTTTTCACATGGTATGCTGTTTCTGATTTTTGTAGAATTAATTATATTGTTTTAGAATTTTTTAAGCACTTTTTAAACAAAAAATTGAGGCTTACGCCTCGCCTTACTTCCCGAACTAGCCTTTTTAAACTTTGCTCCCTATCTCTTCTATCTCTTTAACTGCAAGTTTCCTCAATTTCTCCCTGATTTCTCTCTAGCCGCAAGGTTCCTTGACTGTGCGATATCCCCAAATATCGCAGGGGTGAACTCCTAGGGTTACCACAAGCCTCCAAAGCCCTAGGGGAAGACCTCATTTGCTGCCACGAGCCTAAAGGGTGGCATAGGAAGGCTACCTCACCCCATAGAGTGTATAGGGACAGTCCCTATTGATGCCGGAAGATCCCTATTGCTATAACGCACTCTAGTGACTGCATGATTATGGATGGTGAGTTGCTACATGTCCAAGAAGCACTAGGACAGCATCTTGATGCCGTAGAAGCATGAGGAAAGCTTCGTGATGAGCTTGGCAAGTCATAAATGAGCATTGAAGGTAATGTTTCCTGGTTTCTTTGATGATTTATGTTCCTTTTGTGACTGCTGGGGGCTTGGAATCAATGTTTTTTTGGTATTCGTGGCTTGGAATCATTGTTTGGGTGTTCGTGGCTGCTAGTTTTGTGAGTCGTGGCTGCTATTTTTTGTGAGTTGCTTCAGTTTTGTGAATTGTCGATTGTGAAATTAGTGAATAGTAGTTGTCTGCATAGTTAGAGGGCACAAAATCCACATCCAGTACTACTGTGGTTAGTAGTGGGCCACTCTATAGTGTTATGAGTGAGAACCCGAGTCTTCAAATAACCACAGTAAAGCTGGATGGCACTAACTACTTGGAATGGGCACAATCCACGAGGTTGTTTATCAGTGGGAAAGGAAAAATGGGATACCTAACTGGAAAAGTTAAGCAACCGAGTTCAACTAACCCTGATTATGATCATTGGGATGCGGAGAACTCTATGGTTATGTCTTGGTTACTCCACTCAATGCAACCCCACATCAGTCGGGCATTTCTTCTTAAAGACTGCCAAACAAATATGGGATTCCATTTCCCAGACTTACTCACAAGTCAAAAATGTGTCAAGAGTCTACTAGTTGGAGCAGAGTCTCGCTCATCTGACGCAGGGAGAGAAGAGGCTAGCAAATTACTTTGCTTCCCTTTGTGCCATATGGGAGGAATTAGATCACTATCAACCCCTGGAATGGTACAATGTTGAAGATGGGGTATAGTACAGGAAGCATGTTGAACATAGGCGTATCTTCTAGTTCCTAGCTGGGTTGAACATAGAGTTTGAGCTGCTCAGAGTGCAAATCCTTAGTAGAGATGGGCTTCCACCTCCGAATGAGGTGTACTCCCTACATTCAGAGTGAAGAGAGTCGCCGAGGTATTATGGATCAACAGCTCCTCCTTGGCAGTGATAAATCAGCCATGGCAGTCCATCCATAAACCAAGAGGTGGACAACAATCTAGTAGTGCAAAGTCCAGCAGATACCCTTTAGGCCCTGAGAGCAAAGACAGGTCTAAATGCGACTACTGTGGGAAGTTTGGACACCTGAGAAAGAATTGTTGGGATCTTGGATGCAGTACAGATGATAAAGCCCGGCCAAAATGTGATCATTGTGGAAAAGTGGGACATTTGAAGCCGAGTTGTTGGGAATTAGTTGGTTGCCTAATCACATTTCCTCAGAAAGGGAAGTCTTCATCCGCCCATCATGCTTGTGTAGTTATATGTATGTAATATATCTATATATCAATATCTCTGTGTGTGCGTGGCTCAAAATCTTGAGATGTCTTCTTCTAGTAGGGTATCGAGACTATACCTAGAAGAATGTAACGTCTTGTGCCAAAGGCCTAATTGAATTACTAAAACTGGTTTAGGAACTTATTTTCATGGTATGTATCTTTTATAATACACATTAATGTTAAAAAACAAATTTGTAGTCTAATTAAGCTTAAAAAATAGTTTAATCTTATTGAGACATAATGTTTTTACATTGTCTCGTTACCCTCTCAATCGAGACATCTCATTTTGTCAGACAACAAGACTAAACAATATTTAAACCTTGTGTGTTTGTGTGTCTCCTTTTCTCTTTGTTTGTGTATTTCAATTGTAGAAACAGAAATTCATACTTTTTTTGTTTTAGCTGTAATATGTCACAGAAATATTGTACTGCACCTTTTCTGAATTAATCTTCAATTAGATATGTCTAGATAAGTTTTGAAGTGTTCCTTAAGGTTATGATGGTCTTGGGTTCTTGACTACGTAATCTGATCCCTGGTTACGGATTTCAAAATTTGGCTTCCCAGGTGTTATTTTTTGTGCAACATATCACAACTGACCCTGTCGAGAGCTCTACTAGTTATTAAAATTTTATTTGAATTTCATCTTTCATTAAGTTGTTCATTTACGTTCTTTTGAAGCCTAAGTTCGAACATTTTGTTGCTATTTTTTTTTCCTGTGCTGTAAAATTGCAAATTGTTATTCATTGTATTGATTGACATGCTTTATGTATGGCAGCTGGTCATGCAACAGAATCTTTTTCAGATTTTGTTGTAGGTCATGGAGAGTTATGGTCTGCTCAGATGTTGTCATCTGTTGTCAGAAGGGTAATGTTGTTAGTTTGCTGACTGATTTCTAGAGTATCTGAAGGTTTTAAATTCTTAAAGTTATCTAAATTAATTCCTTTTTGGTATAGCTTGGAATGGATTGCAATTGGATGGATACGAGGGATGTAATTATTGTAAATCCTACCAGTTCCAATCAAGTCGATCCTGATCTTTTGGAATCTGAGAGAAGACTTGAGGAATGGTTCTCTAAAAATCCATCTAAGACAATCATCGCTACTGGTTTTATAGCTAGCACGCCCCAAAATATTCCTACAACTTTGAAGAGAGATGGAAGTGACTTCTCTGCAGCTATAATGGGTGCTCTCTTCAGGGCTCATCAAGTCACAATTTGGACAGATGTTGATGGTGTGTATAGTGCAGATCCCAGAAAAGGTTTGAACTGTCCTTTATTAGTGTCCTTGGTCATCCCCAAATAGAATACTAATTAATATCATTATGGAGGATTGCATGTAGGTGAGAACTGTGCTTGACTTTAGTACTGGTGTACTAAAGATCTACATTCTTCCAATCTTGCTTGCAAAAACAGTTTTCTAAGTGATGATGATTTTCTGGAAATTTCTGAAATAACCTTAACATGGGATTGATTGGCATGCTAAATAGCATTTCTTATCTGCAGTTAGTGAGGCTGTGATACTCAAAACATTGACTTATCAAGAGGCCTGGGAAATGGTAAACTTGACCACCCTTCTCATGTGTCAAAATTGCTGCAACTCATTGAATCACAAATTTCTGACCATCAACTTTACCTGTATATGCAGTCATATTTTGGTGCAAATGTCTTACATCCTCGCACCATCATCCCGGTGATGCGATACAACATCCCAATTGTAATAAGAAACATCTTCGATCTCTCTGCTCCTGGAACAATGATTTGCCAGCCTCCTGCCAATGAAAATGGAGATGGCCAGAGGTTGGAGTCTGTTGTCAAAGGATTCGCAACTATAGACAATTTGGCCCTTGTCAATGTTGAGGGGTGAGCCATGTTTTCCAATACTCCAGTGATTCATGCTGCATGCCTTCTTCTTAGTTGGAAATGTCATGTGTGTATTTTCTGTTTTTTTTTTTTTTACAAATTCCAATATTTATTATGCAGAACTGGAATGGCTGGTGTTCCTGGTACAGCTAGTGCAATTTTTGCTGCTGTGAAAGATGTGGGGGCTAATGTTATTATGATATCCCAGGTACCTACTTTTTTTGTTACCCGTTTCATGGTTTTGTGATTTAGTATCTTTCAGATGCTTACTGATTGGGTCTAATGCAGGCTAGTAGTGAGCATTCTGTGTGTTTTGCTGTGCCTGAGAAAGAAGTAAATGCTGTTGCTGAGGCCCTGCAGTCTAGATTTCGTCAAGCATTGGATGCTGGGCGTCTTTCTAAGGTGCTCTAGTTTGATTGAACAGTTTCTGGCTATCTCACATCTACACCAGAGCATTGCTATTTTCTAAAAAACAACTGCATTGTACATCTGTAGTCTTTACCAATGTTTTAAAAAAAAAGTGATAGGCATATGTGAGGCTTTTTGCCTCCATGAAACAAGGCATAAGCCTCAAGGCAGTTTGAGGCGGAAGATTCAATTTGTATTTAAGAAAAATCTGTAAAATCCATAAAAATCATAAAGAAAATAAATCAATAATAGAAATAAAATACGAAATAAGAAAATAAGTTAGGAGCTCTTCTTTTGATGATTTACCATAAAGATTCCCTGAGGCAGGATTTTTAACATAGGCTAATTACTATGTGTTGTCCATGAAGCGCGGGGGGTGGGGGGGTAAATATCGTGGAAGAGTTCATATAGAGTATAGATATCATGGAAAAGTTCATATAGAGTATAAATATCGTGGACTCTTCATGTAGAGTATTGAGAAGTGCTTTCTCAAGACAAAAGAGTTATTGATTCTTCAGCTTTTCTTTGCAAAGATGTAAACAAGGAAATAAATTTCGCGAAATTATCAAATATTTCCATTTTCTAGGTTACTGACAGGAAAGAATACTTACATGGAAAAATGTTTAATTTCACGAAATATTTCGATTCGTGTTGAAATATTTTGCGTGAATAGTAAATTTCGATCGATTGACAGTGTAAATATGTATTATTTCGGTTGAAATGTTTCGACATATATGAATACATTTCGATCGAAGGTAAGAAATATCCCATTTGAGATCAAAACCGCCACAAATCCCATAATTGATCCATTTAATCCCTTTCTATATATTTTTTAATAAAAAAGACTAATCCATTGTAGATTTCTTGGTTCGCTGATAGATCGTGAGGACGAATCAAATCTCATTTAGGGTGAAAATTTGTGAACGGATTGAAAATCGTTTAGGGTGAAAATTTGGGGAAAACCCAATTTCATTGGTTTTACTCTAAACATCCATTACTGTGCATAAATTGATTATATGTTGCATAAGTTAGCCTGTTCTACAAGTTGGTTGGGTTAAATTTTTTTCCAAACAAAATTTAAATATTAAAAAAAGTAAGTAAATGTTATAAGTTAATAGTAAATAGGTTTTCTAAAATTATACATAATTCTAAGACATTAATGTAAGTGAATAAGGATTCGTTAATACCTTGAATTATGATTTTTTTTTTATAATTAGTAATAAAATAGTAGATACCTAATTAAATAATACATTGACTGATTATCAAATACCTGCCTCAACGTATTATAGACCGCTATGGTCATTCATTTCCACACTACATATGGTTGTATATTATAAGTCGATAGCTTATGCGTGTGTTTTTATGCTTGTTTTATCATTTCCCGAACTTTCCACAAAAGTTTTCATGACATTTCCATCATTTTCATGAAAAATTTATTATTTTCCACACTGGTCGAAATATTTCTACAAAATATTTCATTTTTGGGCTGGTCGAAATAAACCTCGAAACTGAAATTTATTTCCTTGGATCTAAAAATGACTCTTGCTCTAGACAGAGTTTCTTGGTTGCTTCTCTTGAATTTAGCTAAAGCATTTTGTTGATCCTGCATCATGCAAAACATGGGAACATTCAGATTATCACTGTAGTTGTCATGCCGCAAGTTTGATCGGAATCTAATTAGATACCTCTTTAATTCAAAGTTCGATACACCACTATTAGAGTCTGATTTTCGAAGTAGCTTCTTTTTTTCCCTTTTTCTATTTGCCACTCTCAGCATTTATGTTACTAGGCTCATCGAAGTATCTCCCAAGCTGTCTAGAAAGAAATTGATATAAAATTTTGGCTTTCAGCTCAAAACACTTATTTTTCTTTTTTGAAGGGGTAGGTTTGAGCTTTCCAGGTTGTTCAAAATTCAAACACACTGGGGTGGGTATGAGGTTGCTAATATACTCAGGTTGTTCAAAATTCTATCCCCCCCCTGGGGTTCAGATGCTGAAAAAATAGGACATGAGTATTGCAATGTTATTCGTTGGATATGGCTCCACTGTACTGAAATATTATATTAAAAAGAATTTTTGTAGTTGTACAACTATTTTAAATATTTAACAATAAGAAATAAAGAAGTGATATTTTCAGGCTGCTTTAATGCACATGGACCAAAATGCCCATGAAAAGATGACTTTAAGATTTAATTCATTGGCATTTTGGTCCATGTGCAGTTAAAAAGTAAAAGTGGCCTGGAAATATAATAAAGGAGTGAAAATATAACTTCCCAAAGAATATATTTTGAAATTGAAAATAAACAATAAAAAATTAATCTTGTTTTTTTAATAAGACACCTCAACCCATTACCATAGCTGGCATGTGGCATCCATACTCATACCTGGGTAATATGTCATGAATAATGGAGCATATACAGCTGCTAGAAATGTAATGCTGTGATGGGTCAGTGTGTAAATTTTACATCCCATTTTTTCTCCAGATCCTTTCCTTCACTCGTGCGAAAGCGAAAAGAGTCATTTTCATAATGCCTCACACAAGATTGTGACAGATGACACTAACAGATTGTTGACTGCATGATTGCACTAGCCCAGAAGATTACACCCATAACTTAAAGGTTACCAATTTGTATCACCCACCACAGATTGGATTGGGCTATATAGCTTCATTGAGCATATTGCATTTACAGTATGATCTATCACTAAATAACTAAAGCAACATTCATAAAACCTATGTAACAAGGACACTGACACGGGTGTCGGTGTTTGACACGGATACGAGGTGTCCGACACGGCAACCTAAAAAATTCCGATACGGAGACACGCCCGTACATATATTTATTAAAATATATTAAATTATATGAATGCTTAAAATTATTAATAAAATAACACAAAATAGAAAATGAAGTAGAAAATATTTATTAGTTTATTATTGTATGGAGGATGGAACACACCAACTTGCTTTTAGAAATCAATTTTATATTAAAAATTACTAAAACAAGGGGTGACACAGCCATAAGTGTCCAGATGTGTGTCGGGAAGTGTCGACACGCGTGTCCAGGTGTCCGACACGGCAAAAAATCCTAAAAGTGGAGTGTCCTTGTTACATAGCATAAAACTAATCTGTTAGTGTCTCAATTGGGTTTTATGGCCAACTGAAGCATTAGTGTAAGTGTGTAACATAGTTTATAGCTTCTGAAATTATAACATCTTAAGCGCCGAGTGTAACCCCACGACATTACCTTAAGCATCACTCCGAAGTTTTTCCTTTTTTAGCTTTTTTCCTTTGTTTTCTCGACTGTATGAAAGCTCTTTTCTTGAAGTATAATTTCTCATCGCTTGATGTCACCTTCATCATCTTTTCTGCGATGTTCATTTCTACACACCTTGATTTTTTGGAGGGTAGGATATGAGGGAATTATAGCATATGGTCTCTATTATTTCTCAGTTTTGGGTCCTTTTTGTGCTTGAGCCTAATAATTGGGGTCTCAAATTGGGGTATTATCAAAATGAAAAGGGGGTATAAAATTAATACTTGTGAACCACTTATAAACTCGTCATCCTGTAGTGGAGGTCATATTTCATAACTCGCTATTCATTTCATTGGCCACACCATCAATCTGGCTCAGTTATCATAGCTTGTCCATTTTCACTCCAGCTCATTCTGAAAACTCTCGATGATTAGAAAGTCTACCAGATCTCTTGATTTTCTTTTCTTGTTTGTTGTGAGATTTCCAGCATTTTCTTTCCTCGTTCTTATGCATGTCTAGTTTCACAGTGGGCCGTAATAATTTCTGGTTTCTTTTAAGGAAGACATGCTTATCTTTTTGCCAAACATTTTTTCGCCATTCATTTATTTTGTAGTCTGCATGGTTTAAAGTCTTTGAGTTACGTCTTGGTTAGTTAGAAAACGAGAAATCTCGACCGAGTGGGTACAAGACAAACCGAGACAATGGCAAGACAAACTAGGGAAACGCTGAGACAAACCTCCAATGTATCCGGTCACCCCCTTGGCTGAGACATTCTGAGACGGAACAACACATTGAACCATGGTAGCCAGTGTGTTTATGAATACCTTGCTCTTTTTAAAAAAAATTCTTGAATCTCTTGTTCTCTTGGGATGACCATCTAAGTTCAGTCCAGTGCAAATCTTATTTTTCTTTCCTTAAGATTACTTGTCATATTGCTCATATTTTTTATTTAACTTGTACTAGTCTTTTCTCAATAAAGGAGAGAGAATAGCATAGGTGACTGCAAAATATAAATGCAAGATAATCAGGACAGAAATTCTATTTGCAATCTATATTCCACATAGGATATGCAATTACAAGGTCTGGCATCATCTGATATAGACTTTTGCAGTAAAAGGGGTGTGAATCTATTTGTTAGTGCGGGTTCCATTGTTTTATGCTCCCCCAGTGGTGCAAAGACATCCTCTGGTTGTTGAGCAACCTGGTTTTAAAGTCCAACAGAAGAAGAGTATAATTGATATCAGACATTCTACCTTCGTAGATTTTATTCTTTGCCAACGTTTGAAATTCATCAATATTCTGCTCTGTTTTAATATTTCATTCAATGAGTTCTTGTTTCTTGCTTTTGTTAGTCCCTTGTTCATTAATTTGGCTCTTGTCAGGTTGAGGTCATTCCAAGCTGTAGCATTTTGGCTGCGGTTGGCCAGAAAATGGCAAGTACTCCTGGAGTTAGTGCTTCTCTTTTCAATGCACTGGCAAAGGTATTTGAATTCTAAATTTCTCTCGATAAAATTAATATGCTAGTTTGTTAAATTCTTCACATGGATAGTGGTTCCGTGCATTTTCCATGTGGTCGAAATTTTACTACCATATTGCCCTGGATGGTCAAGGTTGGTACTTCAAATGCTTGGAGTAATTTTGACAGAAAAAAATGTTTGGCAGAAATTTCATATTTAAGGTGTGCTAGTTCTTCAGCATCAAATTATTATTACTTGCTTTATTTCCTGGCTGCTCGATTCATAGAAAATGCACGGTTATTATCTTGCAGGCTAATATAAATGTTCGAGCAATAGCTCAAGGTTGCTCCGAGTACAATATTACTGTTGTGCTTAAGAGAGAAGATTGTATAAGGGCTTTAAAAGCTGTCCATTCAAGGTTTTATCTCTCAAAAACCACAATAGCAATGGGCATTATTGGACCAGGATTGATTGGTGCCACCTTACTTGACCAGCTCAGGGATCAGGTGCGTCGTTGGATGGATTCTCTTGTTTTATTTATCTTTTCCTTCCTACAGTTATCTCACTTCACATGTTATTATGATTCTTAAATAACTTTGGAGTCTGGACCGAACCAATCTCATCCTTAAAGTCATTTGAAAGATGTACAACAGGAGTTCGTAACAGGAGGTTTTTTCACATTTATCTTTGTACGTATCAAGGACATAGTCATCTTAGTTACACTAGTTAAGAAACATACAGTTTTCAAATCTACATAGCATTACAAAATTAATATGTTCTGGTAGATGTGTGTCCTTGCTATTTGATCCACAAAAGTTTTGTGAAACAAAACTAAATAGTCTGGGAGAACTATGTTGGTTCACATGGTATAGCTAACAGTCATAGTCAAAACTAGATGTGTGTGGTCTGGAGAACACCCCGAAAGAGTAGGAAAGAGAAAGCATTAGGAGCACCCTTTTAGTGGGAGGGCGGGCTATAAATTGCAGTTTAATAAATCCTTACCTGAAGGGAAAAAGAAGACATTATTATTCAGGGATCAATTGCAGTTTGAAGGAAAGAGAAGACATTATTATTCCTGTACTATACCTGAAAGCAATGATGATTTAACGAGGGAATGATTCACTGTGATCCCAACTTCAACTGGTGATCTTCAAACAAAAGATTGCGATAGATCGGATGTTTATGATCATCAAATGAGGTTGGATTGGTTTTAAGCACGGGACATATCGTAGGTGGGACCCATTTAACGGTGTGTCCCTAACCCTAAGGAGTGATCTACAATTTCCTTGATGATAAGTGCTCATATGTATGGAATATATATGAGCATGTGCCTTACCTATATGGTATATTACAGTATAATGATCCAAATCTGAATGATTCAACTCGGATAATCTGAACAGTCCACTGTGATACAAAAGTTACAGCAAGGTCATGCCTTGGCCTTGGACTATCTTGAGTCGGATTGAGTGATCCAACTTGGGAGTTGGGATTGTTCGAAACCTAAAACCATGCTACAAGCAATTTAAAAGAAAATTGTAAAAAATAATTAATTACTTAAAAATACTTGAAAGGAAAAAGTATATCAAATTCTGTTTGTATACACAAGCATCATCATATATTGTAACACTTTTAAATCTATAATCTACAAGTAATTTAAAAGAAAAAGTAAACAAATAATTTTAAGCACTTCAAATAATGAAATTAAAAAAATCAAATATGACACACACATCAAATTTCAGATATACTCACAAACATCATCATAAACTCTTAACATATTTAGATCTATGGTCTACTAGCAATTATAAAGAAAAAATTAAAAAAAAATTACGAGTCTTTTAATTACTTAAAATTTAATGAGAATTCAAAATACAATTGAAAAAAAATAACAAAATTTTGATTGCAAGCACAATCATCATCACATACAGTAACCAACTGAGATCTAGTATACAACTGTGTGTTTAGGAGAGCTGGAAGGGTTTGAAGTGGCAACTAGGATATTGGTCATCTCTCACCTTTAGTTTGCCGATGACACTTAGTTTCCTCGGACCGAAGGTTTCTCAGGTTAGATTTCTCAGAGGTCTTTGTTACTTTGAAGCGGTCTCAGGGCTTCGGATTAATTTATCCAAGAACAAATTGTATGGAGTGGGAGAGGTTGGGAACATCTCGGTCTTGGCTGGCATCTTAACTTGCAGTATAGATAGATTCCCGACCACCTATTTGGGCCTTCCTCTTGGGGCTACTTATAGATCTAAGACATTATGGGATCCGATGATTGAATGCTTTGGGAAAACGCTAGCTTCTTGGAAGTCTTAGATATCTGTCGAAAGGGGGTAGGTTGGTGTTGATCAAAAGCATCCTATCCAACTTATTTAATATGTCTCTATTTCAGATTCCAAGGAGTGTGGTGGTTACCTTGGAAAAAATCATGAGAGAGTTCTTATGGAGTGGTAGTACGGAGGCTCATAAGATTCACTTAGTTAGGTGGAATAGGGTGTGCAAGGCTAAGGACAAAGGGGGTTTGGGGATTAAATATCTCAAATCCATGAATCATGTTTTGTTGGGAAATGGTTATGGAGATTCGGGGAAGAACTTACTAGTCCTTGGAGAAAGATTACTGTAGGCAAATACGGGGCATCTTGCTTTGGATGGAAGAGCCACGGGGTTAGGAGTCCGTATGGATGCAGTGTTTGGAAAGGAATTTTAAAGATCTTGGGAGTTTTTGCAAGTGGGATCCGATTCGAGGTCGGGTCTAGGAGTAGGATCAGATGTTGGGAGGATATTTGGTGTAGAAACAATTCCTTCCAACTGGATTTCCCAGAGTTATATTCCATTTTTTAGCGGAAAATTGGTTTATCAAGGACTGTGCTCAGGAGGAAGGGAAGGTTGAGGGATGGAATTTGGGCTTTAGAAGAAATCTCAATGATTGGGAAATTGAACCTTTATCTAGATTACTATCTTGGCTACAAGATATCCAACTTCGATTTTTCGAACCCAGATAGGAGAGTCTGGATATGGACTAAGGGAGGAACGTTTTCGGTCCGATCCTTCTACGAGGTGTTACAGGATCATGATGGGCCTCCCTTTCCTGTGGCTCAGATTTGGAGATCCAAGATTCCTACCAAGGTGGCGTTCTTTGAGTGGGAGGCATCCCTAGACAAGATATTAACTGTAAATCACTTGAGATCTAGATGGTTCATTTGGTGTACTATTGTAGCATGTGCAAATCCAATGAGGGAATCGATGGATTATTTTCTCCTTCATTGTGAGGTGGCTAGGGAGGTCTGGTCTTCATTTTTATCAGAGTTTGGTATGTATTGGGTGATGTCGGCAACCCTTATCGGTTGGAACTCCCAAGCTTTTTCATCAAGAGGTAATATCTTTTGGAAGATGCTCCCTCTCGCGATCATCTGGGACCTTTGGAAGGGGAGAAATCTGAGACTATTCAAAGGCAACAACAGACAAACTCGAGTGACATTATTCTCAACATTAAGGGATTGATGTACCTATGGTCTAAGGTATTTGTGGAATGTAAGGGTCTGTTTTTTTGAAGATTTAGTGTTTCAATGGGATGTCTTATGTATGCGGGAGGGTAGCTAATAGGGACTGTAATGTTTCTTTCTGTTTGTTTTGCTGCCATATAGTGTAGATCACATCTCGACCTCTCTAGATTCGGCTTTCCTATTTTTGTTTCGACCTTCAATATAATTTACACTTATAAAAGAAAAATGAAAAGTAAGAAATAGATGTTCTTACACTGTGGATCATTTGAATAGTAGGGGAATGTAGCCGAATAGATGTTCTCTATGCATATCAAGCACATAGTCAGTAGATCATCTGTTGATCCATTGCCCCTATACTTATGCTATATGGCAGATCATCTTTCTATTTCGCATTTACTCCGTGTTTCTGGAACATGTGATCAATTTAGTCCAAGGAAATTCACAGAATGTTTTTCTAGGGAGAGGGCGATACTTTTGATGTATTCTTCCATTTTGCCATCTTGTGGGCTATTTGGAAAGAGGAACTCGTGTATTTTTGAAGACAAAGAAGAAGACATCCCTAGGGTAGTGTTGAGAGTTAAAGCTTTTTTGAACCTCTAGTCTTCTTCCTCTCCAACAAGGAAATAAATTGTGCGAAATTATCGAAATATTTTCATTTTCTAGGTTACCGACAAGAAAAAATACATACATGAAAAAATGTTAAATTTCACGAAATGTTTCCATACATGTTGAAATATTTCACGTGAACAATAAATTTCGATTACTTGACAGTGTAAATATGTATAATTTCGGTCGAAATGTTTGACATGTATAGAATGATACAAGCAGCATAAAAACACACTCATAAGATATCAAACCAAAATAAACAACCATAAGTAGTGTGAAAATGAATGACCGTAGCAGTCTGTAATATGTTGAGGTAGGTATTTGATAGTCAGTCAAGTTATTATTTAATGATAACTATTATTTAATTGCTAATTATAAAAAAAGTCATAAATCAAGGTATTAACGAGTCCTTAGTCACTTACATTAGTTTCTTAATATTATGTATAATTTTAGAAAACCTATTTACTATTAACTTATACCGTTTACTTAATTTTTTGAATGTTTAAATATTTTTTTGGGAAAAAATTTAACCCAACAAACTTGTAGAACTGACTAAGTTATGCAACATATAATCAATTTATACACAATCATAGATGTTTAAGGTAAAACCAATGAAATCAGGGTTTTCCCCAAATTTCAAATTTTCACCCTAAATGATCTTCAATCTTAGTAGAAATCCACTGTAAATACATCATAGATTCATCTATTTGATGCATTTACAATTAATCTATCTATTTGTATCAAGCAATAATAGCAAGAAATTTTATACTTATGTATATTTCGAATTTGATAAAAACTCCAAAGCGATATTCGATTCGTCCTCATGATCAATCCGCGAACCAAGAAATCTACAATGGATTGGTTTTTTTTATAAAAATAAATGTATGGAAAGGGGTAAAATGGATCAAATATTGGATTTGTGGTGGTTTTGAGCTCAAATGGGATGTTTTCTACCTTCAGTCGAAATGTTTCATTTCCACGACAAATGTATTATTTCCACATCGGTCGAAAGATTTCCATTTACGGGTTGGTTGAAATAAACCTTGAAAACGAAAGTTATTTCCTTGCTCTCCAGAGTTAAAAAGATGTTTTTTTATTCTTTTGTGTTTAGATGGGAGGAATTGATAGGAGCTTCTATTCCTTCTTGAGATGTAGATAGCTCGTGTTTGTGGATCGCTTCTTGAGGTCTTTCCTAGATAACTTGTGGGGGGTTTCCCCTTTTATTATTCATACTTGATACTTATTAAAAAAAAATTAAAGTTTAAAAACAACCTAAATTTTTTAGACATGTAATCCTCTCGAAAACCCACTGTAGTCAAGTTTTTATGGCTCTGAACGAGGGATAAGGACGAAAGATGCGCAACTAGGTGATATAGAAGGTCGACCCAACCGAATCTGTTTGATCCCATCACTCGGTATGGACAAAGACATGTATCCCTCCCAACCCAACAAACTACGGTTTTCAAATCCGAAGTGCGCAGGAGCACACTTCAGTTTTCTACCCTGAGGCTGGCTCCTACTCGCAATGCGTTCTGGTAGTGTTGAGCTTCGCTTAAGGTAAGGTAGCTCTGGTAGATCATCGAAAGCACGCACAAGCGGCAAAAGAAGATCGCCTTACAGACCATCTCAAAATTCAGGTTCCTGAACTCAAGATTACATAATACCCTGTCCAACTTGCATTGCGTTCTCCTTTGCCCAAGGCTACTGTTGCTCCATGTGAAATTGCCATCGACTACGTTCATCTCCATGAGGCCAGCATGATGGATACATGCATGGAATTCAACCGTAATTGACAGAGCATGGGGGCACCACCCCTCTTATCGGCATATTGTCTAATGCAGTTAAAATCACCCGTCTGGTGAATGTAAAGAAAATGTTTGACAGGTTGTGGAAATTTTGTAAGGTAATCTTACCTTACTCGCACATCCGTTGATGAGGAATCGAAGTCGGGACATGAACGTCAAGCTCGTGAGCATCCCTCGCACCTCCATATCAATGAACAGCGAGGGCTGGTGGGAGTTGACCCCTCCCCAACGCCAGGGCAATTCTCCCTTGCCTTCTTGAGTTATTAAGTAATTTTACTCAACATTTGAAGTAAACTAAGGTGACTTACCTCGATTTGAAAAAATCATCAAATTCGGCCCTTCCTTTACAATTATTTGAAATACTCTTCAAATTTGATTATTTTTATTGGTTTCAATGATATCAGCGCTAAAACAATCGTGCAAGAGTACGTAGAGAGGTGCGATGGATCAGTGTCTTGGAATTTGGGATTTCGTAGGAATTTTCACGACTGGGAGATGGATCACCTAGCTTCTCTCTTATCTCGGATTGGAGAGGTTCCAGTTCTGAATCTGAAGGCGGACAGGAAGATCTGGAGATGGGAGTCTAAGAGCTCTTTTTCTGTGAGCACTTCTCTAGGGTTGACCAAGAGTTCCCTACAGGGTCTATTATTTGGGGGGGGGGGGGGGGGCGGTCCCATCGAGAGTAAAGTTCTTTGCTTGGACTGCCAGTCTTGACAAGATACTGACTGTGGATCATTTGATAAGAAAGGGGGATAATGATTCCGAACACGTGTGCTTTGTGCAAGACTTGTGAAGAATCGGTAGACCATGTGTTGATTCATTGTAAGTACACCTTTGAGGTGTGGCAGGTTTTTTCTCCCTCTTCTGGATCGATTTTGTGGTCCCAAAGCATGTGGGAGATTTGTTGTTAGGCAGTTCGGTGGGTTTCCTCAAGGGTAGAGGGCGCTTCCTATGGCGAATTCTCCCGTTAGCTATGTTATGAGCGGTCTGGAAGGAAAGGAATTCACGCATTTTTCACCGGAAAGAAGCCTCTATTCCTGACTTGATCCTGAAAGTGAAAGCTCTACTATTATTTTGGTCCTTTGTCTACTTGGAGTTTAAAGGATGTTTTTTCGAATCCTTTGTTTTTAGATGAGATGATATTTTAGGGGATTCCTCTCTTGCTGTTTAAAGAGCGGGATCTGCCTCTTTTTTGTTTTCCCTTGGGATTTGTCCCCTTTTAATGATACATATAATAAAAAAAAACAAACGTGCATGTAGTTTCTAGTTGATTGGAGGTGGTTTGGGGTGGTTTTTTATGAGATAAAGGGGGTGATTTCCAACCGCATACTATTTTTCGAAATTTAAAATATCTTTAGTTTGATTCATATTGGATGATACGGAAGATATTTTAGTGATACGAACAAGTTGGAATGATTCAGGGATAATTCCTTGCGAATAGCAATTCACTTGTGTATCTTGGACTGGTCCTGATCTGGTGTTGGATCGCGGGATTATCCAAGACTTTGAACCATGGGTCTAGTTGATTTAAATTCTTGAATTCCTTATTATGATGTTTTGTAATCCATATCAACCTGAATGAAAATTTTCCATGCCATCAAAACACCGGAGGTGTCCATTTTATAGTTATAGTTGTTTGGGAAAGCACTTTCTGATCTAATACTGAACTCTAGGCCAGATTTTCTCTTAGGGCATGTTTGGTACGTGAGAGAAAGCGTTCCAACAACAAATATTTAGCTAGACAAATATTATCGTGGCTAAATATTTGTGCATGTCAATATTTAGCAACGTTTGGTACGTGTATTAGCTAGCTTACTTTGTTTTCTTTCAATTTGTGTGGGTCCCACGTATCAAAGTAAGTCAAATATGGGTTAGGTGAGTGTGGGACTCACATTTTAGATCACAGGATCCAAACGGTCTCATATTTATCTTTTTTATATATTAAAAAACTCATTTTTATTGAAAATAGCGATTTTCCCGTGAGAAAATAAAATTTTTCCACCAAGGCTTATTTGGTGTGAAAATATTTACGTAGAGGGGGGGTAATCAAATGTTTTTCTACGGCGGCAGGTAAATTTGTGGGCTCGGCTAAATATTTGGCGCAGGCAATTGCGTGCCAAACACGCCCGAGCAAATATTAGTGCGCGCTAATATTTTATTTTCCCACCGTGGTGGCCTACCAAACATGCCCTTATTTACTTTGTAGTGAGCTAGTTAATGCTTACTATAGAAACAATGGCTGATTGTGAATCCTTGACATTATTTGTCAAGTTGCAAATAGGCCATGTTTTTACCGATGTTTTTACATGTTTTTAAGTTGGTGGATAATTTTGAACCTAGTGTCATGTTACATTCATCTACCAACTTGGTTGGATTATGAAATCATTATGAAGTTCAATGTGAATGTGATTCAATTGATCCATTGATAGTCGTCTACTACAGATCGAGCAAGCTTGATTTGTCTTAGATTTGCCAACTTCCTACTGTTGAGGAATGTCATTGAAATCACAATTGCCCATGTTATGGGACATATGTCCCATCAGTATGCTAAGCTTCTTGTTGGATTAGGCACGTTATCGGTTTCCATTTTCCAAATTGGAGTTTCTTGATGGCTCAATTAACATTTCATGTGACCTGGGCTGAAACTTAACTGTTACTAGTTCTCCTGTGAGAAGAATTTACATTTTACGCTTAGGGCCTGTTTGGTAGGCCACCGCAGCGGGAAAATAAAATATTTGTACCCGCTAATATTTGCCCGGGCGTGTTTGGCACGCATTTGCCCGCGCCAAATATTTAGCCGGGCCTGCCCGCCGCGGCGGGAAAATATTTGATCACCTCCCCCCCTGTGTAAATATTTTCACACCAAATAAGCCTTGGTGGGAATATTTTATTTTCTTGCGGGGAAATTGCTATTTTCAATAAAAATGAGTTTTTTAATATATAAAAAAGATAAAAATGAGATTGTTTGGATCCTGTAACCTAATATGTGGGTCCCACGCTCACCTAACCCATATTTGACTTACTTTGATATGTGGCCACACAAATTGAAAGAAAATGAAGTAAGCTAGCTAATATACGTACCAAATGTTGCTAAATGCATTCTCACTAGCTTGCCTATCTATTATATATCTTTATTCACGGTTTTGAGTAGTTTGGTGCTCATTTTGGAAAGATATATGAGGGATGTTTTGTGGCATGATAGGCAGGGTAATCACATCTGGTGGAGTGGAAAACAGTTTGTAGTCCCAAAGCTAAAGGGGGTCTAGGGTTTAAGAGTATCAAAGTAATGAATCTAGCCCTGTTAGGAAAACGGATTTGGAGGTTTGGCCTGGAGATTGAAAGCCTATGGAGGAAGGTAATAGCGAGTAAGTATGGGGTGCTCTATTTTGGTGGATTAGTGGTGAGGCTCGCTTTCCGTATGGATGCAGTGTGTGGAGGGGGATCTTGAAGGTTATTGTGAATTTCGAAAGAAGAGTTCGGTATGTAGCAGGGACGGGGAATAGAATAAGATTTTGGGAGGATTCTTGGTGTAGCGACACATATCTTAAGATCAAATTTTTGACTCTTTTCTCTTCCTGTGACGAAGTCTTGGTCAATCCAGGATTGTGTCCAAGGAAGAGGGGAGACATTGGAGTGGAACTTTGGGTTTAGGAGGAATCTAAATGATTGGGAGGTTGGGCCATTATCTAGATTATTATCTAGACTACTAGACGTACAACTCATCACATCGGATCAGGATAAGAGAAAGTGGATTTGGTCCAAGGATGGTACATTCTCAGTTCGATCTTTTTACGAGGGTCTATATGAATCAACAGGTTCTAAATATTCCATTTCTTTGGTATGGAGCTCTAAAATTCCTATCAAGATTGCATTCTTTACTTGGCTCTAGCCTCATTGGAGAAGATATTGATAGTTTATCATTTGAGAACTAGAAAGATCATAATCATCGACTATTGTGCGATGTGCAGACATCACGGGGAAAATGTCAATCATCTATTATTACATTGCGATGTAGCCAGGGTGGTATGCAATTCTTTTCTTATTGAGTTTGGGATGAGTTGGGTAATGCCAGGCTCATGTATGGATCTTCTGTTTGGGTGGCAATCGAATGCATTCTCCTCTAAGAGGAAGATTCTATGGCAGATGCTTCCTTTTGCGATTATTTGGTGTATTTGGAGGGATAGAAATCAGAGAACTTTCGAGGGGAAGATTCAAGATACGCAAGCAATCATTCTTAATATAAAGGGGTCGATGCTCTTATGGTTGAAGATATTCAAGGATTGTAGAGGGCTCTTTTTTGAAGCTTTTGTTTTCAGATGGGATGTCTTGTGTACTAGGGATATATGATGTAGTCTGCATCGTCCTTTTCCTTTTCCTTTTTGTTCTAAGCATTAAATCAGTTTTTAGTAGGTCACCTCGACCTCTAGAGCTGATTCCTTTGTAGTTTGTGTGGCTTTTGCCTTTTCAATACATTCTTATACTTATCAAAAAAAAAAATTTGTCTGGCTAAATATTCACCGTTGGAACTCTTTCTCTCACGTACCAAACATGCCCTTAATTTTCTGAAGCATGGTGGAATGGGGATAAGGGTAACTGAGGTAATCCTTAGATTCCGACTTATAGACAATGTTGCATGGATTCTTGTAAATGGGCAAAGTACCCATGTTGGAATCTGACACCGGACACTGTTGTAAATAAGGTTGTAACCAGAGTAGATGAAGGTTGTAGGGAGAAGAGGGAAAAAGTGTAATGGAGGCGTAAGAAGGTGGAGAAGGAGATTAGGGTCAGAGAGAAGTGTTGGGAAGATGAGAATGAGTTGTTGGAGTTTATGTAATACACCCACGTGGGTGTCTTCTCAAGTGGGCTGCGTCCCACTTCCCACGTGGGTGTTCTTTTTGGGTTATCACTATTCACGTGAATAGTGCTACTCTTTACAAAAGAGTACCCCATGGATCGTGTCGGTGATAACATTTGTACCATTTTTTATTAAAGGGGTACCCCAAGAAGATGTACTTTAAGGCCCGCGGATCTAACTTGTCCCTCGAAGAACGATGAATATGGACATAGCAAACACACCCAAAGACCTTTGGAGGAACAACGAAAGTCGGATAGCCAGGAACCAGGAGAGATAGAGGAGTCTGAAATCCTAGAACCCGAGAAGACATACGATTGATGAGGTAAGCTGCAAGTTAGACAGACTCGAACCAATAGTGTTTTGCAACCTGCATGCTTAACCGGAGAGCGCACTCAACTTCAAGAAGGTGATGGTTTTTTATCTCAGCAGTCCCATTCTGTTGAGGTGTGGAAAGGCATGAGGTCTGATGAACAATGCCATGAGATGCAAAGTAGGATTTAAGGCCCCCATCTAGGTATCTCCCCCCCCATTGTTAGAGTGAAGAATCTTGAGTGGTAACCATCTTATGGAACTCTTGGAAAATTGAGAATACATAATTTTTGGTTCGCGTAAGGTATACCCAAGTATAGCCGTTAAAGTCATCCACAAAGGTAACAAAGTACCGATATCCAAACAAAGAAGTCATGGGCGCGGGGCCCCACACATCAGAATGCACAATATGAAAAAGTAGTACTTTTATTCTCACTAATGGGTAAAGTAGAACGACAATGCTTTGCCAGTTCACATGTTTCACAATGAAAGAGAACTGCAGAAATAGAAGAGAAAGTAGGAAAGACACGGGCACATGACCTAGCCGGTTATGCCAAAGTATTAATTGGTATTTATTGACTCTACTACTACTATTGATGCTGGACTGGTGTGCAGATGAAGAAACCGAAGAGTCCGGGATGTATAAGCCACCGTCATCACGTCCACTGCCAATTGTCCGCCTCGACTGCAGATCTTGAAACACACAGTGAGAAGGAAAAAACGTTACACTGTAGTTAAAACTCTTGGTAAGACTATTGACGGATAAAAAATTAGCAGTGAATTGAGGAACATGTAAAGCAGAAAACAAAGAGAGAGCTGGTGTGGCATGAACATCCCCTTTGCTAGAGATAGAGGAATAGGTGCCATCAACTATCCTAACTTTGTCATGACCGGAGCAAATACCATAGCTAGAGAAAACGGAGGGCATACCAGTCATGTGATCAAACACCTCTGAATCAATGATCCATGAAGGGTTGGAAGGTATAGTAGAGACGAAAAAGCAGTCTTAGTACCTGTGAGCAAATGCAGATGTGGAAGTGGAAGCCTGACCATTGAGTTGGGCCATCATCCGGCGAAGCCGCTTAAGATCTGCAGGAGAGAACGAGTTTGTCCTTATAGTAGCTAGACACTGGTGGTGCGGTGTCCTGAGTAACTGAGTGCGTTGTATGGGATCCCCATTTGGCCAGTTGGCGCTGACGAAAAGTTGTGGCCTGTCTCAGGGGACGTACATGGAGCTTCCAGCAAGTGTCTTGGATATGGACCATGCGACCGTAGTGTCTTGGGTCTGGGTCTATCCCCAGACTCCTTGAGACTAGATTTCTAGCCCTTTTGATTGGTAGCAGCCAGGGCAGATCGGTTTGGAAACTGGGGCACCTGTGGTCAGAAATATGTGAAATGACCATCTGACAGTCCTTGGGAAGATACTGGAGAGGGCGGCTAGAACTGGGAGTCCTACTGTGGTGCGGATCTCGAGGAAATAAAAAACCCAAACAACCTCAGGAAGCGTGTTGGCCGGAAAACTATTGGAGAAGCTTGAGAAGAGGACTGTGACTGGATATCTGAAAGTAGGTGTTTCCGTGTCGTTGATTACGGAATTCCTAGATTCAACAATATTTGTAATCCGGTTCACTTTAAATGTGCAAAATTAATGCTTTGATGTACAGTGGTACGTGTCAGATATCGAATCCACACTTGGGAGAGTTAGCGCAAATAAACTGAAATTGCTAGAAATGGGTGGAGGGATGAGAGATGCGAGTCGATTTAAAACATGTTTAAGTATTTTTAGAGTACTTCTGCAAATGATGGGATCATAAAAAAGACGAATCAAGTAAGAAATTGTAAAATAACAATTGTATTACTAATTAAAAGTTCCTTATGACAATAAATTGAAATTGAACAAAACTATAAAACAATAAAGAAACTATACTAGAAAGCAATGGTAAAGAGATTTAGGGATTGAGATCGTGGTGGAGGATGAGCCGGCCAGAGTTGCAGGTCCAGCAAGCGGGTGCTCCAATAGAGGATGACGGGCTGTGGGTGGTTGCAGGTTTCAATGGTGTTCACTGTGGTGAGCTTGGTAGTGGCGGTAATGGCTTGAATTGATGAGAGAGAAGAAAGGCAAGAGAGGAGACGTGGGAGAGGGTGGCTGGCTGTCACTATGTGGAGCTCTTGCTTCCAGGTGAGGAGGGATCAATGGAGGGAGTAGCAGGTGGTGGTTCTAGGAGATGCCACCGTGGAAAGTAACAGCAAGTCAACAATGGAGGAGGTACTGACGGTTGGAGAGGAGTAAACCGGTATTTCGCCGGAGTTGCAGGTGTGCAACAGTGGTGCAGACTGTGGATGGGGAGATTCTCTCTGGGGTTGCAGTCTGGACAACAACTTGGAGAGGGTCGTGGAATCACCAGTGTTCACCGGAGTTGCAGAGGCGTTTGGTGAAGATGGTGGGGAGGATGCACGTCGTGATGGCAGTGGAGGAGAACCACGAACAGCAAGGAGAAGGGGTGAAGTAAGTTGCAAAGTGGTAGGCAGGTGGCGGCTTGGGAGGATGAAGACGAACCAGGTGGGTGTAGCGTGTGGAGATGGGCGCCTGAAGCGTGGAAAAAGGGAGATGCGAGAAGAGGTTGAGCAAGGCGGCAGCCTGAGTTGCAGGGTGGTGGGAAAAGAAGGAGAGGATGGCGCTGCACTCGCTTGAAGAATGGTAGTAGGATGTGCTGGACGGAGAAGACGTGCAGCACCTCTTTGAAAGGAGGTGCAGCACTCACGTGGTGTAGCAGAGTAGCTACAAGAACTCGTGGGGGTTGGTAGTGGACGGCATGGCTGCAAGGAGGAGCAGTAGGTGGAGCAAGGTGCTGCAAATCGGAGTTGCAGAGGTTTGAGAGGGATCCACGAGAGAAGAGGTTTTAGAGAAGAAGAGGTTAAGAGAGTGGGGGAGGGAACCAATGAGAGAATGAGAAGCCTTAGCTTCTATAGGGTGTTAAGGGGGAGAGGATACGTGAGAGAGTTAATGGGAGAGTTTGAATGGGTAAGTGAGAGATAAGTTAGGAAAGAGAGATTCGTGGGATGAGTGGAGAGATTGGTGAGAAGTGGTCAACCTTGACCACTTCTCCCATTGGTTTAAATTGTGGGCTTATGGATATGGACTTGTGAGATCCCATAGGTTGTGGAATGGGTTTGTGGAGATGGGTTTGTGAGAGCCCATAGGTTTGTGGGCCACTAATGAGTGGGCCATGTGATTGAGAGGGATGAGAGACGGGAGATGGGTGAGATCCACGGTTAGGATTAGTGAGGTGCATGGAGAGATGGATGTTACGGATGAGGGTTAAATTTAGGGGGTTTTATTGGATGTTGGGCATGAAGTAGAGGGCAAGAGGTTTGAGGTGAATTTACAATATGGCAATGTGGTCGTTAGATTCAAATGAAGTGAGATTGGAGGGTTGAGATTGGATCGGTTAAAGATGTAGAGATGATAAAGATCGGATGGTAGATGTGTAGAGCTCGAGATAGATCTAGGACCGTAGGATCTAGAGAGGATTTGGAGAGATGAGAGAGAAAAATAATACAAAACAAAGAGAAGAGCTGGCGGAGGGTCTTGAACCCTGGTCTTTAACATAGTCTTCACTTGAGCTTCACCAACAGAGCAGGCCATCATTTCATGCTATTTAATGTGGCTTTAAAGGCTTTGGTCCTTCTCGTGGTCTTCAGCTCTACCGCTCTCTTGGTTCTTTGGGTCGGCTCTGCGATTCTTTGGCTTTTCCCGCACTTGGCCCATATCTTCTTGTCATAGCCTGTTGGCTCTTTAAGTACTGATATTAAGCTTATGTGATTGATCGTGGGTCCGCTAGTCTAGAGAATTGTCCGATCAGATTTCTTGCGAGAGAAAAAATGCGTAATGAGATTCAACTAAAACGAAATGCGTATATTTCATGCAAATAGTCGATTTTCGTCTATAGAATGTGTTCTACGCAATGGAAGAAACTCTTACGTGGAAAAGTCGACGAAAAGATATGTTTTACGAAAGAGAATGTGACACCACTAAAAAGATAATGGCTTAAAATAAGCACTTTTGAGTGAATATCAGGCTGCGTTTGGCTAAGCTTATTACTTTTCTTAAGTGCTTTCTTAATAGCACTTATATGAAAGCGCTTAAATTAAGTTGTTTTGGCCATTTGGTGAAATCATATAAAAAGGGCTTCTTTTCTTAAAAAGCTATTTTATGGTGTTCGGTAAAAAAGTGTTTTTTTGGTGAAAATGCCTATTTTACCCCTAAATGCATAAAACGCTGATCAAGATGATTTTTGGACTATGGGTCTATCAAGAGGTGGACCAAACATTCATAAGGTCACCGTGATGATGACCACAATAAAGAAAATTCAAAAATTGTCATGTTGCACACTCTTAGAGACCAATGACCACATGACACGCTCTTGGAGATCAATGGTCGTATAGATGTTTGATCATTTAGGCAGGCGAGAAATATAAATGCCTTTATTCCTTTATGCATAATGTAGGTTTATATAGGAGTTAGTTTCAATGGATGAATCTTCTCTCGTGGTACCACGTTGCCCACAATTCCATATTTTTCAAAAAATTATTTGTACAAATTTCTCTAATACGTAATGCTACCATGTTTTCTTTATATAATGCAACATAGGCCATGTGCTGTCAAACTGTTCAAAACAATTGCAATCACGAGGTATCAGCAGTGCTACTATCATCCTATCGTCACCCATTAGACCACCACAAACACAATTATCAGAGTAGCAAGAGTCTAAAATCCCAACAATCCACATCATTTATGGACACCATCATCTATCAAACCTCCCCTCCCCACCCCAAATCAATTCCCTTTTATCTTCCCCACTGTCATCTTGGTTGCAGCAGTCCCAGCCCTGATCCAATTAGAAGTTGTAGGAAGAGGAATCCAGAGGGTGGATGAGCTGTGTGTGTGCACTAGTGCCACCAGCATCAGCACGTATGCAATAACTTGGTCAATTAATGTCCCTGAAACGTCAAGAATGAACACTCAATAATCAAATTGATGTCCCTCAAACCGTAACTCAAATAAAACCAGAGAGCAAACCAAGATGGAGAAGAACTGTCATCCATTCGAAATGTCAAAATATTTCCTTCAATACTGACGAATTCCAACTCAAGTTCAACTCTTGCATGCCTTGTTTGTAACAAGAAGGATATTTAAAAAGAAAAAATCAGCAATTAATATCTTCCCACTATCAGATACAACATGAAAATTTAAAACCAATCCTAAAGATTACAAATTTCAAACAAACCCAACTTGCACAGAGATTAAAGGTTCAAAATATGGGTCTATACAGGTCAATACACATCCAAAGACTCCCAGAGCATCTCCTTCAAACCCAATATACTGTTATTTTCAAAATCAAAATCGCCATTAGTTTCCTAATTTCTGGAAAAAAAAATATGTGGCGCTTTATAGAACACAGATTTCCATCCACATCCACATAACTATGTGCATCCATTTTGGCCAACAAGTTGGGTTAATTGTAGGCACTAACTACAAAGAGGATATATATGGTTGAAAGTAAAGAAGTCCAGAACATTATCTGATCATATTGTACTCGACATTCTCTTGTGTTCTAAACTGTTTCTCTACCCTCGTTGAGCCTACCCATGCAGCCCACATGTCATAACATACAACCCACATACAAATTCATACATTTCTGCCCTTTGCCTTAAAACCTGTTTCTTCCCCATATGATTGTCCGAAGTCCAGCGCTTTTAACCCTCAAACTTGTCCAAGATTAAATTGACCAACCACTCCAACCACAGCCTTCATTAGGACTCAAATTTAAACCCCAAAAATGTCCACTAAACAACAATTCTATGGTCCACATATCTCTCCCATTTCTGTCCATAAAGCAACTTTTGGCTTTAATTATCACCCTAATTTAACCCCTTCATCGCATCCCTAAACATACAGTCCATTACCCTAAGAATTTCAGCCATAAACCCATCATAACTTCCTAGAACCTGCCTATCAAAAGAAACTTTCTACCACAACATGGGATCCACCATCAGTAAAAACCACACATTTAAAGATGCGAAAATCCGTAAGGGCGACGGGAGATGCCGCCTCCTCTCCGGAGCGCTCCCTAAGCGGAACATCAATCTAATCGAGAAAAGACAGTTCAATGATGAATATCAATGAAAGGGGATATTGATTCCTAGATTAATATTCCTTAGTCGAGCTTCTTTCCGGGCTATGATACCTGGATACTTCAAAATGGGTGCCGTATCCATGTCGGATACTTCCATTTTAAGTGTAAATGTCGTATCCTCCCCGTGTCGGTCCCGTGTCCTTGCCGTATCCGAGTAACATAGTTTCCGGGAGCCCTTGAAACCCTTTCCTCTATTCTAATACCTTCTATTCCTATTCTGAGCCTAATTCCTTATCCTATTGACCTCAATCAATCCTTCTTTCCTTGAACCTCTGGCCAGCCCTCCTTAAGGTAGGAGCAACCTTACTTCCTTCAATATATGTGATTCATTTTGGCTCCGGGAGGGAGCCTTCAGTCGACGATTCAACTACCTTCCAACGGGTGGGAGGGAACAAGAAAAAACCTTTATTCAAGATAGGAAGACCCATCCAACTTACCTAGCATAAGAGAAAGGGAGGGAAGGCCCCTCGGTTAGTTTTTCTATAAAGCCGTATGCACTGAAATAGGAGAGGAGGCCCTATCTACCCACCTACCTACAGGAAACTTTACTACTATGGCCCTCTATCTGATCTGATGATTGATTCTTCTTGATTGGCCGGGATGGGGTTTAGGCGTACGGAATCCCCTGATCCCTTCCTATAGGGTGGTGGTTTAGAAGCTATTACAGGCTAGGACATAAAGAAAGAGTCTGTTTCGCCTTTCTCCTCTTATTGATCGGCAGACCTCATTCTCATGATTGGCCACGCTCTCGCTCCCATCTAAAGATAAGGCTTTAGAGAGAGGAATGAAAGCAAGATCAAGAAAGGAACTGTCAACCCTAGAAATAAGGTGCATTAGCCGCTGCCCCATGAATGAATCCCATGTATATGAAATCTCCACTTACTTTTTTATGACATGCCGGAATCCAAAAACTACACAAATGTAACAGTAAATAACAAAAAAAAATGCGGCAAAATCAAAAGTGTTTAAAAAAAGTCATTGAATGTTCATTTCTTCAACAACTTCCCAAATATTTTGTTCTCTTTTTGAAATGTACAAGTCACTTACGCAAAATTCTATAAAGTAAATCAAACCATTTGTTAAGAAAGAAATGAGAAAAGAGTAAACACTTCAAAATCTCCAATTGGGCCCCAATATCTCCAGTAACCCCTCAAATTCATAAAATTTCTCAATCTTATCACAATCTTCAACAACTAAACATACAAAACAGAAAAAGCACATATCACAGAGAATGCATTTCCACACTTCCAAAACCTTCAATTTTTATTTTTTTTTACAGAAATTTGCAATTTTGCAACAACTACACAATCATTCCCTCAAGAATTCAAACAAAATTCTCAAGGGGTGGTGTGTATTTCCACCAAGGGGTGGGCCAATCATTCATTGGACAGTGGGGCCCAAAAAGAATGTGCCACATGGCACATTGTTATGCACCCCTTAGGGCCAATCATTCATTGGTCAGTGGGCCCAACTCTACTAATCTTTTAGATGACTTGAAACATATATATGTTGAGTTTAGTTACCCATTGTTCTTTTAATCATTTCAACAAACACAGGATGGGCACAACAAACTTAAATAAAAAACACATGTTGAATCTCCAATCCAGTCTCATCCTATTGCCCAGCTCCTTTACAACAAACAATTTCTATAGTAGACAAAAAAATTTAATAGTAGACAAACAAACTTCTGTGACCTGTCCAAGTCCTTTACAAGTAATACTACTGTAATGTAAACAAACAAATCAAGTTTGTCTACTAATCAGACTACTGTAGTGTCACCCAAACATGTTTGTCTACTAACAAAACAATTTTGAAACATGTTAACCTAACCAAAAAAACTTCTTTGGCCTAGAAAAGTTGCTCAAAAAATTGCAACCCAAATGCTCACCAAGGTGAGGAGATCATCCACACAAAAAGTGGCATACCCACATAGAAGATAAATCAATGGCTAATTTTTGGTGAGGATGATCTCTACCGTGAGGAGATCATCATCACAAATCATTCCGATATTTGTAGACTGGTTAAGTTGAATAATTATGGACGTCTATTTTTACCGTGTAACTTGAAAACCACATTCTAGTAGGCGTTAGAAATTTCAGAATGGGCTGATTTTTTGTTGGGGTGATCTATATGGTGAGGAGATCACCATCACTAAAAATCAGCCATTGATTTATTTTCTATGTGGGTACGACAAAATGGTTGTAAAAAATTGTTGGATGAGATGCAAAAAAACGAAAAATAAGGAAACCCAGATCTGAGAGATCAAGAAGTAAGTCTAGGTTTTTGTTACAAGACTCACCTGAAAGGGATACGGAGGATGAGATGCGTGGGTCTCTGGTTCTCTGCTTCGACAGCTTCCTTAGAAATTAGGGTTCTCATCTCATCATACCCCTTTTGTTAACAAGGGTAGTTCTGGAATTACAAAAAATTGTGGGGGATACGATGGGAAATGAATTTTGCTAAAATAGCTTCCCGCAAAAGCGAAAGCAAAAGCCGTTAAAAAATGGCTTTTGCTTTTCACGAATTAAGGACTTTATTTGCATTTTAAAGTGCTTTTCTATTTTATTCAAACACCAGCTTTTGCGATTTTTAAGCTTACCCAAATGCAGCCTCAATCTCTGATATGACTGAGGGAAAAATACAAGCCGGGAAATAAGATCCTCTGGTGTTTTGCCTCAGGAGATCTACGGATCGTGCAGGAAAGCTCTCTACGATTCCTAAAAAAAGTTCTTGCGGCTCCAGATGCTCACATAACAATCTTAAATTGAAATTGAGGCTTTAGGGGACAAAGACACATGCCCTAGAGCTACCATGCTCTGATACCATGTTGTAAATAAGTTTGTAACCAGTAGATGAAGGTCGTAGAGACTAGAGAGAAGAGGGAAAAAGTGTAATGGAGGCAGAAGGTGGAGAAGGAGATTAGGGTTAGAGAGAGAAGTTGTGGGAAATTCATTCTCTCACACATTGTATATATATATGATGGGGAAAACCCCTAAAAGAGTAGCACTATTCACGTGAATAGTGATAACCCAAAAAGAACACCCACGTGGGAAGTGGGACGTTGCCCACCTGAGACACTCACGTGGGTGTACTACATAAACTCCAACAGACACCCGAAGGGTTCAGGTGAATAGTGATAACCCAAAAAGAAACGTGGGAAGTGGGACGCAGCCAAGGTTGAAAATCTCGTAATGTTTCGTACGAAGCATTTCGGATTTCAACATAACCGAAACGAAACATGCAAAAATTCGGTTTGTTTCGGGTTGTTTCGGTTTGATAAAACGAAACATTCAAAAAAGAGAGAGAGAGAGAGAAAACGACAAAAGCAAGGAACAATTACAGTAAAAAAAAGAGATGGGAATAAAAAAGAATTGTAAAAGAGATGAGAATCTCTTACCTTTTGTTGTAGACTGCCAAATATGCACGGGTGCTGTTAATCGTGCCTTCACGCATGCTGCAACCTTCAACTCATCCCTCAAATCACAATAATTTCTAGGCTTCCAACATCCCCTTTATTAAATCAAGCACCAAACATCAATTTCTGCAATTGCAATTGCAACAATAGATTGAAAAATCAGAGGAGATCTAAAAAAAAAAGATCGTGTATGTGTGAGAGAGAAGAGAGGAGACCGGCGTCATCTTCTCCTTCCCCGGCAAGCGTCGAGTCAGTGACGGATCACCCGACAACTTACTTCTTGCATGGTTCCACCCCTCAGCCATCGTCTCCTTCGTCTTCTCATCTCCCTGTCCCTGCAAATACAAAAAAATGTAGGGTTTTAACTTTCAGAAACAAACAGAAACTTTAAGCTAATAATTGGACTATCATTTTATGTTGTACACATTTTATATATGGGCAAAGCTTAGACTAGTAATCGTATGGATGTTTGGTCCATCCTTAGATGAAGTTGTGGACCAACTGTCAGCTTGATTAATGATTCACACCGTTGGATTGAAGTCCTTTTCATGTGTTTATTTTTAACTATGGATTCCAAATTTAATTGGGATACTTAGATCCAAAGGTTAGAGATCACTAATCAGGCTGATTTTCTGCAAGTAGGCCTAACTAGGGATGCTACCAACCTCGATACGGTCAGTGGTCTCTAAGATATTGCCACGTGTCCTACATTTGTCAAAACATTTTTATACATGTTACTATAGTAAATAAACATTAAAATGTTAAGCAAATATATGTTGTCCTTGGGTTCTTAAAAGGGTCGCTCTACGGGCACCCACGTCTTTCGGCCGGGAACCCCACTTGGACCCAAATACCCTCCTTCAGCTGGGCACCCACCCCGTCCCTTCTCCTTCTCTCTCCACTGTAACTCCCTCCCCCCTTGTCTCTCACTCTACCCTCCCTCTCTCACTCTCCCCCCTCTCTCTAAACCCTAAACACTCTCTCTCAATCTCTCCCTCTCCGTTTCTCTCTCTCTCTCTCTCTGGATTTTAGCTCCCACGGAGCTAAAATCCAGAGAGAGAGAGAGGGTAGAGTTAGAGTGAGTTACAGTAGAGAGAGGGGGGGAGAGTGAGAGAGAGTTACAGTAGAGAGAGAGGGGGGAGAGTTAGAGTAGAGAGAGAGGAAGGGAGAGAGAAGGAGAAGGGACAGGGACGGGGACGGGGTAGGTGCCCGGCTGAAGGGAGGGGTATTTGGGTCCAAGTGGGGTGCCCAGCCGAAAGACATGGGTGCCCGTAGAGCAACCCTTCTTAAAATTTTAAACTCCCCCCCTTATTAGGCCCTCCTTTGATCAATAACCTTATGGATGTTTGGCCCACTTCTTGGTGGACCCATACACAAAAATTCAGCTTGATTGGTAATTTCTAGCAATTACATTTTAGCAAAAACCAATGCTCAAAATCCAACGGCCAGAAATGACATATCAAAATCCAATGGCTGAAAGTTGTTGAATAAAAGTGATTTTTTTTGTATACATCCACCAAGAGGTGAACAAAACATGCACCGATCTGTAGGCCTAAAAGAGTGCCACGTGGCATTTCTGGAGGACATCAAAGTTTGAAATCCACCTTGCACAACAAACACAGGCTCACCGATTGTCAATAAGCTTGAGTTTGATGTTTCAAGGGGACTTCAAAGTTTGAAGTTCCCTTACAAAAAGTATCATGTGAAGAATTCCTTAGGTCCCACTAACCTTATGGATGTTTGGTCCACCTCTTGATGGACCTACACAAAACAATATATATACAATTAATTATTTATGGTCATTGAAGTTGAGCACTTTAATAATATGATTTCTGGCTGTTAGATTTAAGCATTTATTTATGCTAAAATAAGATAGAGCTGATTTTTGATATATAGGTCTACCAGGTAGACCAAACATCCATAAAGTCAATGGGCCCTAAAGAGTGGACCACGACATTTTTTAGAACATAGATCACTTTGATCATGGATGTTGGTTGAGCCACAAGACCGATGGGCTGAACATCCATAAGGTCATTCGACTCCAAGAGTATGCCACATGGCTCATACATACATCCATGAGCATAAATAACCGGTGTAATATAAAATTTAAATATTATATTGAATTTCTTTTTGCATTTAGTATTTTGGCATGGTTTCAATCTCTATTTTTGCTCCAAAACAGATATCATAATGCAAAAAATATCTTGTTTAGATGATTGCATAAAAAATTACAAAATTATTACAAACAGATAATAAAAACTTACAAATTTTGCATAGAATATTGTTGAAACATAACATTTTCTAAGAGCACACAAAAAAATAATTTGATTAAATTTTAAAAAATTTGAAGGTATAACAACAATTAACATTTTAAAGAAAATTAAAAATAATTGATAGCAAATTATATATGATACAATTATTAAATAAAACAAATGAAATTCAAATAACAAAATTTTGTAACACCGAAATGCCCAAAGTCCCGTAAGATAAAAAAAAATATAGTGAAATTTTAAAAATAAATGGAAAAATCAACAACGAAAAAGAAAAAACATCACTCCATAAAATAACTAAAAATACTTAATTTATTAGTTTAGAAAAAAACTAATTCTAACTACATTAAACACAAAACAAAAATCGAAAAATCTGAAAACTTGGATTGAACCATAAAATATATTATCCCTAAAAAATCCATAACTCGAGAAATGTTTAAACAAAAAAAGGATTTAGAAAACTAATTCTAACTACAATAAACTCATAAACAAAAAATCGAAAAATCTGAAAACTTGGATTGAACTATAAAATATGCTATCCCTAAAAAATCCATAACTCGAGAAATGTTTAAACAAAAAAAAGATTTAGAAAACTCGCAATTAAAAATCTTTTTTAGTTATTTCTAACGATAATAATAGAATTTTATAAACCTATAACCAAAAGAGAATAAAAAATATTTAAAAACTTACGATTAGTCTTTTGAATCATTGAAATATGATAATTAGCACGACATGCCACGAAAGCGCGACATTGGGTGGGAGCACGGAAGGACGATTCCAGGTAATCGCCAATAGTGGGAATGTAAGTGGTGCAGGACGTTGCAGAATAGCGATACTGTGACAAGATTAAAACAACATTTAGCCGGTGGTTATAGTGATATATACAAGTGTCCAAAATGCCCCCGGGAGTTATCTATAGAAATGAGAAATAACCTAAAAGGTTATAGAATAACAAGAGAGAAGTGTTATGCGCAACAAGCAGCAACAGATGAGAGATTAATGGAGAAGTATCTATACAGACCCACAGATGTAGTTAGTGGTAGTGAGTCAGAAGAAAATCATCAAGATGATGATGACTCAGAAACAATGCATACTGCATTGCATCGATCACGTGCGAATGAATGAGAGAGGCAACAAATGGAATCATCAAGAGTTCAATTTTTAGATTCCCATCATGAGGCTGGTGGTGGGTCAGGTACCTCTGGCACTCGGAGGACTTCTGATATTATGGGTGCCTTTGAAAAATTTACAAAGGCCCAGAAGTTGAAACCGAAGTCGAAAGTACATAGTCAAGGTCCAAGGATCGAAGAAATGGATTGATTTATGTATCGAGATAGGGGCTCAAAACAAATAAGGTTAGACGAAGCTTGGTCAGGGAGAGAGATCAAAGAAGACATGGGAAGATCAATGTCAAAAGTTTTTCCATTATAATTACATCCCCCCAAATGCCGCAGCATCCCGTTATTATAGGACAATGGTTAGTACTATTTAGAAGAGTGGTATGGGTGTACAACCACCAACCCCGTACGAGATAGCAGGCCCTTACTTGGATAAAGAGGTTGCTGAGTTCAAGCAATACATTGATAGCTTTAAGAAAAAATTGGTGACACATGGTGTAACTCATGTGTGATGGTTGGACGGGGCCAACTAGATTGAGCATCGTCAACTTTCTAGTGTACTGTGATGGAAAGACCATTTTTCTTAAGTCAGTCGATACAACACATTCAAAATCCAGATTAAATGTTCATGCTAATGCAAGGTTGCATAGATGAGATTGGAGAGGAATGTGTTATACAGATTGTGACTGACAATAGATCTACTTTCAAGAAAGCAGACAAAATGGTTGAGTTGAGTAGAGGGCATTGTTATTGGATGCCATGTGCTACACAGTGCATTAATCTCACGCTAGAAGAAATAGGAGAAAAGAAATCAATAAACAAAATAATTACTGATGCTCAAAAGGTGACAAATTATATTTACAACCATAATTGGGTTCTAGCATTGATGAGGAAGCATACTGAGGGAAACTTGGGGCGTCCCGGACCGACACGTTTTGCCACAAACTTCGTCTCTCTACAGAGTACTTTAAGAGAGAATTGCCTTGAAAAAAAATGTTTAGATTAATCTCATGCTAGAAGAAATGGGAGAAAAGAAATCAATAAACAAAATAATCATTGATGCTCGAAAGGTGACAAATTATATTTACAACCATAATTGGATTCTAGCATTGATGAGGAAGCATATTGAGGGAAACTTGGTGCGTCCTGGACCAAGGTTTAAAATTTCGGTTTCACATGCCATTTCGGTGAGGCCCGAAACCGAAATTTCGGTCGAAATGTCGAAATTTCGTGTGAAATTTTGGAAATATTGAAATTGAGATTAGTAATGAAATTTCACGAAAAGTTCGACATTTCACAAAACCTTCACGAAATTTCAACTTTCAAAATTTCGGTCGAAATTTTGGAATTTTAAAAATTTCGGTTTTTATGGATTTCGGTTTCGGTGTAGCCCGAAACTGAAATTTTAAACTTTTTGGCGAAATTTAAAACCTTGTCCCGGACCGACACGTTTTGCCACAAACTTCATCTCTCTACAGAGTACTTTCAGAGAGAATTGCCTTGAAAAAAATGTTTACATCTAATGTTTACATCAGATGTAAACATAGCAAAACGCTGATTGCAGTAGAGGTTGAGGGCATTGTGCTAAATAATAAATTCTGGGAATCTGTGCGTCATATCGTGGAGATAACTGAGTCCATCGTTCAAGTTCTTAGGATGGTAGATGGAGACAAAAAGCCTACGATGGGCTATGTATATGAAGGGATGCGCCGTGCAAAAGAGAAGATCAGAGAAGTTGCACCACTCTTTTAAAGGATACCATTCAATTATAGATAGGAGATGGCAAAACCAACTCTTGAAAGACATCCATGCAGCAAGTATTTTATACTTTTATGATTTTTTAATTATTAATCAAAGGCCATCTTCACTTTACCATACTAATTAAATGTATTATTTTCATACAATATAGCCTACTTTTTCAACCCAGCATACCATTACACCCTTAACTTTGGCGAGATGGAGGATCTCTTAATGGCTTTGAAGCGTGTAATAGAGAAGCTGGAACCGAATGATGATGATGTTATTAATGCCTATAACGATGTAGATCTATATTTTATTAACAAATGAATTATAATTGCGAAATTAGATAGTAGTATGAAATTAGTTTAAGGTTGATACGCTTCCTATGCTATGTAGTCAATAAAATTTCGAGAGGAAATGTATGAATTTGGTGATCATACTATAGTCAATGCACGGATGAAAACAGCACCACGTACTGCTTTCAATAACTAAGTATTTTATTATAGACTGGTGCTAAATAGCCTTTTAACTAATATTTTTATTTTCGAATGTAGATGACTGTTTTCACTGATGGCATCCTTTAGTGGATGTGAAAGAAATTGGAGTACATTTTCTCTAATCCATACAAAGCCTCGAAATCGCCTTAGTTAAAAAACTTGATAAATTAGTTTCTGTGCACTACAACATGAGGTTAAGGGTGAAGCACATTACACAAGATAACATGAAGGGGGAGGCGATTTTTGACCCAATTGACCTCAGTTACATATATGAAGAAGATGACCCGATGACTTCTTGGTTAGAACAAACCATAGAAGCAAAGCTAGATGAGCCGGGTGAGCCACCAAGGCCTAACAAATCATTGGCCTCACAAATGGGAATTGATGTTGATTAGTGGGTAGTAGAGCAAGCAACGAGGGTTCAAGCAGGGACAAGTAAGGGGGGAGTAAGGCCGTTGATGATAATGAAGAAGAGTTTGAGAAGTTGATGAGAACTCCAAGTTCTAGGGCTAGAGATGATGATGATGATGATGACGATAGTGATGGTGATGGTCGGCGGGAGTGGTGGTGGCCATCACTCACAGTCACAAAGATGATTGCCTCCATTTATAGAGGAACGATACTTAGATCATGCCACTCAAGATCCTAATCATGACGCTCGACCTCCTCCTAGCAATAGAACTTATATGCGATGGCCACATCGAAACCAGAAGACACGAAACAGGAGCAATGTATTAATGACCCAACTGCATATGCATGAATGCAATTGTGCAAGGCATTGGGATGATTAATATGGGATTATCTGACATGGGATTTACTAGATATGGTGCTCGGCCTGGTTATGCTTCATCGTCTCCTGGATCGTACGGTGCTGGATATGGGTCAAGATACGACTCTTCATATGATGCTCAATCCATGTCATCCTCGAGTTATGGATATGACCAGGGGGCAAGTTCATGTCAGCCCTACGGTTATTAACCGAAACAGCCGCAACCGCAACCGCAACCGCAACAAATGGTTCAAATTCATATACTCCCTACTTGTAATGCTCAGCAATACCAAGAATTTATGTGGTAATGCACAATGTGGTATCGAGATCACATGAGTTGGACAAAATATTGTGATCACATTCAACGAACATACCACGTGCGTTTCGGAAACCCAAAGGATGACCCCAATTACTTTGAACCCCCACGCAAGTCCACTTTTTATTGACATGTACTTGTTACTTCAATATAACTCAAATACTCTTAATGTCTTTAGTGACTTTGAATACATGGACTTTATGTGTATATATGTGCATATCCATACTTGGGTTATACACTAAGAGTCTAAGACCCATATAGTACATATTAGTATCCATTCGACCGTCGTTGGCACCGATTCATATTTTAATTAATCAGAAGGGTAAAATTAACGTCTTAAATTTATTTTAATCAATCACAACCATCAAAATAACATTTGCTCAAAGTCAGATGTCACTAAATAAAAAAGAAATTAAATAATGTACGATTACATTTTCTTGAAAAGGTGGAATGAATTTGATTAGTAGTTTATCATAACAAATAATAGTAAATAATATGATCGGGTTCAAAAGTTCTTGAACGCTCATAATCCATTCCACATCGTTGAACCATCTCATGTGAGCAACAATAGCAGTAGAAGCTTTGGTATCACTGTAGTAGTAACAACCATTCTCCTTTTCTCCAAACCACATTAAGGTTAAGTGACTTGGACATATCATCTCTTTGACTTTGATCTGCACATAAAGTTTAGACATTATAAAAATCAGTAACTTATAGAATAATTCAATCATTCATTAAATAAAATTACAAAAAATCAATTTATCGATGCGTATGGATAAGAAAAAATATGATTTCTTTATAATATATGGTTTTAAGAATCATTTAATTGCTTCAAACATCATTTTTAAGTTTATTTATGCATTAAATGCATGAATTTCAGAATATTTTGTAATGTTTCACAATATTTCGTAATGTTTCATAATGTTTGAAATATTTCGCAATGTCTCGGAAATGTTTCGTAAAATTTCAGAAAATTTCGCCTGTTTTGGCCATTTTTCAAATTTTCGTGAATGTTTCGTTTTGTTTCATTTTTTCAGTTGAGCGAACACCTACGAAACGAAATTTTAAACCTTGGACGCAACCCACTTGAGACACCCACGTGGGTGTATTACATAAACTCCAACAGACACCACAAGGGTTCAAGTGTAACACTTCTTGATTTCTTTCTGTTTTTCTCTTTTCGTACTTTCAAATATTAATTAACTTTTACCATAGGTAATGTGGCAGATATAACATTATATATGTATTCTCTTGTCTATAGGTATATAAAGAAATCATAAGATAACCTATCACATTAACTATTGTTATCTTTATTACTATATAAGAAACTTTTATCGTGTTTACGTTATTAAAGTAGACTGTCCAGTCCACAAATGTTATTGTCCAAGGTTTGCTGAATCTGACACTCCATACTCGTGTTAGATTCTGATAACCATACTTGTATCAATGTAACATAGGTTGTAGAATTCTAAAATTATGTTTGTCCATGGACAATTGAACAATCACTTTTGGCTTGGAATAAGAAAAAGAGATAGAACATGACTATGGTTGGACCATTGAATACTATGGCCGACAAAGCTTTCCACTTACCCATACGAATATATTCTTGTATTGATTAGCAAGTAATGACATACTCCATTTATGAAATAGAATATTCAGTTTGCAAACTTCACACTGTAGGTCATTAATCCCTTTCTTTCATCCTATTTGTTAATTGGGATTGCTTTCACTCCCTCCCTATTCTTCTTTTGTAACCTGCTAAAATATAAGGTTTAGACTTCGGTTTCAAGTTAATAAAACTAAGGATTACTCCTCACTTGAAACTGATCCTATTTGAAAATGTTCTTTTATCAGGCAGCAATCCTCAAGGAAGAATTTAACATTGATTTACGCGTTATGGGAATCACTGGATCAAGGACAATGCTTTTAAGTGAGCTGTAAGTCAAATAAGCTTGCATAGAAATGTTTTTCTTTCCACTACTTGCCATTATAGATTTGTTATCTATTAGAATGGGTGCCTGTGTGACAAAACTTTATGACTTGAACTTGATTCCAAGTTTGCAAATGATTCAGGGTTATACAACAAAATCCGTAGTATGATTTCTTTTTTGAAAATGTAAAAATTTATTAAGAAGGCAACAATAGGCAATACAATAGGGCATTGAAAGGGAAAGTACAAAGCAGGGAGATGCTAACAAATGAACAGAGAATTACTAACCAAATCCCTATGTTAACTAGCTTATCTTCTTGGGATTTCCTTTTCTATTAATGTTAATTACAAGGCCAATCACTAAGTTAGACAACAAAACCTCCATGTCCTTAAATAGAGCAAGGAATCTCAAGGAGAGATCATCATTCCACACCTATCTAAGCACCATCAATGAAATCCACTTCTATCCATAGGGTGTAGTGGGTAAGATTTGAAAGGATCTTTACTCCATTCCAAATATGACAATACTATTTGCTTGTATATATCATTAGATTGACTAGCAGTGCAGCATAGGAATGAATAACATTTCTGTTGTTGTTAGAAACCAAACCTTCAAATTATACTTATTTCTTGTTTCCATTATAGTTAACATCCTTTATGAACTTTGGTTGAAATTCAGCTTCAGCTAACATTCAGGGAGGAATTGCAAAATCCATGGCCTGAAAGGAGGGTTGAAATCCCTACAAACACCAGCCTTGTCATTCATCAGAGAAGTTAGAGCTTCTTTTCCCTGGCGCAGCTGGGCCATCCTGGACTTGAACCAGAGACCTCGCCCGTGAAGTAAATCATCGCACCTACGATCCAACCAATTGGGAGAGAATCAATAGATTCTTTTTCGGGAGCGATTCATCCTTCCCGAACGCAGCATACAACTCTCCGTTGTACTGCGCTCTCCAAGTGTGCTTGTTCCCCCCTTCTTCCTTACCATGGCAAGTCTTTGTGAAATAACTCCGATGAGAAGAAAAAAGAAGGCGTTAAGAGACACTCCTGGCCCAACCCTAGACACTCTAAGATATCTTTAAAACATGACAAGATTAGGGTTCTTTCAGAAAATCCTTAATAACCAACATATTAAAATCCTCACATCCTCATTTGTTAGGTATACACCCCTTCATTATGTTTCTTTTAAGGGTCGGGTTCCGGTGACCAACAGTTTTGACCAACACCTTGGTGTACCCTCATAAAAGATGAATCAATGGCTGATTTTTGGTGAAGATGATCTATATGGTGAGGAGATCATCCTCACAAAAATTCAAATCATTATGATATTCGTAGACTGGTTTAGAAGTTGAAGAATTATGGACCGTCGATTTTTACCATGTAACTTGAAAACCACATTTAACGGGGTTAGAAATTTCAGAATGGGCTGATTTTTTGTTGGGGTTATCTATATGGTGAGGAGATCATCCTCACCAAAAATCAGCCATTGATTCATCCTCTATGAGGGTACACCAAGGTGTTGGTCAAAACTGTTGGTCACCGGAACCCGACCCTTCTTTTAAATGTACTATATAATTGATTGCAAGGAGCATCTTTTCTTTCTTTTGATAAGCAACAATGTTGTTTATTATTTTTTAAATATAAGCATGAATACAAGTTTGGGGCAAGGTTAACATCTCGGGTCTTGTTCAACGTCTTGGTGAGTTGTTAGAACGAGATGTCTCTATCGAGACGGAATGACACATTGAAAAAAAAATACGTTTTTGTAGCGGCTTGGGTTGCAAGGTGGGGCAGTTGCCAATTACGTATCTTGGATTGCCTTTGGATGCAACAATAGAGCCAAGTCTATTTGGTATATAACTATTGAGATATTCCCATTCACTTATCTCTTTTTTCTATGCCAGTTAGCATTGCTAACAGGTTGGAGAGGCTGGTTAGAGGTTTCCTATGGGATGGAAGGGATGATGTCTATAAATTTCATATTGTTGATTGAAAACTTTTTGTTTACCAAAAAAAAAGGTGGGGGTGGGGGCTTGGGGTTGGGATTGGGCTTTAGACAACTAAGAGACATGAATAGAGCCCTTTGGGTAAGTAAGGGGCTATGGTGATATTGGAAGGAAACAGATAGTTCGTGGAGAAAGATTGTAGATTGTAAATATGGGAGCAGCCTCGCTAGGTTGGAGCGCAACACGGTTTCTTCCTCTTATGCAGTTGTTGTTTGGAAGGGCATATCAAACGTTTATAAAGATTTGAGAAAGGGTATTCACTTTAAGATTGAAAGGATAGACATAGTGAGGTTTTGGAAGGACATATGGTGTGGTAACTACTCCCTCCTATTTGCCTTTCCACCTTTCTTTGCTTTGTCAAATCATCAAGGGGCTCTTGTTCGTGATTGGTGGATAGGGGAGAAGATGGTGTCGCATGGATCTTGGCTTTAGAAGAAATCTTAATGACTAGGAACTGGATAATCCATATTTACCTTTTTAATGGGCTCAACATGGAATTTGAATCGGACACAGGGGAGGATAAGTGAATTTGGAAGTGAATTCCAAAGGATGCTTCTCGGTCCAATCTTTCTATAATGCTTTGGCGTGTTCTCAGTTACCTACCTTCATTGTTGGCTTAGTGTGAGGATCTCATGTTCCCTTCAAGGTGGCTTTCTTTGTATGGACAGCGATGCAACAAGAATCTTATGGTGAACCACTTGATTAGTAAGGATAAGATTATGCCCAACATTTATCTCCATTGTAAATCTAGTAAAGAACCAGTAGACCATATGCTTATCCACTACCATCTCACTTCTAGGGTATGGCGAATATAGTTCCAAGAAAACGCTAGAAGATAAAAGCTGCATCAATAGATGAATGGTAAGACCCCATTAACTATCAGTTAGCTGATACCAGCCTGCACCCCTAGACAAATAGTGAATTACCACAAGAAAGAAGTCTACAATTTTGTGATTTTAAGCCAAATTCCTTCTTTCAGCAACCTGCCTACACTTGCCCAGGAATTTCACAGATAGCACTACACCATATAGTAAAGACCCTTCCCCGGGTTGCTGTAAGCTCGTTCATATATACTCTCATCCAAATGCGGAGGAATTTCCACCTGCCTCAACGAGACAACTAGGGAGAGACCAAGAAGTTGAATTATAGAATTAGGGTTTGGATTAGGGTTTCACAGTATAGGAAAAAGAGAGAAGGAAAAGAGAGAAAGGGGAAGAGAGGATGTCATTGTGTGTATTTTCACAATGACTCCATAAATCTTATTTATGTAAGTCCCAAATACAAAAGACAAATATACCCCTCAAGGGGGTATTTACAAAACTACCCCCGATACATATAAAATACGTATTTCTACGTATATGATAACACTCCCCCTCAAGTTGGTGCATAAATATCTCTCATGCCCAACTTGCACAAGCACTTATGGAGTTGCCAACTGGGAACTCCCTTCATGAAAACATTTGCAACCTGTTCATCAGTCTTCACAAATGGGGTGCACACTGCCCCAGAGATAATCTTCTCTCTAATGAAGTGTCGGTCCACCTCAATGTGTTTGGCACGATCATGCTGAACGGGATTGTGAGCAATGCTAATGGCGGCCTTGTTGTCACAATATAAGCTCACAGATCCAGAAACTGGGAAACCAAGTTCAGCAACCAACACTTTCAACTAAAGCATCTCACACAAGCCATGAGCCATTGTTCTGAATTCGGCCTCTGCACTAGATCTGGCGACAACGGGTTGCTTCTTGCTTCTCCAAGTGACCAGATTGCCCCCAACAAATGTGCAATATTCAGAAGTGGATCTCCGATCATCTTTAGCCCCTGCCCAGACTGCATCGGTATAAGCCTCTATACGCATGTGGCCATTCTTCTCAAATAGAAGACCTCTACCAGGGGCTGACTTAAGATACCTCAAGATCCGATGTGCTGCCTCTAAATGAACACCTCTGGGTGAGTGCATATACTGACTGATCACACTCACTGCATAGGCAATGTCGGGTCGAGTCAGGGAGAGATAGATCAATCGCCCAATTAGTCTCTGAAAGCTCCCTACATCCTGTAGGAGTTCACCACTGGCATCTGCTAGTTGGTGATTCTGCTCTACAGGAGTTTCCACTGGTTTGGTACCCAACCTGCCTGAGTCTTGTAACAAGTCTAAGACATACTTCCTCTGAGAGATGAAGATCCTCTGACTGGATCTTGCAACTTCGATGCCTAGGAAGTATTTGAGAGGTCCTAGATCTTTGGTTTCAAACTCCTCCGCTAACTGAAGCTTCAGCTTAGCTACCTTTACTGCATCATTCCCAGTGTGAATGATGTCATCAACATAAACAATGAGGGCAGTGGTGTTCTTCCCTTGATGCTTTACAAATAGGGTGTGATCGGCCTGACTTTGAGTGTAACCCAGCTTCTTCACGGCTAAGGTGAATCTCTCGAACCATGCCCTTGGAGATTGTTTAAGCCCATAGAGGGCTTTCTTCAGTCTACACACCTTGCTACTTTGTCCTGGTGAAGTGAATCCATGAGGAGGCACCATGTAGACTTCTTCATGTAGGTCCCCATGAAGAAAAACATTCTTTACATCTAGCTGATGCAAAGGCCACTCTTGGTTTGCTGCCACTGACAACAACACCCTGATGGAGTTCATCTTTGCCACAGGTGCGAAAGTCTCCACATAGTCAATCCCATAGGTCTGGGTGTACCCCTTGGCTACTAATCTCGCCTTGTACTTCTCAACAGACCTGTCTGCCTTGTGTTTGACTGTCAACACCCATCTGCAACCCACAGGTTTCTTGCCTCTTGGCAGGTCAACAAGCTCCCATGTCCCATTCTTGTCCAGAGCTTTCATTTCCTCTATCATAGCAGCTTTCCATCTTGGTTGAGCCAGCCCTTCTGCCACTGAAGAGGGTATAGGAATAGTGGAAAAGGAAGTGATAAAGGCTTTATAGGAGGGGGACAAGGCATCATAGGAGACAAAGTTACTCAGAGGATGCTGAGTGCAGCTTCTAACTCCTTTTCTTAGAGCAATGGGAAGATCAGAAGCATCAGTAGAAGGAGAAATGACAGGCATAGAAAGAGGTAGAGGATTACCTGGATCCAAGGTAGGAACCGTTGGTACTGGATCAGCTGTAGCTTTTTCCCTTCTGCTATAGACTTTGAGCTCCTTCTGAGCTCCAGGAGCACTATCAATCCCACTAGTAGTATGAGTAGGCGGAGAGCTCTCAAACTCTAAGGGAGGAGATAGGGATATAGCAGGAAGAGGAACAGTCCACCTCTCTTCACCACAACTCTCCCCCTGAAAAGAGGTGGGGGAGAAAAAAGACAACTCCTCACGGAAGGTGACATCCATGCAGACAAATTTCTTCCCAGAGGACGGATGGTAACACTTGTATCCCTTGTGGGTAGAGGAGTAACCAAGAAAGACGCACTTGAGTGCTTTAGGATCGAGTTTGGTGCGATGGGGACCCAGGATATGTACATAGCATACACATCCAAAGATGCGAGGAGGAATAGTGAATAGAGGAGAGCCAGGAACAAGGACTTGAATAGGAGACTGGAAATTGAGCACTCGAGATGGTATTCTGTTAGTCAAGTAGGCAGCCGTCAACACAGCATCCGACCAATAAGATTTGGGAACCTGAGAGCCAATCAAGAGAGACCGAGCTATCTCAGTCAAGTGCCGCATTTTCCTTTCAGCTACACCATTCTGTTGAGGGGTGTAGCTGTAGGAATTTTGGTAACAAATCCCATGGTCAATGAGGTAATGTTGAAGACCCCCAAACATATATTCTCCACCCTGGTCAGTACGAAGAACCTTGATGGAGATACCATACTCGGTCTGGATCATCTTATGAAAACCCTGAAAGATGGAATGAACCTCATCTTTGGTTTTCATGAGATAGACCCATGTACACCTAGTATGATCATCAACAAAAGAAACAAAATAGCGGAAGCCAAAGATAGAAGTAGTGGGGGAATGGCCCCATACATCAGAATGCACAATGTCAAAACAATTAGAACTTCTATTACCTCTGGAGGGATAATTCGATCTACAATGCTTAGAGAGCTCACAAGTCTCACAGTGTAAAGCCGAAAAAGAAACAGAAACAAACAAACTAGGAAATTAAAGTTTCAAATACTGAAAAGAGACATGCCCCAGACGGGCATGCCAGCTCAAAACAACATCTATCCCACTATTACTACTAGCAGACGACTGTAGTGCTGTGGGCTCAGGAAGGCGTCCATCCAGAAGGTAGAGACCATGAGCTTCATGTCCAGTGCCAATCGTCTTCCTCGTCTCTAGGTCCTGAAAGACACCCTGAAAGACACAAGAAGTAGGAGAAAAAGTGACACTACAGTTTATGGATTTAGTCAAAGCACTAACAGAAAGTAGGTTAGAAGTAAATCTGGGAACATGCAAAATTGACGAAAGAAGCAATTGGAGAAAGGGAAGGATATTCCCTTTCCCAGACACAGAAGATAAGGTGCCATCAGCTGTCTTCACCTTATCACGGCCAGAACATATGGAATAAGTAGAAAATAAAGAAGACAAGCCCGTTATGTGTTCCGAAGCCCCTGAATCAATGATCCAAGTGGGGCTGGATGATGGGAGGGACACATGATGAGCAAGTCTAGTATTACCTGACTGTGCGAAGGAGGTGGATGATGTGGCAGATGGACCATCAAGCTGCTGAAGGAGGTGTCGAAGGCCTGCATACTCGGTGGCTGAAAAACCACTAGGAGGAGCTGAGGGAAGAGGGCTCGCTAGGGCCTGTCCTGGGAAAGGAGCAGAAGAATCCACACTGACTGTATGAGCACTGGAGGAGGCTGGCTGGCTAGGACGCCCATGTAGCTTCCAACACTTGGCACGCACATGCCCTAACTTGCCGCAGAAATCACACTTGGGCCTCTCTCTAGGCAGAGACTTCCCAGGAGAAGATCCAGTAGGAACATAAGATGGAGCTGAGGTAGGCTGATGAGATATACCCCTCGAAGGCTGCTGAGGCTGATAAGCAGGAGAAGCAGCTAGTGCTGATCGCTCTGGAAGGAGATGCTCACTCTGAAGAGAGATCCGCCTACTCTCTTCACTCTGAAAATAGGCGTACACTTCACTGAGAGAGGGAAGATCCACTCTGCTACTCAAGATCTGCACACAAGCCAGCTCATAAGAAGGATCGAGTCCAGCAAGAAAATCAAAGATCCGACCCTTCTCTATATATCGACGAAAATGAGCAATCTCTGTGGAATTGAGAGGCTGATAGGAGTAATAATGATTAAGCTCCTGCCACAAGGTACGAAGAGCAGTATAATACTGAGAAAGAGACTTCTCCCCTTGCCGGAAGTGGGAGATAGTCTGTCGCAGCTGAAAGGCCCGTCCATCGTTCTGCCGCTGCGAATAGGTCTTCTCAGTGATCTCCCAAATCTCTTGCGCTGTGTGCATGAATAAGAAACTCACACTGATATCAGGCTCCATAGAGTTGAGGAGCCATGACATGACAGTCAGATCATCTGTCTGCCACTGTCGATAAGAGGGATCAGATCTGGGTGGCTCAACTGTATCTCCGGTAGTGTGGCCAAGTTTCCCACGGCCCCCAATGAACAATCATGCAGCCTGAGCCCAGCGTAAGTAGTTCTTGCCATCTAACTTCACTGAGGTGATCTGCAAACTTTGGTTCTCATAGGCTAAGTGCTGCACTATAGGGCCTCCAACTCCACTGGAGGGAACTTTTGTACTCACGTCTGACCCGGATGGAGAAACCAAGGAAGGTGGGGGAATCAGGGGAGGCGGTAGATCTGCCATGAGGAATTACGGCCAAAGAAACTATCGAAGTACCAGATTAAAGATCAAATCGAGATCTGGATAAGGCTAAATCACCACATAAAGAGCAAACAAACATCTGAATAGATCCGAATAAACAAATAGAACCCAAGAATATCCACCTTAAGTCTCTAAGTCCCACAAAAAAGTAATCCAAAGGGAAATAAGACCCTGGAGCAATGCCGGTGATAACAAAACGCCCAAACGAACCTCAAATAAGCATCCCAGAAGAGCTAAGGGTGGAGAAGAGCAACATATGGATGGTTAAACACATCCTAGAGCCATTAGAAGGCATGGCAACCAGATCTGGGATAAAAAAGAAGAAGATACAGATCCAACCGATAGCCTGAAATGGCTAATAAAGTTGCCGGCGGTAACTAGGGGGTGGAAAAATCATCCCACAGACTTCGATCCTTGGTGGAATCACTCGAGTGATATGTCCACATGTAGCTGAGATTGGGGGGGACTAGATCGAAGCAACAAACCCCCCCCCAAAAAGTCCATTAAGGGCTAAAAAAAAACGCTGGTTCACAAACTGATTTTTTTTCGATTTTTCAAGGAAAAAGGCTAAAAAACACTCGAAATGGATCCCAAAAATCGTGAAAAAATAACCAAAAATCCTTAAAAAAGGAGATCTAGCTAATGGTAGAGTTTTAGGATAAGAGGAGGAGACCTGTCCGTACGATGCTGACGTCAGCCTATGGCCTGGATGACGTCATCACCTTCCTGGATGAAGTCAGAGAAAAAACCCTTTTATCAACCTTGCAACCTTGCTCTGATACCAAGTTGAATTATAGAATTAGGGTTTGGATTAGGGTTTCACAGTATAGGAGAAAGAGAGAAGGAAAAGAGAGAAAGGGGAAGAGATGATGTCATTGTGTGTATTTTCACAATGACTCCATAAATCTTATTTATGTAAGTCCCAAATACAAAAGACAAATATACCCCTCAAGGGGGTATTTACAGAACTACCCCCGATACATATAAAATACGTATTTCTACGTATATGATAACACAAGACACTACCGTGCGCTCGGAATTAGTGTTCAATTGTCTTTCTTGTAACAAGCAAGTACGTTTCTTTCTTATGGTTTTGTTTATATTTGAGCTTTCGTATCTTACTAGGGTAGTTGTAGGGAAACTATGACTAGATTGAATCCTTCCTTCCCTCCCTAGCAGCCCCGGGCAGGTCCCTCTAGGGGAAAGACCCTCCCCTTACGGATAGAGAAGTAGAAGCAAAAAAGAAAGTCCTTATGCTTGATTGGCCGGATAGTGATCCCGGACGAAAGAGGTTATCTAATCGTGCAACTGAAAGTTCTTTACTAGATTTACAATGGAGATACTTTTAATAGATGCTTATCCACTACCCTCTCACTTCTAGGGTATGGCAAGAGTTCTTTAGAATCTTCAAGATATGTTGGATTTTTCCTAATGGTATTTTTGAGCTCTTTTCTAGTAGGCCTTTTGAGGCCTTCGATTCCCGAGGGTGTATTCTATGGTGACTCTTCCTTTTTCTTTAAATGGTATTAAAATTACCCAATTTTTCAACAAGTTTTGTCGAATTTTGTCTATGTTTGAATTGGTGAAGTGAAGTGTACATGTAATATTTTAGTAAATTTTGCTAGTTCAGGACCGAAACTTTGAAACAAATGAGAGTGCTTAAAACACTTATATCCTCTCGTTTTTCCACATTTCTTTCTTTTGGGAGGTTTCTAGGTGAAAGCAATCACTCCATTTAACGGTTTTTGACTAAAAAAAACCTTGTACGGGTTGAAATCAATATCAAATGCTCCTCAAGTTTCAAACTGGTAATCATAGCTTAATAAACAATGCTAAAAAGGAAAAAAGCAAACCAAACGAAGGGACTTATGTGTCTGTGTGCTAGCTCATATGGGAACCCACGACCTCCTAGGCCTTAAGGCTCTGATACCATGTTAAACAACCATTTACCCCAAATGATTACCATAACTTTCTTGGCATGGCATAGATCAATGTAAGTAGTAATTATATTTGCTAAATATGCTTCTTTATATAAAATTTCATTACCTATCAAAAAAGGGGCAAGGACATAGGGATCATGGTTTATATGTCGTGCTTCCCATTCTTGGACCACTTCCATTATTTTCTTGAAATATGGGGATTCTTCTCTTAGAAATAGGTTTTTGGGTAGAGCTATGATCAATCTACCATAATCATCCAATAACTTTTGAGTTGCTCCTTTCCACACAATTAGAATTCAGAGCAATGACATCAGGCTTAATATTATCTTATCAATGTGTAACTTGTAAATATTTCTGGTGCTTACATCAGAAAGTCTTTTAATTAATCAGGCCCACCATAGCTTCTTCTTTTTTGTGATGATGTATCATTGTGTGCAATCTAATGCAGAATTTGTCCATGTGCCTCCTCCCTATGTCTTTCTAATGTTGTCTTTTTCCCCAGGTCAATGTATGCTGCATTTGGGTCATATTAGTTTATTTATTATTTATTAGTTATTTATTTATAGGAATTTTCGACATAACCACCCCACCCCACCCCCCCCCCCCCCCCCCCCCATATTATCTTTAAAATTAGACATACCCCCCAACATTTTAAAAAGCTGACATACCCCCCTATGACTCGGTCCACTGTCATTTGACCAGTGTTGACCCGAGTTGACTACCAAATTTTATATTAAAGGACGAACGTACCCTTGTCTTCAACCTTGGAACAAAGGTTTGCCAAACCCCAAATCAAACGGCTATGGTGGATGGACGGCCAAAAGATGCTAATGGGTTGGTCACCCATCACCGGCGACCAACCCACCGGGGTCTCATGGCCAGCCGGCCACCACTCCGGTATCAATTTAAAACCAAGGTTAAAAAAAAAAAACCCTTAAAGCAAACAATTTTAGTTCTAAAAAATTTTGATTAACAAAAATGGAAAACAAGTAAGAGCAATTTATATTTTACACTTTTGATACATGGATTTTGGAAAGATGGGTGCTTACAATTTTATATTTTCATTCTTCTATAATGAAATCTATAAAACGAAATCTCATTCCCTCATGAATTTTATCTATTTTTATGGGGATTTTCTTCTCAATCTTTGCTTAATTTATCAAAAAAAATTCAGATTTACCAACATGTGTTTTTATTTTTAATTTTGATCTCTTCTTTTCATGTTTGATTTGGGATTTGGGTTTTGGCCCAAACCCAAACCATTGTTCTAAGGTTGAAGACAAGGGCACTTTTGTCCTTTAATACAAAATTCAGGAGTCAACACTAGTCAAATGACAGTGGACCAAGTCATAGGGGGGTATGTCAGCTTTTTCAAATGTTGGGGGGGGGGGGGGGGGGGTGGTGTAGTATGTCTAATTTTAAAGAGAACATGGGGGAGGGTATGTCAAAAATTCCCTTATTTATATTGGTGAGTAAGCAGGGATTTAACCCATGACCTCATGGTTGCAGTGCGGTGGGTCAACGAATTAGCTATAGGCTCATGCCCGATTAGTTTATGATTCAGAATACACATATTTAGCTGTTAACCATAGTCCTTAAAGAGTTTTTCTTGGTATGGCATTTTTTAAACGTTTGAATACTGCTTCTAGGGGAATTGACTTATCTAGATGGAGAGAACTTCAGAAGGAGAAGGGGGAAGTGGCTGACTTGGAGAAATTCGCTCAACATGTGCATGGAAATCATTTTATCCCAAATACAGTTTTGGTAGATTGTACAGCAGATTCGAGTGTTGCAAGCCACTACTATCATTGGTTGTGTAAAGGAATTCATGTCATCACCCCAAACAAAAAGGCAAATTCTGGACCACTTGAACAGGTAAATTGATGCTTCGGTGGAACTCAATTTGCTGTTATAGTTATTTTTTGGTGACCTTGTTATCCTAAACGAATCTTCAAAGACTTGGCTTGCTTATTTTGGACAATGTCATCATCATTATTTAAGCCTTGTCCCAACTATTTCAGATCTCTGCATGAATCCCGTTCTTCCGTCCTTTCTATCCACAGCCATATCCTCTTATAATGCATAGGCCTTCGCTGTTTCCAAGATATTAAAAATTGAGCTATTCTTCTAATTCACCAAAGAAATACAAGAGGATTCCAAAGAAAACGAAAATGAAAACGTCATGGGTTAACAGCAAGGCCTAAAAGCGTCGATACCAAAGAAAACGTCTAAATGCACCATCATTAGCAAGGCAATCCACATTTCATTTTTGTTCCTAAGTGTAGGCTATACAAGATATCCGACCTATGAATAATACTCCTAATGGTTAAGATTGTTGGCAAGACACCAAGGGCCAACAACCTTGCTCTTTGCCCACGCAAGTATGTTAGCAGAATCACCTTCTACAATAATTGGTCCATCAAAAGATTCTTAAGAAGTTTGTGGACCTTGTAAGAGAGCAAAAGCTTCTGCCTTGAGTTATTGGGCGTAAGAGCGACCCAAATGACTCATTAAATCCCCAATTCCAACCTTTCCCAGGTCACCTAGGAAACAACCATTGAAATTAAGTGTGATTCCACCTTGATCTAGAGGCAGCCAACTCAAATTTGACTAATCTTTTGATGGAGGACTGCTAGAAATAATTTGATGCCACCCAATGTTTTAAAATGCACAAGGCATATACAAGGTGGTTTGCCTTCGTGAGGCGAAGCATAAGCCTTGAGGCAGTAAGAGAGGTAAGCTTCAATATTTTTTTTTCAAAAAATCCTCTAAACATTCATAAAAATCATAATAAAAAATTAATCAACCATAGAAATAAAAAAAAGAAAATAAGCTTGTTAGTTCCTCTTTTTAATGATTTACCTTAATGGGTGATAATTCCAAGCCAAACACTTGATATATCTGGTCATCAATTCATCATTAACATTCAATAATTATAAATTATATGTATATCAATGCAAAAAAGATAATTAGAATTTAGAATCATAAACCAAGTCTCAATTCATAAACCAAAGATAATAAGTTAGCAAACAACCAATCCAATCATGAATCAACCAAAAAGAAAGTCAAACAACAACCATAATCCATAATTCGAGACAACCAATCAACCATAATCCATACTTCATAGTTCCTTACAACCATAATCTAGAGACTTGAGAGGAAAGAGATTTAAATTCTAAGCATGGTTTAATAAAATAGCCGTTGTAACGAAAATAACATTTTTTTTGTAACGGTGATTATCATCCTTGAAGCTAGGTTAGGGCTGGTATTTTAATGGTCCAAGAGAGAAATCAACTTTCGACAGGATAGGAGGCCTCCAAACATTCTTCACGATTTGGTTGCTTGGCTGGATTTCCCAGAGATGAATGTAAAAAGAACCAACCAAGAAAATCCCATCTCAGCTCCATTTCTACGCTCTCATCAACTCTGTCAATTGGTATATATTCTATCTAAAGAAAGGAAGAGCTAAAGGTGAAAAGAGGCTTCGTAATTACAGAGATCCATAAAGAATCTAGGATTTCATACTACGACCCCTCGACTCTATCATAGCACTCAATCGCTAATGCACTATAATTTGTACAATGTGGAAATTAGGGAAAACAAATTTTAAGGGGCTTCACTAAAACAAACATCCTCCCAAAAATGGATTCTACTACCATTCCTTACCGTATACTCGACACTGAAGGTAAAGGTGTCAAACAAAGACCCACCACACCACCACCCCATACAGACAGGATAGACTCCTATCATTCCAACCTTAATCTTCAAAACACTTGCCCAATAAGAAAATGTTAATGTACTTAAACATCCTAATACCCAACCCACCATCCCTAATAGGCTTGCAAATAGTCTCTCATTTAACAAGGAAGAAATACTTATATTCTTCACTATGAAATCCTTTTTGCAATTTTTCAAGTCTTTTCACCACGTCGCCTAGCATCTTGAACATCAACATGAAGAATGTCAAATTGGATAGTACACTTTTAATGAGCTTAATTGTTTCCCCCATGAGAAAGGTGCCTCTTCTTATATGAAGCGGGCTTTCTTCCGAATCTCTCCATAGTTGATTCCAAAATTGTCTTAGGGCAAGAACATGCCCCCAAAGGCAAACCAAGATGGGTCAAAGAGAAGGATCCCGCCTTATAACCTAGTCTGATTGCTAATTGACATCTCCCAAACCAATAATTTCACTCTTCGAAAGTTTAATGTGAAGGTTGGAACTAGTTCAAAACACCCAAAAATAAAACCTGGGAATCAAGACTTAGAAAAATGTTGTCGAACAAAAAACTATTATATCATCTGCAAACTAAAGGAGGAAAATGATGAGACTATTCCTGGATACAGAAAATTTTGAAGGACATCTCTATTATTTTATATTGTTTAGTGTCTTTATGGTTTTATTTTCTTACTATTGTAAGGGCCCACACTTATTAATCTAAATAAGATTCATTGGGGTGTGTGTAGGGTTAACACATATAACCCATCTCTTCTCTTTCCCTCTACAGTATAGGACTTGATTTCAACTTGGTATTAGAGCAGATCGTTGTCGGATCCATATTAGGACATACTTGGAAGATTGTACACACCGTGGAGGAACCCTAGCACCCTTGAGACTACTGCTGCCATCGCTGACGTCATCTAGTTGTACGGACAGGGTGCTCATGGAGCCCTGAAACTCTACCCCCTGGTAGATCTTGATTTATCAGGATTTCTAGTAATTTTTGGAGAATTGTTTAAGCCCTGGTTCGATGTCTTTGGGCTGATATTCGAAAAAACTCATTTTTTCTTCTCGGATGATTGTGGAGCCATCCAACAACTTTTTCTAGGGATTGTTGCTTCGTTTTGATCCCCTCCTATCCCCTCTACAGATTCATAGGTGGATCTCTTAGATCCATCAAGTATTGAGGTGTGTGGGTTGATTTTTCCCCCAACGTAGTACCGTCGACGGCTTTTATTGGGCAAGGAGTGCTGTCCACGCACTACCCTACCTCGCGTCTCATTGAGGAATGTCTTCTATGGTATCTTAGGTGATGTTTGGATGTTGTTTAGGTGCTGCATGGTGTTGCCCTTGCTCCGTGGCTTCTTAGAAGGTGTTGTTTGCCTCAGCAGGCCTTTTTTCTCCTTCAAGTGCCCTCAGATTGGTTCCTGAGTTATTATTTTTTGGTTAGTTGTGGTTTATTGCGTTTTTATTACTGCTGGTTGTTTTTTTGGAGCAGTAATGTCAACTTTGAATAAGTCGGGCAAGTCAGATGCGTCCTCCGGGGCTCCCGTTGTGTCCTTCAGGGCTCCCGTGACTACCGTTTCAGCCCCAATGCCTTTTGAAAACCCTAGTTTGCAGATCACCACTACCAAGCTGGCTGGAAAAAATTACTTGGAGTGGTCTAGAGCTGCAAAAATGTTTATCGATGGTCGTAGGAAACAAGGGTACGTTACTGGGCGTTTACAAGCACTCGTCGAGACCGATCCTACATTTGAACAATGGGAGATAGGTAATCTAGCAGTTATGTCATGGCTGCTCAATTTTGTGGAGTCCCACATTAGCGGAGGATTCATGTTTTTTTCCACGGCCAAGGAGACTTGGGATGCAGCAGCCCAAACTTATTCACAGCAGCAGAATGTCGCCGGTGTGTATCAGTTGTGGTAAAGCATTGCCACTTTTCGTCAAGGGGATTTGCCCTTGGCGGATTATTTTGCTAGGCTCTGTGGTATGTGGGAAGAACTTCATTATTATCAGGTCTTTACCCCTAAGTGCTCGGAGGATGGTTTACAGTATCGGAAGTTGGTTGAACTAAACCGTACATATGAGTTCTTTGTCGGCCTGAATGCCGATTTTGAGTTAGCTCGTATTCAGTTGCTCAGTAAAGACTCATTGCCATCCCTCAATTAGGTATATGCATATGTTCAGAGTGATGACAGCCGCAGATATGTAATGTCTCATCTTGTTCATGAAAAGTCCGCCTTGGCTGCCTTCCCGCATGCTTCCAAGCCTCTTAAGTCTAAAACCCCGGTCGCGAACGGTGGCACCAAAGGGGGTCCTCTACCTACTTGTGTTCATTGGCAAGAAAGACCACACCATGGATCAGTGTTGGAGCTTACATGTTTGTGAGGGGTGTGGTCGTAAAGGCCACAACAAGGATAGGTGCTACCATATTCATGGCCGACCGCCACAACTGCCCGGGACTCCCACTACTGCTCACAGTGCGACCATGGATTTTACACCGGGGTCTCCACCCACCTACACTGTTGCGACTCAGCCTTCTGCCAGCACCCTTCTCTAGAGATGAGATAGAGAACTTACGATGCTTTATGCCTATTGGATGGTCCCGCTGCCACTTCTACGTTCGCACAGTCAGGTATCATCAGCTCTACCAACCTTGTCTCTACTTTCACTTCCATTTCTAGTTCACCCTGGATCATTAATTCAGGGGCTTCAGAGCATATGACCGGTATGTCATCCTCTTTTTCCTCACATTATGTGTGTTCTGGTGCGGATAAAGTCCGCATTGCCGATGACACCCTTTCCTCTGTTTCGGGGAAAGGTCGTGTCACCCTCTCTTCTGGCTTATCTTTAACTTCGATTCTTCATGTTCCCAAATTTGCCACTAATCTATTATCTGTTAGCTCTCTTACGAAGAACCTTAACTGTTGTGCAACCTTTTTTCCTTCTCACTGTGTGTTTTAGGACTTGGCCACGAGGAAGACGATTGGCACTGGACGTGAAGTGGGTAGTCTCTATCTCTTGGATGGCGACTCCTACATTCTCTGCAGCCCGTCAGTCTAGTATTCTTAGCAATAGTGTCAATAAAGAGCATATTATATCTTGGCATGCTCGTTTAGGTCACGTTTCCTTTCCTTATTTACGCATGTTATTTCCTGAGTTGTTTAAGTCGGTGTCCATTTCAGATATTCATTGTAAGGCCTATGCATTGTCCAAGCATTGTCAAACAACTTTTCCCCCTCGCGGCAATAAAAGTTTATATATTTTTGACATTGTTCATACTGATGTTTGGGGTCCATCCCCTGTTACTTCCTTCTTTCGTTATCGATATTTTGTTTCTTTTGTGGATGATTTTTCTCGCTGCACATGGATATTTGTTATGAAGTCAAAAGATGAAGTTTACTCTATCTTCAAACAGTTTCACAAAATGGTTCTCACTCAGTTTGGATCATGCATTAAAACTCGATCTGATCAAGGCAGAGAGTACATGTATGGGGGTCTGCAGTCGTACTTGGCCGAACATGGCATTGAACACAAAAATTCACGTGCCTTCACTCCACAAGAGAATGGCGTTGCCGAGCGGAAAAATACACTTGTTGGAAGTGGCTCGTGCCCTTCTGTTGTGGCACCATGTTCCTAAAACATATTGGTCTGATGCAGTTCTCCTTGCCGCTCACTTAATCAATCGTATGCCGTCTCGCTCTCTCCAGTTTCGTACTCCGTACCACTTGCTATGTCCTGAGAGTCCTTTTTTGGTTCCCCCAAAGATCTTCGGCTTTGTCTGTTATGTTCACATCCTTGGTCCGAATCGCACCAAGTTAGATCCAAAAGCCTTGAAGTGTGTTTTTTTGGGTTACTTCTCAACCCATAAAGGCATAAATGTTTCCATCCCCTCTCTCGTAAGCAGTTCATCACCATGGATGTCACCTTTTTGGAGTTGACCCCTTATTTTCCCGGTGATACTTCTGCCTTTCCTCAGGGGGAGCATCTTAGTCGTGAGGAAAAGCATGTCTCATCCGATCATGTTTTTGTCATTGGCTATGGATACTCTTGACAGTGGTCTTAATCCGACCATGATTGACGCTATTGACAGGGGTACTGACAAGCAGGGGGAGCAGCAGGTGTACTCAAGGCATCGTCTGACAGGGAAACAGATTACCATTGAACTCTAGGGCCAACAGTCATCCTCAGAGGATCTAGGTAACCCTACTCTGTTCCTTCCTCTTCTTGTGATAGTGGCTCTGACCTTCTTATTGCTCTAAGGAATGGGAAGAGATCTTGTACCCAACATCCAATTGCTAATTTTGTTTCATATGATAATCTATCTCCGTTATACAAATCCTTTGTTACCTCGTTATCCTCTATTGCTCTTCCTTCGTCTGTAACAGAAGCTCTAAAGCATCCTAGGTGGAAAGAAGCAATGTATGAAGAGATGAATGTGTTAAAAATAAAACAGCACGTGAGAGTTGGTAGACTTGCCAAGAGACAAGAAACCCGTTGGATGCAAATGGGTTTACACTGTGAAATGCAAGCCCGATGGTTCAGTGGATCGGTACAAGGAGACATTTGCTCTCGTAGCTAAGCTCAATTCCATCAGGGTTATCCTTTCCCCTTCCGCAAATCAGTCTTGGCCACTATTTCAACTCGACGTCAAGAATGCTTTCCTTCATGGGGATCTGAAGGAAGAAGTGTATATGCTGCCCCCTCCTGGCTTTCAACTTTCTGAGGATGAACAGAAGGTATGCAAGCTTTAGAAAACTTTGTATGGCTTGAAGCAATCACCGAGAGCGTGGTTCGAGCGTTTTAGTGGGGCAATCAAATGAATGGGGTACAGTCAGAGTCAAGCTGATCATACTTTGTTCATCAGACGTGACAGGGAGGCTGTGACGGTTTTGATTGTATATGTCGACGATATCATCGTTATGGGTAATTGTATTGCAGAAATAACCCGGTTGAAGGAGTTCTTGGCTTTGGAATTTGAGATCAAGGATCTGGGTACATTGAAATACTTTCTGGGGATAGAAGTTGGGACATCCAATAAAGGAATCTTCATCTCCCAAAGGAAATATGTGTTGGACTTGTTGCAGGATACTGGTATGCTAGGGGCTCGACCTGTTGACACGCCCATTGAGGTAAATCATAGACTCGATAGTCAGTCAGGGGGGTCTCTAGAGGATGTGAGTAGCTTCCAGCGATTAGTGGGGAAACTTATATACCTAGATCATTCTTGCCCTGATATTGCATATGCGGTGAGTGTAGTTAGCCAGTACATGCATTCCCCTCGTACTACACATTTGGAGGCCGCATACAGGATTTTGCGGTACTTAAAATCTTCCCCAGGTCGTGGCTTACTATTCAATCATCAGGGCCACATGCGTGTGGAGGGTTTCACAGATGCTGATTGGGCAGGAGCCCAAGATAATAGGCGCTCTACATCAGAATATTGTACTTTTGTGGGAGGAAATTTTGTTACATGGCGAAGTAAAAAACAACAAGTTGTTGCACGTTCGAGTGCCGAAGCTGAGTTCCGATCAATGGCCCATGGGGTCTGTGAGTTACTGTGGCTTAAACTATTACTTGGAGAACTCGGTTTCCCCGTAGAAGGGTATATGTCATTATACTGTGACAACAAGGCGGCGATAAGTATTGTCCACAACCCAGTTCAACATGACAGGACCAAACATATCGAGGTGGATTGTCACTTTATTCGTGAAAAAGTGACATCAGGAGTGATCTGCACACCCTTCGTTCCTATATCTGATCAGCTAGCAGACATTCTTACAAAAGATGTTGCAGCAGCTCCGTTTACTAAGTGCTTGAGCAAGTTGGGCATGATTGATATCTATGTCCTAACTTGACAGGAGAGTGTTGAAGGACGTCTCTATTATTATATATTGTTTAGTGTCTTTATGGTTTTATTTTCTTACTTATGTAAGGACCCACACTTACTAATATAAATAAGATTCATTGGGGTGTGTGTAGGGTTAACACACATAACCCCTCTATTCTCTCTTCTCTCTTCTCTCTTTGATTTCCCTCTGCAGTACATGACTTGATTTCAACTGAAAAACCTTCAAAAAGATTTTCATGCTCCGCCTATTGAATCAATTTACTAAATGCCTTTACACTAAGATAAAGAGAGGTGGGAAATCAAATTTCTTTGTCTAAGGCCTCTTGTGCTCCCAAAGAATTCGGTAGGGGAGTCATTTACAAGAATTAAAAACGTAGATGTTGAGACAACTCCTACTCCATCTCCACATACGACCAAAGCACATTCTCCTCTACAAGTTGTGCTAATGTTGCATGTTCATGGTTAAAAAATCATAATGGCAACATCCGAGCTATGTAACATATATACAAAACATGAACACATTTACGTGTAATACAAAATTATATTGTATTACATTGGGTATAAATTTACAAAAAAAAAGAGAAAAACATTCCCAAAGACTAGGACACAATTCACAAAGCTTCCCTACACCACACCAATCATCCTCCCAATCTAATGCTTTCTCCATTCCCCACTTTAACGCTGTACTTCTGCGAACTCCACATAGACCTTCATATTCTCCTTCCATAACCCCGTCTCATAAGAAGATTCCACCTCTGGGAATCCCAATTCCAATCCTGCACGCAGAACTTTTGACTGCTGAGCCACTCCCAAAGAACAAGATTTTCCTTACTAAACCTCCACAACCATTTCCCAAACAGGACCATATTCAGAAGTATCAGCTTTCTCAAACCTAATAACCATACTTCCTTGGCAATGAAGTTCACTCCAAATGAGGTAAATTTAGTACTTACTAGATACTAGAGAATCATGCTTGATGAGAAAATCCTTTTTTTTTCCTGCATTTAATTTCATCAGAACTCATTTTCTGGTGGATTTTTTTGACATGATCATTCTCCAAATCCAGTATTTGAAGTTAAGAGCACTGCAGCGACAATCCTATACTCACTATTTTTATGAAGCAACTGTTGGGGCTGGTCTCCCAATTGTCAGCACTTTACGTGGACTTCTTGAAACTGGGGACAAGATTTTGCGCATTGAAGGCATTTTCAGGTCAGTTGCCTTGCTACCTACATTTGTCCGAATGTTATGAGTTAAACTTCCACCAATATAATAGAACATATGTTAGTAACATTAATAAATAAACAGGCTTGCTAAAACAGTGTAGATTGATCCATGCATCTTTTATGTGTCTTTTAAGTTTTTGTTGCTTGCTAATACTTGTTAAATTGTTCTTATAAGTCTTCCCCTCTGTGATATTTTATTACAGTGGGACTTTGAGTTATATTTTCAACAACTTTATAGGAAAACAAGCTTTTAGCGAGGTGGTGGCAGAAGCAAAACAAGCTGGTTATACTGAACCTGATCCAAGGGATGATCTATCCGGAACAGATGTTGCCAGAAAGGTAACGGTTTCCTTTGCAGAAACTATTTGTAACTAGGCATCTCTGTTGTTCGTATTTATTGAAATGGGGTTAGTTCAGCACAGCGTGAAACTTCATGCTTCCTCTTCCATCTGCTAGCCATGTGGTGCACATGAGGGGGCAGGACCACTTCAATCACTGGACTACCTTTGGAATACCTCAAAGGTCAGCCTGCTCATATGGCTGGATCCTCTAATCAGGACAACTGGATGATTTTCGGATAGCAGATCTCCTTGGCATCCACTCCCCAACCCTGGCTTGTAAACTCAGTGTGATAATTAGGTTCTTGTCAAAAATATATAAATAATTAGGTTTTTATAGCAGCTATTCTTAATGCAGGTCATAATTCTTGCCAGAGAATCTGGTCTAAAGCTTGAGCTTTCTGATATCCCAGTCCTAAGCCTCGTGCCAGAACAATTAAAAGTAAGAACCAGTTAGAGATGATCATTCAACACCAAGTTTTGAAACTCGTATGCTTGTTATGGATGTGATGTGTTTTAATGAACTGCTGCAGGCAAGTGCATCGGCTGAGGAATACATGCAGCAGCTTCCACAATTTGATCAAGATATGGCAAAGAAACGACAGGATGCAGAGGCCGCAGGCGAAGTGAGTATCTCTAGATATTCTGCTAGACTGAACTTGGCTGCAAAGTGGCCAGGTTCGATGGACAAATAAACCGCACTCCTTGTGGGATGAATTACTAATGTTAGGCCAGTGGTTTTGAACCTGGGGCCCAAGACATGTAGCCCCAGGAGTCTTTTCACTTTGTGAAGGGGCCCAAGTAATCTGACCCCTTGTCAGCAGGCTCAGTCTAGCATTGATTTTGAACCTGTGCAACGTTTTCACTTCACAAGCAAAGCATTTTATGTTTCTAAATTCGGGGTTACTCCACTATATCATGAGCTTTTGCAATATCTGAAGGTATTGAGATATGTCGGGGTGGTGGATGCGGTTAACGAGAAAGGGATTGTGGAGTTGAGGAGATACAAGAAAGATCACCCATTTGCACAGCTTTCTGGGTCTGATAACATTATTGCTTTCACAACAACAAGATACAAGGAACAGCCACTGATCGTGCGCGGACCAGGGGCTGGGGCACAAGTTACCGCTGGTGGAATATTCAATGATATATTGCGGCTAGCTTCTTATCTCGGAGCTCCGTCATAGAAATATTGATCCCTCTAGCCGTAATCCAAATGTATAATCAACTGTTCCTCCAGGACTGAGTCCTGCAGCTTTAGTATGTCTCCTGAAACGCCATGCAATGTAGGGCTTAAGCTGTCATGCATGTTTTAGTTTAAGCGTCCCTTTGCACATAAATTTATTCCATTCATCAAATTTTGATTTATGAAAGTTAAGGGCTTTCTTGATTTATGAAAGTGGTTAAGGGATTACATAAGAATGAAGGGTAAGTCTTGCAGCTCTTGCCCCTCTTATGAATTTAACTGCTTTGAGGACAATTTACCACTTTTAGACATTGGACATTTGATGTGGCTCAACTGGAATGTTTCAGGATTCACCGAGTCCGTCTGATGGGCTTGCACAGATAAAATGGTCTTTGACCTGCGTAGGTAAGGAACTAAGCCTGAAAGCCCAGAAAAGTGGGCAGGCCTTGGAAACAGAAGACCTGATCTATCTGGAGTTGCTATTGCACTCTCATCTATACAAGAGTGGCTAATAGAACTATGTTATCTTCACTGGTTGATCCTCAGTGAGCTCGCAAAACTCCGATGATATGATACTTACAATCTTTAATTGTACGAATAGAAATTCTTATCTACATAATGGATCACACTTTATCTTAATTGTGTGAGTAGAAATTCTTCTCTATGTAAAAAATCCAGCATCAAACTCGTTGGCATCAAGGTGTTGCTCTGATTCTTTCAAGAAACTAATCTTGATTCACGTTGTAATTTCTATCAATATTGTCTAATTTTAATGGTTTTGGGCATTCAGAAGTTCTTAATGAAGGTTTAAGTACTCACTCTAAACTGAGAATTTGGTGAACTGACGGGCAAACCCACTTTTGATAAATATCATTGCAATGGAAAGACAAATCCTGTGATTTATTGTGGAGAGAACATTTTTACTTGGCACCATGGGTTACACTACTTTTTTCCGTGTGTGCAATTGTGAGCTATTGCAATCAATAAACGACAACCATATTCCATTTTACAGCAGAAGTGGTGCAACTTGGTTTGGATCGACAGGTATAAAATCCAGGGTCTGGTTTTTTGGAGCGACACAGTCCAAACCTCTTTGCTGAAGAGGTGGAGTTTTATCGAGGTACTAAACTTTGACTTATGAGTCATTTCGAGGAAATTTAATTCGACATGGAAACGTTATGTAAAAATTCAGTGTGTTTGATTGCCAAATGGGGAAATTGCATTTTCCTTGGGAAAACACAACTGTCCATTGCTAGGTAGCAATTTTAAATCTGTATAATTTTCCCTACCAAGCCATTTCAATGTGGATAATTTTCCCTACTAAGCCCGGAATTCATTTCTCATCCAGACAGGTGAGAATTCATTTCCACCTGAAAATACGTCTTTATTTTCTCACATGATTGAAATATGTTTTCTCTCAGTTGCAATCAATCAGCCATCTATATAACAAAACAGGGAAGTTGTCTCCCCACTTATACCCCCTCTTATCTATTTAGACAAAGAAGGGCTGAGATCTTATCCCCCAAATAGATGGTGGATCTCAGCCATCTATATAACAAAACAGGGAAGTTGTCTCCCCACTTAACTCCCACCCGATTTTGACAAACACTTTGTTGGAAAGTGCCACGGGCACGGGCCACCCACGCATGTATCAAGACAACTCAGTTGTATTCTCTTATGATCTTATCCATCCATCTAATGTGGACAGTTAGATAAAGAGTGGTTGAGATCAAATCCATCGATCTAATGTGGACGGTTAGATTTCAGCCAATCAATCTGCCTCATTTGACCTCAATTTATTCAAAATTTAAATTTCAACACCGTTATTTCTGTTATTTTCTCATTTCTCCCTCCGTGCGTTACAATCCGTTATAACAACCGTTATAATGGAAAAAACAGTAACGTCCCAGTCCATTATACCGTTTGAGTGCCGAAGGCATCCAATCTTTGCAAACGCTTTTGTCGGAGAGTGCCGTGGGCATGGGCCATTTACTATTCTATATAACAAAACACATTGGTTATCTCCCTACTTATACCTCCTCTTATAAGCATCGACAAAGAACGGCCGAGATCTAATCCTCCCCCAAATGGACGATGGATCTCCGCCACTCACCTGATATTGGCATATTCTTTGTCGAGGAGTGCCGATGGCACCCACTAGTTTAAGACATTTCCCAGTTGTATTTTATGGGAAAATTTTTCTATGCAATCAAACAACACGCCCTAACAATTTGTATTTTACTCGAAAACCCTTAACAAAGTGGTTTCTGATCAAGCAGGAACAGTAAAGTTTGCTGGAATTTTATCGCCAAGTCAAAACGACAAAATTCACCACAAAGTAATTGTATTTAAAATCTGTCAGCTGAGGTTGCAGACCCAAAGGGTGTTGGAGAAATATCTGATTTTTAAAGAAAATAAATTAAAATAGATGCAAGGAAATAGAAAAGATGAAGAAAATTCTAACACAGACTTATCAACGACTGAGGCTTGCGTCCATGGCAATATTGTAAAGGCAGCCTGTGTCGACAAGTCTGCGAGTGCGAGCGTCCACCTCTTAGGATTCAATAGTTTCTAACTTGAGAAGGCAGCACTCCAAATCTTAAAGAGTCGTTGGGAATGGAAGACAACAGTGCTCTCAAAATAGAAGATTAAAAAAGTTTTATGTAATTTGGTAATCACAAGAGAATAAGATAGATGAGAGAAAGATTTGCAGTTTGTTTGTAAGTTCAAGAAAATAATTTGAAAACGTAGCAGAGAAGGAAATAATATATATAGAAAAATAAGGTAACTGTTCCGAACCAGTTACAATATTTTTCATTTCGTTATAACGGCCGTTATTTTTCCGCACGTATGCCACTTGCAGTACGTGTTGGAGATGATCCTGAGGCAGATAAGGTGGGGGCCAATGCCATTGGGATTGGGATTGGGATTGGGATTGATTGCTGTAGACCTAAATCCCTCATATCAATTCGACCGAAGTGGTTGATGCCCTAAATCCATCATAACATAGGATGAACTATTAAAAATCATCCAAAGGGGTCTGGAACATGGTTTAAAAATAACGTTGTAACGGCCCTTACAACAGAAATTAATGCCCCAACCCTGTTAAGTTTATAGCTGTTGAATTTGATTCTTTTCATGGGTTGATTTTTAGCTGTAGTAATCCAGCATTATATGGATTCTCATCCAACGGTTAGAAATCACCAATCAGCCTGATTTTTGGTCTGTAGGTCCACCAAAGTGTGGGTCAAACATCCCTAGTCAGTGGTCTCCAAGAGTGACACATGGCACATAAGCATTGTGTGATACCCTTGGGTCACGTAATAAATGTAATAAAATTTTCCCATCTTTTGGATGGTTTCCACATGAGATCTCGCAGCCCCCGAAATCAACCAGATCAAATGACCTACCGGGAGATTCAGATGTGTTTTGACCATCAGAAGAAAAACAAACACAAAACAAAAACAAAAAACAGTTGCTCAAGCATTAAAATCATGCGATCAAGCTGAAATTTTCAGGTAGGTGGGGCTAAAGGATTAGAAGATCCACATTGAGTTGCTTGGCAACATAACATGGTTCCTCAGTAGTTTATTAAATCATTTTAATGTCATGTACTTAATTAATAACCTACAAATCCACCCGCATGTATCATTCATCACACAGGTTGTAGGCCCACTACCCACCAGCTTCTCGAGATGGAAAGAAATAATTTTGGGGCTGTGATTGGGTTAATCACTTCCCAAATTTTGCCAAAAATATTTTGCTCTTAATTTGGATAATTTTCATTGTTGCCATGACCTAGTTTCCACGACTAAATTGGACTAATCTCCACCCCCACCAGTTCCACACTACTATATGTTGTATATCACGGGCTAAATGTGCTCCAGTGGTGAGAGAATTGCAGAGCTGATCTGGGCTCTGGTTAATCGTCATGAGAAAGCTTGAGGGGGGTCTCTCAGCGATCAGTTTCTCAAAACCTGCTGGAAGTGCTAATTTTGGGCCTCCTCATTGCCACATAACAAAAAAGACCACTAAATTCCATTATTCTGGGTTTTCGTCTTCCTTACACAGCCACTGCTGGGAGTATTAGTACGTATGATAGGGTTTGGGTGCCATTTCCACTCAGCTTGTGTCTGGAAAACTGGCAGTAACTTGGATTCTACTAAAATGTTATGTTGAAATAAGAAGTCCAATATGAACGAGCGAATGCAAGCAAATCCATGTTTCCTGGCGAAAGGTAGACAAGGAGGTTGCAGTACAGTTGAAGGCTGCGGCAACAGAATTTCAATCCCAAATTAACATGATAACATAAGCTAATCAGCTAATCACTGCTGAGCTTGAGATCATTAAGTTCATGATCACACGGAAGCAATCAGTCCGCATCAGCATTAAAGTACACCGGCAGTGATTCTTATCCAAAAAATAATTTTGTATCCATAAAAAATGTCTAGTTCTTATCATAACAGAATCATAAGCAACTATAAGTGTTCAACCGAGTTAAAACTGAACTAATAACAAACTTTTGTCAGCGTTCAACCAAATCTCCTAAGAGTTCAGAAGTCTGGACTTGCGGTAAAACTGGACTTAAAGAGTTTCAATCTAATCAATCAACTCCTAGTCTTCAAGTACACTGTAGAGATTTTAAATGTTGTCCGGGTAAACCCAGCCAGCAGAAAGTCTCATTGAGGTGACTTACAGTTTTCTTGATTGTGCTTTATAAAATAATTACACTCCAATTAAGAAAGATTCTAAAGCAATGCCCTGGTGGTAGGGAAGGTTATGGGACGCCCCATGTGGGGGGAGGTCGGTCTTGGGTTCAATCCCACTAAAGGATACTAGCAACACCGGTAATTGAGTGGCCAGTGTGGTTTATGTCCACATGGCACTAGAGAGTGTCATCAACACGTGAAGGCTTGCAGGCAAGGCATGTGGAGGTGGCTGCTAATGCGGGTCGCAGGCAGCCTGGTTGTTCATGTCTCTGGCTCAGAGATGTGGCAACTCATTGACTCTGTGGTTTGTGAGCCCATTCCCTGAGACATCACCACCCCTCCCCCAAACAACCCTTCAAAAATAAAAATAAAAAAGGAAAACAGTAAAAAAGGAGTTTCTAGCGACCAACCAAGTTTCAAAAAAGGAAGGTTGTCATCAGAAATGAGGATCAATGAGTAGAAACCAATCAAAACATCTGCATAAAGCAGAAAGACGGGGGAGTGGGATTAGATGCCATAGTAGAAGCAACATAAAGCAAAACAAAAGCCGATTCTAATATAAAACGGTTATAATCATCATCGTAAGCCTTTTCCCAATGGTATGGGCTCGGCTGCACGAATCTTGTCACTCCATTCAATCTTGCTTAAAGTCATCTCTTCCGTTAAGGCAAGTTTCTTAAAATCTCCTCTCAAACCTCACCCAACGTCCATTTTGGCCTTTCCCTCACCTTTCTAGGCCCTTCGACTTGCACATTCTTCCTCACTGATGTTGTCATTGGTCTTTGTTGTACATGACCAAACCATCTCAATCAACATTCCCTCATTTTGTCACTTAGGCTACTCCTACATATATATATATATAGGGTCAGGATCGGGGGACAACAATTTCATACAACATTTTTGACAACAAAAATTGGCACAGGCCAATGTATAACTTAGAAGTCTTGGAATGGGGTGATTTTTGACGAGGATGGTATCTATAGTGAGGAGATCATCTTCACAAAAATTCAAATCAATCCAATATTCGTAGATCGGTTTACAAGATGAAGAATTATGGACCGTCTATTTTTATTGTTAACTTGAAAACCACATTTGATGGGGTTAGAAATTTCAGAATGTGCTGATTTTTTATAGGAGTGATCTATATGATGAGGAGATCATCCTCACCAAAAATCAGCTATTGATTTATCTTCCATGTGGGTACGCCAAAATTGTTGTATGAAATTGTTGTCCCCCAACCCTGACCCATATATATATATATATATATATATATATATATATATATATATATATATATATATATATATATATATATATATATATATATTTTTATAACGCTTGTGTCCCCACACACATTGGTGATGGGACTAGTACTACGGGTGTGCGCGCTTACCCAAGCCTTCCTGTACACACACCACGGTTTATGCAAGGGGGCACAGTCTCAAACTCACGACCTTGGGGAGCATACCCAAGTCGCTACATCTTACCACTGAACCATTCCCCTTGGGGGTAGCTACTCCTATATTTTCACGAATTCGTATTTCTAATTTTGTCTTGCCACATATCAGTCTCAACATCATCATCTCGACTATACTCAATTTATGAACATGTTTCTTGACTGCCCAATATTCTACTCCATAAAGCATTGTCGGTTTTATTGTCGTCTCATAGAATTTTCCTTTTAGTTTGATTGGCACACGTCAATAACATAGCACTAGGAAGCACATCTCCACTTTAGCCACCCCACTCTAATTCTATGTGGCAACATCCTCCTTAATCTCTCCTTCCTTATCAATAATAAAACCAATGTAGCGAAATTGTTCACTTTGAGGTATCTCCTGGTTGTCAATTTTAATTGGCGAATCAGTGTCTTTGAAGGAAAAGAAGAATCAGTGGCTAATATCATCCTCAATATCAAAGGACTGTTGTTCTTATGGTCCAAAGCTTATCGGGAATGCAGGGGTTCATTTTTTGAAGATTTCATTTTTCAATGGGATTTAATTTGTAATAGAGATACTCTTTGATTTATTTCTTTGTTGTATGTTTTTGGGGTGTTTGGTTTTGCCTTGAGAAGGTCCTCTCAACCTTCTCGGCAGCTTTGTAACCTCTCTTTTCTTTTCAATAAAGTTATACTTATAAAAAAATTTAATTGGCGAATCATCTCTATGTGTATCCTTACTAAAATTGAATACATGTACTCTGTCTTGGTTTGAATTATTTTAAATCCTTTAGATGCCAAAGCATTACTCTAGAATTCTAGTCATGCATTTACCTTATCCATGATCTCGTCAACTAATACTATGTCCTTTGCAAAAAAAACAAAAATACTATGCATAAGCAAATAACATAATCTAGGGAACCTCATTTTGGATATAAGCAGTTACCTCATCTATAACTAAAACAAATAGGCATGGACTTTGGGTTGATCCTTGGTGTAATCCCAATGTTATTGGAAACTCACTTGTCTCACCACCAATTGTTTTAACACTAGTTATTGCTCCCTCATACATATCTTTAATGATGTAATGATGTCAATATATCCACTTGAGGCTCCCTTTTTTCCCAATGCCCACCAAATTAATTCTCTAGGGACTCTATCATATGCTTTTTTCTAAGTCAATAAAGAGAATGTGGAGATTCTTCCTCTTTTATCTAAACTTTTTCATCATTTGTCTAAGAAGATTGCCTCAATAGTCGACCTTCCTAGCATAAATCCAAATAGGTTTTCACATATCCTTGTCTTTTGCCTTAATCTTTGCTCCATCACTCTTTCTCATAGTTTCATGGTGTGGCTCATAAGTTTGATACACAATAGTTTGTGCAGCTCTGCAGGTCTCATTTGTTCTTATATATAGGCACTACAATACTTCTTCTCTATTCATCTGGCATTTTCATGTCTTCAAGATATTGTTAAATAACTTAGTAATCCAGGACAATCCAATTCTTCCCATGAATTTCCACACTTCTTTTGGAAAACCATCTAGTTTTAAGGTCCTACATGTCTTCATCTAACTAAAACTGCTTTCACCTTCGATATCCTAATTCTATAATTTGCGAAATTCAAATTGGTAGTGCTTTAGGTAGAATATTCCTGCAACTACCGTGGGAAATGAGAAGAAATTATGTTGTTTTTTTTGTCTTCTCCACCTTCTCCCAAATGCAATTTCTAAGAATTCTTGGCATTATTGTCAAGGGAACTTAGTATCATTGATAAACTATCTTCCATGTGCCAACCTTACATTCATTACTAGCTCTTTCATCTAATAAGCTTGTGAGAGAGAGAGAGAGAGAGATTCAGTGGCATCCCTCAACTATGACAAGCAAAAACCAATAGTTATCCTTTTGTTCTCTTCCACTTTAGGGAGTGCCATCCCTTGTTTGGACAACCAGTGATGAGATTTGAACAATCTACAGTTCTAACATGACCAAGACACAAGAAAGAAAGTCTGGAACTTTAACTCAATACTCGAACACCTCTTGAACGGAACGAGGATCACATACGGATCCTCCAACGCTCAAAAAATGGGCAACACGTTCAAAGTTCAAACAATTTTACATCCTCAGATGTCTACTACTTTTTCTTATAATTGTACAGATATACCTGTTTTGGCTAGCAACATATCAAAGAGACAAGGACGTGATAGCTCTATACTCTGGCTTATCACTTGGAAGACAGATCAGAGGCAAAACAGGACAAAGTAATAAAGAGAAAATATTTAAATCAACACAAAGAACATGAATAAGAGAACTACCACCAAGCATTAGTGTAGGGCCTTTAAACATGCTATTAATGAGATAACAGTAAGAATAATCAATGGAGTGGAGCTTGGGTAACCAAAAAGGGATGGTTATCTCAGTGACTTCACTCTTTCAAGGCATGTAGGAGCAGGGGGTATATGGTCCATACCGGTACGCATGTAACTCAGTAGAGTTGTACTCTGTTGGCACTGTCAAACCACAACTTACTATTGGCATCGAACTAACTCCTCAGCATTTTATTTAGAAGGTCGATAGAAGCCAATTGGTTTCTAGATGTTATCTCGTATAAGTACCATGTTCTACATGCCTTAAAATCATCGATAAAGTTATCATGCCTGAACATTCAACTGAATAATGGAAAAATGGAGTTGGACTTCTAGAAACCTAAGCAGAGTAAACTGCAATATAAAGTCTTATTATGGACATGCTTCATATCAAAAGTTCTTAAGATCGAAGAACATGGCAGAGAAGAAATAAACTGGGCATGCGAACAAAGACAACACTAAAGGAACACAAGCTGAGTAAATTACAATACGGTCTCGTTAATTGACGTGTTTCATTGAAAATTGTTAGGATTGAAGGAACATGGCAAAGATGAAATAAACTAGGCATAGCGACCAAAAGACAGAAACGTCAAGAAATATCGTTATACTATGAATGGCACTCGACTAGAAACTGTGGTAGAGGTTTCAGCATCAAAGAGATACAATTTATTTGATTCGTATTCTTCATCAATCATATTCCCCATCTTCAGGACCTGAATATTTGAAGCTTCAGCCAAATCAAAAAGTTGGGTGCAACCTAGCCAAAGTTGTTTCCATCTCAAGGGTTATAAATACGGTCAAAGAGGGTATCAAGATGAGCTGGGAACATATTGATTTTTATATAAATGTGGCAGTAAATCTGATGGGCAGGTACCAACTCTGTCAGGTCAGCACCAACTTGTACGTTTGTAACAGTTTCATTTTTTAGCCAGATCATACATCAACCCCAAGTCTCTAATCCTTGGTCACGAAAGACGCAGTAATGAAGGAGGAAGGCCATGATAAAATTATCTATCGTGGTGAACTATTTACAGACGAGATTAGTTAAAAAAGATAAATAAATAAATAAGGCCAACAAGAACCTAAGAAAGATAAAAAGACTGTGAAACCCTGAACAATCACTGTACAGCAGGGCCCAAATCCATAATCCATAAAAAGAATGGTTAGTGGCAAAAAAGACTATCAACCAACAACTAACAAGACAATTGAGACGCTGGAAGAGATGGATGCCCTGAGTGCCTTTCTGCTAACTCACAGAATTGACTCCTAGAAACTTAAATAACCGAGTAGTCGTCATAAGTTAACTCCAACTTGGCTCAACTGACCAGCAATAAGCGTAGCAGAAGTCATATTAGCCCCTAGTATTAGTTGTCTCATAACAATCATTACACTCACTTGGCGAATAAATCTCCAAGCATGAAATTAGTCGTGAAATTGCGTCCATAAGAAATGAAAACAGATTTAATACACTAACTTGTTTAAGAATGTCCAAGCAACCTTTAAAGGTTCAACACGGATGACAGTCTAATCATAACGAATTAATATACAAAAGGTTCTATAACAGATGCAGAGACGAAACTCTTATTCAGACAATAACATCATCCATCAATATGATTAAAATGTTCCTCCTTGGATAAACAAGCAACGCAGCCAATACCAAACAATCTGAGTGAAAACAAAGAAACTAACCTCCGAATCAGAAAATTATATCCTCATCCTTCACCATTGTCTCCGACAACAAGTTGTGAGCCGCATTTAATGAAATCCCTTTCTGCAATGAAACTTTCTCCGCAACCTGCTCGTCTGCAAACTGCTTAGCAGACGCAAGCTGCCTCTCGATCTCCCTCTTCTTGTATCCCTGTATCTTCTTCAACCTGAAAAAGTCCTCCCTTTCAAGCTCATCCAACTCCGCCTTAATGTAACTTATGGTATTCTCCAACCTCGGCTTAACGACATTCTCCAGAGCATTAACTCTGCGATTTGTGGTCTTGATTGCCTCATCGAGTGTCAAGAATGACGTCTGAAGCGATGCGAGCTCAACAAGGACTTCAATTGATTTCACATAAGCAGCACGACAGAGCTGGACCTGTTGACCACCTCGGGCCAGACCAGTGAGATCGTTCTTGGTATCACCTTCGGTGAAGTATTCGAACTTAGGGAGCCTGACTCCGGCAATGTTCTCTTGGCGGGATCGTACTTTCAGGGATGCGGTCTGGACGTTCTCAAGGACAGTGTATTTGATGTTCTCACCGACGATGTACTTGGCTTCAGTTAGGGCAAAGGAGGAATTTTTCATGATGTCTCCCATGGATTCTTTTGTGGAGACGATCTTCTTAAGGATCTGACGGAATTGCACAGTCAAGGCGTCGCTCTTCTTCTTGAGGAGAGCGTGACCTCGTGTGGCGCCGATCAGGCGAGCTTTCATGACCCCAAGCATTGTAACGGTGGGAACTACAGTCAGACGCTGGGTTTGGCCAGACATTTTGGGGAATGTCTAAGATCTTAGCAAAAAGCCTGAATGAAGATGAGAACTTTATTAAATCGCTCCGCCAGAATTCTCACAAATAAAAAAAATCCCGACGATCCGTAACCTAGGATGCTGAAAATCTACGCCTTGTCAAGATCTGTAACCCTAAAGATTCATCAATTCTGTAAATTTTACTTGAAGATATTTTCGGAAGAACACAACCGAAAGGAGAGAGGAAACTTACAAATTACCAGATTATGATCGTATCAGAGTACGAAATACGAAGTTTTTCTTCCTTCGCGAAGCCCTCTCCAAGAGTTTGACCTGAAAATGGTAGAGAAAACCAGTGTAAAGATCTGAAACAATTTTGTTTGTTGAACACTTTGTTTAATCTGGGTCGTGCTATTCTCTTCGGAATTGGCTTGTACAGTTCCAGAACCCTTTTAATACAAATACTTCAAAAAAAAAATGTTCGATTTATAAGTAAAACTTTGATGACGATGACAGCGCGCACTATGAGCCATGTGGCACACTCTTAGAGGACTCTGACCGTATGGATTTTTGGTCAATCCTTAGGTGGACCTACAGACCAAAAATCAGTCTGATTAGTGATTTCCAGGTGTTGGATTGGAATTATTTTCATGGGTTGATTTTAACCGTGGGAATTTGAGCATTATTGACCATTATTTGAGGTACAAAGATCCAAAGTTTGAAATCACTGATCAAACTGATTTTTGGTTTGTAGGTCCACCTAAGCATTGGCCAAACATCCATACGGTCGGAGTCCTCTAAGAGCGTGCCACATGGCTCATATTGCGAGATGACAGCACACTGTCATCAAAGTTTTGCTCTTGAAATTTGGCACACCCCCACAATTTGCAAAGGTTGGGATATTGGCACACATGTTTTTACTCAGTAAACCCATTGGCTCAGTAAACCCACCTAAAATTCACCCCTAACTCTTCACACCCAATTCACTCATCACACCCATCCAAAAAAAAAACCAAAGAAAAAGAGGAGGAGGCCACTGGAGGTACCTCTCTCTCGTTAATGTGTTGCCGAGCCACCTCGGCAGCCCCAGGCCGAGTGTGTCTCAACAACCCACAGGGAGAGGGAGAGAGAGAGAGAGGTGTACCTATGGTGGTGGTGGCCTCCTCCTTTTTTTGTTATTTTTAGAGTTTTTTTTGTGGGTGTTATGAGTGAAAAAGGAATGACATTTTTGTAATTTAATTTTTTTTGGGTTAAATGGGTTTACTTAGTGAAAACATGGGTGCCAACTTTTATTTTTATTTTTATTTTTTTAATCAACCACATAGTATATCATAAACTAAAGCAAAATCAGCAAAGGTGATCCACTTTGTCCCTCCTACACGCATGGGCGAGCAAGGAGCCCATGCAAGGAGGGTAGGACAGACCAATGCCTAGGAGAGGTCCGGAGTTTTGCGTTACCAACGATAAGGTTTGCAACAATAGTACAATCCCTCCCTACGAGCAAAAGAGAACTAAAGACGAAGCACAAAAAGAATCATCAAGGTGAAGTGCATCCATGCAAATAGCCGACGAGTGTCACCCCAAAAACGTTGATTTGTTAGCCATGTGATCCACCAAGTCTCAGGCATCAGATTCCACCACCAGGTACTAAATCCCAAGATCCACGACTGCCCGAATTCTCCCTCTCATCGCCTTTGCCTTGACTTCTTATGCTGACTTTGCCCTAGATTTGAACCCTCCTGCTGCCACAAACTCGTTAGATTCATTTCTGATAATAAAGCCTAAACCAGCCCCTTAAAAGACAGGTCCCAAGCCCCATTAGTGTTGAACTTATTCCAACTCACAGGTGGAGGGGTCCAAACAGGGGGTACTCTCTCAGGGGATGGTTCAAAAGGTTAGGTAATGACAATGTAGGGCTCCACAGACTAGAGTGGCAGGAGAGGGTTGTTCTTCATGTCTCTGAATATGACAGCATTCCTATTCATCCAAAATCTCTAAAGGAGGATATAAATGTAGGTTGTCTGGTGTTGGTCAGTTTCATCTCTTTGGTTATAGTTGTGTAACAAATAGAGGACCCACTTGAAAGCCTTCTCGAGTCCTAGGTTCAGAGTACGCATTGTTAAGGGATAGGCAAACCAAAATTTCACTACATTGGGGCAGTAAAGGAGAGCATGAATGGTATTCTCAAAAGGGTCCCCACATCTTGGGCACCTAAAAAGGATATCTATCATTATGGAATGGAGTTTCGCCTTGGTGAGTAAAATGCCCTTAAGAAATTTCTACATGAACATTTGATAATGAAAGGGAATCAAAATTTTCCAAGTTTGGTTCCAAATGGTGTGGGGTAATTTGGGAGGTATGCCGAGGTGGAGGTAGGTTGAAGGTTGTTATACATAGCTTTGGAAGAGAACTTACCTTTTTTGTCCAGGTCTCAAAGCCATCTATCCTCAAAAGGTTGGGAGTTGAGATTGATGTTGAGGATTTGGATAGACACCTCAAGGGCAAACTTATCTTGGAGAAGCCTGGAATTCAAGGTTATATTTGGAAAGATGAGTTCCTTAACTTTTACTAGAGAGCTATTCGGTAAATGATCGAGAGTGGCTAAAATCCAAGGATCAGTCCAAATGTTTGTTTATGCACCATCTCTTGTGTGCCTAATAAAGTGAGGTTTGACCGTATCCTTGGTCTTATGATTACTCCTCCAGCACCAAGGATCCCCAGCTTTAAGGCCAGTTTCAAAGATGGAGGACATAGGGAAATGTTTGGATTTAAGGGTCATGTTTAGAGGGGATTTCGGAAGAGAGAAGAGCTTCCAAACATTTTTAGCAAGGACAACGAGATTGGTTTCATACTGATTCATCATCATACAACGGAATTATGTATCTCCATTTGATACTTTTCGAAGGAAATTGTGTAATGCCATGCATGCAAACACTATGGCTACGTTTGGTTCGGCACTTTTCTTGGAAAGGAAAACGAAAACCCATAAAAGTACCATTTCCGTGTGTTTGGTTAGTGTGGAAAAGTGGGCCCCATGGGAAATTCACTTCCAAGACCCCTCGTTTCAATGGAAAACGACTTCCGCTTTGCACAAATTGAAGTTGATTTTCTAGCCACGCACATCTAGGATTCTTCTTCCTTCTTTGTTGGCATCATATCCTTCGACGATTTCTCAGCTTTTTTTTCGTTGATATCATGAAGAAATCATTCCACTTCTTCCCTTCTTTTAGCTTCTTTTGTTACTTGACATGCGATGTGAAGAATCCGTAAGAATCTTGTCCATTAACGCGAGAAACAATAAAGAAGACGAAGAGGAACATGAGAGAACAAAGAAACCTGCGATCTCCCATATTATTCTTTTCTTTACTAGAGAACTGGGTTTTCACCCCCTTTTTTCTCTTCGGGTTTAAATATAAAGGATGGTTAAATGGGGTTGAAGTAGAGGAAGGGATCTACTAAAGGGAGCTTCTCCTGGTCATTAATGGAGCTGCAGAGAACGTGGGTTCTCTCTCTCCCTCAATCATTTTCTTTATCTTCGTTTTCTGTTATTTCTATGATTCAAGTTGATGGTGGGGACAGGAAGAGGCGGTGAGATCTGATGATCAATCTCTTGATCTATTGCTGCCTTTTGTAAGAAGTAACAAGGAGAAAGTATGACCTGTTAGAGTAAAACTTCTGTCAGAAGATGTTGTGACCCAACCCACAATACGAGCCACATGGCACACTATTAGAGGGCGTTGACCGTATGGATGTTTAGCCAGTCCCTCGGTGGACCTGCAAACCAAACACAGCCTATATTCCTTTAGGTCAGAGAATATAGTGCCATCCTCTTTAAAATTGAAAAGTGCACCTTCAACACGCTATAGGATAACTAATTGCATCTCTTAACTTTGCATGTGCATGGTTAAATACTTCTCCATTCCCTCTAGGGCGACCACCACTTCGAAAGTTAGCTAACCAATACCGCGCATTGTGGTATGGTGCCATGAATCCATGTGTGCATTTAGGCGGCATCTACCAAGTAATATTTATCTATATAAAAATAATACATGTCTTCTTATTATGTAATTAAGAGTAACTAATAAATTTGCACCAAGGAAGACGAATTAAAAATTACCTAGAGGGGGCATCGAAAATTTGTTTGCTGGATCACGTATAGTTTTCATTCAGAACCCTTGAATCATGTGCAACTCCTTCACATCTAACTACCACGTAGGTAAATATCATATTGAAAATAACCATAACATTTTGATGGTATTCACCCTTTCCTATTCTCATATACGATATTTGCTTATTATCTATTGCAATGCATGGGTGGACAAGTGTTCTATCTATTGCACCAATGGCACCCTAGACAACCAATCTTATGGTGAAAGATTCAAATTTTTTTATAATGAAACTTTACCTTAAATATTTATCTAAGTCGATGATTTGTTCGGATCTCACTAGCTAATATCTTCATCGAATGATAGAATGACAATCATATCTTTTGAAAACTTTAGCCTGGCCTACAAGACTTCACGAAAAGTACTTGTGCATTGTCTGCCCCGAGTGTTGAAATCAATTTTTGACCAATTTATTTTGAAGATTGAAAAACATTGCCATCTTTTTCTTCGACAATCAAATATCTACTGTTTGTAAGCCATTTCTTTCTCAGAACTAGTTACACAAACCAATGAACATATGCTTATCCATCCTACAACTCAAAGCAAACCGTTGAAGAGCCTTATAAGGGCTCTTTCATAAACGAAGGACTCAAAAGTGAGGATGTACTTGTTGGTTCTGATCTCTTAATACTGGATTAGTTGTAATATTTAATTAAAATCTTTAATGATAGAATCTCCAATACCCTCCTCTGCTCGGATGTCATAATTACTTTTACTAAGATCATAAAAAAATCATATTGTTCAAAAAAAAAGTAAACATATTTTCAAAGGACCCACATATAGATGTTCATTATCAAAAGTCAGAAATATATGTTCTACATAATTGGCATGAGAGAGTAGATCACTTCTTCTAATGAGATGGTTGAAATGTACCAAAAAAGTCCACGGTTGTAGATATAAGGACCAATTTCAGCCAAAACATCCTAATCATCAATCTAATGAGAAAACATATTTGATATTGGCTTACATGCATGCTCTATCACTACACTAAAAAAGCCAATTTGCAATAGGTTGTTTTTTGGTTTTGCAACTGTTTAAAACCATTTCAAAATTTTAAAACGGCTGATAACTGTTTCAAATTCGAAAGAACTGTTGCAAAAGTTGTTTATAAATGAATTTTTTTTACAACGGATTTGGTCCCATTTGCAACGGTTTAGACTATTGTAAACGAAGTGTCAGAACCGTTGTAAATGTTTTGAAACTGTTCTGACATAGTTTTATGACGGTTTGAAGTTGTTGCAAAGTTTTTACAGATAAAAAAAATTTGCACTTGCAAGTGTTCCCGCGAACATGCGACCCTATATCAAAACTTGAATCGTCTCAAATCCCCAATATCAATCTCAAACCCTCTAAAATTCTCTCAGTCCTCTCTCTCTCTCTCTCTCTCTCTCTCTCTCTCTCTCTCTCTCTCTCTCTCTCTCTCTCTCTCTCTCTCTCTCTCTCTCAGTGATCTCTCCCACCGTCACCCTATCTCGTCAGATCATCACCGCCCTCACTTGTCAGACCATCGTTGCCCTTGCTCATCGGATCACCGTCGCCCTTGTCGTCATCATTGCCGATACAATCGCCTCTCTCTCTCTCTCTCTCTCTCTCTCTCTCTCTCTCTCTCTCTCTCTCTCTCTCTCTCTCTTATTATTTGAGGGTTTGGGCGTGGATCGCCATCGCTAGCACAGAGATCTCTCGATCATCATCTCAATCTCGCAAAAATCCCTTTGAATCCATAACCCCTCACCACCCCACCCTAATAGCTCAAATCCTAACCTTAATCTTTCCCTCTCTCAACCCTAATCTGGTAAAACAATAGTGGTCATTTGTTTATGGTGAACCGGGTTTCAAACGAAATCGACCAAAATGTTTATTGCCTTGTCCTATGGCGAAACTGAAATGAAAAGGGTGAAACATTTCGGTTTCAGCCAACATTTTGAACCATGAACGCCCCTATAGTTGTGTGATCTTATAACTGAAATGGCATCAAATTTGATCTGACGCCAATTGAAACAACATTATATTTGGTTTAAAATCTAATGGTCTACCAATCAGAGTGATTTTTGGTATGTATATCCACCAAGGTGTGTGCTAAACATCCATGCAGTCAATGGGCCTAGATGGCAATTGTGAGTAACAAAAAGCGTGCTTCCTTGTGGCTAAAAACGCCAGGTATGCCTTGTTACATATTTTTTCAAAAAAATAAAGAAGATTTGTTTTGATGCCAATTGAAATGGTGCTAGAATAGTTTTGATGCCATTTCAATTGGCATTAAAACAATTTTGAAGCCCTTTCAAATGGCGTCATTTCGGTTAGGGGTAATTCAAATAAATCGGATCTGATGCCATTTCAATTGGCTTCAAAGTTCCGACGCCAATTGAAATGGCGTTTTGTATTCTTTTTTAAAATTTTTTAAAATAAGTATTATTTTTATAAATTGATTTAATATCGTATCTTTTTTAAATTTTCCGTAAGAATTTACATAGCTCACATTGTAATAACTTGGCAAGGATAGTGGAACTAGTATTGAGACCATAGTTATGAATTCGGCAAACGACAAAAAATACAATACAAAAAGTGTAACTCGGATTATCATCCAAAAATTCAACAAAGAATAAAATAAGATAAAAAAAAAAGTAACAAAAAATAATGATTGTTTTTGCAACTTTCTACATTTTTTCTCCATTTAAATTTTTGAATAGTTAGAGAACAATTCACGTATAATATAGACCCATAAAAATATGTTTTTACCAAATCTTCGAAAAGTTCAGCCATATAATGTGTTTTTCTTCAAAAATAAAATTTGCGTATAATACATGAATATACACAAACTTACTGTGATTGAGACCATAGAACTACCTTGTATTAAGTAGTAATGCATTGTTGTTCATGGTCTAATATTAGTAATTTTATTTCTTGTCTACCATTTTCAAAATAAAGAGTGGTTACTCAACAAATCATTTTGTACAATCTAGGAGACTCATTTTCTACAATGATTGTATTTATTGCAGACCAAGTGGGAAAATATAAAATTATTTGGTGTCAAACAATAAAAAATAAAATTTGCTAAAACTTGGATAAGGTATAACTTGGTTGGGTTAAGTCAAGAAGATGAGCCAAATACTATATTACATATAGTAAACTCGGTGTATTTTAAAAAGTGAATTTGCAACATATAATTAAAGTGCAGCCTCAATTCTCTCTTCTTGTTAAAGGATGGGAGCTCTCTCCTCCCTATTTTTTGTATTTCTCTCAATCCTCTCTCTTGTTTCACTTTAGAGAATTTTTGTAGTTCTCTTAATACTCTCTCTTGTTTCACTTTAGCGAATTTTTGTACTCGTGTTTACGAGGTTTATAGCACGACACGACTAAGATCAAATTGACAGATGATGAATCCGGGTATGTAAAGTTTAGGTTTTAATTCCTACCATGTTATTATGTATGAAAATGATCTGGTAAATTACACGAGCTATTCCATTTTATATATTGTTCATGCATGTCCGTGTTTTTCTTACAAATCGGCCCAAACCATGCAAGTTCAACTGGTGAAATTGCGAACTTGTCCGGAAACCAACTCGAATGAACATCGACAAATAATTTTATTAAAAATTGTTATGAAATATTAATATTGTTCAAATCAAATTGTTAGATTTAAAAAAAGAAAAAAAAAACCATTGTCTGGGGTGGTCAACCAGTCTAACCTATCTCTTCTTAATATCTATTCTACTATTTAAAGGGCGAAGGCTCTTCTTACGTGCCTCACGTTAAACCCCAATATCCCACAAATGCCATTATTTTTGCTTATTTTATTTTCTTCATTTTATTTATTTGACAGGGGCTTTTTAGTCTTTTTTGTACCAAAGAACACGTCACCCTGCAACTCATTCAATGTTAAAAAAGTAAAATAAATCATTATTCCTAATATGGCCTCAAGTTCCTTAAATCGACACAATTGTTTATTTCAGTTTTTGAATTTTTTTTTAATTTACAATGGTGTCTTAGTTATTCAATATTTTCACATTTCAACTCAATTGTACAAGTAATTATTACATCCTGACATGACACTTAAACTCTATGACTAGAAAATTTTAGATGATGAAGTCCATCATCAAAGTTAATAATGGAATCATAATGTGAGACACGTGCCACCTTATCAAAGGTTACTGACTGTATGGATGTTGGGTTCATCCCTAGATGGATTTATGTAACAAAAATAAATCCGATTAGTGATCATTTTTAACCTTTGGATCATAATGATCAAAATTCACGATTTCAAATAAATCAAGAAAAAGACTTGGTTATAAATTACTGATCAGGATGAATTTTGATATGCAAGTTCAATTAGGGATGGGCAAAACATCCATACAGTCAATGATCTCTAAGATTGTGCCACATGGCTCATAATGTGGCTCATCATTAATGGTGTCGAAATTCATTGCTAATCAGGATGAATTTTCGTAGGCAAAACATCTATTCGGTAAATCGCACGTGCGTGGTGGTGTCATTGGCCAAAAATGCACCTCAAACTGCTTGCTAAATAGTAATGCTAAAAATCTACAATTGAAAACAAACCACGAAAAAGACTCTAATACAATGGATAGAAATTGCAAATCAGGATAAATTTTCATAGGTGGGTCTATCTCGAGATAGGAAAACATCTATACAGCCCGTGGTCTCTAAATGTGTGCCACGTGAAAGGTGCTGCCACGCGTAAGGTGCATGTGCATCACTCGTGTCATTCCCCTAGTTTTATTATAATAAATTTATTTATGATGTCATACGATGCCAAGAGTGAATCAGGTTGACTTGTCCCCACTATTTCTCATTTGGTAACTAGTCTATATGAGAGCATTGATCAAACAACTTGTATGTCAACTCAACAAAACGTCTACTAGAGCTACAAAATGAGCGAACCATCGAGTAAACCTTCGCTCACACCCGTGTGTGAGCGAAGCCAAGCACAGCCCATAATACGAGCCACGTGGCACACTCTTAGAGGATGCTGACTGTATGGATGTTTGGCCAGTCCCTCGGTGGACCTGCAAACCGAAAATCAGCCTGATTAGTGATGTTAGACCTTTGGATCTAGTACCCTAAATAATGCTCGAAATTCCGACGGTTGAAACAATCAACCCATGAAAATGACTCCAATCCAACGCTTGGAAATCACTAATCATGCTAATTTTTGGTTTACAAGTCCACCGAAGGACTGGCCAAACATCCATACAGTCATCGTCCTCTAAGAGTGTGCCACGTAGCTCGTATTGTGGGTGTGAGCAAAGGTTTTCTCATCTTGTATTCAATTAATACACATGATCCTTTTTTTTTTTGATAACGTGCGCAGCAAACATTGGTGATGGGACTAGTCCTACGGGTGTGCGCGCTTACCCAAGCCTTCCCGTACATACACCACAGTTTACGCAAGGGGCACAGTCTCGAACTCACGGCCTTGGGGAGCATACCCAAGTCGCTACATCTTACCACTGAACCACTCCATTTGTTAGTCAATTTAGGTGCAATGGCTAATGGGAAACCCAGTTTGTAGATGGTTTACATTGCCTTATCAACCGGATCCTTTGTGCTACGATCATCCAAATCTAATAGTTTAGTCCATCCATTGGATGGTTTAGATTGCCTTATCAACCAGATTCTTGTGCTATGATCATCCAAAATCTAATGGCCAGTGTGGTATTCCATTTTCACGCCAAAAATAAGACATTTTTCGCGAGCTTATTATATTGAGCGAAAAAATAACTATTTTAGGAGAAAGTAGGAGGTTCAAATTTACATAAATAAGATAACAAATAATAAAATTTGTAAGACACTATCAACAAATCAGAGTGGCGCAGCGGAAGCGTGGTGGGCCCATAACCCACAGGTCCCAGGATCGAAACCTGGCTCTGATAGGATATCAGGAGCAGCTTCCTCAACTACTCAAACCTTTTGTCGTCTAATTTTTTACGATATGCGAGCGAAGCAGAAAACTTGCCTCCCTGTATACTTTTCGCACTTACGCTGTACAGAGCAGGCTGAGGAGAGGTTTCTACGTTTTTTCTTAATGGAGAGAGCTCTTGAAATTAGGGTTTCACGAAGCACTCCTTAATTTTCTTATTCTCTTCTTGTTTTTTGGCTGAATTGTTTGATTATAGGTTTATCCACCGGAAGCCTTGCGGACAGAGTGACCAGGTGTTAGTATGAGTAAGTCTTTGGTCTTCTTCCTTTTAGCTGGAATTTTGAATTTTTGGGGAGTTATGCACTTGTGTTTGTTCAATGGAGTATGAGTAGAGACTTTGATTAGGGCTTTAACATGAGTACTTAGAATTTCTGGAGATTTTTGGATACTATGATGATCATCATTACTAAAAAAATCAATCGAGACATTACAAGCCATACTGAAAGTTGACCTAAAGTAATTGATTAATTGGATGCTGCAGTTTTTCAAATTCAAGTCAATTTTTTCTGAGGTTAGGAATGCCAGAATGGACTGATTTTTTGTAGGGATGGTTTCCACAGTGTAGACAACTCAATGTGTGGTTGGATTGTTTAACATGACCTCCATTTGGGCACTAACCAGACTTTGATTTGGGCTTTAACACGAGTACTTAGAATTTCTGGAGATTTTTAGATACTATGTTGATCATCATTACTAAAAAAATCAATCGAGACATTACTAACCATACTGAAAGTTGACCTAAAATAATGTTTTAATTGGATGGTACAGATTTTCAAATTCAAGTCAATTTTTTCTGAGGTTAGGAATGCCAGAATGGACTGATTTTTTGTGTGGATGGTTTCCACAGTGTAGACAACTCAATGTGCGGTTGGATTATTTAATATGATCTCCATGTGGGCCCCCGAACTGTGTGTGTGTCTGTCGTTGCATTTGTACTGTCAGACCCCATCCCTGATGGTCCATCCAACACACCTCCGCTGCTAACACAGATGGAGTTTAACTGTCTGGATGTACTAATACAAAAATTGTTCATTATATGTATACTTGTAATTTTTTTATAAGAATATTCATTCAAAGAAATGAGTCCTTTTTGAACTTCGTGATAGTGTGCTTGGGGACGAATGTGTTGAGCGCTCTTTGTTTGGTGGTGCAATATCCAGTGCCTTCCCTCTTAGATTAAAAATTTAATGCCAAATTTGATTCGAATTCTAAGACGATTGAGAAGGTCACTGTTTTCCAGAATTGTAAGACGTAGGAAATATTTGTGACGCTCCTGATAATTAGGTGGTTTATATTGTTTTCTAGAAATCTGAACCTTTTTTTTTTCTAGAAATCTGAACCTTTCAATTATAATGTTGTAGCTGTAAATGCATTCGCGAAAATGTAGGAGTAGCCTCAATATGTGACAAAATAAGGGAAAATTGATTAAGATGGTTTGGTCATGTATAACGAAGATGAATAACAGCACCATTGAGGAGGAATGTGCAAGTCGAAGGTCTAAAAGAACGTGGAGAAGGTCAAAACCGACGTGGATTGAGGTTTTGAGAGGAGATTTTAAGAAACTTATTTTAATGGAAGAAATGCCTGTAGACATAATTGAATGGATGAACAAGATTCGTGTAGCCAATCCCATATCGTTGCCTTTTGATGATGATGATGTACATTCTACTTTTCTTGGCCAAAGAAGGTTATTGTGTATCCTTCTGGTGACAAGAGTCTGATTTTTGAGCTGTTAAATCTAAAGTGCAATGTTGAAAATAATGGCAATGCTGCTTGGTTTCTTCGAAACCTTGCTGCCGAATAAGACACCAAAAGAAGTTGGGTAAGTCTCAAGGGTCCTTGGTAACAACTGCAAGTTTGTTCTTGTAGATGGTGCATATTGGGACCTCGTGTACACCATGTGGACTTGCCCTGAGTGATGGGGCAAGCTCAGTCAACATGGGAAGGTACAGAGGATGTAGGTGTGGAGGCTGAGAAAACCTTGCCCCATGAGGCGCCTTTTGCTCTTAGAGGCCCGTTTTGCCATTCCTCACCATAGATGGTGTCGTCTGTTGTGGGTTGCATCCAAGAGGTGCAAATAGCGCTGACACATGTGAGAGCTTTCTGGGGCACACCTTTTAAAGTTGGTCTCGGGAATGATTTTCCCAAGACAATGTGAAAATAAAGAAGAGGGAGACTGTCTCAGGCAAGTAAGTCCCCCTGAATCATGTTTCGGTCCTGGCCAAGACCTAACCCAAGGGCACACTGCCTGACTCTGCCAAGTGTTAGATCCAGACTAGAAAGATGTCAAGGAGGGGCATTCCCTTCTTTTCATGTTCCCCAAGCCTTAAAATAAGGGTCTCTGATCACTGGAAATGGGCTGGAACCTACCCATCTCGGTTCTTCACTTAATGCCCTCCATCTTCTAATCACTAGTGCAACAGTACGCTAACTGAGGACTTCGAAGATTCCATACATATATGACTCCATGAATGAATCAGGAGACTACCAATGATAAAAAGTACCTTGACTGGATAAGGTTGAAATGAAGAGTTGTATTTTTAATAGGTCGTTAGGTCTACCTTCTTGTTGACCTGTTAAGTTTATGATTACTTTCATTAAACTATTTTTTCATGATTTTTTTTGTTGAGATTCTCTACTTATGACATGATTTAAAATCTTTGAGATGTTTGCTTTAGTGCCTATGGGCCCACCTCAGGTTGATCTCTAATACCTCACTGTGCTTTCCTCTAAACGTTGGTGTTGAGTTTTGGTAATGAGTGAAGAGCCACACAAATATGGGAAACTCCATACTGTATATATATTCAGGGATTTCGGAATAGCCATTGGATGTTTCACCATTACTCATGATACTACTACCCTGTGTTAGAAATTTGTTTACACTGTTGTAGTACTGTACTCAAAACAATTAAGTTTATTCATATCGAACTCAAAGTTCTTTCATGCTGCTGTTTGAACTAAACAGGCCAGAAATTCTGTCAGATCTATTGTTTATTCAAACAGCACTATTTGAAACTAATGAAGCCTGGTTAGTGCTACATTGAGAAATTCGCCTCATCATGGAATGTTGTCCTTAAAAACATAGGTCTCTTTTATAAAGGTGCCCATTGCAGAACTTACTAGAACATGAAGGCACCTTTCCGGCAATCCTTCTGAGATCTTGGGCATACACCAGATCCTCCTCCCCATTGAACACAAGTAACTGTGTCTTCTATGCCTCTAGCTCAAATCTGTTGAATACAATAGAACATTTCATCAGGAAAACATACTAGCTAGCATGTAGTGTGCCTGCCAGAAGTTCTCAATGGTTTACTATTAGCTTTGTTTTGGTGCTTCTTTTGCACCTATTAAAGTTTGTTTCTTGATGATTTAGGGCCAAGTTTGGGCATGAAGCATGTGGATTCTGTGACGTTTCTGTTGGCTTGGTGTTTACTGCAAAGAAACATTTTCAGTTGCCTGGAAATTACAAATAAAAAAAATAAGCTTCTTAGTTGCTATCATTTGGTGTGATCTGGGGAATAAAACCACTGCACCTCTCTCTCTCTCTCTTGTGGGCAAGCTGGGGTTAGGCAGACCCAGTGGCAGAGCCAGGATGCCCACCCTCAACTTTAAAATGCAGTAAGGAATTTTTTTTTCTTTCAAAGTACCCTTTTGCCCACCTTAGAAAAGTACACTTTTGCCTAGCCTGGAACAAAATCTATACAATATTGCCCACCCTTGAACAAAATCCTGGCTCCGCCACTGGGCGGACCCCTACCTGATATTAATGAGTAGAAAAAAAGTTACATCCTATAATATGTACATCCACTAGTGTCCTCCTCAATATAATTATAAAAATCATCAACTCTCTCTCTCTCTGTTTTTTTTATATCTTGGCAGTTTTTACTAGCAGGTTGATGGGTTTGTATTCTAAAGTTGGTCAGGTAGTAATTGCATAAACATGCCTACAAATATTACAACTGAAGTTGGTCAGGTAGTAATCTTTTTGGTTGCCTACAAATATTACAACTGAAGTTGGTCAGGTAGTAATCTTTTTGGTCACTTGATGGCACATCAATTTCATCTGGCAACAATTATTATTGACACATTAGCAGTGCTTCTTGTTGTGCTTTTTTTTTTTTACCTTTGTTTTATTCATCTGAAAACTTATCTTTTAGACTTATGCTGATGTATATTTCATGGGAATAATTTGGCGGGTTGATGTGATTATCTGTCATTTTCTGACATCTTTGTGTACTAACAAAAAGATGCCGTTATTATTCTATTCATTTTATAATAGCAATTAGCAAAAATATGCATATATTCATTAACAAGTACATAACATGGTCATTGACATGTATGTCATTGTCAGACTCAAGTATGAGATCTTGGGCATGGTGACACCAAAAGACCAAATACATTGCCATGTCTATACAAGTCTATTAACCTACTAGACAATAAAGAATGTTTGTATTTCAATTATAGTAGGGCTAGTGATTGAGAAGAAAGGGGATGCAGGATCACGAAGAATATGAAGGACTTTTGCAGACTTTGTGGAAAGGAATTGTGTAGTAGATTTGCCTCTTGGAAGAGCATCTTATACTTGGTCTAATAACTAAGAGTTTCCTATTATGTCCAAGTTGGATAGGTTCCTTGTATCTTCTAGCTGGAAAACCCATTTCTCTGTTGTCTATCAAAAGGCTATTCCCTTTAGATTTGAGAACATGTGGTTCCAAGTCCTTAACTTTATTGATCTTATATCCTCTTGGTAGGAGCCATTCCATTATATGGGTATGGCTGGTTTTGTTTGTCCTAAAATATTAAAAGCTTTGAAAGAGAAGATTAAGGCGTGGAACAAAGAGGAGTTTGGGTGTGTGGACTGTTAAATATGTGCTTTATTGGAGGAGATTGCTTGCATTGATTGGAAGGATGAAACCGGTGCTATCTTCACAGAAGATAAAAGAAGAAAGATAGCAACCAAGAACAAGTTTCTTAAGTTAGCCTGGTTAGATGAGATTAGTTGAATGCAAAAGTGGGACAAAGGGCCCAAGGAAGGTGATAAAAATAGTAGCTTCTTCCACTGTATTGCTAATGCCATAAGGAGACAGTCATTTCTCACCATTTGGTAGATGGTTCTTTGATCATGGAGGAGAAGGTAAGAGAGGCTATAATCAATTTTTACTCTTAGCTTTACTCAGAATCTTGCCAGGGTCAGGCCAACTTTGGATGGGCATGAGTTTGATAGTATCTCTCCGGAGCAAAATAGCTAGTTAGAGAGACCGTTTGAAGAGGAGAAATATCTAACGCCATTGGCAAGTTGAGTGGAGATTAGATGCCTTGACTGGACAGCTTTTCACTTCTGTGTTTTTAAGAAATGTTGGAATATCATTTGGGGTGATTTCATGTAGTGATCAATGAGTTCAATGAGCAGGCTTATCTTGATAAGTGCTCTAAAAGCACTTTCATCACCTTGATTCCTAAAAAAGGAGCTGAATCTCTCAAAGATTAGGGGTGAAGATTATGTCTCATAGAATTTGGGTTTGAGAAGGAAAATTAATAATTGGGAGTTGGACGATATCTCTTTACTTGTCAGTTGCAGATGTCCTAAAAACGACAAGATCAAAGTCCTTGGAGGATCATACCATGAAATGGCACACGGTGACGGATTGGCGCATTGAAGGGTGCCCCGTGCAACTTATCCTTCGGACGACACCGCACGTCAGATGGTGACCCGTGCAACTTATCTATCAGACTACAACACACATTAAATAGTAACCCGTGCAACTTATCTTTCAGACGGCACATCGCATCAGACGGTGACCCGTGCAACTTATCTATCGAGCGGCACCGCACGTCAGACGATGACGCGTGCAACTTGTTTATCAGATGGCACCACACGTCAAACGGTGACCCGTGCAACTTATCTATCAAATGGCGACTCATGCAATTCATCTATTAAACAGCACCGCATGTTAGACAGTGTCTCGTGCAATGCATCTATCACACAGCACTGCACGTCATACAATGTCGTATATCGGTGCCTTCCACCCACAAAGTGCCCACTTGGTACTTGCATACAACACTAAGGTGATGGCCTTGCTTACTTAAGGGTCATGCGCCCGCTAGTAGGAATTCCATTTTTGTCACACCAACTAGTGTCGCACTAGTATGGGGGTCAAAGATAAATCGTAGGATTGGCGGGGCAAGGGTATGAGAGGTCGATCAGATGCAATCTTGTTCGCAAAACCACTGACACGTAGGAATGAGATACTTGCTTGATCGACTGTCATTTGGGCAACACAAAGGCATCATAACATGCCACGTGTTCGATCAAAGTGTCGTATTCAAATATGACATCGCCACCTCTGATCCATGTGGAATAATACGGGCGCACTATGAGAATTGTCAGTTTTGTTACAATCGTGCTTTCCTAACTTTTGACTCTAGTATAAACAGAGGAAAGGGGTCGAAGGAAGGGGGGAGGCCATAACCAAGGTGTTATCCTAATCTTCTACCATATTCCTTTCCTCTTAGCCTCTCTTCTTCATCTTCCCTCGTTCTGGTCTTTTCAATTTTTTCGTCCGCAGATCCTTGGACTCGGATGCTATGGATTCCCCTCTAATGTTGTTTTTAATTATGCTGCTTTGTATTCTAGAGTGATTATCATCAATAAAGAGAACCGATCATTTTCACCGAGTTCAAGATCTCATTTAAACTGTTTACATCAGTTAGTTTGGATTAATGATTTGGTTCGAGGAGGAAGATAAGAGGATATTTTTGCCATTAAAAATGGTTAAAGTGGTTATTTATAATTTGTCTTGAAGGATTAGAGGGGCAAACATGGTATCATGGAAGTTTTACTTAAAAATCCAATTCGACGTTTATTTAAATTGAGTCTTCAGCGCACAAAAGAATTTGCTTTTACTTTCACTCAAGTAAAAAGCAAAAAAAAAAAAAAAATTGCTTCATTTTGAAGTACATTTTTGGCTTCTTAGAAGTAACTTCTTATATTACATTCGAACAACTTGCTTTTTTTTTGCTTTTGCAAGCAAAAAAATAACTTTTTTTGGTGTTGCCAAACGAGTCCTAAGTAATTAAAATGGGTTGATTTTGAAAACATGGATGAAATGACATAGAAAGTAATGAAGTGGTTAAAATGAGTTGTTTTGGAAATATAATATAGGTTTTAGCTTAATGAAACATCATTGAATGATATGGAAAGTAATTAAATGGTTATTAAGGTTTTGAAAATATGGAGAAATGACATGAAAAGTAATTAAGTTGTTTTAAATGGATGTTTTGGAAATTTGGAAGAACATGGTAAGCAATGTTTTAAATCTCGGACCGGCCATTGACCCCATGGACGTTCACTGAGTCATTGTTTCAACTGGTTGGCTAAGAGGATAACCTAATTGGGTTTTTCCAATTTTTGTCTAAAAAATAACTAAGTTTTAGGTTCCTAGGTCAATGTAGACCCTGACCATTTTGGGGACCATATGAAATTGACCTAGGCACCTATTAGTTGGCAAATAAAGAAGAAACTGAGCACCTATTATTTAATTAAATGTCCATCTTCACCAAAAACAAAAAAGTTCATTTACCGCTCATTCACGTCCTCAACCATTCTCATGTTGTTAATGATATTTTCAATACAAGCCCTTGATAAAAAAAACTTACTTACCAATTACCATGTCATTTTCTTCCATATTTCCAAAATTACTCCTTAATAACAAATTAATTACTTTTTCATTTATTTCTCCCATATTTTCAAAGCAACTCCTTAACAATCATATAATATATAATTATTTTCCATGTCATTCCATGGGGTATCTTTAAGCTTAAACCTTTATATTACATGTCCAAAACAACCACTTTTAACCACTTAGGACTTGTTAGGCAACACTAGAAATACTTTTTTTTTTTACTTCCAAAAGTAAGTTCATTTTGATATCATGTAGGAAGTTGCTTCTAAGAAGTCAAAAAGATACTTCCAAACGAAGCCAATTTTATTTTGCATAAGTAAAAGTAAATTGTTTTGTGTGCCGAAAACTCAATTTAAGCACATGTCGAATTAAGTTTTTAAGTGATTTTTTAATATCACATTTGCCCTTTTAATCCTTCAAGACAAATTATAAATGATCACTTCAACATCTTTTAATGACAAAAAATCCCTCAAAACCTTTAATATAAATTATAATGACCACTTTTGTCCTTCCATACAAGTTACTTTGTCCTTTTGGATCACGAGCAACAACAATAGTGCCACGCAACAACACTATCGCCACCCCACATCCCAAAAGAAAATAGAAAACATAAGACGTGGGGACCCCAAAAGAAAAATCCCCCTTAGAAAAAAAAAATCAATTAGAGAGATTGAGCTAGGATGTTCTCCAAAATTTCATTTTCCGAAAAGAAGGGATAGAATCCGAGGATCGATCACAACTTGTGAACATGTTGAGACAGAACAAACGCAAAATTATAATTGTACGAGTTTTCAAAACTTAGATCATCTCCATAAAAATCAAAAGCATGTAGTTAGGAAATTGTTTTCAAAATCCTTTCTTTCAAATCAGATCATGCAAGGGGATAAGCCGATATAGTGGCATATATTTGCTTCAAGCCCTAAGGTGTATAGTGGCAGATACACCCAAACTTTTCAAAAAGCAAGATAGTCGTGGCAGAGTTATCCCTCTCTTCTAAAAGAACGATGGCGTGTTTTTTAAAAAGCATCAAACATTTGCATGTCCTTTCGAGAAATAGAGTTGTACCCCCCCTGTTAAATATTTTTAACGCCATTTTAGCCTTGGTGGGCAAAAAACATTTGTCCACTAGGAAAATGTGAGAAAATGAAATCTTTTGGGCCGACTTTCTTGAAACCTACACGTGGCATACTTTTTGGGCCCACTTACACCATGAATGTTGAAACTCCTTATATACCAAATGACACGGCAAACTTTTTTGGGCTCACTTGCATGTGGGTCTATCTACCAATATGACATGTGACACACCTTTTGGGCCTACTTGCACTCTGAATATTGGGACCCCTCATATATCTACCAAAATGACACGAGATACACCTTTTTGGGTCCACTAACCGTATGGATGTTTGGCCGTACATACCTTTTTGGGTCCACTAACCCTAGGTGGATGGACATACCAAAAATCAGGCTGATTAGTGATTTTCAACCTTTGGATTTTTGTAACCAAAAATAATGCCCAATTTCCACGGTTAAAATCAATCCAAGAAAATGATGAAAATGACTCTAGGTCCATGTTATGATCCCAGATTATGATGCCCAATTTACTTTCTATGTTAGTATTCCAAGAACTCATCAATAGCCCGTGGGGACCAAAAAGTCTATGCCTCTATCTGGTCTACAATTTGATCTCTATGATCCCTAATTACGTATCGTAGACATGATAAACATGCTATCAATCTAGACAGTTCAATTGGTAGGCCATCTTTTGGACTGCATGTTTTTCAAAAATCATTTCATTTGGTTGATTATCAACATCAAAATAATGGACTTTGTTATTTTGGCAATTGGTCCATTAATTGGATGGTCTAGATCATGAACATGTGCACAAAGATTGATCCCGGTGATATCACAACTTTTCTGTTTAACAAATACCAAAGTATGCGATGAATTGGTCTTACACACATAGAGTTTTCAGTGGTAAAGCATTTTTTAAGGCCACGTGATACTATTTCTCTATGGCAAGTATCGACTATGGTACTTGTGTAGTGCGTAGGATATTTTTTATAAATTTGCTTATGCCATCGAAACACCATGAAAATTAGAATGACGAAAGTTTTGGCGAGAAAATTATATGGTTGCCAAACACTTTAAAATATTTTCAGGCTTGAATATTTAGCCGTGAAGGTCTAAGGTTTAAAGGGGACCGTTAAAACGGATTGGGAGCGTTACTGTTTTTTCCATTATAATGAAAAAAATGCTCCGGGGCAAAATGGAAAAATGGCGCTGAAAGTCATATTTTGAATTTCAAAAAATGAAATATAACGGAAAAATAATGGCCGTTTTTAGCAATTTTTTCCAGAAAATAAAGGTCGTTATTTTTGTTCTAATAGAAAAATAACGGAAAATAACAGCCGTTATTTTTTGGGCATTTTAACTGTCAATAACATAACGGAGGAGGGCCGAATCCGTTATAACGGCTGTTATTTTCGTTATAACGGCCGTTTTTTAAACCTTGGTAATTGACACTGGAAAATCATTCCTATGTTATCGCGTGTGTGTGGCTCGTGGGAGTGATAGTTTTTCACAAGGTTTAAAAAATGGCCGTTATAACGGATTCGGACCTACCCCGTTACGTTATGGACCGTTAAACGCCCAGAAAATAACTGCCGTTATAATGAAAATAACGGCTGTTATTTTCCATTATAACGAAAATAACAACCGTTATTTTCTGGAAAATTTTGTGAAAAAAAGGCCGTTATTTTCTTTTTTTCCGTTATTTTCCATTTTTGAAAATTTGAAATTCAAAATTCAGCGCCATTTTTTCCGTTTTTTTCGTTTTTGCCCCTCACCGTTTTTTTCGTTATAACGGAAAAAACGGTAACGCCCCCAGCCCGTTATACCGTTATAACGGTCCCCTTTAAACCTTGGTTTTTCATTTACGGACAAAAGACGAGACCTAAAACGGCCGTTATCTTTATGACATACGAGAGAGTGATAATGCCGTGATTTGTTCTAAGCACGGTTCCACAGAAGGAAAATGATAGCATTGTCCCGAGAAAAAAACTATTGCATCGTCGTCCCTGTGTTAAGACCGTTGGATTTTCTTTAACTTTTGTTCGAGGTAAATCTCGAGAATCACCAACTAGAATTTCAAAGAGACGACGATGGGGACGACGGTGACCTACGGACGACGGTAACAACGGCCCCCAAGAATAAGGTCCCCACCTAACCCCATACTTAGAGCCCAAGTTTGCGAGTTTGGAGTAAAACTTCTATCAGCGTTGTGACAGATGCTTCTGTCACAATGCAAAATCATGCCACGTGACACATTCTTAGTGGACGATGACTGTATGGATGTTTGGCCAGTCCCTCGGTGGACCTATAAACCAAAAATCAGCCCGATTAGTGATTTACAACCTTTGGATTTTGCATTCAAATAACGCTCAATAATGCTGGAATTCCTACCGTTAAAATCAATCCATGAAAATAACTTCAATCGAATCGCTTAGAAATCACTAATCAGGATTATTTTTGGTTTAGAGGTCCACCGAGGGACTGGCCAAACATCCACACGGTCAGAGTCCACAAAGAGCGTGCCACGTGGCCTGTATTTTGCATTATGACAGAAGTATCTGTCAGAACGCTGTGACAATTTTACTCGCCAGTTTGTGATCCCGCGGAGACTTCAATGAATTCCCCCTGTCGAAATGCCACGTGGAATATTTTTTTGGGTCCATTGGAGTTCGAAGGTTTGTTTTACCTCATGGTAGACCTACACACCAAAAATCAACGTAATTGGTTGTTTATATCCGTTGGATTTGTGTATTTTAACGCTGTGATTTATAACCGTTAGATTTGAGCTAATTTTTGGGTGAAACAATACAAGATTTATGACTTACCAATCAAGTGAAGTTTTGGTGGGTAGGTATACCAAGAGGTGGGACAAACATCCATACGTCAATGGGCCTAAAAAGAAGTATCTACGTGGCATTATGGGAGTGGGAGACTTCAAACTTTGATGTATATTCATTGTATCCAATTTTTTCTTCCATTCTTTTCATGCGTTTTTACAGCTGCAGCGGCTTTTTCACACACGTCTTACGCACACTCAGAACCTGAGAAGGGAAAGACAGGAACTCTTCATCGGCATCTCCTCTGAGAATATCAGATCAAAAAACAACAAATAAAGCGAAATTTAAGAGATGGGTTCGGCTAGTTTTCTCAAGGTGTTGGCCAAAAACTTTGATGTTCTTGCTGGGTATGTCCTTCAACTTAAATTTTCTTTTTAGTATGATTTCTGCACAAATTCGAGTTTCTGGTTGTTTGATGCAGAAGCATTGATGACTTTTTCATCTTGTTGTTTTGGGTTTTGTATGAAGTTGAAATGTTATTGCATTGTTGCTTTCTATTTGTGTTTAATCTTTTTTTTTTTTTTTTTTTTCTGATTATGTATGTTTGATGTGCAGGCCTGTGGTTACTCTGGTTTACCCCTTGTAAGTTTTTTTGGTAATAATATGGCTGAAAATTCAGGTTTTGATTTTATTTCATCTATATTATATGATGTTTAGAAATGGGTCTTTTTCTAAAATTTAATTTCCTTGTTCTAACCTTAAAAAAATGATTTTTGGTAATAATATGCGGAAATTTCATTTAATCTAATTTTTATTCATCTACATGATGTAATGTTTTGAAATGGCTTAAAAAATTCAATTTTACTTGTTCTAATGTGAGAATAAATTGAGTTATGGGACTACTTGTTTGGTTTCTTGGCAGATATGCCTCAGTACAGGCGATTGAGAGTAAGTCTCGTGTTGATGATCAACAATGGCTAACGTATTGGGTTCTGTATTCCATGATCACTCTCTTCGAGCTTACTTTCGCGAAAGTCATCGAATGGTAAATTTCCCCACCAAAAAACTCTCAATTTTTCTAGGATCTGCCTTAATTTTTCTTGGATTCGTTGAATTGGCCATGATTTAGTGGAACTTCTGAAATAAAACTATGAAATCTCTTATCTGGAAGTGACTTGTGCATTTTCTGAATTGTATATAAATAGTTGTCAAATTTGCACTACCATGCTCTCATACTCAGCCACTGTAATGTTTTAACAATTGCATTACTAGTCCTAAGCCTGGATAAAGGAGGATGATTATATCAGATTGGCAGCTGGTGTAAAAATTTCGCCATATCCTATCATAAATCTTGATCTATTGTTTCATTTAGCCCTAAATAGAATTGAATGGAGGAATATGATCCGTGCTGCGGAACCTAATTGTTGAGATAAAGCTTTGATGATGATGAAGATACCCTTGGTAACCCCTACTTTCGTTCTATATGAAACACAAAATTGATAAGGGAATTATTTCACACAGAAAATGCACACAGAAAATGAAATCAGCGAAAAGATAAGGGATTTGAACCAAAGTCTCAAAACCCTTCAATTGGCCCCTCCAAAAGAATAGACCCAAAACTGGCTAAATCATACCCAATCATGTTATTGAAGAAGAATCGGGAAAGACTTAGAAAATGGTTTCAAAGTGTTGTTGGAGTGTGTTGTTTGGCAGTGTGGCCAGCACTCCACATTTATTAGACCCGTGGACCCTTTGATATACATTGTTACGCCTCCCTCTAACAGCTGAAGTTTTTAGAGTAAAGTGGTTGTCAACATGGTATCAGAGCTGGAGGTCCTAGTAGGTCGCAGGTTCGAGTCCCCGGCAAAGTGCTGACGGGGAATGTTGTTGGAATGTGTTGTTTGGCAGTGTGGCCAGCACTCGACCTTTATTAGACCCATGGACCCTTTTATATACATTGTTACGTCTCCCTCTAACAGCTTAAGCTTTTAGAATAAAGTGGTTGTCAACACAAAGTGGTAAGGAACATATTCACTGACTTGATTCAAATTGTGCTTACTAAATATTATGGAATCAAATGCCCATCTTGTATTAATTAGTATTTGAAAGGTTTTCATCCAAAACACACAAAATGCAGAAGTTCAGATATTTTCGTGAAGCATTGATGGTTGTGCTCGATTTTGTTCTTTAAAAAATAAATGGGATATAATTTGATGTAAGTTTGAAAAGCCCCTGCTTGATTGTGCCCTTTTGCAAATTTCAAAGAAAAAGAAATGCCTTTTTTGTTGCCCAATATGTTGGCAATTCTTGAGAACCCCATAATTTTTTGACTGCTTAAACAAGAAGTGGGTGCTCTACTGCAAGATATGTTGGCAGTTCTCTAAATTTCTTAATCTTTTGACTGATAAAAAGGAAAAAGGATGCATCTTGATGAACCCCTATAATATTTGATGAATATATATCCACTGCAATTGATGAATTGTCATTAGTATGTTCTTCAGTTTTTAATGCTTTGGACAAAACTACATTTAGAAGCTATTAAGCCTTGATTTGATTTTCTTCATCTTTACGGCAGCCTCCCCTTCTGGTCTTATGCGAAGCTGATCGCCACCTGCTGGTTGGTCCTGCCTTACTTCAGTGGGGCTGCATATGTCTATGACCATTTTGTTAGACCGATGTTTGTGAACCCTCAAACAATTAACATCTGGTATGTCCCTTGGGGAAAGAAGGATGCCCTCCGTAAGCCAGATGACATACTAACAGCTGCAGAGAAATACATTGAAGAGAATGGACCAGAAGCATTTGAGAAGCTCATTAGCAGGGTATGCCTGATAACCATTAGTTATTATTTTGGAAAATCCTGTTATTTCATGTATTTGCGAGCTTGGATAATTTTGAGAATGGGAGGATTGGGCTTTTGCTTTAGTGGCGATGATCACAATTGTTTCAAATGGAGGTCTGGCGTTCCATCCCTAGTTCCTTACTCATATTTTAAAGAGAAATGAATAACTGATTTTTGCAAGAAATTGTGGGAATGGAACATTGAGAATCTACATTTACACCATTGATGTTTGAAAGCTCTAATAATTATCCAGTGTGGTTAAGATAGTGTCTGCAATGGAATTCCTTTCAGTTGTGCTACTAGAATCCAGTGTCTGCTTTTCTTTCGGTCAAAATTATTTGAGGAGTGCAGAGGCTTGGTCTTTGAGGACTTAGTGTTTAGATGGGACTATTATGCTCAGGGACTCTTAATCTACTGATTTTGCTTTTTTTTTGTTTTGGAGAAGGTTATCTCGACCTCCCTCCTTCCTCTCTTATAACTCTCCTTTTTATCAATGCATTTTACCTTATCAAAAAAAAAAAAAAAGAATCAGGGTATCTTGAGATTTTGATCTCCTCATTGTGGAATTATAAAACCTTTCATTGAGAGGAAATGTGGGTTGGTTGGCTTCTATGTAACAAGGACACCGACACGGGTGTCAGTGTCCGACACGGATACGAGGTGTCCGACACGACAACCTAAAAAAATCCGATACGGAGACACATCCGCACATATATTTATTAAAAGATATTAATATATATGAATGCTTAAAATTATTAATAAAATAACAAAAAATAGAAAATAAAGCAGAAAATATTTATTAGTCTATTGTTGTATGGAGGATGGAACACACCAACCTACTTTTCGAAATCAATTTTATATTAAAAATTATTAAAACAAGGGGTGACACGGTCACGAGTGTCCAGATGTGTGTCGGGAAGTGTCGACACGCGTGTCCGGGTGTCGAGGTGTCCGACACGGCAAAAAACCCTAAAAGTGCAGTGTCCTTGTTATATAGGTTGGCTCGTATCTATTGATGAAGGTGCTTGCCTCTTTACCCAATATTAGTTTTTACATACCCATTGATTCAGATCATCAAATTCATCGAGCAGCCTTGGATGGCCAGATCCTGAAAATTTTGTTGGCTGGAATTCCGAATAGGCCAGTCAACCCACCCCCCCAATTGATGCTAGGGGCTGTAGTCATCCAAGAGGTGGTCCTACGCTTGGTGAAATTCTGAGTGATGAGCACATACACTAGTTGATGACTTGGTGTGTAGAGAGGAAGCTCTACCATTCATGTGGGCCACTTCCCCCAACTATCCTCTTCATTCAAACTTGAGCCTGACTCTGGTGGAACTGAATTATGCATGAACCCTTATACCAATGAATGAGCTCATTCACTGATTGGTCTGTCAAGAGGTGAGGCCTTACCATTCATGTTGGGTGCTACTCCACAATAGATTTCCTTTTCATTATATTTGAAGCCGGGTCAATTGTTAGACCCATCTACGACAATTATTAACACATGCACCCAGTGGCATGTGTCAAGGTGAGGGACCCACCATCCAAGGTGAGCACCCAGTTGGTTTGAACCTTTCGTGACCTATCAACCAAAACCTTGAAATTGCATCCTTACTAAGATTGAAAGTAGGAACATGTTAAAAGCCTTGCACAAACTTTGGCACCAGCATTTAGGCTAATTCTTTGGCAATGAGAATATCTGAACTTCTAGAAATCAGTTTCTTGTTCCTTCTTCCTTCTTCCTAATTTTTGCAAATGATTTATAGACATGGAATTTTTTTATTTGTTGTTTCATTGGGTAATTTCAGAAGTTTATATATATAAATATGAAAGGCATATATTTATCAATTATTGGGCATTCTATAAAAGAAAGCAACCCATTTCATGGAATTACTTGAAATTTTATTTTCCCATTTTCTAACACTATAAATATTAAATTCTGCCGTCTGCGTTTTTTCCCCTCAAAATTTGCACATTTATGATCATTCCATAATTTGCATTGGGACTAAATTCACAACTGTTCTGTTTTGCAGGCTGATAGGGAGGCGAGGTCCAAAAGGAGTAGCAATAACATGATCTTTGATACTGATTATAGGTATTGAGCATGTAATTATCTAGACTTTCTTCACCAACCAGTTCCTCAGGTGAGGCAAAACACCTAATTTGTGTATGTTTTGTGGTTGATAGTTCGATACTTGATTTCACTGTACTTTTTTCTGATATCGTCTTTCTGGTGTTGAAAGATACTTAAATGTGTTTATATTTTACACCTGTAATTATATCATGTCATGGCCCTCTTTCCTCCTTTTGGATATTCATGTCTCTAGTTGTTTATCCAAGAAAAGAGGGTCCTGTCGTTACAAGGTCGATGTGTCAATTTGCCCATTTCTGTTCTTCTCAAAATATGAGGCGGATGAGCCCGACCATCTGAAGCGTCCATCAATTAGATCCCTGGGTCTGAAATTTGCTAGATCGGTTGATCTTATGCCTTTATCAACTAACATTTATGTCTTCTGATATATATATTTTTTCTTTGACTTTCAACATGTGGACGTTTCCAGGGAGATTCTGTGGACCATACATAGCTCAATGATCATGTACTGCAATTTATCCATTTCACGACTAGCAATAAATGGTTTTAAACTGAAATAGGGACATGTTAGTAGAGTCTATATTTCCTCATCTCTTTTCATTTTAGGGGGTCCCAAGTTGCTAATATATTTCAGCATATTCCACTGGAAAGAGTTAGCCCAGGGTGAGAATTAAGGAGCTCTTTGTAAATTATCAATAGAAATCTATTTCCAGTTCTACCCATCTGGGTGTAGATTAAGATTAGGAGAGAAATTAGGAAATGGACCAGAATGCCCTTTACTAGATTTACCCATCTACCTCCAGGAAGTGTTGCCTTCTCTCCATGTTTGATCCACCTTTTTGCTTCGTGTAAGGTTCCATATTCTTAATCACACTTGCTTATTGATACAGTCTTTAGAGTGTCACTTAGTGATTCGGTGTCGGTATATGTTTTCTTTGTTTCATATTTCCTGTGAAATTTAGTACAATCTTTCTTGTATTGAAAGAGATAATCTGTTGTTTAAGTACTTTTAGCATATAAGCTCATCCAATATAGAGGGAAAAAGGAAAAATACATGAAGAGCACAGATATCTCTTTTTGTCCATTTCCTATGACACATTCTTTCTCTTCTACCTGGTTTCTCTTTTCATGGATTAGGTCCCCATTGTCCATTTCCCCTAAAATATTTTAAGGGCTATTAGTATTAAAGTTGATATAACTTGGAAGTAAAGGTCTACCATACTTTAATGATGTTAGGGATGTCAATGGGTAACCTGAGTACTCGCATTTCATTCGTAGGCATCATGATTACTGGCAAGGTTTAAAATATTGTTCTGTCTCGTTGCCTTATTAAGTTGACGCGATGAACGAGACATATCGACCGAGACGAAACGAGATAATGGAAAAAACTATATTTTCCATATGCATCATCTCAGTACACTATCAGAATGAGACATCTAGGCCTAGATTGAACGAGATTTTATTCAATGATCACCGGTGCTCTGAGACTCATTGAAGGTCAACAAATCAAATCTTTGGTCCCAGTGTACCAGCTGATGATGCCTTGTAATGAGGAAGCAAGCTCCTGTTGTGTATGATTCTCAATTTGCGTCACAATATTGGAGATTGAGGATACACAGAACCTTTTGTAGAATGCTAAGAAGTGTTTTGGTGCAGGTGATTTTATGTCGGGGTAAAAATTCTTACGTAGGCAAGGGGAAATGTCTTTTGAAGAGAATACACTTATCCATAAAAGAAATGCTAAAAACGTGCGGAAAGGGCTTTAGCTTATCAGGAATTCTGAACATGATCTATTTCTGCACCTGTAGATATTGTTGGACTTAACAATAGTGTTTCTGGAGCAGTGAATATTTTATTCGGTTTTGCAGTAGATAACACAAACCAATTATTATATTCTAATGTAGTAATGTAAAATCAAAAAAAATTGAAACATAGGCTGTACAGTTGCCAGAACAATCATTAATAGAATAAGCTACTGGTTTACTTTCAGGAGGAAGATCAACATACTCCCAAGTATTAAAATTAGCTCCCAGGTAATCTGTTGCCATCTCTTGAAGTTCTGTAAATTGAATTTCTATGGTTTCTCATATGCATTAGAATCCATATTAACTAGAATAGAAACACTATATGAGTGCCTGACAGAAACATAAAATCTGCCTTAGACTATTGGACTTAAAACAATAGTGTGTTTTGGAGCAGTGAAAATTTGAATCAGTTTTGTAGTAGATAAAACAGAGAAGCAAATTATAATACTCTAATGTAGTAATGTAAAAGCGAAAAATTGAAACACAGGCAATACAGTTACCAGAACAATTCCTGACAGAATAAGCTCTCCAGAAGCAAGATGATGAAACAAGACTGTTATTCTATCCAATCTGTAACAAAAAGAAGAAGGTGAACTTGGGTTGAGGCATGTGTTGGACGCCCTATCCTATGGCAGATTCTGCCGCTGCACTTCGACAATGTTGCCAACAATTAATCGAACATTTAGCCCTAGGATTTAACAGCCTAGTTGAAGATAGGTAGCACTCTGAGATCTTCGGCTCTTACGAACATGATAGTGGAACAAACTCTTGAAATAGTAGTAAGGTAATAAGAAATTCTTTAAGAAAAATAGGGAGAGAGGAGACTCTGGAGGTTTCTGAGTAATTCGTGTGTTCGCAGAGAGGAGACGCTCGACAATTTATAGAGCTTAACTAGAGAGTCGTTTAGCCTTAATAACTCACATTAAGGAATAAACGTTCAAAAATTGTTCATTAAATTAAATAAAAACGGCGAACTAAATTAAATTAAAAAAATGGTAGAAAAAACATTTCAAAAGTTAATAAAGAAAGAAATTTCAAAGAAATTTTGACGAAAAAGACAGCTCATTAGGGCCTAGACGCGTATTTGGTATCGAGCATTCATACTACTAGAGCTTTACTGAGGCTTCATCTAAGTGACATATATGCATCCGAACTCATTTTCCCTCTCCAATGTGGGACCAAAGATTCTACTGCTGATCATCGAGATTCCCATCACATGCATCGCAAAGACCACCATACAAATTCCAATAAACATCCAAGAGCATGGGACGAGGATGCACGTTACGTTCGGGCATAATTTGTGCGGTCAGGAATCTACTGTTTATTTTTAGTCCCACATCGGTAATGTAGAACGTGCTTTGTGGTTGGGGTTTCCACCATTATATGAAGTTGCAAATTCATACTCGCACACGCGTATGAGCTCCTTAATTTTTATTTTGGTGTTTAGGGTAATTACCAAGAGATCTCTCATCAAGCTGATTTTTGGTCTGCATTTCCATCAAAGGGTAGACCAATCAGTCATGGATCACTGGGCCCAATGTGGTGGGGTGATTTCTAGCTATTGGATTCAATCATTGTCACTCATCAAGCTGATTTTTGGTCCGGATGTCCATCAAAGGTTGTCAGTCATGGTGACTTATAGCCATTTTTTGAGCATTTTTTCATGAAATGATTTCTAGCTGTTGGATTCATTCAGTTTTTTTTGGGTACTCAAATCAAATGGCGAGAGGTCACTCATTAAGCTGATTTTTTTTTCCCTATATACATCATGGGGTGTGCCAACCACGAGGTGTGCTTTTATGTTCCCCACAGCCCCGCAATAAAGCTGAAGTGGTTTTAGAACCCTCATTTGGGAAACTTTTGCTAGGGCATGTTTGGGAATATCATGTTTTCAGGATCTTGGTCAACCTTAATCTAGTTCAGGGCCAATCCTTAATTGGGTAGTTGTCAATCTTGGACTGTTTCTGATTTTTCATGTTGTTTGGTTAACATTGTCTTGTATTTTGGTTCTAATTTGTAAATTTTTCAGTTGGCATTTATCTAATTTACATATTATTTTACCATATTGTGTACTCTATGTATAGAGAGAGAGAGAAGAATATAGTTCATTTGAATAATAAAAAAAAATCAAATCCTTATAATTAATTAAAAAGAAATCATGGTTCTGTTCATTCCACGTCAAATTTTCAATTAATTCCCTTAGTTCATTTGATATCTCCCGTCACCTCATTTGAGAAGTAACTTTTGATCCTTGAGTTCTTCCAATGTGAGTTTCATGTTCGTAGGGGTGTCAACGGTCGGTTCTGGTTCGGTTCCCAAGGTGACCAGAAGTGGAACAATCGGTTCCAATTCTTATCGGTTCGGTTCCTTAACGGTTCCGGTTCTCAAAGTGATGGATCCGGAACCAGAACCGATTATGTATTTATATCGGTTCCGGTTCCGGTTATATTGGGCCAAATCGTAAGAATATTAGAATATTCACACTATATTTATTTATTGGTACCGGTTCTTATTGGTTTGGTTCCGGTTCTTATCGATTTCGGTTCCATAGTAGGCTACCCAGAACCGGAACCGTTATTGTCGGTTCGGTTCCGGTTCCGGTTACTTTTTAATCGGTTCCCAAAAATGTGGAATCGGAACCGGTGTTTTCGGTTCCAGTTCCGATTCGGTTCCGGTTAAACGGGTAAAATTGACACCCCTACATGTTCGCAAACTTCATATTAAACCCTTTCTTAATGTAATTGCGTATAACACATGCCGTTATGACCAACTTCACTTGTGTTTCAAATGGGTAAAGAGGAAGTGTTATCAAAAATAAAAAAAGCATGCTTCAGAACTCAAAAAAATGCGTTATAAGATATTTCTTAATGACGAATAACGGTGATTAAATATCTCCTTAGCATTACTTGGATTATTGTTACTTGAAAACTCATTGCGATAGTAACGAATACTACGACGTGGGATAATGGAACCTTTAATTTTGTAAATATTACGTTAACAAGGCCCGAACTGTTGTGGCCCACATCCCTAATGTGCATGTCATCGTAGCGCTTATCCATGATGATGACCATTCAATAGGCGGGTTCCATGTAGAGCCCTAACACGAAAACCACCCTAATCAAACAATCTTAACCATCCAAAGTTTTCAATCCATGATTATCTTGGCAGTGCTCATATAAAAAAATAAAAAATAAGTAAATAAAATATTATTATTTGGGTGGTGATACCATTGTCAAAGTAGCCATCGTGTGATGAGCACAACAAGGCTTGTAAGAAAACTTAAACCATTCGATTGAGATTGTATGGCTACATTGGATGAATCTAAGATATTTGAACGGTGAGTACAGGGTCTCCTTCAAAAGTTTGAATACATAGATCGGTGGATCCATCAAATGGTGAGCCCCAATCAAAATGGTGACGATCTTGCATCTTTACCATTTGCTAGTTGGTGTTGATTGCTTTTGAACGTTGGACCATGATAAGAATTATAAGTGTTTCGAGAAGCCAATACCATTGGATTGACTGATCACTGACGTCCTTCAACTTGGATCATGAGGATTAGTATTGTTGTCCCAAGGTCCTACTGATGGTTATTGAGATTCCCATCACATGCATCCCAAAGACCACCACACAAATTTCAATAAACATCCAAGAGCATGGGACGAAGAAGCTACAATATTGTCCTCGTCGTTCGAAGTCTCGGCCGATCCCAATCCGGCTCGGGATTGGTGACAATTGAGACGATCTGAAATGGGGTTGTCTTGCCCGAGATGCACTGTTCTTCTTCAACCCTCACATCATCTCGAGCGATCTACCCTCCGATCCCGAGAACTCGTTAGGTTTGGGTATTTTTTGTACGACCACAAAACCACTGTTTATTTTAGTCCCACATCGGTAAGGTAAGAAAAGAAATAACGCTTTATATAGAGAAGTTTCTCCTTACGTTTGTGAGCAATGATCTAAAGTGCTTTCTGGTTGGAAAGGGTTTCAGCCATTGTATGAATCTTGGAATTCAAAACACGCACCTCATATGAGCTCTTTATTTTTCATTTTGGTGTCACTCATCAAGCTTTTTTTTTGGGGGGGGGGGGGGGGAAGGGGGGCAATCAGTCATGGATCAGTGGGCCTAATGTGATGGGGTGATTTCTAGCTGTTGGATTCGATAATATTTTGGGGTAATCAGATCAAATGGCCAGAGATCACTCATCAACCTGATTTTTGGTCCGTATGTCTATCAAAAGGTGGGCCAATCCTTAACTGGGTAGCTGTCAATCTTGCACTGGTTCTGATTTTTATGTTTTTAGTTAACATTGTCCTGTAATTCGGTTCTAATTTGTAAATTGTTTGGTTGGCATAATAGAAGGTTCAAAGTATACAACATGAACTTTGAAGCTTTGCCCTCCACCCCCAATGGGCTTAGCCCACCTAATGTGTGGCCCACTTATGATGTATGGACCCACTTGACATATATCAACGCTCCTCTATTATTTTGGACCCACATATGATCTAACAACTTCTATTTTTATGTGGGACTCACGTGATTTATTGACCCTATTAACATGTGGGGCCCATATGATTTATCAACTCTAGTAATTATGTGCAGCCAACACAAATTATCAATCTTGGTTCTTATGTGGGTCTCACATGGTTGTGTAGAACAAAACCTCGGTCTTGACCTTTAAAGGTATGCACCTTGAAGACGTGGACCTTCAAGACGCACATCTTCAGTTGAAGATGTGCTACCAAACACAAAAAGGCTTGTACGAAAACTTAAACCATTCAATTAAGACCGTATGGCTACCGTGGATGAATCTAAGATAATTGAACGGTGAGTACAGGGTCTCGTTCAGAGTTTGAATACATAATCGGTGGACCCATCAAATGGTGAGCCCCAATCAAATGGTTACGATCTCAAGTTGGGATGGAAATTGGGATCTTCATGACATCTTGCATGTTTACCATTTGATAGTTGGTGTTGATTGCTTTTGAATGTTGGACCACGACAAGAGTTATCAGTGTTTCGAGAAGCTAATACCATTGGATTGACTGACCACTGTTGTCCTTCACCTTGGATCATGGATTCATGAGGATAATGCATTGTTGTCCCAAGGCTCTACTGATGATCATCGAGATTCCCATCATTTTGCATCCCAAAGACCACCACACAAATTTCAATAAACATCCAAGAGCATGGGACGAGGATGCTACAGTATTGTCCTCACTGTTCGAAGTCTCGGCCGATCCCGTTCTGGACTGGGCAATCCGGATTGGATTCGGTGGCAATTGAGACGATCTGAAATGGGGTTGTCTTGCCCGAGATGCACTGTTCTTCTTCAACCCTCACATCATCTTGAGCGATCTACCCTCCGATCCCGAGAACTCGTTAGGTTTGGTTATTAGTTTAGTCCCACATCGGTAAGTTAGGAAAAGAAATAATGCTTTATAACATAAAGTTTCTCTTCATGTTTATGAGCAATGATCTAAAGTGCTTTCTGGTTGGAAAGGGTTCCACCCATTGTATGAATCCTCGTATTCGAATCACGCACAGCATATGAGCTCTTTATTTTTCATTTCGCTCTCACTCATCAAGCTAATTTTTTTGGGTCCGCATGTCCATTAAAGGGTGGGCCTAATGTGATGGGATGATTTCTAGCTGTTGGATTCAATCGTCTTTTGGGGTAATCAGATCAAATGGCCAGAGATTATTCATGAAGCTGATTTTTGGTCCGTATGTCTATCGAAAGGTGGGCTAATCATTCATGGATCAGTGGGCCCATTTTGATGGGGCGATTTCTAGCTGTTGGATTCAATCATTTTTTTGGGGTCCTCGGATCAAATGGCCTGATTTTTTGTCCGTATATCCATCATGGGGTGTGCCAACCACGAGGTGTTTTTTTAGGGTAATTTTAGTCGCACCACTTAAAATGTGAGGGCACCCGACCTGCTGAGAGCACCCCACTTACACTGCAAACTTATGAGGGCACCCTTCCCCATTTCAGCAGAAGAGAGTAACGTGTAAAATTCTCACAACGGCTTTGACCGAAGCCAGTCACAACCCACAATAGGAGCCACGTGGCATGCTCCTAGTGGACGTTTACCGTATGGATGTTTGACCAGTTCCTTGCTGGACCTGCAAACCAAAAATCAGCCTGATTAGTGATTTACAACCTTTGGATCTTTGCACCCAAATAACGCTCAATAATGCTCAGATTCCTACGGTTAAAATCAACCCATGAAAATGACTTCAATCCAACACTTTAAATTCACTAATCAGGCTGATTTTTGGTTGGTAGGTCCACTGGGGGACTGACGAAACATCCATACGGTCAGCGTCCACTAAGAGTGTGCCATGTGACTCCTACTGTGGGTTGTGACTGGATTCGGTCATAAGACTCACAGCCTGTTGTGAGCAGGGAAAACAGTTGATGTGAGGGGGCGTAAAAAAATTTTCACAAGGCCATTTTCGTAATAAAAAAATATGGTAAAAAAACCAAGGGTTTTGGGTGCCCTCGCATTTTGTGGGGCGTGACTAAAATTACCCGTGTTTTTATGTTCCCCACAACCACACAAGAAAGCTAAAGTGGTTTCAGAACCCTTATTTGGGAAACTTCTGAAATGGCCTATTTGGCAACATCATGTTTTCAAGATCTTGGCCAACCTTAGTCAAGTTCAGGGTAAGGGTTGCAATTTGGCCCGTCGGGCCTAGTTGATCAGGCCCTCAGGCTACTCGGGCAGGCCTCAGTCCAAAACTCAAACCCAAGCCCAGTTATTGGACTAGTCCATAGTCGGTCAATGGGCTTGGTAACGGGCCGGGTCTCGGGCGGGCTGTAGGCTACAGATCAAGTCGAGGTTGATCCATACCCGACTTTAGAAACCTGAAGTGGCTTTAGAAATCTCATTTGGAAAACTTTTATTAGGGCATGTGTTGGGAATATCATGTTTTCAGGATCTTTGCCAACTTTAGTCTAGCTCAGGGCCAATTTGTAAATTGTAAATTGTTTGGTTGGCATAATAGAAGGTTCAAAGTACACGCATGTACTTTGAAGGTTCACACTCCACCCCCAATGGGCTTAGCCCACCTAATGTGTGGCCCACTTATGATGTATGGACCCACTTGACATATATCACATATATATATTATCTACAAACGCTCCTCTATTATTTTGGACCCACATATGATCCATCAACTTCTATTCTCATGTGGAACACATATAATTTATTGACCCCATTAACATGTAGGGACCACATAATTTATCAACTCTAGTTATTATGTGCAGCCCACACAAATTATCGATCTTGGTTCTTATGTGGGCCCTGCTTGGTTCACTGCACTTGGGTGCATTTTGCACTTTAGTGCAAATACAATGAATTGTGTTGCAATCACTTGGGATGTAAGTCACTTACAACTGTTTGGTTCACACCATGTAAATATGCAAATGAAGTTTAGCTGATTGGTTGGTAGTGCATTGCAAATGAATGCAATGGATTATTTTATTTTTTGATTTTACAAAGAAAATGCACAATAAAATTACTATTGTAATATTCTTGTTTTTTTTTTTTTTTTTGTAATATTATTGTTATCATTGTTGATTTCATTATTATTATTATTAATTATAATTATAATTATTGTTATTACAATCATGGTTTAAAAAATGGCCGTTATAACGGATTCGGACCTCCCCCGGTACGAAAAATAATGGCTGTTATTTTTACATTTTTGAAAAATTGAAATTGAAATTTGAAATTTTGAACTTCAGCGTGATTTTTTTTTCTATTTTTCCCGTTCTTTTCCATTTTTGCCCGAGCGTTAAAATTCGTTATAATGGCCCTTATAACGAAAAAAATGATAATGCCCCAAGTTCGGTATACCGTTATAACGGCTCCTTTTAAACCTTGATTATTATTATTATTATTATTATTATTATTATTATTTTTGAGGGAAAGCTTGGGGTTAGGGGACCCTGACCAGCTATATCAAAAAGGGTCGGGATTGGGGGACAACCACTTTTGACAACCATTTTGGTGTACCCACATAGAAGGTGAATCAATGGCTGATTTTTGGTGAGGATGATCTCCTCACCATATAGATCACCCCCACAAAAAATCAGCACATTCTGAAATTTCTAACCCCCTCAAATTTGGTTTTCAAGTTACACCGTAAAAATAGACAGTCCATAATTCTTCAACTTCTAAACCAGTCTATGAATATCGGAATGATTTGAATTTTTGTGAGGATGATCTCCTCACCATAGAGATCATCCTCACCAAAAATCAGCCATTGATTCATCTTCTATGTGGGTATGCCAAATGGTTGTCCCTGGATCCTAACCCTATCAAAAAATAGAAAACAAAAAAATAAAAAGATTAATAATAATAATCACAGTTGTTGGTATTATTGTTGTTGTTTTTCTGAAAAAAAATGTTGAGCTAACACAATGCACTTGCTTGCAATCAGTTTCTGGGCTGCACTTCCTTGCATCTATTTTGTGAAGGAGTTTGCTAGTGCTTGTTAACCACTTGCACGCTTCCAACCAATCACTCTCAATCCCAAAATTATGGCAAGTGAGTGCATTGCACTCAATTTGCTGTGAACCAAGCAGGGCCTTGACCTTTAAAGGTATGCACCTTGAAGACGTGGACCTGTGGACCTTCAAGACGCTCGTCTTCAGTTGAAGATGCGCTACCAAACACAAAAAGTCTTGTACGAAAATTTAAGACCATTTGATTAAGATCGTATGGCTACCATGGATGAATCTATGATAATTAAACGGTGAGTACGGGATCTCGTTCAGAGTTTGAATACATAATCGGTGGACCCATCAAATGGTGAGCCCCAATCAAATGGTTACGATCTCAAGTTGGGATGGAAATTGATTTACATGACATCTTGCATGTTTACAATTTGATAGTTGGTGTTGATTGCTTTTGAATGTTGGACCACGACAATAGTTATCAGTGTTTCAAGAAGCCAATACCATTGGATTGACTGACCACTGATGTCCTTCACCTTGGATCATGGATTCATGAGGATTAGCATTGTTGCACGACACAAATTTCGATAAACATCCAAGAGCATGGGACGAGGATGCTACAACATTGTCCTCATTGTTCGAAGTCTCGGCATCGGGTGATCCTAATCGGGATCAGTGGCCATCGAGACGATCTGAAATGGGGTTGTCTTGCCCGAGATGCACTGTTCTTCAACCCTAATGTCATCTCGAGCGAGATGATCCGAGACAAGCGATCTACCATCCGATCCGGATCGGGATCGGCGCCCACCGATCCAGCCACTGATCCAGAGATTTTCAACCATGATTGTCCTAGGTACGATGTTATCATTTTGCGTACATACAGTCGCCGTCGTATGTACTCGTTAGGTTTGGATATTATTTGTGGTTCACGATTCTCTTGTTTAGTTTAGTCCCACATCGGTAATTTGGGAAAAGAAATAACGCTTTATATAGTGAAGTGTCCCCATTTTATTACGAGCAATGATCGATAGTGCTCTCTGGTTGGAGGGGTTCCACCTGTTGTATGAATCTTCGAATTCGAAACAAGCACGACATATGAGCTCTTTGTTTTGGTGTCACTCATCAAGCTATTTTTTTGGTCCGCATGTCCATTAAAGGTTGGGCCAATCAGTCATGGATCAGTGGGCCTAATGTGATGGGGGTGATTTCTAGCTGTTGGATTTGATCACTTTTTTGGTGTAATCAGATCAAATGGCCAGCTCATCAAGCTGATTTTTTGTCCTAATGTCTATCAAAAGGTGGGCTAATCATTCTTGGGTCAGTGGGGCCATTTTGATGGGGGTGAATTCTAGCTGTTGGATTCAATCAATTTTTTCGGGCGCTCGGATCAAATGGCCTGATTTTTTGTCCGTATATCCATCATGGGGTGTGCCAACCACGAGGTGTGTGTTTTTACAAGAAAGCTGAAGGGGTTTTAGAAGTTAGAACCCTTATTTGGGAAACTTCTGTTATGGCCTATTTGGCAACATCATGTTTTCAAGATCTTGGCCAACCTTAGTCTAGTTCAGGGTAAGGGTTGCAATTTGGCCTGTCGGACTGAGCTGATCAGGCCCGCAGGCTACTCGGCCCGGCCTCAGTCCAAAACTCAAACCCAAGCCCAGTTCCTGGCATAGTCCATAGTCGGTCAATGGGCTCGGTAACGGACTGGGTTGCGGGCGGGCCGTAGGCTACAGATTAAGTCAAGGTTGATCCATACCCGATGAAGCTTATTGGATATGTTCGGGGTAATCTACCGTAAACTCGGTCTGATCAATAAAGCTGTTAAATTTTATTTTTAAAAATAAAAACTAAAAATTCTTAAGTCAAATAACAAACGGTAGAAGATTTTATCAACGTGCATTCATTACTATAATATATATATATCATTAATAATATCCTATCAGTTCATTATCAGTCGGGTGAAGATGGATTCGGAACCAACCCGATAACTTTTCCAATCATGATTCTCAAGTCCAAACTCCAAACCCTATGTTATTAGATCAGATTGAGTTATTGGTCACCGGTGATCAGTGGCGGACCCAGGAAGGTCCCAGGGGGGCAGTTGTCCCCCCTCAACTTTGAAATTATTTATAAAAAGTAATAAAATTTACTTTCTAAAGTACAGCCTTCCTCTTGCCCTTAAATAAATTGTTGTTTCTTATTAAAAATAATTAATAAGTAATAATCATTTTTTTTTTTTGCTTCAATGGAAACTCTCGTTCATTAAGAATTTTTTTTATAAGTAATATCGATTAAAGAGGGAAAAACCCGTAGAAAACAGAAGGGGAGAACCTTCAGGAGAAGGCCTCACCACAAAACATATGGAACTCTTGATTATCATAAGGCACATGCGATTGGCTTTTTCCCACCTTTGATAATCTTGTATTACTGCTTTAGATGAGGAGGATGTAGGTAATTCTGGTTCAGGAGCCTTGAGAGCAAAATCATTGTCCAGATTTGCCAACACTAGTTTGCCCCCCCTAGTTTTTCTTTTTTTACGATTTTACCCTCCCTTAAACAACTTTGAAATTATTTAAAATATTTATTAGAATACTTTTGGAAGCTTTTTTAAAAGATAAAGCTTTGAGAAAAAAGGGCAAAGTTGGTATTAAAAGAGAATCTAAGAATCTTTTCTAAAGATTCATTCACTCACCGTAATAAGTGAAAGGGAGGGTCATTTTTTGATTTTCACTGAATCTTAATGATTTTGGTGATAAGTGCCGAGAATAAGTTGTTTACTAAACGCAACTTATTTAATAAAATCATTGAATCTCAGCCCATTCAGACTTAAGGTCTGAGAGTTTTACCAAACGCCACCTAAACATGTCTTTTGCCCATTCCTCTAAACCGGTTTAGATAACTAGGTCAAATCCATGGATGTTTGACCTCCTTGGAAAAAGGATTATCAATGTCCCTCCCTACAATTCAACTTTCTCTGTTGAGATTACTAATATTATAAGCATCACCAGTGATGGACGACACGCTGGCAAGGCAACCTTAGATCACAAACAGGTGGCTCTCTGGCCATTTATCGATATTATATGCCTCGTCGGGGTGTTTTCCATCACCGGTGAGTAACATACCAGAGTCTTTTCATCGGTCGACCACGAGAGACGTTCGATTTGGGGTTAGGGTTTCAGCTAAAACCCCCACCTGTTTGTGATCCAAGGTTGAAGAAAGGGATAGCTTGGGTCTTTTCAAAATATTATGTCAGTCAATTTGGGTCAACCATGGTCAACAACGGAGGACTAAGTCACACGAGGGAAGTTAGCTTTTTCAAATAGTGGGGGGTATGTCAAATTTTAAAGAAAACATGGGGGGTATGTCAAAAATTCCCTTTTAATTAATAACCAAAGCGGTTGAACCAATTCCATCCTAGGTCGAACCGTCGTTCGACCAATTTGACACAAAAAATCGGTTATTATCGGTTCGGTTTTTAAAATAAGGATTCCGAGTAAAATCCTTCGGTTTCTATTCTACAACTCTACCAACCACTGGAGTTGGAGAGCTCGTGAATCTCTCTGTCCCTCTCAGTTGGTGATTCCAGCAGCCTATGGATTCCAACTCCAACAGCTCCTCCAGCGTTCCCCCCACTAAAGGACCTTCCAAACGCCGCCTATTATTTGATCGGCGTTACGGTTGGGTGTAACTCTCTCTCTCATTCTCTCTCTCTATAACTCTCTGTCTCTGTCTCTGTCTCTGTCTCTCTCTTAGTATTTCTTTACATACATACAGGTTTGATGAATGGAAGGACCCTTCAGAAGAAGCTTTAGCTGGTGGTAGAGGAATGTATGCTTCTCTATACCCTTTTTTCTTTCTTTTAGAAACAAAAATCAAAAGTTCCTTCTTCTTTTTCTCTTAGTTTTACAACATTTTTAATTTTAAATCTTTTATGACTAGGTTTTGCATTTTGCCTCTCACAAACGCCTTGGTTAAGATGGCTTCTCAATCGGTAATAATAATTTCCTCTTTTTGCTCCATCGAGAGCGGTTTAGGTTTGATCATCCTTCTTTTGTTCCTTATTTTGATTGAATTGATTGGCACGAATGTAAAACCATTTTCTTTTGAGAATACCCTTATCCCCAAAATGACGAAGCGAAGGAAAACTCAATAAAAGGTTGATGAATATCTTAAAATTGAAAATTGCTTTTAATAGACACTCCCTATTCACAAATATAGAAATATGACCTCTTCTATAAGTGGTTTGTTGTAACAAATTTTACTATAAAAACCTTCACAATATTAGAAGTTTCATTACATTTTGCACGATGTATTTACTACAAAATTGATATGTAGCTTAAAAAATTAAAACTAAAGCATGGTGTGGACATATTGGATGGGATACCCGTATTCATGTCCTGGATTTTGATAAATGAAGAGTCGTATCTGCACTTCCCGTATTATTGTTTGTATTTGTATTTGTTTCTGGGCATCTTAGATTTGGATTTCATATTTTCAATTTATATAACTCTATTTACATTATACAATACATGTTAGTTGGTAAGTGAATGCTCTCTTAACATGTGGAGAGATAGATAAACGTCATAAGCCAATAAATGATACTCTATAGTAATCTCCAAGTGTTCATAATCATGTTGGGACACGCCGTATTTTCAATTTCTTGTTGGTCTGAACCTTGAGTTCGAGATGGTTCGAGTTCAGACCTAAGTAGAGATTTGCTCATTTCTTTGAATATTGTATACTTTTATGTACAAAGTGAGGAGAACATAAGATTAGCCATGGGATAGCAGGTACTCTTATAAGTGACAGATCAGCCATGACAACAAACAGACAGATTGACGGGCAGGCTACATGTGGAAAAAAGTCGGGTAAATTTACACAGGGTACGTCTAGCAGCAAGCGGTCCAAATGTGATCATTTGGGAAGTTTGGGCATACCAGAGCAACATGTTGGAATCTAGTGGGCCTTCCAGCCTCATTTCTGTCTAAGGGTAGTTCTCATTCACCCAACAGTGCATCCAGCATTGACATGACAGATAATCCATCCAGCTCCTAAACGACAACCCCTGCGGCATCCACACCTTTTTCCCAGGATGATTTTGATTAGTTGCACGTTCTTATGTCTCAGTTGGAGGGTTTCACCACTACATCTACTTTTTCCCACACAGGTACCTCTGCCTCTGCCCATCATATGTCTACATCTTAGTTCATTTCTGGATCATTGATTTAGGAGCTTCTGACAATATGACGGGTAGGAAATTCCATTGGTACTACCGTACTAGTATGAAAGACTAGAGGGAGGTGAATAAGTCTATTTAAAATTTATGCTAGTTGATTCCTAATATGCGAGGATAATTTAAACAATCAACTAAAGCAGTAAAGAGAGAAACAATCCACGACACGACGATATACAATGGTACGGTGTCAACACTTTTGTCCACTCTCAAAAGCTCCATTATGGAATCGATTATCAGGAGACCTTTGCACTGGTAGCGTATCATTGGCTGCCAACTTTTCCTGGGAACTCCACCAGATGGATGTGAAGAATGCCTTCTTGCATGGTCATTTGTAGGAAGAAGTCTACATAGACACCCCATCAGGCGTCATGTTTCTCAATGCTGATAGGAAGATATGTCGACTCAAGAAGTCTCTCGATGGTCTCAAACAGTCTCCTAGGCCATGGTTTGAGAGATTTAGCCATGCTATGTGTGATGCGAGTTATAGACAATGCCAAGTTGATCACACATTGTTTGTAGAACATTGTGGGACCAACACTACAGTTCTTATTGTCTATGTTGACGTTATGGTTATTACTGGCAACTGTTGTACAAAGATCCAGAAATTGAAGACTATCTTTAGTCAACTGTTCGAAGTCAAGGATCTTGGCCATCTCAAGTATTTTTTTGGCATTGAGGTAGCAAGGTCCAAGCAAGGTATTTTATCTCACAGCGTAAGTTTGTATTAGATTTACGTTAGGAGGTAGGTAAACTTGGAGCAAAGCCAGTTGAACGACAGTGATGGAACGCTCTCTCCACGCCATGGATTTTCTCAAATCCGTCATTCCTTCTTAGCTCATCGCCGAACGAGGCGCCAATTAATAGTTATTAATCCAGGTCCCTTTGCACTTTAAGAACTTATGAAATTTACATGGTGAATGCTAGTAACCCTAAGGTTCCCCCTTGGGAGAATCCATTACGCTAGTACGTAGAGGTGCTCGTCAAAGGGGAGAGAGGGTCAGAGCTTTTACAATCTCAAGTCCGTCCAGAGATAGGCTCGAGGAGTTTCAAAGATGTTGCAGGTTTGAAGAAATTCCCTTCTTATGGTGGGTGCACAGTTGTTGCGCAATCATCTGGTACTTTTATTGCGCCAAACTTTGAAGGGTTGGAATCCAAACTACTTTTCTTGAAATCTTGTCTGGTAGGTAGATGGGAAGGTGATCCAGGTGGGCTAGAAGCTGAACAATGGTGGGTTAAGAACACTTGGTGAGTTCCAACTCGGGTGTCGGTCAGGAGATTGAGTAAGTGTCTTAGTCTGTTTATCTTCCCTTCGTCCAAAGAAGCGGAAAGGGTTCTCAATGGAGGCCGTAGATCTAAAGGCGACGCATTCCTTTTCCTCGATGTATGGAGCCCCAGAGCTAGGTGCTCTGTTTTGTCTCGTGAAGAAGGTAGAAAATGGATTCGGATTTATGGTATCCCGCTTCACCTCTGGGGGCTGTCAGCGTTCCAAGCACTGGGGGATTTATGTTGTGGCTTTGTGGTACTGGATGCTGAAACTTTTAACCTTAGATGCATTGAATGGGCGAGACTCCAGGTCGAGTCGAGGGTTGAGGTGCCTGTCTAGAGCTAGCTTCCTCTCCGATGGATGTGTGTACAAGGTCAAAATGTGGGTGGAGGAATACCCCATTCTGATGAACCCACCAGAAGATGTTTGGGAGCAAGCTCCAGCTATAAAAGCATCGGAAGCCAAGATTGAGTTGGCCGGTAAACAGTCCGGGATTTCGAAGCAAAGAAATCTCTAGCGAGCTTCCAACCATTTGAATTTTGGAGGAGATGATGACCTGTACCCCCAACCACATGCGAAGTTTCATGGTCAGGTGGTCTTTGCAGACGTGGACCACCGAAATAGAAATGGGGAGTTAGCCAAACGAGAGGCATGGAAAGAACCCTTGGGTAGTAGGAGGAAGGCTATTTTTGAGGATAGAGGCAACTGGCAGCACAACTACCGTAGAAACTGGCACCGTGAGGGGCACGTGTCGAGAGCGAGGGGCACATCCGGTATTGTGGCAGGTGCTGCCGATAGGTGCCTAATAGTGGGTGGTCGTAAGAGGAAGGAGGTACAGAAGAGGGGTTATGTCATTCAGAAACCCCATTTAGGAGCCCGACACATAAGGGGTATCCATGCCATGCATAACTATGGGTCTTATGGAGGATTGGGTTATCTCACATGGCGTCATGCTTCTTTGCTACGTCGAAGCAAAGCTGCAATTTCTAATTCAAGTTTTGGGGGGAAGGTTCGGTACATAACGACGTACGCAAGCAAGCCACTATAGTCCTTTTCGATTCGAGAACATGTGGTTACGAGATCTTAATTTTGTTAATATGGTAGGGGAATGGTGACAATCCTTTCATTTCGAAGGGAAAGCGGGATTCGTTTTCAGAAGTAAATTGAAAGCATTGAAGGGCAAACCTAAAGAGTGGAACAAAGAAGTTTTTGGTAAGGTGGACAAGAAGATGGGGGTGCTTATGGACAAGATTGCAGCTCTTGACATTAAAGAAGAAAATGGTGAGTTATCTGAGGATGAAGGCAATAGGAGAATAGAAGCCAAGAGAGAGTACCTTAAGTGGCTCATTTGGATGAAATTTGCTAGAGACAGAAGTCGAGTGTTAAATGGCTGAAGGAAGGAGATAGCAACACGAAGTTTTTTCACCAGATAGCAAACGCTAGAAGGAAAACTAATAGTATCACTAGTCTGAGAGTGGGTGATGAGACTGGTAAAGGATAATGCTATCAGAAACAATATTGTGCAGTTCTATTCTAGTTTGTATACAGAACCTACTTATGTTCGGCCAACAGTGGATGGATTGCATTTTGATTGCCTCAATCAGGAACAGAGGGAGAGGTTGGAGAGACTATGGTGGAGGAGGAAGTTGTAGTTGCCATTTAGAATCTTAGTGGTGATCGAGCTCTGGGTCCAGATGGCTTTACATTGGCCTTCTATAAGAAATGATGGTGTATTATTGGAAAAGACTTCTTGCGGGTTGTTAAAGAGTTTGAGCGGATGTTTATCTTGACAGGTACTCTAACAGTACTTTTCTTACGCTTTTCCTAAGAAGAAATGGGCAACTTCTTTGAAGAATTATCGTCTTATTAGCCTTGTTGGTAGCTCTTACAAAATTATTTCCAAGGTGTTGGTAGCCAGGATGAAAGAGGTGTTGAGCGAGATTATTTCTTCAGTCCAATGGGCTTTTGTTTAGGGTCAGTAGATCTTGGATGGGGTTTCGATTGCTAATGAATGTATTGATTCCAGAGTTAGAGAAGGGAAGATCGGAATCCTATGCAAGATAGATATAGAGAAAGCCTACGACCATGTTTGTTGCAAGTTGCAACTTCCTAGATCATGAGATGCACAGGATGGGCTCTGGGGAGAGATGGAGGAGGTGGATCTAGGTGTGCATTTCATCAACATCTTTTTCCATCCTTGTTAATGGGTCTCTAGCGGGGTAACTAAATAGTTCGAGGGGGTTGAAGCAAGGAGATCCCCTATCTTCGTTTCTTCTTGTGGTGGTTGTGGAAGCCTTGAGCAAGATGACAAGTAAAGTTGTAGAAGGTGGATTTGTGGAAGGATTTGGGGTGGGTAGCTCGGGACCTTCAATCTCCCATCTCCAGTTCGGCGATGATACGATTTTCCTCTTGGATGCTTCCCATAGACAACTTAGATACCTCGGGTGTATCTTGAGATGCTCTGGGGCGGTGTCGGGTCTTCGGGTCAACCTCTCCAAAAGCGAGATGTTTGGTATAGGTGAAGTCTCGGACTTGAGGAGTATGGCTCAATGCTTGGGTTGCCACATATCTCGGTCTTCTGTTGGGTGTAAGGTATAAGGATAAAGCTATATGGGCACTAGTCTTGGAGCATTTTGGAAGGAGACTAGCAAGTTGGAAGAAGAGATACCTTTCTAAGGGTGGTAAGATCACTTTGATTAAGAGCACTCTATCCAGCCTCCCTATTCACTTTTTATCTCTGTTCTCTTTGCCTGCTAGTGTAGCCAACAGTTTGGAGAAGTTTATGAGAGATTTCTTGTGGAGTGGGGAAGGGGAATCTCGTAAGTTTCATTTTGTAGATTGGGGCAAAATCTGTATGCCTAAAGATGTTGGTGGTCTTGGCTTCTGGCACTTAGAGACATGAACATGGCTCTCCTTGGAAAGTGGATGTGGAGACTTGGGGAGGATGAGAAAAGTCTATGGGGGAGTGGGATTGGCAGCAAGTTCGGTGTTAGTCAGCCAGGTTGGGATACCCATATGGTGTTTTCTTCTTATGGGGTTAGTATATGGAGATGTATATCGAGTATCAAGGCAAACTCTGGTGGGGGTATTCTCTATAAGGTGGGAAAAGGGGATATAGTGCGTTTTTGGGAGGATCCGTGATGCGGAGAAGAGTTGCTCAAATCTTTATTCCCTTCCCTTTATAGTCTTTCCGATTGGAAAGGGGCTTCTGTTTCAGAGTGTGCTGAGTTCCGTGAAGGTATGGCTTCTTGGAATTTTGGTTTTTGTAGACACACCTATGATTAGGAGTTGGATTGTCTTACCTCCTTCCTCCAGGTGGTTGGCAAAAACCCGGCATTGTCGTTGGAAGATGATATAAGAATCTGGAAGTGGGATCCTAAAGGTATTTTTCTGTTAGATCCTTCTACGAGCACTGCTCTCAGTCAGGACAGGAATTCCTCCTAGGTCTTATTATATGGAAGGCTCTTGTTCCCTCCAAAGTGAAGTTCTTCACTTGTACTACTAGTCTTGACAAAATTCAGACAATCGACAATCTAATTAAGAAGGGGATGATCTTGCCGAATTGGTGCACTTTGTGCAAGTCAGCTGCTGAATCAGTGGATCATGTGCTGATTCATTGTAATTATGCTTTCGAGGTGTGGCAGACATTTTTTTCCTCTCTCTTTGGCGCCAGTTTTGTGGTCCCAAAGCACGTGGGGGAGATGCTGCTTGGCACCTCGGAGGCCATCTATATGGAGAAAGGGCGATTTCTCCAGAAGATCCTTCCTTTTGCCTTGATGTGGCAGTTTGGAAGGAAAGGAACAATAATTGTAGGATGACTATCCCGAATAGCTGCATCTTGTGTAAGGAGCATGGGGAGAACGTTAACCATCAACTCATCCATTGCAAGGTTGTTTGAGTGGTGTGGAGATTTTTTGTTTGTTTGTTGCAGTTGGGTTTTTCCTACAGTTAATGCAGATGTGTTTTCTTTTTGATCTTGTGATCCGTTTGGTATCAAAGGGAAAATTCTTTGGGAGTCTTTTCTTTATGCCTTTCGCTGGGGTGTTAGAAGGATCATAATAGCAGATTCTTTGAAGAGCATAATTGGATGTTGTCGGAGATCTGTATGGCTATAAGGAGGCTTCTGATAGCTTGAATGTCTATTTGAAGTAGTTCCAAGACATTAAGTTGAAATATTTGTTTGTAATTGGGGTTTGTTATTAACAAAAACTTAGCCATTTGTTAATCCATAAGCGAGGAATCACTATCTTGTCTTTTTTATATTTTCTTCTTGGGAATGTTTTTCCCTTCTCTTGTACAATCTTATGCTCATTAGTATAAATCATTTTCGTTATCATTCAAAGGAAAACGAAAAAAGGCACCACCATCACCACTGACCTCGCTCCCCATTGCCACCATCACAACCATTCCAGCACCACGCTATCCCCACCCCTAGTATGTGCCCATCACAAATACTACCACCACCTGTCATCACTACTGCAGTTATCACTACACTGCCATGGCCACCACCACAGTTGGCATTGGAGAGAGTGACAGTTGCAGAAAGAGGAAGATTGGATGTCTGCCTTCTTATCAAGGCTTGGATGACTACATTTTCCAACAAGTTGGAATGCTTATAATTCTTGAGAAAATTTGTGATCCGACAACTTTTTGATCCAGTGATCGAGCAACCTATAGTTAAGTGCCACCTGGGTGGCCCATTAACTGTAGTTGATTTTTCTCCACCGTTAAGGGTAACTACAGTTAAGGGCCACCTTAACCCCCGGACAGGTGGCACTTAACTATAGGTTGCTGGATCACTGGATCAAAAAGTTGCAGGATCAAAATTTTTCTCATAATTCTTATGGAAGGTGGGAAACACTGTTTTACTGGATTCGTGTGGGCTGCTGCACCATTTGAGTTTGTTTATGGATACAATACATTGGTGCGGTTCTAGAGCCAACCAATCTAAATATGAAATTCCTTCGAGAATAGAGCTCGTACAAGGTGAGAACAACTATAAATAGGTCCCAAGACTAAAAATCACAGCTCTTGTAGAAATATTCATAGAGAGGGTTACTAGAATTCAATTTGAAGATGTGCCATATATCAATGTCCCCGTCCCTATTCATAGAGATGGTAAAGTGACCTTAGTCACATTACCATCTTGTAACATGCACTGTTAACTACTTCTCATCAACCTAAGTCCTCTACATTATGTCACTTACTTGCCATGATCTAGAATGCCCGGATACTTCAACATTCCTAGCATACCTGTGTCGACATGATATACTGACACCGGATATTGCAAGGTTACTCATACTATACAATTTCCTCGTTTCTTATTGTACCATTGGTTATTTTCTTAATTCATAAAGGTTTCCTTATTTCCTTTTTGTCAAGAAAAATATATAAATGGTACGTTGTGACAAATTATATTGTAAAAGCCTTTCCAGTGTTAGAAGTTTCGGTACATTTGGCGTGATATATATATATATATACCTAGCTTAAACAAAAACTAAAAATTAATCAACATATTGGATGCGACATCAGTATCTTTATCCTTATCCTAGAACTTGGGAAATGAAGAGTCATATTCCTGTTTCCTGAAGTTATCCATGTCCATATCCGTATCTGGGCATCTTAGGCCAGATACGGATGGTACAAATACTTTATGTATACTTACCTGAATTACTTTCTCATTGGCTATTGTGTAATTTGTTGTTTTCTTAACGCCTAAGAATTCGCTTATTTGTTTTGTCTTAACAAAAACCTATAAGACAGTATATTTTCACAAATCTTGTTATATTAGAAGTTCCATTGATTTAAATAAATTTTTTTTAATTGTCACATTGTTTTTTGATTCGTGAAAAAAATGACTATAAACTAAAGCATGATATTAACATATTAGATGAGATCTAATGTCTATATCCTTATATGTGCCTAGGATTTCAGGAGATGAAGAGTCGTATCCCCATTCCTGCATTTAGTGTTTTTATACATATCCATATCTGGGCATCTTAGGCTTCATGTCACCTACTTGTGTGATCTCTCGACAAACTACACTGCATTATCTACTTGTTGCATAAGGGACACTACAATGCATCACCTACTGACATCCTGGGCACAATACTTCATTATCTACTTGTCACCTATTACAGCACATATAATGACCGTACCTGATAAATTTCCTAAACTACAGTTATGACTTAGTTTGACCAGCTAATCAAGACATTCTTAGTTGATTCTAATGGGACCCACTTTTAGTTGCCACAACAAGTTATTCCAGCCTTGAAATTCTTCATATTCTTCTCATTTCGTATAAATATATGAATTATATAATTCTGTAGGAAATTGTTAATTCTTCTTATTTCTTATGATAAGTATATGAATTATATATCTATGGGAAATTGTTAGTTCCCTGTTCACGTCATGCTTATACCGTACCATCCTTTGAACTTTTCCCTATGAATTGCTGCCATTGAATTTAAAAAATATAAACAAATAGTAAAAAAGGCAAAAGGAAAATAACTATTTTTGACACATGGTGGGGTTCTATTTAGATGAAACTTGTCACATGGGGAAATGCTGAGGTGTTGAAATGCAAAAAGCCATTGGGCCGAGTGAATCTAGTCTGCACACGTTTGCAGACACTGAAGTGTCCAAACGTTGTCAGCACTGTTGGATGTCCATTGAAAACATTTTATTTAAATATTTTCAAAAACAATTATTTTATAAATTAAAAACATGAGCATTCAGCGGTGGATACAATATTTGCATACTTTTAAGTCTACAAACGTATGCGGACTAGATTTTCCCATTGGGCCTGCCTCACATGAGGAGATGCTGAGGTTGTGCAGTTACTAATAAAATAAAATGGACTTGTAAAAAAATAAAAAAATAAATTTGCAGAGAGCTTGTTCGGCCCACCACCGCAGCTGCCACGTGAAAGAAAATCCTGCCACTCCTAAGAAGAGTCGGAAGTGTCGCTATATAAAACATGCCCCTAGCATAGGTGTTTTACCTAATCTTTATCATGGTTACACCTCATACATACCTGAATATTCCAAGTGTCTGAAGCTCTAAATATTCTTGCTGTTTGCCTATTCCAATTATCAAGAAAGCAGAATGTGCATATAGCAGAATGTGCATTATATGCGTGGGGATGTACATGCAAATGGTTTTAACATTTATTGCACTAATACTGATGCTTGACATGACAAGCTAAATATGTTCCACAAATCAGCAAGTCAAGTTGTTATTAGGCAAGGCAATGATAACTTCTGTTCTTTTCTATTTTTCTCTACCTGTTTTCAGATTAATCTTGCAGCATGCTCTGCCGTCAAAGTTCTTGAAAGGCCAGATGAATTCTCACCTCAGGCATTACAAGCAAGTCTAAATGATCAGCTTCAGAAATTCATTTCTTCCATACAGGAACACAAATTCAACTTGTTCAACCCCAAAGGGAATTCTCAAACACTCTCTACCATCTGCTTAGAGCAAATGCATGTGGAAAACAGTGACTCACAAAATGGCTAAAGTTTGATTGTTGAAAGTATTGTTGTACAAGTGGCTTAGCCACAGCTGCTAAGTTGAAGGGATTTGGAGGTAACTGGGTATCTTGTTACATGAGATTCAGGTATGCAAATATATTCTTCAGAACTATTCCCAATGTAAGTAGATTTCATTTCTTACTGTAAGAAATGGTATATTCAACTAGAAGAATACTTTTATGGCAGTGTTATATGATTAAATATTTCCATTCTTCTAGGCTGAAACTAGTGCTTTAGAAACCAGACTGAACCACTTTGTCTGCGTTAGCCATACGGTCCATGTAATATCTTGGGCGGTGGGTGAATGCTGTGAACTGTCCTGATCCAATATTAGTTGTGTTTATATTTGGTTTGAAGCTGAAAATTCATGGAGAGAATATTGTGTGATGACCCATCTCGTATCCAGTGACGAAGGCTTTGAACCAAGATTTCTCTGAAATGCGATTGATCACATGGTTTAAGTTTTGTGCCTGAAGATTGCAATATGGCATACAATTTTGACCTGGATGGATTGAAGTGAAGGGTAAAGCCCTGTGCAGATAGGTTACAACAACCTCTGGCGAGGATTACTCAAGTGGATGCACTTGACCCACTTGCATGTACGATCTTAGACACCAACACCTTGTCATCACAACTGTATTGGCTAGGGTTCAATACAGCTGAAGAATATTATATTAGTGAATGGGTTTTTCTGGTGTGGCATTCCAGAACTCTTTGCAGGAGCAGCAGGGTTTCATTTACACTTGGCTGCTGAGGTGGTGGGCCTAAAGGGGTCCACATTTTTCACAACCTATGCATCTCTTAATATGGCAAGTTTCAGCCCAATAGCACTCACCCATGTGGCAAAGATAGGGATGTGTCTTTAGCCTTTTTTTATATTAAAATAATTTTTTTTAATTCAATGACTGCAATTCGCAGTGTACATGGTATGGTATAGGCATGATGTGGACAGAATATTCATGCGGCCAATATAGGAAATCGCCTTTCAGATGGAAGGTTTGGATTGGCCAAGACGCCAAGACAGAAGAGAGCTCTTTTATTTATGAGGGAATGTTGTCAATTACTACATGATTGTCATTGTGATAACAAGAACAAATGTCTCTCACCTTGAGTTTGGTTATTATCATTAGAAAACTTTTGGTTTGGTACATGAGATGTGATCTCCTAGGTTGGTAAGATGGTGGGCCCGGAGCACTTGCATGTGCGCCAAGTGTCATCACATCACCCTGCACAGAAACTCCAGTAATTTGTATTCAAATTCTTTTTAAATCATCCAACATGGTAGGGAGCCACCATTTCAATACCTCAGTGACTCCCAAGTGGCAAGTTTCAGCTTAATATCACTCCCAGTCCCAACACACTGCAAAATGGGGAATTATTATTTCCAAAATCCTTTTTGCTCATTCTAAAAGCTATATTATATGGTGCAACCTACACGGGGGCCTTTCCGTTTCATCTATACGACCCATGTGCATATAATCCGAGCCCATTTCAAATGCATTTCAGCTCTTTTTTTCTTTTTTGTTTTTAAGCCGTGTTTGAGCTCTCCAAGAAGCAAAATGGCTTGAAATACAAATTTCATTTTTTATATTTTACATTTTTTTTTTTTTACATTTCAATTGCTACAATTTGAAGGGGAAAGTACAAAACATGGAAAAGAACATTATCCACATAGCAAATCAAGGACTAAAACTCCTCTGACCCAAGCCCACATGGCACGTTCTTAGAGGACGCTGACTGTATTGATGTTTGGCGAATCCCTAAGTGGACCTATAAACCCAAAATCAACCTGATTAGTGGTTTCTAAGCGATGGATTGGAGTCATTTTTGTATGTTTATTTTAACTTTTAGAATTTGAGCATTATTGATCATTCTTTGGGGTACGAGGAAAAGGTTTTAAATCACTAATCAGGCTGATTTTTGGTTTGTAGGTCCACTTAGGGCTTGGCCAAACATCCATACAGTTAGGGGTGTCAATTTTACCCAAATTAACCAAAACCGAAAACACAGGTTCCGGTTCCACATTTTTGGGAATCGATTAAAGAAGAAGCGGAACTGGAACTGAACTGAAACTAATGTTTCCAGTTCTGGGTAGTTAGATTTGGACTCGAAACCGATAAGAACTGGACCAATATATAAATATAATGTTAAAAGTGTACTTTTATTAAGATTTGTACCAATATACGCGGAACCGAAATTGAGAAGGACCAAATAATCGGTTCAAGTTCCATCATTTTAAGAATCGGAACCGACAAGAACTAGCAACATCAGTTCTGATTCTGGGTACCTTAGGAACCGAATCAAAACTGACCCGTTGACATGCGGAACGGTGATGAGCCAGTCTGCCGCTCGACTCGGGACGTAGGCCAACGTGGATTGCGGCGGCGACCCAAGCCCGGGCTGTTGATATGCCCATGTAGACACCGTGGAGGAAGCACGATCCGTCTCGGCGTCAGCCTGTGGGCTCCCCATTACATACAATGAGCGTCCTCTAAGAGTGCCACATGGTTTATATTGTCGACAGTCAGCAGATTCTCTGACCATCGACGGTCAGGGAAGTTTTACTCGCCACTCAAGATGGTCATCCGTCAAATGTACTACCTTGATTGCCCATGTCATCCCTCCGCGTGGCAATTAATATTCTGCTAGTCCAGAGAAAATGTTTGGATTGACAATCCAGAAAACATTTTTAATTACTACAGCTGGCACGTGCTTCCTTGCTCTGTTAGTTGTTACCATATGATTTTGAACCAAATCTAAAATTTCCACGTGGCATACCTAAACTGGTTTGAAAAGTGAACACGTGGACATACCTGGATCTTCCAAAATGTTCTCAAAACACATTGGCCTTTTGTCCATTCAGTTGCCCCCTCACTCCAAATCCAAGGTTACCCATACATGGCAGTCTCCCAACACCTCTTATCCTACACCCACCACCACTGGTTAAAATGCGCACCCTGAGACCGTCATGCCTTTCTTCTCCTCCTCCTCTCCATCAACCTCTCCTCATTCCCCTCAGACCCACCTTCCCCTTCTATCCTTTCAGACCAAAGCGTTTCCATATACTCAAGCCATGTTCTTCTTCTCTCAGAGAATCCAAGAAACAGACTCTCCAAAAGCCCAACATCCCACAAAGCCTGAGAAGGTTTGGGAATCCGAAGAACGATGGCGATGATGACACCGACGAAAAGAGTTCGGGTGATGGAGATGGTGCTTCGGGAGGGGAAACTGCAATTAAAGGCACTCTTTTGGCGGGTCTTTTGCTAGTCGGCGTCGTCGGTGGGTTCGGGGCCGTTGGTTACATCTACAAAGACCAGATTAATGCGTTTCTGACACAGTTTTCAGGTTTCATCGAAGGTAATCTGCTTGAAAAGTTGTACCCATATCGAGTTTTTTGAGAATTTTGGGTGAATTTTGTTGATTTCTTGTGGAATTTGATCTTTGCTTTCAGTTTTAGCTTTCCGGGATTGGTTAGGAAGATTTTGTTCATGAATGGGGAAATGGGGTTTCCTTCGTAGTTTTGTTTTGCAATGTATTTGAATTGGGTGGCTTGGGAAGATTGTCGTAATTGCGAATACTCATGGTTTTAAATATCGGGTATCAAGGTGTGTATCGGTGACCCTGAAAACCTATATGTATTGATAAGTTAGAGACATACCAAGATATGCTGACATACATTACACTGAACTGTGCTTAATGCTTAGATAGGCTAAAAATTTGATCTTTAAATACAACTTCTACAATTACATATAAATGAATGATACATTTGTTCATAGATACGCACTTCCAGGATTCATTGAAGGCAATAATGTAGGGACTTAATGCCACCTGCTATTGTTTGAGACGTTGGATGCATTTGATCAAGTTTTAATAGATTTGATGTCATTTCGTCATTTTTCTTATGTTCTGTTCTGCCACTTTGAAAATTCAAAGACTTCAATTTGTTATTTGGGTAACGGGTGGTCTATCTTGTTTTGTTCCGCACTGTATTTGAAGTGGGTGGTTTTTGGTTTGTATTGGAAGAGCTAGGTGGGTCTTGCTTGGGAGTCCTGTAAGTAGGGGAACTGAATGTGTGACAAAGGCATTAGTTAAAGCAGAAGTGGCAGGGAAGACAGAGAGTGTAAGACTGGGAAAGGCTTTATGGAAAGGGTATAAGATAGTTTAAATAAGATATCTTCTGACATAAGTGTGTACCAATCAAAAGACTCCCAAGTGGGAGATGCATACAATGCAGAAGATTTGTGCAGCCACAGAGAGTAGAGGCAGAAGATGTATTTGAACTTTAGCTTTGCTCTGCCATGTAGCTTCCCATCTATACCAGAATCTGGAATGTATAATGGGTTTTCTTTATCTTTCTTGTTCTCTTTCTCTCTCTTGGAAGTTCTCCTTTCTAGGAATATATATGTTTCTTTTGATTTCTGGCTAAAATTTGGGTTTACTGTTCTGTTGTCTAGCTTCACCACCAAAATTTGGGTTCTTTTCTTTGGGGTTTTCCTAGAAATGAGTAGCATTGTTAGATGACAATATCTACATCTATATATTCTCACCCACCTTCGCTTCATTTGTCATGACACACTTGTTAGTTTTCATCCTCATAGGATGCTTTCCATGAACAGGCTATGGCCCAGCCGGATACGCTCTATTTGTAGCTGTTTATGCTGGATTGGAGGTACACACTTGGCTTCTTTTCTCGAATATTTGGTTTAAGGCTCTTTTCAGCTATCAAATTTCAACCTTTATGGGGTATGCATCGCATTCTAGATTTTTAAAATAGCAAATGCTGTGTAATTCATCACAAACACATAGTAGTTGTAGAAGTTAAATCTGCTGATACTGTATAAGGAGTAACAGGTCGAGCTTCACATATATTCTATTTATATGTTATTTACATAGTTTGTTAATTCTTCTCACAAATACTTGGATGAGTTGTATTGGACTCGGAGAATTGATATTATTCAACTTGGTTTAGTGCTGGATGATTTGCTCTGAGACCACATCTTTAATTCCTTGCTCACCTGTTTGTGATGCAACAGTGTCTGGGCTATAGCAACTGTAACACTAGCAGAAGTTTTATCGTAACGTCTCTAAGTATTTGATGTCAGATGCTGTAAATTAGTATAAATCTTTTATCCTTTGCTTTCCCTTACCTGGAATACTTAATTTTGTTCTAGGTCCTTGCGATTCCAGCCATCCCTTTAACAATGTCAGCTGGTCTTCTTTTTGGACCTCTTACTGGCACTATCATTGTCTCAATCAGTGGAACGGTAAGATGCTTTCCTGGTAACTGTTATACGAAAAATTCATCAACCATGGGTGCTCAATGTTATTGTTACCCTTTTGCAGATGGCAGCAACTGTGGCCTTTCTCATTGCTAGATATTTTGCTCGTGAACGTATTCTTAAACTAGTTGAAGAAAACAAGAAATTCCTAGCCATTGACAAAGCAATTGGAGAGAATGGTTTCAGAGTTGTCACCCTCCTCCGTTTGAGCCCCTTGCTTCCATTTTCTCTGGGGAATTATCTGTATGGGTTGACATCCGTGAAGTTCATACCATATGTGTTGGGCAGGCATGTTTCTTGTTCATCCAATTGTAATGTCTTTTTTATTTTTTTTTATTATTACTATTTCATTTTTTACATTGCAACCTTTATTCATTGGATGCTCATATAATTATATTTTATTGAATATGGAGATGCATTCTTTGTTTAATTCAAAATTTCTTGGCATCTGCATGCCATTTATGTGCTTCTTTCTTTCAGAAGAACCAACATTTTTCATGCCTTCACCCTTGGAACTGTGGGGGATGTAACTGGTGCCGATTCTTTTGTTGTACAAAGCAGAAGTCAGAGTGGATATAACATGATTCCCCCACCAAATGGAATCATGCTACAACCACTGGTAACTGATCACGTTGCCAATTGCTCATTCACAAATAGAAAGTAAATCTAACACTAAAAAGGGTAGTCAGGGACTCACACAAGAATGTATGCACCTCCTAAAGGTCTTCTATACGAACAACTAGCTTAATGAGCGGCAGTCTGGACACGTACACGCCGAAACGTGTACGCCGAGCCTCCCACTAGGTTGTAAGTTGAATCTAGATGCAACGAAGAAAGAAAGTAAAAAGGGAAAATGGACGAGATTACCAGAAGCGTAGAAACTCCCAAGCTTAGGCAAGGTGATGCCTATTTTCAAGTAGGTAAGCAATAGATGTACCTATTACAAGTAATATCGCACAGAATTCCAACCTTCTGACTAATTATCTATAGTTCTCTTTAGCCAAATTAAAATCCTACCGTGGGAGTGTGCATGGAATTTCTTGACTTCTGACTAAAAAAAGGAAATTTTTTTTTTTGTATGTGAGTGGGTGATGAAATTCCAACAACACAGCTTAGGTCCTAGCGAGTCTTAATGACTTAGTGATCAGAGTGGTTAGGATCAAGAAAAAAACAAAAAAATGTTAGATGCTAGAAAGTAAATACAAATTAGGGAGTTAGTTGCAATAATGTAAATGTTAGTTGCAGGAATGTAACGCTAGTAAAAGAAAGAGAAAAAAAAAAGGAAAAAAAAGTTAGAAGTTAGACATTAGAATTTGGAGAATTTCGTAACCTGTGTTCTCGCCACATGTTGCAATCCCCGACAACAGTGCCAAAACTTGTTACACCCAAATTATTGATCCAAATGATTGAACCAACAATCTAGGTAGCTTTACTTGCGAGTATACAAGTGTCTTTCACAAGGTCGAATCCACAAGGATTGACTTGTGTAAACAAGAACTACGGAACGAAAAAGAGAAAGAAGAAGAGAACTCAAATAGTTTCCACACGAGTGTGGAGCGAGCGGAGGTGAGTGATGAAAACAACTATAGAAATAGTAGGGCATTGTAGAGAGTGAAGAATAATAGAGAGAAGGGCTAAGGTTTCAAGGAACCACCTAGCTCTTCTCCTATGTCTTTCTTTTGATTATGCTTATCTCGATCAGATGACAGCAATTTGTTCTGATTGGAATGTTTAACGATAAAATCAATAAATAAATCTAAAATATGAGAATAGCATTAAAGAGAATTAGTCAACCACAAATTGATTATCGAGCCACAGGGGATCTCAAGCTTTCATCATATCATTAATTATGACGAATCAAGAGAACTTATAGGGCGATATTTTATCCAACAAATAGGTATTCTCAAATAACTTAAAAACCCATTTACAAAAAGTCCCAAATGATAATCAGAAGATAAAGGACATAAGAGAACAACTAGCTTCACCCATAACCTTAGCAAGGAATTTAGCCGACCATTGTTATGAAAGAATCCATGAACTATAGATTAGCTAAACAATTCCAAAAAAAAAAAAAGAAGAGAGGTGCGATGCAGCCGTGAGATGTTGTTGCCTTGTGTTGTGAGTTCAAGGTGAGATCGTCCAACGGTAGATCGGAGATGAGAGAAGGTGCCGCAAAGAGAGATGGAGGAGAGCCGAGCCGTCTAAAGATGATAGGTGTGCCCGTTCGAGAAGCTGTCCACAGTAGGATGATGAGATGTTGTGCCAAGATGTGTAGCAGCCAAGAGAAGATGTCCGACTTCGAAAGATGAGAGAACCGTCAAAGAGAGGATGATCTCGGCTGAAGAAGTTCTCCGTTGCCCCAAGGGTCCTTTTTTTATCGTGGGAACCATCCATGCCCATGCAGTTTTCATAGATAACCGGGCCCACCTCTTTCTTTTAAAAGAGAAAAAAAATTTGTTTCTTCAATAGAATCACATCCGGCACATTTCAACAACCTGTCGTCGTTTAAACTCAATAGGCGTCCAGCAACTTACCTTTTTCAAAGACTTTCCAAAGCTACTTATAAAAAAAAAGACTTTCCAAAGCTATTTTCCATTATTCAATCACCACCTTTTACTTTGAAGAATTCCAGCCATCCAAATCTTTTGAATAATCCAAAACGTCAAACACCATCGAAAGCCACCTCAACTTCTTGTATTTCACCGTCTTTTAAATGGGAAGTTATCCCATGTATTTGGAGATTTATAAATCATCCAGCAGCAACCAGTCAACAACTTCCCTTTGATGCCTTCATTTGTATTCTTGTGCCACAATTCTTTTAGGAAATTTCAGCACATAGAAAATTTTCAATGTCTAGCCCGTATCTTTCCAAAAACGTCTTGCAACTTTCCACCCATGGATTGTCCCAAATTTTTGGTACCAAAGCCACCTTCAATGCCTTTTGTAGACCCAGCTGTGTTCTTTTAGATTAAAGAAATATCCTCTCGTATAAATCATCCACATGCTTCTTTATTGGTTTCAAAACCATTCCTTTTTTAATGCAAAGACCACCTTCCCTTTTGGGAAACCGTCTCAGCCCCTTTTGAACGTCAAAACCATTCTGTGTTTTGAAAAACCACAGTTTGGACATCTTGAATAGTCCAAAATATGCCCTTAATAAAAACTATTTTGTCTTTAGTGATCACCAAACTCTTTTGAAAACCATTGCTACCTTGTGAGCTTCTAAAACTGTCCGGCCTTTCTTTATGGACTGTTGTCCACAACTTTGCAATGAATTGGCCCACCACTTGCCTTTTCTTAATGAACATTCCATGTATTTGAGCCATATCAAAACCATTCAGCAGCTTTTCAATCAATGTCTTGGATCTTTTCTTTATTTAGAGATTCCATCCTCTTTAGTTAACGCCCACGCTCTTTGTGCCAACCTTCATTTTGTCAACACCACTTTCTTTCTTTTTAAGATGTCTTTCTTCTTTGGTCTAGCTCTTCGACCAACACTTTGGTCCAACAACTTTTGATCTGGTCACGATCCATCACATGGTCCACTGTCCATTTCTTTCTTTGTTTGATAAGCAATCTTCTTCTTTTCAAATCTGTTTTTGTCTTTCAACCAGACCTCACATGCAGCCACTTCACATGCACCACCTCTACTTTGATCAAAGCCATCCATTTCATTTCCAAAATCAAAATTGCCATTACATTCCCAATATGCTCTTCATGCATTTCACGCCACATCATCCCATGCTATTTTGGTAATTAAAACCATTGCCCCCTTTTTGAATAAAGCTCATCCAACACCTTGGTTCAATGTTTTGGCCCACCATCATGGCCCAACACTCAACGTGGCCCACTTTCGAGGCCCACCAACTGGTCCACTACCTTGGTCCAGCCATCACCGACCACAACTTATCGTTTCTAGAAATCAATGACCATCTTCACTTTGATACAATGGCCAGCCCATTTGATGCTCCATCCCTTGTAATGCTAGATTTCCTACACGTCTACACCATGCATAATTGCTTACAAAAAAAATACACCTTGCATAATCAACGACCATCTCCTTTGTTACCATGGGCCATCCAACCTCTTGAGATACCAAAATGTTTTTGCCTTTTCGGATTACTGTCAATCATACGAGATAGACTGTCCAGCAACATTTTCACTCTTTGCCTTAGTCAAATCTTAGTCCATCACCTTGACCCAGCAACTTAGCCAACCACGGTCCATTGGCCCATTAATGTGCCCACCTACTTGTTTCGGCATCGTGGTCAACTTTTGTTTGGATTTTGGCTCTTGTACAAGGGCTTTGAACTTAATCACCTAACGAGACAAAACAAATTACAAGATAATCAATAAAAACCCATTAAATATTATTAAAGTAAACATTATAAATATGAATGCCTAAAATACCCTCATGCTTATGGAACCCTCATCAATGGGTGGTTAACATGGAAAAATGGGATAATTCTCTACGGAAAACTGGAAAAAATGCATAAAATGATGACTTATCAGTAACCATTGCTCATCTCATGTCCATCAGTACCATATCAAATGCTAAAAGCATAATTCTATCACAAACCAAAGAAAGAAAAAAGTACAAAACAAGTCACTTCCTACATTTTTATTTAATATTTGCATGTACTGACTTTTGGAAGTTTATATCCACCGACGCTCCTAATAGTTAGTAATTTGTGTTTAATTTCGTTTTTTATTTTCTATTTCTGTAGGGTCTTTTAAGTCTTCGTCCTTGTCCTGTCACTTTGAGACTTTCCACTTTTCTCTTTTCCAACCAGTTGCAGAGTTATCTTTTTTAAATGTCAAAGGCAACAGATATTATCTGATTTGTTAGAATAACAAACTAATGAAAATCTTTGCTTTGGTTTTCAATATTAAAGATATCTGTTTGTCTTATTATGATACTGTGTTGTTATTCAAACCATACAGTAAAACTATGCTCTCAAAACGCAATTTGACTCTGTATTTGGGTGGTCAATCGCACATTAGTTACTGATAACCTGAGTTGATATGTGTTAGCTGATGATGGATTACCTCAAATTGGGAACTGACTTTTGTGGTTATAAATTTATTTTTTGCCTGTTACTTTGGTCTGTGTCATATATTCAAATTAGTGAATCACTTAAGACATCCAGGCCCACAGATAAGCTAGTGCAGATCGATCAAGGACCACTTCTTCAATACACGTACACATATACACAAAGTTATTGTCTACCAGTAAATTTGCAAAGTTTCTATTTCTAATACAAAATTCAACCATAACTTTGTTGGGTACAGTTGGCTGGGGATGCTTCCCGGAACATGGGCATATGTCAGTGCTGGTGCATTTGGGAGAGCGATCATTGTAAGTTGACTATCTTCTTTTACTGGACATCTTACTGGGTATTTATTCTGAAATAAATAGTGGTGTTTTGCTTGACCTCCAAATCTTAGGTTACTGATGAAACATGGGTGTGTAGCTAATATTTTAATGTTTTTCTAATACTGTGAACTTTTATAAATCTAAAATACTTTTGTGCTTTATTAATATAAAATATTCAGCTAACCCATCGTATTGATTTCGTGTCATGTTGACATCTGTAACCTGGGTATTAAAGGTTCCAGGTAACATATATTACTTTGCCATTTTTTGACAATAATGACCATTTTTTACAATAAGGACCTTCTGTTGAAAAAACAGAAGAGAAAAAATTATGCATGGAGCAACGCACCCTGCTAGACATATAATTTCATGAAGAACCCTTTTATGGTCAATAACATAGCAACACGCCATTTGCCCTGAAAAGATCATGCCTTGAAGGAACATCCAAGATAGGGGTGACTGAAAAATATGTTGTTGAACATTTGTCTACAATCAAGCTTGGATCTGTCTTGCTAGTAAAACAAAACAAACACAGCAATAATGTAATTGATCCATCATGACTTCCACTTCTCAACATATCCAATTGAGATTATAGTAGGAAGAGGCCTCATGGGTTGCTGCTGTCAGAAGAGCTTATGTTGTGAAATCTTGAATAACTCTCATGCAAATCAAGAGATTTATGGTTTTATCAACAATATGCAGTGATTTCTTTCAGTCATACCATTCTGTTGAGTTCCATGGCATCAGAAATGGTGTGCAATACCTCTTAGCTTTGGAACTTAAGGAAGCCCCATCCCCACCTTCAATGGACTTGAATGAAAAACTATATCTTTTGCATCATATTGGGTAGATATTGTTTCTCTGAGTTCTTTAAATAAGCAATTACGTCGTTTTCACGCTGCAAGAACTAAACCCATCAGTATCTATAAAATTCTTCAATAAATCAAATCAAGAAAATTTGGGATTTGCGTGCTGTGAACATCTGAATGTACACGGATCTCAAGCACCAGAAGGTACATAATGAAATTTGGGATTGGCAATACTTAAAGAACAAGAAGCAGAGAGATCTTTTCAGAGGAGCAACCATACATTTGGATAAATCTCCATGATTATGATTATTCCTGACAAAAGGACTTTGACAACCAGATCCTATATGGCATATGCAATCAAGATGATGATTGATATGTACCTAGATCTAGCTTCTTTATGTAAGTCTATTATTTTAGAAATTAATCATTGGTTATTAATATGTTTGGTAATTTATTATTATTCTAGTTTCCTATTTTGGGTTGCGTTCTTTTTTTAGTTTCCTACTTTGGTTGGGTTCTAATTAAAAGATGCAAGGTTGCTTAATTCAGGGTTTTTTGTAGTCTGTAAATATGAGTTGTAATGCACAATTAAGAATTAATAAGGAGTTTGGCTTTGGCTAAGGAGGATGATTACCCTCGAAGTTGTCTATGAGGTCCTGATGCCCTCAAAGAGATTGATCTTTCCTTTCTATCTTTTGTATAACCATCGTGAGATAAAACTTATGCCACACTATGAAATTATGAGAAAGTCATAAATAAGAGTTCAAGACAAGAAATAACAATATCAGAAAATTAGTTTGATTTTATGACAGGGAAGTCAAATATCGAAGTTATCTTTGTACTTGGACAATTAATAGAAAAGTTTTGAGAAAAAAAGGATAAATCTACATGATTTTTATTGACTTAGAATAAGCATCTAATGGAGTTCTTAGAGTTAAGTTGAGGGCTTTTAGGGAAAGAAGGAATTCCGAGTGATAGTATTAACATTATTGAGAACATTTATGTGGGAGTAGTAACAAGTGTAAGAACAATTGGTGGCGACTGGCGAGACAAGTGAGTTTTCAATTTCAATAACTGCTCATATTCAAGGAGAGTTCCTTTGGTGTATGCCTTAGTTGCATGAAGTGGGAGTTGATGTGAGGGAGGACTCGGGTGCAAGAACGAGGAAGCTGCTGTTGCAAACAAGTTGTAGTTGAATTTTTTATGAATCGGGAGCAGGAGCAACACTTAGGGTCGGAGGTTCCTGCAACTAAGGTGTATGTTATCTGCTGATGAAAACAAGTTGTGGTTGAATTTTTTATGAAGCGGGAGCGTGAGCAGCACCTAGGGTAGAAGGTTCCTGCAACTAAGGTGTATGTTATCTACTGATAATGTAGTATTGATTGACGAGACTAGAGAATGAGGCTTTAGAAACTAAGGATTTTAAGATACACAAGACCAAAATAGAATAAATGCAATGGTAGTAAAGATACTTGTAAGGATGAGGCATTAGTTATGATTGATGGGCAAGAAATAATGCAAGGCAACTAATTTGTTATTTAGGTTCAATTATTGACAAAGATGAGAGATCAGTGAGGATGTGACCTATAGAATTACTATTGGACAGCTAAAGTAGAGACACATTTTTGGAGTATTATCTAATTGATGTGTACCTATCAAGCTAAAAGAAAATTTTCTATAAGACAGTCGTAAGACCAGCTATGTTTTGTGGAGCTGAATGTTGGGCAATTAAGAAACAATATGTTCATAGGATGAGTGTGATAGAGATGGGGATGTTGAGATGGATGAGTGGAAAAATTATGAAAGACAAACATTCGAGGAGACCCAGGAATTGCCAGAATAGGAGATAAATAAGGGAAAAGCCGATTGAGATGGTTTGGGCATGTGTAACAAAGACCAACGGTGACACTTGTGAAGAGTGCTTTGGTGCAAGTTGAAGGCCTTAAACGGGAGAGAGGAAGGCCAAAAATGACATTGATGCAAGTAGCAAGGAAAAATCTAAAGACACAGTTTGACAAAAGAAATGACTCTAAACAAAGTCAAATGGCGAAAGAGGATTCGTATTATCGACCCCAAACATTTGGAATAACGCATAGATGATGATGATTTTAGTAATTAATGTCATAGATCATTAATATGTTTGGTGGTTGTTTATTATAAAATCTAGTTTCCTACTTTGTGTTGGGTTCTAATTAGGAAGTAAGGTTGGTTGGTTTAGGATTTTTTTAAGAGTCTATAAATATGGATTGTAGTACACAATTTTAAGATTCAATAGAGTTTGGCTTTGACTTAGGATGATGATAACCCTCGAAGTGGTCTAGGAGGTCCCGGTCCCCCTCAAAGAGATTGATCTTTCTTTCTCATTTCTTTTCTGTAATTTTATTTTTTTATTTATTTAAATCAAGGTTTGTGATACTATGGGATTGCATCAATGATACCCAAATCTTGAATGTCATTAAAAACTTAAAATTATTAGTATATTTTGTAGAGGGGTAAGTAAATTAAGAAGCAATTAATGGTCATGACAATGTTTTAAAAGATAAGTTGTCCAACACTCAAACTCTATAGCTTCCCCAAGTCACCTAACAACCTGCGTAGTACATGAAACAAGAGAAACATCTGTGTCATAATTATTGTGCAAGAGTAACAAGTTTAACAGCTAATTCGAGAACAAGAAACCATCAGAGAATAAATACCCTTGCTTGAGAATGCAGCTAACTATGAAAACCCAGAGTTTCAAATAATTTGCAATTTGACCTTCTAGAGGCTTTGCATGATGTAAATGAGAAAGTATGATATACTTTTCATTTGGTTTGGGAAGCTGAATAAATGAACCATCTAGAAGAAGGATTAGCTGAGACATGGGATTCCTTGAGGGACGATATTAGACATTTAAGCCGCCATGGTTGTGCTAGAATGAAGGCAGACAGAGGGCCATAGACAGATACTGGTTCTCAAGATAACAAGATGCAGGATGCAACAATGTTGAGGTACCGAATAAGGAATCTGAATGTCTGTCATATATACTCCATGTTCAAGGAAGAATACCAAAATCAGAGGAGATATTTCAAAAATTCAAAATTCTAGTACAAGCTGGTGAAGCGAAGTCTTAAGTATTAAAAAGCTAAGATTTCCTGTCAAATACTTTCTACCTCTTGGAATATTTGAGGGATTTCTTAATGAAGTAAAATGTTTTAAAAATATATCAAAAGTGAGCCTATGCAATCAAATATAGCTAACATTTGACAGTATGTATAGTGCACCATTAGAGAAGACTTTGATAAGTTTCAATCAAATGGGCTCCTAATTTACTCTCCAGGTGACCAGAGTCAAGTTTTAAGAGTTCATGAAGGTATATGAGGAAGTCGATATCCTTAAACCCCAAAAAAAAAAAAAAACCTGACACGTAGCTTAAAATTTTGAATGTGGAGTTTACTATATAATCCACAAGATTTGGAGCATTAAGGTTTATATAAAAGTACAACACAGATCCAATAAAAAAAAAAGTACAACATAGATTGGAGGCTTCGAAGAAAATGTGGAGATATGGGAGGCTAAAATTCAAATGTGTGTATGTATAATGAAATTGAGGACTTCCATAATTCCATTACATTTTCATCTATTGCAAACTTGCCAAAGAGGTATGGAATTTCTTTTGTATCCCGCTCTCTCTTTTTTTCCCTCCGCACATAGTGGATAATTCTAAATAAGTTTGTTTGTTTGGTTGATGGATGGAATGTCTTAAACCTTGATTTTAAAGAAGAACTTTATGGAGAATTCTTGCTTTTTATTGGGAGATTTGGAAGGGAAATTTTTTTTTTTGAAAAAAGAAATTGTTGAATTCAATTGTCAATGCCATTAAATACAAAACAATGTTCTAGCCTTTGTTTTGAATGAAATTGTGGCACAAAAATTCTAAGGTGCACCGTCGTATTCCTTGGGATTCATACACCATGTGCGAAAATAAATGAGAGATGTTGGTAAAGGAGAAGAAAGAAAGGAGAAAGAGAGAGAGAGAGAGAAGTTCTCTCAGCCCTAATTTTATTATATAAAGTGGTTATCATACACTATGAACTTACAGACCAAGATAATGGGCCTACAAGCCAAGATACATCTAGCACTTAAGTAACATGCCCAAATCTACAATAAATGAACTGGAAAATACCCATATGTCCTACACTCCCCCTCAAGTTGGAGCATGAATATCGTACAAGCTTAGCTTGGACAAATACATAGAAAGACTTGGTTTGAAAAGTGCTTTTGTGAGGATATCTGCAACTTGTTCACTAGATTTGGGGTAAGGTTTGGTAATCTCGCCAGAAAATTATCATGAATAAAATGACAATCTATCTCAATGTGCTTGGTCGGCTCATAGAAGGCAGGACTGGCAACAATATGGATGGTAGCTTGATTGTCGCAAAACATCTCCCTGGGGGTTGAAGCATCAATGCCTAATTCGATCATGAGTTGTTTGAGCCATGTTAACTCACATGGAGCTAATGTTGTAGATTATTCAGCCTTTGCGCTAAATCTGGCTACAACTAACTATTTCTTGCTTATCCAAGTGACAAGATTATCCCCAACAAAGGTGCAATAGCCCGAGGTGGAAAGCCTATCAGAATCTGACCTAGCCTAGCCTATGTCAGAATATGCAGGATTACAAAAGTAGCCAATCGAATAATATAGTAACCCTCAACATGGTGCAGACTAAATGTACCAAAGAATGTGACAAACAACGTCTATGTGTCTCACTGGGTGTGTGCATGAACTGAATAACTACTCCAATTGCGTGAGTAAGTTGGGCCCAAGTGATTGCCAAATAAATGAGGCGAGCCACTAGATGTTGATAACTCTTGGATTTGAGAGGAGATCTTTGTTATCAGCTGAAAGGCGACGATTGACCTCCAAAAGAGTATTACTCAGTCTAGTCTCAAGCATTCCAGCGTCACGAAGAAGATCAAGAGCATACTTGCTCTGAGAGATAAAAATGCCTTGCCTAGAACAAACAACTTCTATACCAAGAAAATATTTTAACAACCTAAGCATTTGATATCAAAACATGTCGGGGATGCTGTTTGAGACAATCAATCATAGAGTGCTCATCGCCAATCACTATAATGTCATCCACACAGACAAGGATTACTGTAGTCCCTAAGCATTATGATGAACAAAGATTGACTAATGAAACTGGCATCGACAAAATTCAAAGGAAACAATTGCTCTGTTGAACCTATCATACCATGTCCGAGGTGATTGCTTCAAGCCATAAATAGCTTTCTTGAGTCGGCAAACCTAATTTTTAAGCTCCCCCTTAGGATTAAACTAGGTGGAAGACTCATGCAGACCTCTTCTTGTAAGTCACCATGAAAGAAGGCATTCTTCACATCTAGCTGATGAAGCAGTCAATTTTAAATAGTTGCCATAGAAAGGACACGCAAAGAGTTGGTTTTCGCAACTGGGGAAAATGTCTAAGAATAATCAACCCATGTAATCTAAGTGAAACCTTTTGCAACTAAGCATGCCTTGTGCCTCTCAATAGATCCATAGATTCTAACTTTAAAGTATAAACCCATTTGCAACTGTAAGTGTCGAACGATAAGGCAAGTGACAGATGTCTAATGAGCGGGGAAAGGTAGTCCAAGAGCCGCCTAAGCCAAGGCATTAGCTGTTCGGGTTCCATCTTCGTCAGATTGGGAGAACATAAGAGATTAGGACAACTAGACATGGAGAGAAAATAGGGAATGAGAGAGATAGAGAGGTATTCGGTCCCAAGGAAAAGTGTCTCCCCTTCCTTTCTCTGTGGGGGTATTTATAGACTCGGGTCTAAGAGGCGAAATGACCAAAATGCCCCCATCCCATGTAGAAGTGACATGGCACCAATAACCATATTGATTTGTCACATGTGTTAGTTGCTCATTTGTGTACTCTTCTCTCTCAATATGTCAGTCTCCAAGGCATGTTTATGAGTTGACGTCTCAGGTTGACGTCTCAAGTTGTCTCATGTCAACGAAGGAATGAAGTCGACGAGGTGGCTTCAGGACTCCTTACGACGTCAAGATCATGTCCTGCAGACTTATCGCTCGACTTCCAATCCTATACTTCTTATGTCACCCAAGTGTTGACTATGCGTTGTTGTCATACCTTTAAGTATTCTACGTTGCTCTAAGTTTCCCATGTGACGTCCACGTAAGCGCATTCATATCGAAGCATCTACATTTAGTCCCCTGCATGCTAAGGTGATGATGTAATCATGGAGGTATGGATTGATGCTAATTCGGGGTATGTATTTTGCGACATCTTCTTCAAGACATTATTAATTGTCAACGTTCTTTCTGATGACGTGTAGTCGTTGATAAACAATGTCTCTTCATCACCATTATAGTAGCGTTTAGTATCACGAAGGACGCATAAACAAACCAAGAAAAAAGCGGGTCAATCCTCAATCTTAGTGTTCTAACGACAATGAGAGTCTAAATTGAGTGATAACGTGTCAATGATGTCTTGGCTACGAGGTCGATCGCCACACAAGCTGACACATGAGTGAAATCTCTTAGATGCGACGTCTCACGTCGACATCTTATGTCGACTTTAAAAATTTGAGTGATGTCGATATCTTGACGTTGATGCCTTATTTTGTCGACGTCAATGTCTCGTGTGAAGTCGATAGCTTGTGTCGATGTCAACGCCTCATTCTTGTGTCGACATTTCATGTTGATTTGAAATAAATTTTGAGCGACGTCGATATCTTATATTGATTTGATGCCTCTTTTCGATTTAAAATTGTTTTAAGTGACATTTAAGTGTCGTGTTGACGTCGATGTTTCTTTTTGATTTAAAATTGTCTTAGGTGACATTTAAGTGTTGTGTCGACTTCAATATCTTGTGTCGGCGTCGATGCGTCTTTCGTCGACATCTTTGTGTTACGTTAATATCTTGATTCAATGTCGACATTTCGTACTACGTCGATGTCTTGGTTCAATGCCGATGTTGATGCTTTAACGTTCATGTCTTATGTCGATGCCTCATTCTGGCGACGTCGACATCTCGTGCGATATCGATGTCTTGTGTTGACATCAATTTTTTAACATCATATGACGTAACATTGTATGATGTCGATGTCAACATTGATATTTTAAGAACAGTTATAAGACATTGAGGGCTCAAAAACTATAAGGAACAACTGAGGTCATAAAAGTCTTTGGCCAACAGTAAGGTCTTGAGTCGACATTGAGGTCTCAATGGACGTTATCAGGCACAAATCGGGTTGACATTGAGGTTATAAAGTACAAAGAGAAAACCTATGACATTCCGGGCATGAACCAAGACATCGACGTGGTACAAAATGTCGACATTAAACCAAGATATCAGTGTCACCCAAAACGTCGACAAAGAGACCCATCGACGCCGACACGACACTTAAATTTCACTGAAGACAATTTTAAATCGAAAAGACGCATCATCAACACGACATTTAAATATCACTTAAGACAATTTAAAGTCAGACATCAAATCAATATGAGATGTCAATATAAGATATTGATGTCGCTCAATGTTTATTTCAAATCAACATGAAATGTCAACACAAGAATGAGATGTTTACATCGACCTCACACGAGACGTTGACATCGACAAATAAGGCATCAACGTCAAGACATCGATATCGCTCAAACTTTTAAAGTCGACATAGGGCGTCGACATAAGACATCGCATCTAAGAGATTCTACCCTATGTCATCTTGTGTGGGGATCGACCTCGCAGCCAAGACATCATTGATATTACTCGATTTAGACTCATTGTCATCAGAACACTAAGATTAGGGACTGACCCGCTTATTTCTTTGTTTGTTTATGCGTCTTTCATGACACTAAATGCTACTATAATGGTGATAAAGAGACACTGTTTATCGACACCTACACGTCTTTAGAAAGAACGTCGACAATCTTGAAGAAGATCTCGCAAAATACATACTCCGAATTAGCATCAAGGCGTGCCTTAGTGATTACATCATCACCTTAGCACGCAGGGACTAAAAGTAGATGCTTCAATATGCATGCGCTTACGTGGACACCACATAGGAAACTTAGAGCCATGTAGAATACCTAAAGGCAGGATAACGATGCATAGTTAGCACTCGGGTGACATAAGAGATATAGGATTGGAGGTCGAGAGATAAGACCACAGGGCATGATCTTGATGTTGTAAGGAGTCATGAAGACACCTCGTCGACATGAGACGTCGACTCATAGACATGCCTTAGAGACTGACATACTGAGAGAGAAGAGTACACGAATGAGCAACCAACACCTATGACCAATCAATATGGTTATAAGTGCCATGCCACTTCCACACGAGATGAGGGTATTTCGATTATTTCGCTTCTTAAACCCGAGTTTATAAATACCCCCGCAAAGAAAGGAAGGGGAATACTTTTCTTAGGGTCCAAATACCTCTTTATTTCTCTCATTCCTTGTTTTCTCTCCATGTCCAACTATCATGATCTATTATGTTCTCCCAGTCTGACGAAGATGGAACCCGAACGGCTAATGACTTAGCTTAAGCGGATCTCCTGGACTACCTTTCTCCGCTCATTAGACATCTGTCACTTGCCTTATCCTCGACACAACAACTAGCCCGTTTCTTTCCATGTGGGAGAGAGACAATGTCCCAAGTGTGATTCTTGTCGAGAGCTGTCAACTCTTCTTTCATGGCCAAGAACCACTCAGGTTTAGATAATTACTCAAACAGTGAAGATGGAATTGTATGACTAGAAATACCAAAAATGAGTGTTGTAATGCGGGGATAGATTGATAAGGAACATCTTGTGAAAGGGGATGGTTAGTATAGGAGCACTTGCCCTTGCGAAGAGCAATTGACAAGTCAATGTGAAACAAAGAATCAAAATGTATACCTCTGACTGAGGTTGAGAGTCTATAAGAGGATGTGCAGTGGCATGCTTGTTCCTTCTTTCATTGCTCTTTGTTTCATTCAAATGGATCCCTAGTCAGATCAATCTGTATAGGTGGGAGAATAGAACAAGACATCGAACAGGAAACGATATCTTCTCAATTATAGAAGATAAGAGATCCAAAGATTGATTCTCAAAAAAATTAGGCATGCTCAAAAAAGGTAATATTTTAGGAGACAAAATACTTCCTACAAGTGGGATAGTAACATTTGTAACCCTTTTGAGTATGAGAATAACCATCAATTACACATTTAATAGACCTATCAGAGAATTAGTTCATTGACGGAGCATGATTATGAACAAAACAAACTCATCCAAATTTTTGGGGGGAAATAGAGAACAACTCTTTATTTGGTTGCAAGATTTCAATAGGAATTTGACCCTTCAGAACTCGAGTAGGCAGTAGTTCATCAAGAAACAAGTAGTCAAAATTTCTTTAGGCAACAAATATGATAGTACCTTCATGAGTTTGAGACAGGCACGAGCAACCTCTAGGAGATGACAATTTTTTCATTCAACTACATTTTGTTAGGGTGTCTTCATGCATAAACTTTGAATAATGATGTCATGTTATTGCAAGAATAATTGAAGTTTTCCACTAACAACTTATTCTTTTGCACTATTTGATCGAAGAATTTTGATTTCGTGACCAAACTGAGTTTTGACCATGGCATAAAAGGATTTGAAAATGGAGGGTAACTCTTCTCTAATTTTCATGAAGTGTGCCCACACCACACCATACAAGATCATCAATAAAAGAAACAAAATAATGATAACAAGTAAAGAATGAACAAGAGTAGGGCCCCCAACATCAAAATGTATAATGTGAAATGGTCCATTACTTTTGATTTCATTAAGAGCAAGATAAGTGGTTATTGTTATCAGATACGTATTTAGCGTAGTTTGGGTATTCTGTAAATACCCCCTTGTGTGGAGGGGTATACTTGTCTTTTGTAATATCACCCTTTATATAAATAAGATTTATGGAGTCATTGTGACCTACACATGACATCCTTTTCTCCTCTCTCTCTCTTCTCTCATTGACTGCCTAACCCTAACCCTAACCCTAATCACCATTTCAACTTGGTATCAGAGTTAGATTTAAGATCCACAGTCGGAGAAGATCGTCAGAGGAGTTTTGATGTTCAATTGTACTGTACGGCTGACGTCGTAGGTCGTACGGACACGTTTTTCGAGGTCTGGACACGGATTTCGTGGTCTGTCAGAAAATTCTGAAACTCCTATTGCTGGTAGTTCTCTATTTTATAGGATTTATGGTGATTTTTTGGAGCTTCTGTCATGGTGTTTTTGTTGTCCTACTCGAATATTCAAAAAATGTGAGTTTTCTCTCTATTGCTTTGTCCGATCTGTTGTGGGCTTCTTGCCTGGCCTTGTTACTTGTTTTTGGTTCCCTACAATTGTAGGAATCCATTGGATCCTGCCCATGCCCCATTCCATGGCTTTTTGAGCGATCCGTGAAGAGTTCTCCACTCTCTAGGTGCCGTCGGCTCCTCTTTGGGGGTTTTCTGGACTGCCGAAATTTCCAGCACCTCTCCAATCACCTCACCAATGCTAGTATGGTCTTCTTTGATCTTCTTGGTGTTAAATCATGTGTTGTTGGTGAAGATATCATCTCTATTCTTCTACTAGGCCATGGTATAGCTCAATTCAGGGCTCTTTTTGTTGATTTGGACTCTATTTGTGCTTCTTTTCGATTCTTCAGCCTATGTGTGTGGATTTTCTTGGTTCTTCATTCACTTAAATAGCTATGACTACTCTAGAATCTACCGGGGACATTTCCTCAGGGTCCAATATGAGCATGGAAGCTACCTCCAGAGGTACATGAGGGTCTAACCCGAATTGCAAATCACTTCAGTCAAGCTCGACGGGAAGAACTGTTTGGAGTCGGCAGATGCTACTCAGTTATTTATTGGAGGCCAAGGGAAGTAGGGCCACCTTACTGGGGATACAGCTGCACCTGCCAAGACTGATCCCACGTATCAACAATGAGAGACCGATGACCTTACATTTATGTCATGGCTCCTCAACTCTATGTAGCAGGATATTAGCCGGAGCTTCTTATTCATGGAGACAGCTCAGGAGGTTTGGGAGACAACTAAGAAGACCTATTCTAAGTAGCAGAACACTGGCCGGGCCTTCCAGTTGAAGCAAAGAATCTCCCGTTTCAGAGAGGGAGAGAAGTCCCTTGCTGAGTACTACACCTCTATCCGCAGCATGTGGCAAGAGCTTGATTACTGCTATTCATATCAACCCCCACGCTCTGAGGACATTCTCCCTTATCAACGACATGTGGAGAAGGGTCGGATTTTTGAGTTCCTCTCTGGAGTCAATCCCTTGTATGAGCTTGCTCGGGTCTAGATCCTCAGTAGCAGGGTAGATCTTCCCTCTCTCAGGAATGTCTATTCCTATCTTCAGAGTGAGAAGAGCCACCGGATATCCCTCCAGGATGAGCATTCGGTTTCCGAGCGATCAACGCTTGCTAGCTCCATTGCTCCTACTTTCCAGCATCAACAGTCTCAGAAGGGTCGCTCTTCTCAGCCCCATTTTACAGCTGTCTCTTATGTTCTTACTGGTACGACTTCTAGGAAGTCTTCTTCAAGGGAAAGGCCCAAGTGTGACTATTGCGGTAAGCTGGGGCATGTGAAAGATAGATGCTGGAAGCTCCATGGTCGCCCTAGCCAGCCAGCATCCTCTGGGTTTTTGGAGCCCATACTGCTAGTTTGGATGCTTTTGTGCCTCAGGATTCACAGCCTAGTCCATAGGTAGCTATTGCTGGTATTTCTGCTGCCGAGATTGCTACTCTCCGACGCTTGCTTAGTCAGCTTGACGGTCCTTCTGCCACACCTTCGACCTCTTTTGCTTAGTCAAGTAACATTAGATCTGCCCATCATGTGTCCATACCTTCCTCTAGTCCCTCCTAGATCATTGATTCAGGGGCTTCGAAACACATGATGGGTATGTCTTCCTTGTTTTCCACCTACTCTATTTGTTCATGTAGGGATAAGGTTAAAACTGCAGACGGCACCTTATCTTCTATCTCTGGGAAAGGGAATATCATTCCCTCTCCTCAGCTACCTTTATCTTCTGTTTTGCATGTTCCTACTTTTACTTCTAACCTGTTATCTATGAGTGCCCTTACTCGTCAGCTAAACTGTAGTGTGACCTTCTTTCTTTCCTCTTGTGTCTTTCAGGATCTGGAAATGAGGAGGACGATTGGCTCTGGACGTGAAGCTGATGGCCTCTATCTTTTGGATGGACGTACCTCTGAGCCCACAACACTGCAATCTCATAATAGTATTAGTAGTAGTTTAGCTTATGTTCTATGTTGACATGCCCAGACGGGCATGTTTCTTTTCAGTACTTGAAACACTTATTTCCTACTTTGTTTACTTATGTTTCTTTTTCTGAGTTACATTGTGAGACGTGTAAGCTCTCCAAGCATTGTAGATCCACTTATCCATCCAGAGGTAATAAAAGTGCTAGTTCTTTTGATATTGTGCATTCCGATGTGTGGGGTCCTTCCCCTGTTACCTCTATTTTTGGCTTCCGCCACTTTGTTACTTTCGTTGATGACCATATACGGTGTACCTGAGTTTATCTCATGAAAACCAAAGATGAAGTTCATTCCATCTTCAAGGGTTTTCATAAGATGATCCAAACACAGTATGGTGCCTCCATCAAAGTCCTTCGTTCTAACCAAGGTGAAGAGTATATGTTTGGAAGTCTCCAGTAGTAGTTTTTTTATCATGGGATTTGCCATCATAATTCCTGCAGCTACACCCCTCAGCAGAATGGTGTAGCTGAAAGGAAAATGCGTCATCTGACAGAGGTTGCTCGATCTCTTTTGATTGGTGCCCATGTCTCGAGCTCTTATTGGTCCGATGCTGTTTTGACCGCTGCTTACCTGACTAACCGGATGCCTTCGCGTGCGTTCAACTTCCAGTCTCCAGTTCAGGTTCTTACTCCTAGCTCGTCTTTGTTCTCTATCACACTTCGTATCTTTGTGTATGTCTGCTTTGTGCACATTCTGAGTCCACATCGCAACAAGGATCTTAAAGCTCTTAAGTGTGTCTTCCTTGGTTACATTTCTACTCACAAGGGATACAAGTGTTATCACCCTTCGACAGGCAAGAAGTTTGTTTTCATGGATGTCATCTTTCGCGAGGAGACATTCTTTTTCTCCCCTACCTCTCTTCAGGGAGGAGAGAAGTAGTGAAGAGAGATCCTCTCTTTGTCCTTTTCCTACTGTATCTCTGACTCCTCCATTCCCGTTAATCGTCGAGCGGCCTACTCAACCTACTATGGTGTCTGATAGTGCTCCTGGCGCACAGGGGGAGCTTTTAGTCTATTGCAGAAGAGGGAAAGCCACTACTAATCCAGTTCCAGTGGTTGCAGTGTTCCACCCTCGGATCTAGGTAACATCTCCTCTACTTCTGTTCCTGTCATTTCTTCTTCCACTGATGTGTGTGCTCTTGATCTTCCCATTGCTTTAAGAAATGGCATCTGAAGTTGTACTCAACATCCCTTGAGCAACTTTGTCTCCTACGATGCCTTGTCTCCTTCCTATAAGGCGTTCATTACTTCTGTGGCCACTATCCCTATTTCCTCTTCTGTGGCAGAAGGGTTGACACATCCCAGATGGAAAACTGATATGGTCGAGAAGATGCGTGTCTTAGACAATAATAAGACATGGAAGCTTGTTGATTTGCCAAGAGGCAAGAACCGCTTGGGTGCAGATGGGTCTTCACAGTAAAGTATCAGGCATATGGGTCATTTGAGAAGTACAAGGCTAGATTGGTAGCCAAGGGGTATACTCAGACCTATGTGATTGACTACATGGAGACCTTTGCACCTGTGGCAAAGATGAACTCCATCAGGGTATTGTTGTCCTTGGCAGCAAACCAAGCATAACCTTTGCATCAACTGGATGTGAAGAATGTTTTTTCTTCATGGTGATCTGCATGAATAAGTTTATATGGTACCTCCTCCAGGATTCACCCCCCCCCCCCCCCCCCCACAAGAGTGTCGACTGAGGAAAGCTCTCTATGGGCTTAAGCAATCTCCTAGAGCTTGTTTTGAGAGGTTCACTCTAGCAATGAAGAAGCTGGGTTATACTCAAAGCCAAGCCGATCACATCCTATTTGTGAAGCATCTAGGGAAGAGCACTACTGACCTCATCGTCTATGTGGATGACATCATTCTGACAGGGAATGATGCACAAGAGGTGACCAAGCTAAAGAATCATCTAGCATGGGAATTTGAGACAAATGATCTGGGGCTTCTCAAGTACTTTCTCGGCATAGAGGTTGCAAGATCCAGCCAAGGGATCTTCATCTCACAAAGGAAGTACGTCCTAGATCTAATGAAGGACTCTGGCAAGCTGGGAGCTAAGCCAATAGAGACTCCCATAGAGCAGAATCACCAATTGGCTGACTCGAGTAGTAAACCTTTACAGGATGTGGGGGGTTTTTAGAGATTGGTTGGGAGGTTGATCTACCTCTCCTTAACTCGCCCCGACATTGCCTATGTAGTAAGCGTTATCAATCAGTATATGCATTCTGCTCGGGAGATTCACTTATAGGTGGCACACAGGATATTGAGATATCTCAAGTCTGCCCCAGGATGAGGCCTCCTCTTCAAGAAGAACGGCACATGAGAGTAGAGTCATACACTGATGTAGACTGGGCCGATGCCAAGGATGACAGGAGATCTATCTTAGGCTATTGCACCTTTGTTGGAGGCAACCTGGTTACCTGGAGGAGCAAGAAGCAATCTGTAGTTGCCAGATCCAGTGCAGAGGCAGAATTTAGGGTAATGGCCCATGGCTTGTGTGAGATGTTCTAGCTGAAGATGTTGGTTCCTGAACTTGGCTTTCCAGTCTTGGGGTCCGTGAGCTTGTATTGTGACATCAAGGCGGCTATCAGCATTGCTCACAATCCAGTACAACATGACCGAGCTAAGCACATGGAAGTGGATTGCCACTTCATTTGGGAGAAGATCGTATCTGGAGAAGTTTGTACCCCCTTTGTGAAGACCGATGAGCAAGTAGCAGATGTCTTCACCAAAGGAGTTCCTAGTTGGCAACTTCACAGATGTTTTATGCAAGTTGGGCATGAGAGATATCTATGCACCAACTCGAGGAGGAGTGTTATCAGATATGTATTTTATACGTATTTGGCGTAGTTTGGGTATTCTGTAAGTACCCCCTTGTGTGGAGGGGTATACTTGTCTTTTGTAATATCCCCTTTATATAAATAAGATTTATGGAGTCATTGTGACCTACACACATGGTTTAAAATTTCGGAATGTTTCGTATGTTTCGTTTCGTTTCGGTTTGTTTCGCCAAGACAATCCGATACAATCCAAAAAATAAAAATATAATTTAATGATTTTGAATAATATTTCGTAATGTTTCGGAATGTTTCATAATGTTTCGAAAATTTCATTTTTTCAATGTTTCGTTTCGTTTCGGAGTTTGTCTCGGTTTTTCACTTGACCGAGACATTCCTCCGAAACGAAATTTTAAACCTTGCCTACACATGACATCCTTTTCTCCTCTTCTCTCTCTTCTCTCCTTGACTGCCTAACCCTAACCCTAATCACCATTTCAACTGTTATGACATGTTTACTATTCTAACAAGTCTCCCAATGCAAACAGAAATAGAATCACACTTGGAACGAAATAATCGTTTCAAACTAGATAAAGATAGTGACCTAGACACGAATGTCATAACATAACTAAATCTCCTAAGGAGTTTCACTAAGAAGAAAGAACAACACTCAAAGCCTCTTGAAAAAGCTACAATCTATGACCCTCACGCTCCACACCAATCCTCTTCCCCGGCTGAATGTCTTAAAAGACAATGTGTGGGAAGAAATGTTACGCTACAATTCAATCTTTTAGTGATAAAACTAACAAACAACAAATTTGTAGATAATTTGGGAACATGTAAAACCGAACTAAGAGATGGAAATGAAGAAAGATCGATAGAAGTAGAACCAGAAATCGAGGAAAGAGAACCATCCACAAGAGAAATAGATCGACTGGAATGAATTGGTTGGAATGAAAAGAAAGGTGAGACATACTAGTCATAAGATCTGTGGCCCCTAAATCAATGGTCCACGATGCCTGAGAAGAGGTAGAAAATGCAGTGGGGTCCGGTCATTTGTTCCTAAATGGCCCGCAAGTGTATGTGATGAGGAAGATGTTGAAGGTCCCTCAACACAAGCAAGCGTAGCAGTGAGCTTTCTCAACTACTCCAAATGGATTGTGGAAAACACAGGTTGATCTATTGAATGGGATCTACACATGGTAAAACTAGAGAAAGAGAATTAGTACTCTCCTAAGTAGATAACATGTGTGCGCTCCTAGAATTGCACTTACCTTGGAGCTTACAACATATCTCTAGTGTGTAGTTGGGCTTGTTACAATACGTACACCATCTCTAATCTCCATGGCCTCTACTGCTGCTACCACTAGCACCATAGCCTCGATCTCCGATACCAGATGTGTCTTCCCCCAATCAAATTACTACCTCCGCCATGACCAACTTGAGTATAATTGACTCGATCAACCATAAAAGTGGATCTCTCTGAAACAGGTCTCATGGATATCCTCTTCTTTTCATTGCATTGAAGCTAGGCATATGCAACTATTGAGGGAAGGAAGTGATGGTTGATTAAAGATCTAGCTATGCGTGGTCTTATACTCATATGGAAGGCCTCCATGTAGCTCAAACACACGCCTTTTTTCAAGGTATTGTCTTTGTTCTTCAAAATTCTATGCACAATATGTAGAGATAGGGTTCAGAGAGTCAATCTCGTTCCAAATAGCTTGTAAAGCGGCATAGTAGTCACATATAGCTCTATCACCCTAAGAAAACAGAGTCATCTACCTATGCAACTGATTCATTCGAGAATATTGTTTTTGACGCAGGACGGGAGTACCGTTTCGCGATTTGAGAAAGGATAAAGAGGGGATTACTATTCACAGCACTATTCATGTGACACTATTCACGCGGCACTATTCACAGTGTTGTGGTATGATTTGGGTTTTCTTAGGTAAGAAATTGATTAAAAAAAAATAGAGATGGAGAAAGAGAAGATAATAAGAGAGTAAAGATAGAGAAAGAAATGGAGATAAAAAGATACATTCGGCTTCGCACCGAATTAGCTTGGCTTCGCACCAAGAAAGGATGGCTTCACACCACGAGAGAGATTTCTATTTCTTCATTCATAATTTTTTTTGGCTCAAAATCAAAGGGTACTTCACCTTTATAAGACTCACTACTTGAACTTTCCTAATTCTAATCTAATTGAAATTAGAAACTCTTAATACAAGTCAACTATTGCAATCAATAGTAAAATCATAATTAGAAACAAAATCTCAATTGAAAATCCTAGTTAAATTAAAACAAATCTTCGTTGGTGTCCACTAAAAACAGTTAAATCAAAATTTACTCTAGATAGTAAAAACGTGATGTACTATAAATAGTAATTTTGAGAATTTACTATAAATAGTAAAAACGTGAATTACTATTAATAGTAAATAGGATCCACTTGATCGGGCATTGATTCGGTGTAGCGCAAACGATCGTAGTAGAATGCTCTCGCATCAGTTTTGCTGAGAACATGTCTTGGCAACTACATACCATAACTCTTTAGCAGTAGGGATCCTCCAAAGTCCATTAGTAATATGTGGCTCCATTGAATTAAGAAGCCAACCCAATACATACTAGTTATAGCTTCCCATTCAAAGAATATAGATTTGTTCTCCAAGGGTTTAACAACCTTGCCATTTACACACCCTATCAACATGCTAGAAATGAGAAATGTCTGGATTTAAAGCAACCATGGTCTTAGTTTGATCCATTCAACCTCGCAATGATAATTTGCAGAGGCATTGAAACTCTAATGGAGAAAGAATGGATTCTATCACCAATAGATCCCACAATAGATGAAGAAATCTCTCAACCATGACTTAATTGGAGAGAACCACTTATAGGAAAAAAATCACAAGCACTTGGACAGTAATGTACATCTAATCATGAATTAAGTGGGATTGAGCAATGGCTTTAAGTCCCCAATCCATTACTAAATCAATCCAAATCAACTCAAATGTTGGTAAAAAACTTGTCCAACACGTGTCTTATCAAGTTAAATAAGAATCACAGCAACATAACATGCTTTTATGGAGAAAACAACGTCCATATATGCAGGCCAAGCCCACAATATCTAAAAGTACCGTAAAAGCATCTCAAATGTCTCTCAAAAAGTGTAGTAGTACTCTCTAACCAATGCAAATCTCATGTCAAACCATATATCAATGGAAAGAGCATAAAGAAATGATCTATCCACTTTTGACCAAATGTAGAAAAATCTAATGATGAGGAGAAAATCTTATATTAACAGCAATCTGGCCCTAACTGATTTTTCAGAAAAATCAAACTTTAAACACTAAACATCCTTCAAATGGCTATACAAAATTCTCAAAAAATCAACAAAATATAGAGGATATCATGACAAACCTAGGCCGATTAAAACTCCTCTGATTTCACACAATTTGGTTAGGTATTCAATGAGTTATCAGGTTCAGAAGGTTTTGATACCATGTCGAGAAAGGAGAAAGAGAGTGAAGTTCTCTTAGCCCCAATTCTATTATATTAAGTGGTTAGCATACATAATGAACCTTCAAACCAAGATAATGGGCATATAGACCAAGATACATCCAACGCATAAGAGACAGAGGGGAATGTTTACATGGTTCGTGGCCGTGATGGCTACTACACTACGTCATGGCCCATGGTAGCCAACCCAGTAGTGTCTTCTTGCTATAGATTTCCTTATAATCTAATCATCCCTTTATTTTTAGGATTTGTGATCATTCAATACCCTTCCCAAAATAGGATTCTTTCTGCAGTTGGATAGCTGGACTACAGAGACTTTAATGCGTAGATTAAAGATACTGTCAATACCTGATGGCCCTGGATTTCCCATAGAGCAACCATCAAAATTGAGCTTGATTTATTCTTCTTTTGGAGGTCTCCATCCCACCTCAATGTCTTGGGACAGTGGAGATTGCCAAGCCACTGCCTTCCAATTTCTTAAATCATCACACATACTTCTTTATGCTTATTCTGTGTGAGTGCCAATTGAAATATCATCGTCTTGATCTTCTCATTTATCTAGAAAGGCTTGGGAACTTATTTCCAGAATTATTATATTTTTATTTCCTCCCAAAGACCCCATAAAATGGCATGAAGAGAGCTTTTGCAAAGCATGTGGCCACACATGCGGAACTGACATGCATCCCATTGAGCAATCAATGTGTTGGAACACCCAAGAAATATCCGCAAGGTTGAGGATGTGATAACTACTTTTGCAGTCGTCTCACAATGAATAAGAAGCTGATCAAACTGTTTAACCATCTTTTCATGCACATAACACTGGCTCAGGAGTTACCAAATCAAAAGGTCTTGTGGCTTTCAAAATCCTGGATTCTGCAATCCAGGGTGTTTTAACCCTGTTGGCATAAGCAACCAAAGAGTGATTGCTTACGTCGAACTACTTAACACCATGGGTGAGACCTCATATAAAAACTATTTGCAAGGGACTTCAAACATGTGACATAGTAGCAAAGAGGAAATTGCTGCTGGCTGTTCAAGGTATTTTTTGGTTGTGTATGACCAACTTGTTTTCTCATAATCTGTGTATTTTGCCTTGTGCTGCTACAGTACAACCTGTAACTCTTTTAGAGTCATTATTTTGAGTTTCATTGTTTTGTTAATATCTAGTTTCTTTAGGTAATAAGGTTTTTTCTCGGATCCCACCTGAGATTCCTGTTTTATTGGCTTTTCAGCAAGAAGAATCTGACGTTGGTTTACCTGGAGGAAATGGTCAGTTACTGACGCTTGGCCTGGGACTCTTGGCAACAGCCTTGGCTGCAGCTTATGTGACGAAACTTGCAAAGGTAAAGCTTCTCTGTTGATAAGCATTTTCTTAAATGTAGTTCTGTAGCATCTTTGTTTTGTTGTATACTACTATGGGATCTTTACCATACACGTGGCATGCTCATTATCCAGACCATCTTATCAATAGAACTCGCCTAGAGATCCCTGAGCCCAAATTCAACCGGATCAGATGATTAAACCATCCTATAAATGGACAATCTTTCTGGACCATAACCGTAACACTCCAAAAAATGCAATTGTTTGGATAGCTAGGATTGTCCAAGAAGGGCCTGTTGATTGAATTGTCTGGATCAGTGACCATGTACACCATCTGTAAGGTAGAGAGACCTAGTATTATACTTTATTACTATGCCATTATTCTATTTCTCTCTGTTTTGACATTATCCTGTATTGAGTCTCCTTATAAAACTATCAATTATACCATTTTTACAAACTTGTTGAGTGCCTTGGAACTTGGCCTAGTTGGCACACCAATCTTAGAGTACTGTGTTCAGAACATATTTAATTGTTTCACAAATTATTCAATTTAATAGGCTCGCAATTCACCACCTATTTTGTGGAATTAAGCACAAAATTGCCTGATTTAGCAACTTAATTTGCTAATTTGGTTACATGGGGGGGCTTTAGCGAACTTGGCAACTATGGTCCAACCACTGCTGTAATCAAAATTGGCTTAGTTGATGACTGACTAGGCTGGATTTTGCAAAATTGGTGAGTTTTTCATAGGACACTGTTGAAGCCTTGTCAAGTATAGAGCTCCAAGAGTGCAGATGTAATTTTAATAAAATTCGGTATAAAACTTCATTGCTTTGTTCGATAGTCTTTCAGTACACCCTGAATAATGAGGACTATACTCATTCCACTCATATTTTTCTGTCTATGGTGCAGGATGCTGTGAAAGATATTGAGTAGGAATGTATACAAAGGTTTGGCTGAAATCCTGATTATGTGGACACCTGAATGATTATAAATGTAAATTCGATAGGCATATCACTGTCTTGTAAACTAATGGATATCATTTCAACTGAATCTAATAAAACATGATCGATTTTTGAAGTGTATTCCCTATGATATGCTACATTACCTAGTAGCTTATCAGTGATTACTCTAGTTGAATCTGGTGCAGTTTTTGGTGTTAACTTAGAAGATCTAGAAATTTCAAATAAGATAAGTTACAAAATTTTCTGAGATACAGATGAACTCAGATGACTGACTGAGTCTGTTGCTTCTTTTCTTCATATGGAACCTTATGACTTCAGTCCCCCCCTCAGGCTAATTTGAGTTGTGCTGAGTTGAGGGCACACAAAGTGTTGAAGATTTTATGTGAGAAGCAAGTGGTCAATTACAGGATGAAAGATAATAATGAAGAATAAAAGATACTATTGTAATATCATGGGTGTATATAATTCTAAGACATTGAGTCACATTTGATGTAGTTCTTATTAATCCAGACATCCAGCAGTAGGCCCCACCTAGAAATCTCCTGGCATCCTAAGCGTCTAAGCAATTGCACTGTTTTGGTTCATGAGTGACAGTTCAGAATAAATGGAAAAAAAAATAAAAATTATTGGATGGTTTGAGATTTGTCTGATTTGTTTTGGGCTAGGAAAACTCTTTTAAGTAGCACCAACTGATTGGTCTCTGTCCAGACTCTACTAAATGTTAGCCATATGTGCAATATGGAATTTTAGTTTTATAATTGTAAGGGGTATTTGTATGAACTCCCCCTATATTTGGAGTGCTTGTTGTTCAAACCATGGTCTTAGCTGATTGTCCGGGCCAAGACTGAGTGGTGAGTCAACTCGGTCTCAGTGTTATTAATGATCTTTTGTTAAAGTAATGCTTAACATGGGCCTTCTTATTATCTAAATCCATGCTATGAAACCATTGAAGTTTTTGTTTTTTTGTTTTGTTTTACTTCTTTTCTCAACTTCTCTCTTATACTCCTAGAATTTATATTGCAGCAAGTGACTCAACATTCTTCTGGTTATCAATCTAATCAGGATTTTTATGTCAAAATTGTTGTTTGTTGGTCAATGTAATGAGGGTTTCTATTTTTAGAATCATTAGATGAGCAAGACTAGAAGATATCCAGGGAAGGAACTAAATCATGAAGAAACTACTTTTCTATCTACCTGTTAGCTGTATAATGTACAATGAAATACATCTACAGTGTCCTAAATCTTATATGCAATTGAAGTGATCAACCTGATCTAACAGTAATCCAATTTTCTGATGACATCAAATCGATCTCTCTTTCATGCCTTCTTATCATCCTCTCTTTTTGGCTACTACACCTTGTTGAGAATGGAATCCTGCTCGGAAGCTCTTCCCTGATTGGAGACTCTGACTCATAATCCGCATCATATAATCCAATATCAAAGATACTTTCTGGTGACCACGTGACCTCCTTGCTCGAACTCCTCTGTGCTGAATCCCCTGAAACAAATGGATGGTTAAGCAATTCCTCACTACTACACCTCAGATTTGGGTCCCTCAACAGGCATTTTGCCAAAAAATCCAAACCCTCCTTAGAGAATTTGGTTGGAAACTGAGGTGTATCATTGCTACATGCAATCTTGAGAACTGCAGCCATTGGACTTGAGACGTCATCGCCCCATGGAGATCTCCCAGTGGCCATTTCAATGACAGTGCAACCCAAAGACCAAACATCCGAAGCAAAGTCCAATCCTTCATTTCTCAGAACTTCTGGTGCCATCCACAATGGAGTCCCACATATAGATTGCCAAGAATTCTTCGAACCCTCTGTTTTCGAAGAGCTTAGCTTCTTTGCACATCCAAAATCTGCCAATTTGATTTTTCCGGATGAACCCAAGAGCACATTCTTGCATTTGAGATCACAGTGCACGATCCCTCTCTTGTGGAGATACTTAAGCCCCTGAAGGATCTCTCTGGTGTAAAGACGGATCACTGACTCGTCTAGAGCACCACCAAACTTCTCTGCCACATCTGACAAGCTCCCCCCAGCCATGAATTCCATAAAGAGGTTGAGTTTCTGTTCACCATTTGCTTCATTCGAGAAATCCCTCCCAAGGCATTGGACAATGTACGGCGAATTGAGCTTCTCAAGGATGGTAGCCTCATTCTCCAGAGATTGACGTCCAGCTCCGGATGAAGCGGATTTCACAACGAAGAGCTCGCCAGTGGATTTATTCATGGCCAAGTTGACAGTGCCAAAGGATCCAGACCCAATTGCATTGCCCTTCACCCATTCCCTTGGCCAAGGAGAAGCGTTCGAACATTTTCCTGCCATTTTCCTTGCTTCAAAAAGGATGGGAAGACTGGTGGGATGGTCTTGAATTGGGTGAGCAAACCCAACTCAGAACCTGATATTCTTAATCCGTCCAAATGCATAAAGATTTCAAGTTTTGCAAAACAGATTTGAATTGAATGAACTTTGATAATAAAAAATAGGATTTGAGATACACGCAACGAAAGAAAAGCAGAGAATAATGTTGAAAACCAACCCTTGAGATCTCTCGAAATGAAGAGAATAAACGGGTTTCGACTGAAAGAAGTAATTAAACTGTTTTCACAACACCAACAGAGGAAACAAAGGATTTGCAATCCAAAGAGTTCTCTAGTTCCTATATTCTATACTGATAAGAGTTCATCTCATCGCCGCGGTCGAGCTTACACACAAACGACCGGCCAGTCACTAGCAGGGCTCTTCAAAGAAATGATATAAATTCCCACAAGAAACGGTTTTCCGTCGATCGGAAAACCGCCCCTACGATAAAGAACCCCTCTCTCAAAAGAAGTTCTTTATCTTCTTCTCTGGTTTTGTGTGTGTTTTGAGAAGATAGAGTGAACATTTTTTATTTTATATAGAGAGAATAAAGAAGGGTGGGGACCAGAAGATCGTTGGTGATCCTGATTTTTTTGTGAGGGTCTCCGGAGTGTGATTGGATAGAAATGGGTGGTGCATGGGGAAGTGACGCGTGGTGCTCTCTCCTTTCTTTGTGGACCTGTGGTGGTGGTTTTTGAGACATTCAGGGGTTTTTTGTGATTTTATTTGGTTTCTGGAGATCCCAGCCTCCCAGGCGCAAATCGCCACCTGAAAGGTAGTTGACAGTTAGCCTTCTAGGGGTGAATTGGTAATTAATTGCTTTTCAGGTGGCAGTTTAGTCATTGACAAGGAAAAAGATGTAACAAGGTATACCTCGCGCTTTTTCGCACCGCTGCTATCTGGGTCCACTGACCGCCCACAATATGGATATTTGGCCAATCCCTAGATGGGCCTACAAACAAAAAATCAGCCTGATCAGTGTTTTCTAAGCGTTGAATTGGAGTCGTTTTCATGGGTTGATTTTAACCGTATGAATTTGAGCATTATTGACCATTATTCGGGTAAAAGGATCCAAAGGTTTGAAATCGCCAATCAGTCTGATTTTTGGTTTGTAGGCCCATCTAGGGATTGGCCAAATATCCATAGGATCAGCATCCTCTAAAAGTGTGCCACGTTGCTCATATTGTGGGCAGTTATCGGGGTCAGTCATCGTGGTTACTCGTGCAAATAAATTTTCCCCCTGAACTATAAAAGAAGAGGTATTTTTTCTTTAAATAGCCGTTGGATTCGAGCATTTCCTTGGGTAGTCAGATCAAATGGCTAGAGATCACCAATCAGGGTGATTTTTGCTTGTAGGTCTATAAAGGGGTGGGCCAATGAGTAAAACTTGACTGACCCCCAACGGTCAGGGAAGCCCTGACCACCCATAATATGAAGCACGTGGAACATTCTTAGAGGATGCTGACCGGATGGATGTTTAGCCAATCCCTAAGTGGATGACCTACAAACCAAAAATCAGCCTGATTAGTAATTTCAAACCTTTGGATCTTTGTACCCAAATAATGGTAAATAGTGCTCAAATTCCCACGGTTAAAATCAGCCCAGGAAAATGACTTCAACTAACGCTTAGAAATCACATTTTGGGTTTATAGATCCACATAGGGATTCGCCAAACATCTATTGGGTCAGTGGCCTTTAAAAAATTGCCACGTGGCTTATATTGTGGTGGGCAGGTAAGATTTACTCGTGGGCCAATCATTCAAGGGTCAGTGGGCCTAGCTAAAAGAGTTCTAGAACGTGGTGCATTTTTATGCGCTCCAAAGTCTGACAGGCAATTGACTGCCCCGATACGCTCGGTTTATCGTCGATTCCGGTTCAACCTCTTCCATAACCAACCATCAGCAACGACGAAACCCTAATTTAATTCATTTTCTTTGCTAAGATGAGACGAGATTTGTTGGGTTTGACTGATATTCATCCTTTGTGCCCGCCTCCCTCGATGTGGAGTAAAACTTCGCCGATGACAGCACACAATATGAGCCACGTGGCACATTCACAGAGGAAAATATCCGTATGTTGTTTGGCCAATCCTTAGGTGGACCTACAAACCAAAAATCAACCTGATTAGTGATTTCTAAACGTTGGATTGGAGTCATTTTCATGGGTTATTTTAGCCTTGTGAGAATTTTGAGCATTATTAACCATTATTTGTGGTAGCTAGGATCCAAAGGTCTAAAATTACTAATCAGACTGATTTTTTATTTGCAGGTTCACCTAGGGATTGGCCAAACATCCACAAGGTCAGCATCCTCTAATAACGTGCCACGTAGCTCACATTGTGGGCTGTCATCAGTTCACTGACTGCGAGCTGTCAGCGAATTTTTACTCGTTGACATGTTCAAACTTCCACCCCAAGTGCGTGACTTAAGTACGGGGGCTATGCCCCCACATGCAACGGGCCGGGGATTAGGAGGAAGACCGATTTCTTCTCCCATCGTTGGTTGTGACACCTCTGAGGACTTCAAAGTTCAAATTTTTGAAATCCCCCTCCCAAAATGTCTCACACGTACCCCCTACCTTTGTTCACTTCCTAACCGTTGGTTAAGGCCTTGGGGTACTTGTCAGACATTTAGGGAGGGGGCCGGGTCAGCGAATTCTCGCCCCCCGTTTCCCTAAGATTAGGATTCTTTGATGAATCCTCATATTAGAGGACTACTTTTTCCTTTAAATAAGTCTAACCTCAGCAGCTTCAAAGTTAACAATTAACACGTTATTAGTTTATTAATTATGGAGGAAACAAACAAGCCTCACGTCGCCGTCTTCGCATTCCCATTCGGCACCCACGCCGCCCCTCTCCTCAGCCTCGTGCGTAGGTTAGCATCTGCCGCCTCAGATGTGAGCTTCTCATTTTTCTCCACAGCCAAATCTAATGGCTCGATCATGCCCTCCAAAGCTGACCATCTCGATAATCTCCAATTCTACGACGTGGCGGATGGTATACCGGAAAACTACGTATTTACAGGGAAGCCACAGGAGGAAATCGAGCTCTTCCTTAAAGCGACACCGGAGAACTTTACAAATAGGTTAGAAGAGATCATGGGAGGGTCCAAGATCAGTTGCGTGATAACCGACGCGTTCCTGTGGTTCGCGGGGGAGATGGGGGTCCCGTGGGTCCCACTTTGGACGGCTGGAGCTCATTCTCTGTCTACTCATTTCTATACCGACGTCATCCGTCACACGATCGGAGTTGGCCCGACTAATGTTGCAGGACGTGAAGATGAACCACTCAACTTCATTCCAGGTATGTCAGATCTACGTGTCAAGGATTTGCAAGAAGGTATCCTCATGGGAAACTTGGAATCATTCTTCTCGTGCATGTTACATCGGATGGGACATATGATGCCACGTGCCACTGCTGTCGTCATCAATTCTTTCGCAGAACAAGATACCCACATCGTTGACGATCTGAAGTCACACTTCCAAAAGTGCCTCACCGTGGGTCCCATGTTTCCGTCACGGAAGAACAATCCTGATGCAAATGGCTGCCTATCATGGCTGGATGACCATAAACCTACGTCTGTGGCGTACGTTAGTTTCGGAACGGTTGTGACACCACCACCCCATGAGCTGGCAGCCTTGGCAGAAGCACTGGAAGTAAGTGGAGCCCCATTTATATGGTCCCTCAAAGACAAGTCAAAGGTGCACTTGCCAGATGGCTTCTTAAAAAGGACCCATGGGAAGGGAATGGTGGTCCCCTGGGCCCCACAATCACAAATCCTAGAACATGCAGCTGTTGGAGTGTTCGTGACACATTGTGGGTGGAACTCAGTGTTGGAGAGTATCACGGCTGGGGTACCAATGATCTGTCGTCCATTTTTTGGTGATCAGAGATTGAACGGACGGATGGTGTCGGATGTGTGGGGGATTGGGATCACAGTTAAGGGTGGGGTTTTGTCAAAAAATGCAATGGTGGACGCTTTGGATTTGATCTTGTCCAAGAAAGGGAGGAACATGAGAGAGAAGGTTGGGACCCTCAAAGACCTCGCGGAAGAGGCTGTCAGACCTGAAGGGAGCTCTTTTAAGAATTTCAACACTCTCTTAGAGATAGTCCGTATGAACTAAAGGGCTACAACTTCGGTTTTTTTTCTTTTTCTTTTGTAGGCCACGATTGAGGCTAGACCGCTAGACCGAAACCGAGTGGACAGGAGCCACGGAGAAAGCCAGGCTAGATCTGGGCTGGGCGAAGCCGAGAGAGGGGATTTCTACTTCGTTTCTAGGACAGTAAATCTATCAAGTCGATAAGAAGGAATTTTTTTTATATATTTAACAATTTTTCTGTTTTCGTGTGAAAGCTTATGTTATTTGTTTTTCATTGTACCGCCGAGTGTGTTGACTCAGTTAAAACTCAGGTCAGGATCGTCGCATCCCAACGGTGGGCTCATAGTTAGCAAATCTCCGTATAAAACCCGGTTTTTTGGGAAAAAAAACCTCATCTTTTGAGATAATGTTTCAAATCACGGGCGTCTTCCAAAAAGACTGCAAAAAACACATGAAATCTATGTATCTATACTAAGGCCCTTTTTGGTTCACTGCACTAGGATGCATTTTGCACTCCAGTGTGAATGCGATGAGTTGCACTGCAGTCACTAACCACAGTTTTTAGGTTGCACAAGCTTGCATCCATTTTCTTAGAGAGTTCGCAAGGGCTTGGCACCACTTGCAAGCCCCCAACCAATCACTTGTAATCCCAAAACCTGCCAAGTGAGTCCATTGCATCCAATTTGCATTGAACCAAGCGGGGACAAAGTATCTATTATGTTAATACTTTGCATTTAATTAAGTGAAAATACATATAAGTCCATATTTGTGGTAATAACGATCGGTAAGTTCTCTAACAAAAAATTAGACACTTTGGTCAAAATGTTAGACGAAGATGGCCTAAATTTTGCTTTTCCAATCCATACTTTCATGAAATACCAAGAGTGTCATTCAATCAAAACCCATTTGAAATTATTTTAATGAGCGATGGATGCATGTACATTATCGTATATACTTGCACCGGTCATCACTCCTCTGCCATCACGTCGGCCCTCTCCCTCTATTTTTCATCACTTTCCATCCATTTCTTCTTGTCAGAGACCTGTGGTTCATCTCCTTCCTTTCCTCCATATAAGTTCAGACATTAATGAACCATATATACCATTCCAATTCTCTCCTAGAATTGGACTAATTGATTTAGGGTCGGGCTCAAGGGACCCCCATTTCTGACCCCCATCTTGGCGTACCCACATAGAAGATGAATCAATGGCTGATTTTTGGCGGGTATGATAACCTCACCATATAGATCACCCCAACAAAAATCAGCCCATTCTGAAATTTCTAACCCCATCAAATGTGGTTTTAAAGTTACACGGTAAAAAACGACGGTCCATAATGCTTCAGCTTCTAAACCAGTCTATGAATATCAGAATGATTTGAATTTTTGTGAGGATGATCTCCTCACCATAGAGATCATCCTCACAAAAAATCAGCCATTGATTCATCATCTATGTAGGTACGCCAAGATGGGGGTCCCTTGAGCCCGACCCATTGATCTATATCATTTGCGAAGATCGACCAATTTAAAATTATTTGCCAATTACAAACAAAGCGTCCCAATTAACACAAGATAAAATTCATACACCAAACATTCAAAGTTTATCCACAAAAATCATTCGACATAAGCAAGATGAACACGATAAGTAAGAGACAACATGATGCGCAATCACACAACACTATATTTTATAGTGGCAGTTTGGTGTATCTATACCTACGTCCACACTCAAATGCTCTACACAAGCTAAATCTTTTATCAAATCAATTATGCATTACAACTTATACAATTGAAAGAATAAGGTGGGAAATCCACCCAACCAAGCACACTCAAGAAGCTTCTCGAAGTTTGGAAATCCACCCAAGCTTAAATGAATTGAGAATCCGCACTTAACTCAATCCAGGAATCCTTCCAATGAGTTCTAGGAGAGAATCCACTCTCCTTAACTCTAGCAAGGTATGATAATCAATGTAAAATAGTAATTGCCTCTTGTATAGGCGAATATTCAATTGAAAACAATAACCAAACTAACTTCTCAAAATATATTCTAATGGTGAAAGGTGTTGAAGCTTCGTAGGATGCTTCACCAAGCTCTCCTTCATGTGTAGGGTATTCACCTCCACTCGTAGAAGCTTAGAATGGCTTGAGCAAGGGATTTTACTATGATGCTCACAAGCTAAACAAGTCTCTAAGGGTTGGACATTCAAGGAGTATAGGGCATCAAATGCAAGTTTTAGGATATAACATGTGGACAAATAAGTTCCCCAAGAAGTCACCTAGCAAATGGGGATGAAACCCCGATTTATAGAGCCAAAACAAAGTCAACATAATGGTAATTTTTTAGACCATTGCGGGTCATATGGACTGAAAATGTTTGGGTTGACTGAGCCCTGTGAATGCAAAAAATAGCAAAACATTCAAGTTTGGTCGATCGAACTATTTTGGATCGACGGAATACTTTGGTCACCCCAAAATAGTTGGGTTGACCCAACAAAAAAAAAAAAACAACACTACATAGTCTCAATAAAATAGGCATAACTTTTTAATCCGACATTGGATTCAAGCGATTCAAAGTGTATTAGAAAGATAATGAAATTAGTTATCTAATGATAGATAATATGAAATATTTGGATAGATATTTCATTACTATATCCTATATTTTATAACACAAGACCAACAAAGATATTTGTTAGTTAAAACCCATTTAAGTGATGATTAACCCAAGGACAACCTGATCTACCTTTTGAGTTTGGAGTACCTTGTCCTATCTTTGAGCACTTCCAAATCTTCTAAAGCTTCAACAATAGCTAGAAAAGTTGCTTGAGCATCAAGATGCTTAGTGTTTTATATGACGTTGCCTTAGATGCACGTATATACCTTGATTGTCTTCATCAAGATGACGCTTGCAATAAATGATTCTTTTGTCATGGAATTTGACGATACATACAAATTCAACTTTACATGTTCCTCTTTCCCTCCATTTCTCTGCGTAGTATAGACGACAAACCGTACTAGTCCATTTCTCTCCTATAGTGGGCTACCAAATCTGTACTGTTCTGAAGAGGTCATTTAAAGTTACTTTTCTCTCCTTATCTTCCTTTACTTCCAACACATTTTGATTGAAACTTTTTAGCAAATCAGTTGAACCAATACCATTTTAGTAAGCTAGTTGAATTACTCCATTTTTAGTAAATGAATTTTATTTTGGAGATTTCAGTAAATTAAATGAATCTGTACCATTTGTACACATGGTTAAAGTTTTTTTTTTTTTTTTTCTGTGCATATGATTAATAGTAGAGAGATGCTTCAAAATGACTATCTGATGTGGTCTTATTCATAAGATATGGAAACGAAGCTATTATTTAATGACTAGTGTAATGGTCATTGTATTGACCAATAAACAATTTTAATATGAAATGAATTTAGCAACCTTTTCAACCAATAAAAAAAAAATCAAGAAATTGACCAATCCGACCGGGTTGGGCTAGGGTTGACCCCCAACCCAACCCAACTCGCTTGATTACAGCCCTACTTCCATCTTTCTATTGTCTTTCATTCTCTACAAACACAAATCATATTTATTTTTCTCCTTTCTTTATATCTACAGATCCAAATCATATTTCCTCTCCTCCCTTCTTTCTTATAACTCAGACACGCCCAAAGAAACAGTTACAGTGGTGGCACATCTAACTCCAATACGAAATGAAAAGAGTTGAGTCATTGGTATAATGACCATTGATCTTGTCATGGCCTAATCATCCAAGCGCCAACCCATCGAAGCGCTGGGTAGAAAATGGCTATCGGGATGCCGCGTGGAGCCGTCGAACAGTAAGCAGGGGGGAGATAGGCAGGGGAGGGGTGCATGAGTTTAGTCCCACATCAAATAAGGAAGCGTCCGAGATCCTGGCTATAAGTGGCAAGCTGGACCCTCATAGTAACAACGCGTTTTCCTCCCAAAAAAGAGGGGAGAGGCAAAGCCATGTGCTGGGACATGTGCGGTTGCTACATGCGCTTGGCAAAGCGGATAATATTGTTACTATGGTGGGCCCGAGGCTTTATAGATCTCTCACACAAGATGTCCGGAATCAGAGCTTATCATGAAAGCATGTGAAGACTATGATTTCTTTAAGTTGATTAACCATGGTGTCCCTAAGGAGATAATTGTAAGGATGAAAGGTCTCAACTTCTTCACCAAACAGGCTTTGTAGAAAATTCGAGTTGGACTTCCTAGTCCTCTTGGTTATGGAATCAAGAACATCGGTTTCAACGGGGATGTGGTTTGTTTAAGTAACTTCTTCTCCACACCGGTCTTCAATCCATTTCTTAGAGATCCAAATCCATTTCCAAATACCTAGCAAAATTCTGATAAGAAAACTTGAATTATATATCACTAGTGGGCTGCACGTGCACTGTACGTGAATGCTTGTATTGGCCCTTTTTAAAAAAGTGGCAAAATTCTAAAGTTGTCCATACGTAGTGGTTATGACATTGAAAGTAATTAAGTTTTAATAAGGAATTGTTTAACATATAGAAATAATGGTATGTTAAGTAATTAAGTGGTTTTTTTTTTTCGAAGTAGAAAATCAAAATTCTGAAGCTATTAAGGAGTTGGTTTGAAAATACGAAAGAAATGGCATAGAAAATAATTAAGTTGTTATTAAAGAACTATTTTGAAAATACAAAAATAACAGCACGCTAAGTAATTAAGTAGTTAGCAAGGGGCTATATTAAAAGTAAGAATGATGGCATGAAGAAGTAATTAAGTACTATTAATGAAGGGGCTGTATTGAAAAAATAATTAATAACATGAGAATGGATGAGTGCGTTAACATGATATTAATTAATTTTTTTAATTCTTGGCAAAAAGGGGCATTTAATGAACTAATGAGTGTCTTTTAGTGAACGTCGTGTGGCAACCCAAGTTTTGGCTTTAAAATAGTAATACATTGATTTCACATTCTTTTAATTACCCACACAGTACAACCTGACCAACTCAATCGAATTGCGCTCGAGCTGATCATGTCAAGCCAGACATTCTAAAGGTCAGGTTGGGCTCGGGTTGACCCCCAACCCAACCCAACCCAACCCAGCCCTATCAACTGCATAATATCAAGTAAATAAGATCTTGTGTGCTTGTAGAAGATATTCTTATTTGATTTGGTACTTGGAATTTCAAATTATTTTTAGCCTTGTCGTTCCCCCCTCCAATTAATTAAACAGACCTCGGAGTTCTTTTGAAAAACAAAACACAAAAAAATGGGAAAAGCAAAAAAACAAAATAGTGATCCAATAACAGACCTTTGTGCGTGGCCCATTTTGGGCCTTGAATTCATCTTTGTCCCGCTGAGATGGTCGAGAGTTGGTCCAGCAGCAGTTTCTTTGCCATTTAAAAGGGGTGGCCATTTTATACTTACCTGTGTCATCTGGGCCCGCTGACTGCATGGATGTTTAGCCCACCCCTTGGTAGACATTCGTACAAAAAATATTTTGTTTGATAATTTGTAATCGTTGGTTTTAGTACTAAAACAACGGTTAAAATCGACGGTTAGAAGCATGCCTTAAAAAGTACTAAAATCTAATGGTTTGTAGATTACCAATCATGGTGATTTTTGGTATGTATATCCATCAAGGGGTGGGCTAAACATCCATGCGGTCAGTGGGCTCAGATGGCATAGGTCAGTATAAAATCAAAGAAATTGCGGCTGGACCAACTTTCGACCATCTCAGCCGGACAAAGATGAATTCAAGGCCGAAAATGGGCCACGCACAAAAATATCTGATGACCTTTTCCATATTTAAGGCCTTAAACCCTATGCGATTTTATCTGCTCTCCATCTCTCTCTCTCACTCACACGCACATGCGACTCTGTCCTGAAACCCTTGAAAACCAAACCTAACATTTCTTTCGAATCCTTCGAAACCCTCGTTCAGATTCTTCTTCGCCTTAGCTAGGGTTAGGGTTTGTCTCGGTTCCTTACATTTCTGCCCTCATTTGAAAATCTTGAGAAAAATCAATGGCGGAAGAAGAGGTGGCAGCAGCAGCAGCTGTGAGTCCTGTTTCTACGGATCACAAGAGGAAGCTCGAAGATTTGGAACCTCAAGAAGCTCCGTCAGAATACTCAGAACCTGCCGTGTCGAGCCCTCCTCCTCCACTCGAACCCTTGGCGGACTCGAATGCTGACTTGAACGAGGATCAGAACTCTATCCACGAAGTGAAACGACCTCGTCTAGAGGAAGAATCTGATAGTTCGGGTATAATTTTATTTTTACTCATTCTCTGTCGTTCTGGCTGGTTATTTAGTTGGATTCTTTGTTAGGTTTGAGACTGCATTTTAGGGATTTTCGATTTACGAGAAAATCCTAGCTTTCTATCGTATTCTTGGATTTGAATTATTCGCTGCGAAGATTTGTGCGTGTGTTTGAAAATGTAGAGTGCCCAATGTGCACGGCGTATTGATTGTCTAGGGAGGCTAGTGCACAGACAATACATACCATTTCTTGAGTGAGACTAGTAAACTCTTCACTGGAGTGGATAGGTTTTCTCTGCCCGTGGCAGATGAGGTGGTAGGCCCCAAAAGGGTCCACGTGTTTTGCCACCTCAGCATCTTCCCATCTGGCAAGTTTCAGCTCAATAGAACTCCGCCACGTGGCAAAAGAGACATGCTTCTTTAGCCTTTTCTTGGTCTATTACATCTTTACTTTTGAAGATTCCGTGGCTGCAACATACAAAAATGGAAAGATTTTTGTATTTTCACTACCCATTTGAGTCAATACTTGTGTAATAATATGTGCCCAACACCGACTCTACTGTTCAATTTGCCTGCCTAGGCAATTGATACACAGCAAATCAGACACACTCCATGTTCGAGAAGTTGTCAGATATCGATCATGCACACACAATGTTTTTCTCTCTCCATCTCTTAATATGGTTACTTTTACATTTATATGGTTTTTTCTTTCTATATGTGCTTATGTTTTTTATGTAATAATTGTTTGCATTAATCTAGGATGATTTTAAGATTTGGATTATATTACTTTAACTTTTTAAAATAAATATTTTGCTCATCTGAGCATTACGATCCTTTTCTTTTCTCAGCTGTAGAGAATGGTCACCAAGTTCAGAAGTTAGATATGCCACCAATGGAGGGTGCCCAACAGCCAACTGTGAATAATCTTCAAGTGGAGGATGCCCAACACCAGTTAGTCGAGGATGTTCATACAGGGAACACGGAGCATACCTCAACGGAGAAACCCCAAGCTGGGAATGCCCAAGAACCTTCTGTTGAGAATCTGCAGACAGCAGATGCCCAACCTTCCTCAGGAGGGGATCTTCAACAACCGTCTGCAGGGATTCCTCAACAAGAGGATCTTTCTTCCTCACAGCAACAGCCTACACTTGAGACTGAAAGTATGTCTCGTAAAATGGAAGTCCCTAATAATAAGGTGAACTTGTTTGATTTTTTTTTTTTTTTAATTTTGTTTAATGAATTCCTTTATGGGTTTAATTTACACGCTTGTCTTAATTTTTTCATAATCTATTTTCTACCACTAACCATTTATGCCCTGAAAATCAAACATTTTCCCAATCATCTTTCCAAAAAAAGAATTTAAAAAAAGTAAAAAAATTCCAAAGTTGTGTATGCATTTAACATTTTTTTCTCTGTTACCCGATGCTTCAAATGGGTGCCATATCAGTATTGGATAAACTATTATTTCCACTCCGTATTTGTAAAGTGGAACTATTTCTAAGTGGTAAAGTGATGCCTTTGCCTTGATTGTTGACACGGTTGTAGTTAGGCTTGTAAAATCCAACGTTCTTAATTGTGGAGGCGTAAGCCTTGAGCATGGTTCAAAGTACACGGTATCGTTCATGGGCGATACCGAAACGTATTGGAAGTATTGTTCGGTTTCGGACGAAACTTCGTGAAACCGAAATGAAATGTTAGTGCAAATTGACACATAAGATGGAGTATCATTTGGTTTCGGACAAAACCAACCGAAATGCATGTAGTTTCGTCCTATAGCAAAACCGAAGTGAAACGGACGAAATGTTTCATTTCAGTCGAAACTTTGAACTATGGCTTGGGACATAAGCGGCACGAGCATGGCTTTTTAAATAAATATTAAAAATAAGAAAATAAATAAATAATAAGCTAATCCAATAAAAAAGATAAATTTCGGTAAATTTGTAAAAAAATATCATTAATCTATTTCATATGGGGAAAGAGATTTTTTGTTGCTTTTATTTATCCTAGAGTGACTTATTATTCAACTATGATTTAAAGGGAAAAGAGAGGAAATACATTAAACTTTTTAAGGTATGGTTGCCCTACTGGCATATACATGTGAGGTACACACCTCTGGCATTAGGTGTAAAAGGTAGGTAAGCATTTTTTAAAGCCTCTGTGGGCGTAGGCCTCACAAGCTTTTCTGCTTTTTTAATAAGCCTCAAGTCGTAAGCCTCAATACCTTTTAAAACACTGGTAAAATCCATGAAGTCTTGGCTGTCATTGATCTTGCCTAGACCTGGGAATCATTAAGGCCTTGCTTGCATCCATGTTTGTAGTTTTCCAGAGGAAAATAATTTCCTTGCAAAACTACAGCTTGGAAAATGTTCACTGAGGAAATCATTTCTTGCTAATTGGTGGTGGCCTAGCACAGAAAGGTTGGAGGTTTTCAGTGATGACATTGGCGGCAGTGAAAATTCGATCTTTGGGGACTCCGCATATTTTCTATTTTCTCCCTTCTTATCTTGCCCTAATGTGATGATATAATGTTTTACTGTGAATCTATTAGAAACTAGCAAAAAACTAGAGTTAATTTAGTCAAACATAAATATCGAAGTCTGAAGCATGTGCCAATTCATTCTTTTTTATTGATTTCCTTTTATCTTTTTAATTTTGCAGTATCAGTGTAGCCAATATTCCATCAACGTGTACCAATCAATCTAGAAGGAAGATTTTATAAACCAATAATAAGACTTGATATGCTTTATGGAGTACAATGTTGGGCAATAAAGAAACATGTTAATAGTATGAGCGTAGCCGAGATGAGGATGTTGAGATGGATGGGTGGAAAGACTAGGAAAGACTATTAGAAATGAGTGCATTTGTGAAAATATAGAGTAGCCTTAGTTGGTGATAAAATAAGGGAGGGCCAATTGATTGTGATGATTTAATCATGTACAATGAAAACCAAAGACAACACTAGTGAGAAAAAAATGTGCAAGTTGAAGTTTCTAAAAGGGTGAGGGAATGCCAAAAAGAACGTGGATTGAGGTATTAAGAGCAGATCTGAAGAAACTTGCCTTAATAGAAGACATGGCTTTAGATAGATTTGAATGGTCGAACGGGACTTGTGTGGCCAACTCATATAGTTGGGATAAGTCTTATGATGATGTGATGATATGCCAAGTTCCCAACGATATTGATATGGATCGAACTTCTGCATTTGTAATAAAATGATCTTACGAGCCTTTGTACATAAATAATCAAAGTTCTTTGATTTTTCTGAATTGAAATCACGATACTAGCGATTTTTTTTTGTTTCTATTTTGTCTGGAAGGAGTTTTACTAATTCTAACTGGTAAAATTGAAGAAAGTGCTAATCTAAAAAATTAATGAAAAATGTTCACTCAAATGGCTGTAAGTGTAATGAAAGTTAAAAGCAGTTCTACAGAAATTCCTTGGGCGTATTCATGGAAGTAGATTTTGTTTTGTGTGTGTATCTTTGATTTGTGTGGTTAATGTTTTGTTCACTCTCCACCTCCAAACCATAAAAGCAAATGAAAAAGTTACTGACATAGTTTTATTGATTGATGTTAACAAATGTAGTAGCTTCTGAAAGTTAAATAAGAGAAAAATGACCAAATAAAGAAAAATGAGGTTGATTCAAAGTCACCCACAGGCTCTCATCGTGCTAATCAGTGGGCAATTTCTGCCTGCAGTTGATTAGCGGAAGTAGCTGTGCCCCATTTTGTCTTTATATGTATTGTATAATTTATAATGGTTTCTTAAGGTTTATTCTTGTAATGGTTCTTGAAAGATCACTGTTGGTGCATCTGGTGCAGGTCGGTGTTCTTATAGGCAAAGCTGGGGATACCATTCGGTTCCTGCAATACAATTCAGGGGCAAAAATTCAAATCACAAGGGATGCTGATGCCGATCCATATTCTTCCACCAGACCTGTGGAGTTAATAGGAACTGTGGAAAACATTAATAAGGCTGAGAAACTGATAAAGGATGTCATTGCTGAGGTTCAATGCTGTTTGCTGGACTTAAGCTTTATCTTTTCTCCTTTCTCGTTTTTCTTCTTTGAATAGTTGTATTGATATGCCTGGCCATGTGATTTAGTTTTTTTCTAGTTAAGATAAGTATCTGTTTGATATTTTCTGAAGTCATTTGCATCTTTTTGCAGGCTGACGCAGGGGGTTCCCCATCCCTTGTGGCTAGAGGTTTTGGTACTGTACAAGCTAGTGGTGCTGCAGAGCAAATTCAGATACAAGTACCAAATGAGAAGGTGACTCCTGTATTACTGGTTATTTTCATTCTATGTTTATACTTTTTCCTTTTTCACCATTTGTATTTATCCATATTTTTTATACAGGTGGGTTTGATCATAGGCAAAGGAGGAGAGACCATTAAAAACCTGCAGACAAGATCAGGAGCACGCATCCAGGTAGTTGATATCGTTAGACCTTGCCCTAGATGCATGTAGAAATGGATAAAAGGGAGCTGATAGATTATATGCATATCTCTTATCTGAGATCTTGCGTCATCTGAATGCTAACGATCTTTCTCTATTTAGCTGATACCACAACATCTTCCTGAGGGTGACCAATCCAAGGAAAGAACGGTGCGAGTGACTGGCGATAAAAAACAGATTGAGATGGCAAAAGAAATGATAAAGGAAGTTATGAATCAGGTTTGTTTTGTGAACCTCACAATCTTGTGGTTGTACTACTGATGGAAAACAAAAGCAGATGTCTTAATATCTATTGCCCTTATCTTGATTATAACATTCATATCTTGAGCTGAACTTATATTAGTAAGATTTATTCTTTAGCTGCCCTTGTCTTGATAATATGACATGCCTTTGTCCCTACCACCACCGTACACACTGAGAGACCTCTAGAGGCCCTTAGAAGCAGATACTTGATGTGTTCTTTGCAAGAAATGATAGGAAAATCAAGGGAAAGCCCTTTGAACTTCATGCTTCTATTTTGCCATTAATTTTCTTCTATTGTATGTTTATAGTGTTAATGCATGTACATCCAACATATATTTGACATTTCACTTTCTTAGAATTGATAGTTCGCGACCTTGCAGATTTTATGACTCGCATTATATTTTCATTATGTTTTAAGGCTGTGTTACCATCTTTTTGTGACTTTGATCATGGAACACGTGGAATGTAATTCATCATAATCATCATCTACACCTTATCTGAAATATTTGGGGTCAGTAACATGAATCCTATCTGAAATAATTACATAATTTGACAATGGCTGTCAACCTGATGCACTCTCCTCCTTTATCTTGGCATGGGACCTGCAAATGTATTTAGAACTAGGTGGTCTCGAGAAAGTAAGGTGCTTATTTTAAAATAAAAGCAGAGAAAAGAAAATAAAAAAAAAGAAGTATTTCGTGGATAGCTGTCATTGGACTAACTCGGTTACTGATTATAATAATATCTAGTTATAAAAGGTCTTGGTTTGCTGGGAATTTCTGGCAGTACCAACTGCCATCAAGTAAAGGTTACTGCAGTAGTTCCATGAGGCTGTGAGATTTCTCATGGGTACGCATGAAGAAAACAACTGAAAATCTTGGTTGTTGATGGTACGTGGACCCTGTAGCTTTGAGTTTGCTATCACCATTAAGCATGTGCATAATTTTAGAAAGCTCATTATTAAATGCTTTGGTTGGTTCCAACTCTCTGAACTTCTAAATTTTGGTTTTATGTTTGTGAATGAGTATATTGACATATAGTCATCGTTTTAATTTATGCTTTTCACCCAAACTAGACACAGCTATGGAATTTTTTGGCCGAAAATTATGGCATTAGTTGGTTTCATGACATTTTTCCTTGGAAGGGCTAAATAGGAGGCTCCTTATGTGCTCGTTTTTTTTTGTCAAAGCAATACATGGTTGTACACATGAACTACATGGCTACCGTGCGTAAACACAATTCCATAATATATGTAATGCGCTCACATTCTTACTGCTAAATGACATTTTTTATCCGATGAAGGAAGAATATTGCATAATTTCACATTGGAAATGAGGGATTATTTTCTTGAATGACGCTTAACGAGGCTTGCCATGTTGTGCATGATCTATGTGAAGGTCTCTTGAATGTAGTTAGGAAGATCTTACGTTCAGTCTTAAGTATCGGTTGCCATGGTTTATTTATGTTGAAGGTGCCGATTTCGAATTGGTTGGCTTTCGCAATGCAGATTTGGCTATTGCCTTTCACATGGGGTCAACATTGGTTTCATGGTGTAGCAATAGACAACCATTCTTCACTCTCATCCACTGAAGAGAGATATCAGACATTAAACGTCGCGATTGCGGAATGTTTATAGTTGGTAAGACTGCTTTGAGACTTAAGAATTAAAAATCTTAAATGTAATAAGACTGTATCGTGATAAACTTAGTGTCTTTAGTGTCCCGCATGTTCTATGCATGAGCCATGCGTTTGAAGAATAGTGTCTTACCTGGTCAAGTCATCATTTTTAAAGTTTGTATGTGGATCAATACTTCACCAAATTTCTACTTGTGTTGCTATGTTAAGATATTGCAACACAATATCTTGTATGTCCTAGAATTGGCATTGAAGTGCAGTGCAAATTGTTGAAGGAGTTGGTCTCCAATCTAAGCTCAGTGCAAAAATATGACCTGTTGCTATGTTAAGAGTATGCAAGAATATCATATATGACCTGATGCTATGTTGAAACATCAAGCATATCTTGTACAACCTATAATTGTCATTGAAGTGTAGTGAAGATTATTGAAAGAGCTGGCGTGTCTAATACTGGTTCATTCTAATCAATCTATCTTTGACCTTCAAAGATCTTCAAATGCTTATTCTCTATGCGATCTCCATATGTTAGCTTGTCAAATTTCATCCTCGCAACCATAATTTACTTATCTTACCTGAATATGTAATAAGCATGTTATGGTTTGTGTCAACCAAGTGTTAGACTTATTAGAGTCATCCAAAATACTAGTTGGTAATGTTGAATTCCTCTTGTCGATGTCATCTCCTTTTTTTTTTCCCTTTAATTTGGTTTGTGGAAATTTATTTGATGTCAAAATGCTTCTGGAGATCTTGATAGATACATCTGAGAGAACGTTGATTCATGTTAAGAAACAACAGGAAACACATTAAATTCAATATGTAGACACTGATACGTTACCTTTTTTAACCACTAAAAGGATTCATAATTTTGTTTCTCCAAGAAAAGATTCATGGGTTGAAAACATAATATAATGAAAGACTAATCAAGGGCCAAAATACTCTTTTGACAATGATAAAAGGTGGAAGAGATTTTAATCCAAAAATATTTATTTTGATGACTTAACAACGAAAGCACCTCACAAACTTGACAATGTCATAGTTTCTCAGAAAAATATCATTCCTATAATTGCATGGATTTTGACTCCCAACGAATTACAGACAACACTTTCTTCTTTTGCCCCCTTAGATTGAAGCCACTGTAGATTTACAAGGTTTTGCATTTGAACTTACATCCCCATATGCTGCAACTCACCATGCTGAAGGAGCAAGGTTATTTGAGCCATACTGAATGCGAAGCAACTGTAATTTCCTCCCCAAGTGAAGCTTGCAGAAGGATCAGTGTTGCAGACACGGGAACAGAGGCTTAATGATTGGAAACTAGGAGCTGCCAATAAACATGTTTAAAGGAATTGAATTATGTACTTCTGTTTGGGATATTACAGAAATAGACTAACGATTTTAACCATAAAAATTTAGGACTTCCTGTATTAAGAGGTTGACCATAATCGTTGGACTTGTTAAGAAATTGGAAGACAGAATCTAATAGTGGAACATATGCAAAAAGCTGATCAAAAGGTGGCAAATATTGCCAAGCTTACTTTTGATGGAAGCTTGTTAAGAAATCTGGTAATTGGTGACATTTGTTTTGAAGTGAGAAGGGACCAATAGAGATATAGCATATTTGGGATCAGTTGGTCAAAGATTCAAATGATGTTCAAGGTCTGACTCATGTTGAAGAAATTTGAGTTATTGGCATATTTGGGATGTGTGCTTAATTGATGAGGGCCGGGTCTTGAGATGTTTCATTTGGCATATCTATGAAAGCTGGTGTTTACTAATTATTTTTTTTGATAAGGTGGTGTTTACTAATTATGGGCCAGGGAGGATACATCCAAGTCTTTTATCTACTCCACAAATATTTATTGTGCATCTTATTATGACTAAAGCTGCATAGAGTATGGATTTGGTTATGTCTGAAATCGTTCTTATCTGGCTTTAGTTGGAGATGGGAGGAACAGGTCTGAAAGTGGTCGGGGGATTGTAGGAGTGGAGCAAGATCCTGGAGAAATAGAGAAACTTTGGATAGATGATTCCTGCTGAAATAATAGGACATCACTAGAAAATCTCTTGGAAGATTCTCAAGGCAGCACAACCACATCTTTCAGAATGCCTATCAACTATAATGTTGTGGGTGCAATATGAGTATGGACTATGAATCCTATGAGAAATGTCAAGCACACCTGGGCTTGTTCATGATATAGTAGAGATTGTTCACACATTTTCACTATTGAACTTCTTGCTGGTCTGCAATTAGGACACTGGTTTCTTTGATGTTCTGTGTTCATATAGGATTCGTCTTGTATCTTGCCCTTTATTCTTATGTTTTATTTGGTATGGCTAATTGTGAACTCTAGTGCTTATTGTTAGCCAAGTTGTATCCATCAATTGTTAGATAGCTAACAGGACTTGGATATCTTGTTATGAAATGCTGACCATTTGATTTGACTTTTTTTTCCTTCTAAGTTCTAACAAAGATGCCATCAGGTCTTTCAATGCTGTATATCAGGAGCTGTGAATCCCAAGTTCAACTTGCATCTTTTTTCTATCAAGTCATCGGAAACTTGCATGCATATATCCTTTTTTTTTTCCCTGTTTTGGTATATATTTTTTTGATCAATATGTTTTGGAATTTGTTTTGATCAGCCTGTGAGGCCTTCACCTCTCTCTGGTGGTTATAGCCAGCAAAGCTATCGTCCTCGTGGACCCAATGTTCCAGCTCAGTGGGGACCTCGTGCTCCCCCTCCTGCACAGGCAACAGGCTATGATTATCAACAACGAGGAATGTATCCATCTCAGAATCCGCAGTATCCGCCTCAAACATATGGTGGATACCCCCCACAGCAACCTGCTCCAAGGAGCAGCTTTAATGCTGGTTGGGATCAAAGACCTTCAGGCCCCATGCAGGCACCTCCTCCCCAAAGTGGTGGTTATGATTACTATGGACAAGGAGGCCATGTAGCTGATGCTCCTGCACCTGCCGCAGTCTCCAATGCTGCCCCTGCCTCTGCTGTTGGCGCTCCCCCTACCCAAGTGAACTACAACTATGGACAGCCACAAGGTGCGGATTATGGGCAGCCTGCAACTTATCCACAATCAGTGCCTTCCCAGCAGAGTTATGGACATGGATATGATGACCCAAAATATGTTAATCAAGTCTCGACACAGCCCACCTACGGAGGACATGGAAATTCTCAGCCGGGAGCTTACCCACAACAAGTTGTCAGTCAGGCAGGCTATGCCCAACAGCCATACTCTAAGCCCCCTAGTTATGGCATGCCATCCCAGGGACCCCCTCCCCAAACTTATGGCCCGCCTAGGACTAGTCAACCTGGAGATGTACCATATCAAGGTCCCATATCATCAACCCACTCATATGGATCAACTGTGCCATCACAGCAGCCGTACCCATATGCGTCCAGTGCACCGACACAGCAGACCTATCCGTATGGGTCTGCACCAGCTGCTAACGATGGGTACAATCAACCCCCATCTCTAAATGCGTCTGCTCCAGGTTATCCTCAACAAGGTGGTCAGTCTGTTTCTGGTTATGGTCAACCAGGCAGTCAGCCAGCACCTGGGTATGCTCAAGGTGGACCGTCTGGTGGTTATGGGCAGTACTCATCTTCCCAACCGGGTTATGTTGAGCAACCAGTTTCAAACAATGCGAGTTATGGGTACCAAGGGGCTACTGACACAGGTTACAGTAGTGGCCCAACTTCAGGCTATGGTGCACCACCAAGCAGCCAGGCAGGTTATGTGCAACCCTCAAACCAAACAGGCTATGAACAACCAATGCCTCAATCAGGTGGATACGGAGGTGTCCCTGGTAGTGTACCGGTTGGTTATGGAAAGAATGTATCACCACAACCCGGATACAGCCAATACGACTCGACTCAAATGTATGGTGGTCACCACTAACAGATTTGATTCTGATCTGTGGCGAGTTTGAACCATGCTCAGGTATTTCGGTAACCTCTATGGTCTAGTGTAGTGGTTATTTATTCTTCTGTAGGTTAGATATTTATCCTGTAGGTGGGATATGTAGGCGAACTTGTACCATTTAGAGTTTTGTTGAATCTGTTCCATGGATAGTGTTAACGTTGTTCTGCTTTACTGTGGTGAATATCTTCATGCATTCATGTTCTTTGATACACATTCGCATGCACTGCACAACATGTGTTCCTCGCACGCATGAATGGTTGGTTTATTTAGTAAATTGAAGTGCATATTTGTCCAATGGCCAGTACAAACCTTTTTCTATGGATGGGCTCCCTTCTCTTGGCAGGTAGAGGTCCGGTGTCGCCAACTAAGGCCGGCCAAATGTGGGATATAGATCAGCCCCATGCAGAAAGCATTTGTCCACTGTACATCGAACAGTGTCTTTTGATAATCTATACAGTTGAAGTTGAGGCTTGGTATTATATTTATTTCACCATATGTAGCTGTGGCAAGCGCATGCACCAATGGACTTGTACCTGTGGACCAATTCGGACGTCGGACCAGGTCTCGTACAAAGTTTGATGGGACCCCTTGCCCAATTTGTCATGCGGTACACTCTTTTGGGCCCATGGGCCTCAAGACTGTTAACCCACCCCTTCGTGGCCCTACACCTAAAATCAGCCTGATTGATGATTTCAAGTCGTTGGCTTTTGGCTTTCTTTCGGTGATAGGTTTCTTGAGGAGGCCTATGGATGAGTTTCAAGCCCATGATTAAAAAAAAGGCGCTAAGGTTAGAAATCACTAATGATGATTTTTTGTGTTCTCCACCAAGAGCTGGACCTGATATTCATGGAGTCGGTCATTCCGTAAGAGTGCCACATGGCATTTGGGTGAGGTTCCCATCAAACTTTGCATGAGACCTGGTCCCATACAAGCTAGTCTGGTATGCAACATTTAGTTGGAACGATTTTATAATCATTCAGAATAGTTTAGGGCCTGTTTGAAGCCCAAGAAAGTTTGATGTTGCACCGTCTCTTCAAAAAGCCCACTCTGGTCCTGTTTCGAGGGAAAATTTTGAAAGAGGGGCTCCCAATTACCAAACACAGACCAGAAAAACTGGACCTGGACTGACCCTGGGTGCTCCTATTTTTGGGTTCTGCAAATAAGCATGTGAAGGCGGGTTATTACTTATTAGTAGAAAAAAAAAACTAAAAGAAGCGGTGAGGACGGGTTTTACAAACAAATCCAGCTATAAAACACAGATTATAGTTGTACAAATATGGGGAGATATTGGGGAGAGGAGAAACAGATCTAGCAACAAGAAGACAAACTCACAACGGCAATAAATCTAAAGAATTGAGTCCAGAATCCGCAATAATTCTAGAAATGATTTTTACATATATATTATAAAACGTTTTCTGTATCAACACTTTCTAACATACAAATTCTTTTTCTGTAAAACGTTTGTTGATACGTGATCAGCCTAAAAAAGGAAAATGTAAGGACAGATTTGAGTCACTTGAGGAAATGATTGGCACGGCCTTGTGCAAGAATCATATTGGTCTACAATTACGGATCGTCGATAGAGCCATGCACTCACAACAATGGCAATGGTCGGAGATGGTCCTTGTAGAGGTCGGAGCTTCAAATTCAAATGGATCTTACACTTGCAACTGGGAAGATGAACCCTAGAGAGAGGAGCACCACCATGGCTGTTGCTCAAATTTGGTTTTTTTTTTGATGCTCTACTAGATTCTCTCCAAGTGATGCAATTCCCATGAATCAAAATTTTGTCTAAACATATGCATAATCTCTCTGAGTTTTGGTCTCATTCTCCATGGCCATTTCAAGGAGACATGTATGCCCTTGGCAACTTCAATTGAATCAGTTACTAGTTGCACATGATGGAATTCAAGATCGTTCGACACATAAAGAGCTTTTAAAAATAGCTTTGATTTCCAGTTTCAAGATAAATAGATATATATGTAGGCACACCCAATGCGAAGGCCACAATAAGAGTTCTTATATGATCCATCCCTGATAATTCCTCTACAACCAGCTTCTGAAGTTGTTCAGTCACCAGAACCAGTGGAGGGTTTCCCATTTGCACCATTTTTCAATAGGATGAAAAAACTTTTACCTTGATCCCCAAGAACTGAAAAAATCCCTGTTGTAGTTTGTCTTCAATTGTATAGTTAAGAGCGTGGACCTTAGTCCTTACTAACCAACCATCTCACCCCTTCTGTTAAAGAAACAAATACAACTGATCCTCCTAATAAGGCAAGATCATCTCACAGAGATCACATGGTTACGCCTCACCCTTCTATTAAGGAAACAATTACAGCTGACACCCTCCTAATAAGGCAAGATCCACAATTGATTTGACCAACTAACAAATCTCACAAAGATCACGATTGAGGATAAAATCTTCTTGATTTGAAGAACAACCTTCCAAACACACTGCGAAATTCCGCACTCAGAATAATAAGTGATCAAGGGATTCTGGATTGTTGCAGAATAGAGGGTAATCTTATAGCCGATCAGTTGGCCAATTTTGCTATATCTAGTGTCTTCTAATGGAATTCTAAAGTCCCTTTTTTGTTGGAAGCTGATCGGGGTGGGGTGGAAGATGTACACGTCTTGTTCCTGTTGCTAAATAAAGCTATCTTCTTACCCGGCCAAGAAAAACCTATAAAAGTTAATGAATTCAGTTTTTATCGAACATTGCATTTTCTGCAATGCAGTCATACAAATGTTTTATTTTTTCTCTCTTGATAGTAATAAGCCACCACTCAAATATACGGTTATTAAATAACAATGATCTAGAAGCTTCTAGATGTTTGCAGGAGCTAACTCGTGTCATATTCAAATTCTCCTGCAAGTGCAATCATAAACAGCTTGGAGAATGCTTCTAGAAGCTTCTTCCGGCAACTTTAGAAAGCGTGCAACTTCTGAGAATCCACTGTGGTGCCTGAAGAGAGGATCTCCCTTTGTTCCTGGTTCCATGTCCTCCTTGAAGAGCTTTGGTGGTGACAAGGCCCACTGCATTGCCCATATGGCCAAAGGGCGCATGTAACACAGAGATCTGTACTGGTCATCGGTATTCCAACCTTCCGGAGTTTGAAAAGAATACCTGTAATCGGAACCATTGATACTTGTGTGAATTGAAAAGAACATAGAAAAGGATCGATGATTGAATCTATGATCTAAAGTGTTTTGGACATCCATGAATGATTATCTATAAGCATTAATCACATGGAGAGTCCAATGGGTCCAGACCTAAAAAGATATAAAATATCAATTCAATCATATGATCACAACAATTAGGAAGACTTATTCCATTCTTGTGGACAATTGAGAATAGTCGAGCGAATGGTCCAAAAAGAAATCTCTACTATACCCGACGAATGCTCATAATCATTCATTTAATGAGGATGATCTTGACCTAAGAAATCTACTGAGATGGACCTGCTAGATGGGTAGGTGGGTTTCCAGCCCCTGTATGTGTGTCTCATGTTGTTCTGATATAGTGCTTAGAGACGATCGTTCACTGATTATAAGACTCAGACTAGATAACACTCCGTTTATTTCAATGTTCCGAATTTTTGGAGTAGCAATGCCTAAACTTGAAATAAAATCTCATACTGGATAAGAATCCTTGTCATTCTGAGAGAAATATAATTTGTTTACCTACAAATCCACTCCCTGTAGTTGCAAGTTTGGGCCTTATTGGGTTAAGACTTATGAACTGTGAGGAAACATGGTTTTGTTCATGATCTTGACAGACTAACAGAACATACTTTACTGCAACAAACAGTCTTTCTTTGGGACAGGAAAAGCAGCAGAGTACAGGATAAGTTTTTGTCTTGGTAGAATTGAATGGCACATAGTTGGGAAAAACCACACACTTTAACAGAAGATATGACCAGATAGAATTGAATGGCAGAACAAAATTCGTGTTGCCGACCCCAAATAGTTGGGACATGGCACTGATAATGAGGATTATCATGATGATGTGAAATGTGGCATTGACCATCAATAATTACTTGGCCATCTTTTTGACAACCCATTACTTGGACAGTGGGAAGGCCCTAATATAGTGTCTACTATGGCAGCTGTCCCTTAAATGACATCCATCTGTTCCTAATTCAATAAAAAATTCATATCCACTTTAAGAAAGGAAATGAAATGGAAAGGCTAACTCACCCCAGTCCTTCTTGGGACCAGGCAGCTTCATAGACTCCACTTGCAGTCTTAAATGCCATTTCTACCATGCCTTCATGAATCATAGATGCAGCAACAGAATATGTGACTCCGGACCATATTTCTCTTGACTGCATCCCAGTCATGTCAACTTTTCCATTAGGTCGCATCCCATTTACTGCCCCTCGCCTCCCATCCTTCACCTTTAAGACATTGAACTGATAAACCTTCTCAAGCGCACTTTGTGCTTTGTCTTCGTCGACAATCGGCGAAAGACCACATGCTCGAGCATACCTATAATGTTAGTCAGCGAGTCAAAAATGTGTATAAAAGATTAAAAATATAATCCAAGAAAAGTAAATTATACACCACAGTTCTGGCATAGACAAATTCTATTGTCAGGATTGTTTAGGCAAGCTGAAGTTTCAGGAGGTTCAATTTTCTTTTTAGCTTTTCTTGGGTTTTTATCTCGAAATATTAAATATACACATGCATATATATATATTTATATATCGTATGTGTGCTATGTGTCTATTAAGTTAAGAAAACACAAATATTTTTATCATTAAACAACAAAATGAAAACTCATGAAATTTTCACAATAAAATATCTAATTTCTTGTAAAAAATTAGAATTTTATACTTTATTTTAATCTAGAAAACTTCGCTACATTCCAAAAAAATTTCGGTGCTAATTATTTAGAGTCAGCATGCAAAGGAAGTGATACACCTCAATCCATAATAGAGTGAAGAAAATTAACAAATATGACAAAAGCCACATTCAGTTTCCTTTTAGACAGACCGTGAATAAGCTCATATTCTTTGCTAATACAAATAAAATGAATAGTAATTTTATCAAGTCATACCATTGTCCAGCCAATTGATCAGCTTGAATTGACGAACTCGAACTGCTACCACTGTTGTCATAGTTAAAATACGAACCATTCCATAACCGCCCATATACAGCCTTCGCCTTCTGAAATTTGATCCAAAAATATTCCTCTGAAGCCTTGTCACCAACTTCACGTGCCAGGGCAGAAGCAGCCTGCAGGGCCGCAACCCACAGGCCGCCGGTGTATGCACTCACACCTTTCACTGACCATACATCATAAGTCTGATCAGGAAAGCCTTCATTCTCAATCATCTCATCGCCATCCTTATCAAACTGGTCCATATAAGCCATTGCCATATACACTGAAGGCCAAACAGCCCGTGCAAACAACTTATCACCTGTTGCTACAACATCCCTGTAAACTTGGAGAACAAATTTAGGATTTAAGTCTTTCCACCTATCCGTATTGTAAAGGTTGTAAGCATTAACTTCAAACCATGGATCGTTCAGTCCAAGATCATGAGGAACAGCGCCAAGAACCTTTCTTAGGACCCACTTTCCATCACTTAGAACTTTCATCTTATTGGGATCATGCATCATTACAGCCGCTGCAAAGTCTCTTTGGATGCTGAGTTCAAGTTTGGGGAAGAGCATGATTAGTGCAAAAGATGAGTAGAAATGGACGTCATAAGTGTTCCACATGTGATATTCAATCCCTTCGAGATAGAGGAACTGGCCGATGTTTTCTTCTCCCTTTTGAAGCAAAGATGTTCCAAAAGCAGAATTCGATGCAACTGGAGTGTGTATTTGCTCAAGTGTTGATGCCATCCTTTCAAGGATATCTACTGCAGTGTCATTTGTGTTCTTAAAATCCGATCTGTGCTTATCAAGGGAAAACTTTCTTCCTTCAATGGTTACTAAACTCTGCACTGGAGGTGATCCATCTGCACAAGGGAAATAATAAACTAAGATTCACAATGCCGAACAAAACTGGTTGCAGAGTAGGTTCAGGAATTCCTAAATACCTGTCCAAATTGTTCCCCCTGCATTAAGATAGTAGAGCTCATTGAAGAGTGTGATAGGGTACCTGTCCAGAATGTTCAGCAAATTTAAAACCATCTGTAAACAGACGAGCTGGTATTAAGTGACTCATTTAAGCTCACCATTCGGGAAATCTTCTGTCTTCAAGAACAGGTCTTTGCCATGTTTCTATCTGGGACTCCCAATGGCCATGATCTATTTCTCGAAAGGAAATGAAATGAAAGTACGATGTTTAAAATTAATTGATTTAACCTCAAGGATGCAAAGTCAAAAGTAAAAATATTTTTTTGTATGAAAAAATAGCATTTATGCCTTATATACCCTGAGCATTCTAACTAATATATCCATGAAAAGAAGGAATATCAGGCAACTTTACCAAGAATAGCATCATGTGCAAGATTTGCTGCTGCATTCCCATGAGTACCATAAAATTTTGTGTAACGCCTGCTAGTAAATTTTTGTCAGCAAACAAAACATAACTGTTCACTGAGTAGTGTTTCTTACTCCAGGGTTGGACCACTGACCTGTGATAAGTCTTTCCACTTGGAAATGTTATTTCAGGGCACGCCCATGCCAATGAAAACGTGACAGTACGCACAGAGTCAGGTGGAACAGTCAGAGAAGCTGCTATGGCTGCTCCAATAGATGATCCTGGTTCTGAAGGCATTGATGTTTCATCGGAATCAAGGTGGTCAAAGGACCCACGCTATTAGAATAAAAATATAAATATCAAGCTCTGTCGAGAATGATAAATGAAGATGCAGACAACTGGGTAATACTTTATATGTATTTGCATTGATCTATGGGAATGTCTATATTTTCAACAAAAGCATCAGCTATAGCAAAGTCAGAATAGATATGAAAAAATTCTTCCGGAATATAAAAAAATTATTTGACAGCTCACAGACACAAATATAATCTTCAATGGAAAAATAAATTCATTTGAAATTCTGAGAAAAAAAAGTAGGAGAGGTTCCTGATACAAACTGAACGAGTGAGGGGTTACTAACCTACAGTTTGAAAGCTTTGCTAACCAAGTATCGAAGGCTTACAAAACTACAGGCTACAGCATTATCGTTGGGTTCCCACCCAAGCCCATGTTTTCGGATGCGTATTTTATACGTATTGGGTTATTATGTAAATACCCCTTGATGTGAGGGGTATACTTGTCTTTGTTTCTTCCCTTTCATATAAATAAGATTTATGGACTCATTGTGACCTAAGCACAATAGACATCCTTTTCTCATCTCTTCTTTCTTCTCTCTTCTCTAAACCTAACTCGAACCCTAATTCTTCAATTCAACTTGGTATCAAAGCCTTCAATTGATCGATCGCCGGAGGAAATTGACGGACCTGCACAGATGTCTCACTGTACCGTACGGCTGACGTTATAAGCCGCACTGACATGCATTTCGAGGTCTTACACGCAACTCGAGGTCTGTCAGGAATTTCACCTCTTAATAGATCTTGATTTTTGGTGATTTTTTGTGAATTTTTAAGGCTGTTCTTGATAGATTTTCAGACCATTTTCTTTAAAAATCGTGAAATATAGTTTTTCCACACCAGTCATTTTTTTCCTTCGATTCAGGTTTTCTTGATGGGATTTCTTGGTCGGTCCCTCCCAATGCTAGGAACCGATTGAATCCAACCTTAGGTCTTTCCATGACCTATTGAAGTTTGTGGGTTGAAAACTCTCCTCCCCTATTACCGCCGGTACCCATTTTTGGGTGATTGGGGCTGTCGGTTTGGTCAGAAACCCTGTTTTCTGCTCCTCTAAGGTTAGTTGAGGATAACTATAACCTTTTGTGAGCATTCCCTGTTTTTTTGTGAGGATTTCCACTCTCCTCTATTACCGCCAGCGACTATAATGGGGTTACTGGGCTGCGATTTCAGCCTAGCAGCAACTCTTGTTGATAGTTTCAGCTCCTTGATCGTTTTTGTTGGCTATATGAGAGGATCCTTGAGTCCTACTTGATTATCGGGACTCATATCTCTCGTGGTGTTTTTTGACATCACAGTGCTGCTCTATTGTTGATTTGGACTTAGTTCATTATGGAGAAACAACCAACGCTTGTGGAAAAACAACCATCACCTTCGGACACTCCCTCAGAGTCAGAGGTGAACACGGAAGTTCCCCCCATCGGAGTTGGAGGGCCTATGATGCATCATCTGGCCTACGAGAACCCGGGCCTACAGATTACTTCAGTGAAGTTGGACGGCAAGAACTATCTATGGTGGGCCCAGGCTGCACGGTTATTTATTGGAGGCCGTGGGAAGCTAGGTCACACTATAGGGGATACAGTTGAGCCTCCCGGGACTGATCCCTTGTATCGACAGTGGGAGACAGATGATCTTACTGTTATGTCATGGCTGCTCAACTTTATGGAACCAGACATCAGCCAGAGTTTCTTATTCATGCGCACAGCTCGAGAGATTTGGGAGATTACACGGAAGACCTACTCAGAACAGCAGAATGCTGGTAGGGCTTTTCAGTTGAGACAGCGTATCTCTCACTTTAGACAGGGGGATAAGTCATTTTCTCAGTACTATACTGCTCTTCGCACCATGTGGCAGGAGCTCGACCATTACTATTCTTATCAGCCTCTTCATCCAGGAGAGATAGCTCCCTACCAGCGGTATATGGAGAAGGGTCGGATTTTTTATTTCCTTGCTGGACTCAATCCATCTTATGAGCTTGCTCGTGTTCCGATCTTGAGCAGCAGGATGGATCTTCCCTCTCTCAGCGAGGTGTATGCATATCTTCAGAGCGAGGAGAGCCGCCGGATTTTCCTCCAGGATAAGCATCCAGTTTCCGAGCGATCAGCGCTTGCCAGTTCCTCTGCTCTCCTACTTTCCACATCAGCAGTCTCAGAAGGGTCACTCTTCTCTGCCTTCTTCTACGGCTGTGTCTTATGTTCCTACTGGTACGACTTCAGGGAAGTCTTCTTCGAGGGAAAGGCCCAAGTGTGATTATTGTGGTAAGCCGGGGAATGTGAGAGATAGGTGCTGGAAGCTTCATGGTCGCCCTAGCCAGCCAGCTTCCTCTGGAGCCCATACTACTCAGTTGGATGCTCCGGTGCCTCTTCAAGATTCACAGCCTAGTCCGTTGGTAGCTCCTGCTGGTATTTCTACTACTGGATTGTTGTTCTCTGACGGTTGCTGAGTCAATTGGACGGTCCTTCTGCCACCCTTTCGAACTCCTTTGCCCAGTCAGATAACATAATACATGCCCATCATGTGTCCATATCCTCTCTTCGTTCCCCTTGGATCATTGATTCAAGGGCTTCGGAACACATGACGGGTATATCTTCCCTTTTTTCCACATGCTCTATTTATTCTGGTAGAGAAAAGGACAAAACTGTAGATGGTACCTTATCTTCTATCTCTGGGAAAGGGAATATCCTTTCTTCCCCTTATTTACCTTTATCCTCTGTTTTGCATGTTCCTACTTTTACTTCTAACCTATTGTTTGTGAGTTCCCTTACCCGTCAGCTAAACTGTAGTATGACCTTTTTTCCTTCCTCCTGTGTCTTTCAGGATCTGGAAACGAGGACGATTGGCACTGGACGTGACGCCGATGGCCTCTATCTTCTGGATGGATGTATCTCTGAGCCCACAGCACTGCAGTCTCATAGTAGTCTTAGCAGTAGTTTATCTTCTGTTCTATGTTGGCATGCCCGTCTGGGGCACGTCTCTTTTCAATACTTAATACTTATTTCCTGCTTTGTTTAATTCTGTTTCTTTTTCTGAGTTACATTGTGAGACGTGTGAGCTCTCCAAACATTGTAGATCCACTTATCCATCCAGAGGTAATAAAAACGCCAGTTCTTTTGATATTGTGCATTCTGATGTGTGGGGTCCTTCACCTGTTACCTCTATTTTTGGCTTTCGCTACTTTGTTACTTTCGTTGATGACCATACACGGTGTACGTGGGTCTATCTCATGAAAACCAAAGATGAAGTCTATTCCATTTTCAAGGGTTTACATAAGATGATCCACACCCAATATGGTGCCTCCATCAAGGTCCTTCGATCTGACCAAGGTGGAGCGTACATGTTTGGAGGTCTCAAGTAGTAATTTTTTTATCATGGGATTTGCCATTAGAATTCCGGCAGCAACACCCCTCAGCAGAATGGTGTGGCTGAACGAAAAATGCCTTATCTGACAGAGGTCGCTCGATCTCTTTTGATCGGTGCCCATGTTCCAAGCTCTTATTGGTCCGATGTTGTTTTGACCGCTGCTTACCTGACTAATCGGATGACTTCACGTGCGCTCACCTTCCAATCTCCGATTCAGGTTCTTGCTCCTAGCTCATCTTTATTCCCTATCACACCTCGCATCTTTGGGTGTGTCTGCTTTGTTCACATTCTGGGTTCACACCGTAACAAGTTGGATCATAAAGCTCTTAAGTGTGTCTTCCTTGGCTACTCTTCTTCTCACAAGGGGTATATGTGTTATCGCCCCTCGACAGGCAAGAAGTTTGTTTCCATGGATGTCACCTTTCACGAGGAGACATTCTTTTTCTCCCCTACCTCTCTTCAGGGGGAGAGAAGTAGTGAAGAGAGGTCTGATCTTTGTCCTCTTCCTACTATATCTATGACTCATCCATTCCCGTTGGTCGTCGAGCAACCTACTCAGCCTACTATAGTGTCTGATGGTGCTCCTGGAGCACAAGGGGAGCTTCAAGTCTATCGCAGAAGAGGGAAGGCCATTGCTGATCTAGTACCAGTGGTTCCATCCTCGGATCCAGGTAACATATCTTCCACCTCTGTTCCTGTCATTTCTTCTTCCACTGATGTGTGTGCTCTTGATCTTCCCATTGCTTTACGAAAGGGCACTCGTAGTTGTACTCAACATCCCTTGAGCAACTTTGTCTCCTACTATGCCTTGTCTCCTTCCTACAAGGTGTTCATTACTTCTGTAGCCACTATCCCTATTCCCATTTCTGTGACAGAATGATTGGCACATCCCAGATGGAAAACTGCTATGGTCGAGGAGATGCGTGCCTTAGACAAGAATAAGACATGGGAGCTTGGTTGATTTGCCAAGAGGCAAGAAGCCAGTTGGGTGCAGATGGGTATTCACAGTAAAGTATCGGGCAGATGGGTCAGTTGAGAAGTACAAGACTAGATTGGTAGCCAAGGGATATACTCAGACCTACGGGATTGACTACGTGGAGACCTTTGCACCTGTGGCAAAGATAAACTCTATCAGGGTGTTTTTGTCTTTAGCAGCAAACCAAGCATGGCCTTTGCATCAGCTGGATGTAAAGAATGATTTCCTTCATGGTGATCTACATGAAGAAGTCTATATGGTACCTCCGCCAATATTCAGCCCCCCAAGGGATGGCAGCAAGGTGTGTCGACTAAGAAAAGCCATCTATGGGCTTAAGCAATCTCCCAGTGCTTGGTTTGAGAGGTTCACTCTAGCAGTAAAGAAGTTGGGGTATACTCAAAGCCAAGCCAATCACACACTATTTGTGAAGCATATAGGGAAGAGCACTACTGCCCTCATCGTTTATGTGGATGACATCATTCTGACAGGGAATGATGCAGAAGAGGTGACCAAGCTAAAGAATCATCTGGCAGGGGAATTTAAGACTAAGGATCTGGGGCTTCTCAAGTACTTTCTCCGCATAGAGGTTGCAAGATCCAGTCAATGGATCTTCATCTCACAACGGAAGTACGTTCTAAACCTATTGCAGGACTCTGGCAAGCTGGAAGCTAAGCCAGTTGAGACTCCCATAGAGCAGAATCACCAGTTGGCTAACTCGAACAGTGAGCCCTTACTGGATGTGGGGGGTTTCAGCAACTGGTTGGGAGATTGATCTATCTCTCCCTGACTCGACCAGACATTGCCTATGCGGTCAGTGTTATCAGCTAGTACATGCGTTCTCCTAGGGAAATCCATTTAGAGGCAGCACATAGGATTCTGAGATATCTCAAGTCTGCCCCTGGCAGAGGCCTTCTCTTCTAGAAGAATGACCACATGAGAGTTGAGTCATTTACTGATGCAGACTGGGCAGGTGCCAAGGATGATAGGCGATCTACTTCAGGCTATTGCACCTTTGTTGGAGGCAATTTAGTTACTTGGAGGAGCAAGAAACAACCTGTTGTTGCCAGATCCAGTGCCGAGACAGAATTCAGGGCAATGGCCCATAGCTTGTGCGAGATGCTCTGGTTGAAGATGTTGGTTGCTAAGCTTGGTTTTCCAGTCTTGGGGGCCAGTGAGCTTGTATTGCGACAACAAGGCTGCTATCAGTATTGCTCATAACCCGGTACAGCATGATCGGGCAAAGCACATTGAAGTGGATTGTCACTTCATAAGGGAGAAGATTGTATCTGGAGAAGTCTACACTCCCTTTGTGAAGACCGATGAGCAAGTAGCGAATGTCTTCACCAAAGGAGTTCCCAGTTGGCAGCTTCACAGATGTTTATGCAAGTTGGGCATACAAGATATCTATGCACTAACTTGAGGGGGAGTTATCAAATGCGTATTTTATACGTATTGGGTTATTATGTAAATACCCCTTGATGTGAGGGGTATACTTGTCTTTGTTTATTCCCTTTCATATAAATAAGATTTTGGACTCATCGTGACCTAAGCACAATAGAAATCCTTTTCTCCTCTCTTCTTTCTTCTCTCTTCTCTAAACGTAACTGTAACCCTAATTCTTCAATTCAACTAATTCAACTGCCCAAAGCAGCCATCGATCAGTAGCTTTCCGAGATGTTAGAAGTCTCCTCGAATAGAGGCCAAACCACCGATCACATCCTTGCAGGGCATCACCCCAAATCTTGATGATCACGCCACGCATCATAAGTGGGTCCAGCCAACACCTACAAAGCACCCACAACAGGCACATTCGAGTATTATGTCCCTGTTGATAGCCCACTTAATCAAACACCAACGCACAACACATGCTCATGGCTGAGTAGCATCACACTTTGCTAGCAGTTTACTGCCAAGCAGCACCTCTGAATATGGCCTAACACCAAGGAATCCTTTGGGAAACCCCCCTGGGAACACTAGGCTCACCCTCAAGTCCGTCTTGTAAATGCTCATTTCGTTGTAGGGTAACCTTGCCATAAGGAAAGCCAAGGTGTATCCCTGAGGAGAACGCTAACCAATTACCCTTCCCTTGAAGGGAGCATAAAATATTGGGCCATTGCTCCCTTTCTCCAAGTAGTGCTCACAACTCTCCAAGCGACCTGTGTTCACCTTATTTCCACTTTAAGTATCTCAGATCAACTCCTAATTCTTACCAAAGAGGGCCCATGTTATGTGCCTCACGTGCCCATGTCATGGCCATTTCTCCACCCATTACCGAGTCATGCATTTCAGCACTGTGTCCACACCAAGGGCTCAAGCCTTGTCAGGCCTTCAAAAGGGCCACCATGTCCAACCGACAGGCCATTCTGACTCCATGTCATGACCAATTGGCCAAGCCAAAAGAAGATGAGGTAATACAAACCTTAAGCAGAGAACGAGAGCTTGAAGACGAAATTGAGAAATTAAGTCTTGAAAGAAATGAGCTTGAAGTCAAGAATGCAACCTTAATTAGAAACATTACTTAAGAAAATTCTAAACTGGAAAATCTATTAACCATGGGAAAAGCAAATCATGACAGGAGAGGACTTGGTTACATCGGAAAATCAGCTAAAAATTCAAATTCCAAAACTGCGTTTGTAAAAGCCATCTTGGATTCAACCCAAAATGAACAAATTGAAAAGCTAAATATTATGTCATTATTGTAGACATTCTGGACATAAAAAATATAATTATCATGTTCTTAAAAAGAAATTAGAATTTCAAAAGAAAAAGGAAGATAATGACCTAAATTTTTTGGAAAAAACCAGAAAGCTAAACAAACAAAATTAATTGTTTAAAAAGATAGCGGATTTAAATGCTAAAGCTAAAAATAGAAAAGAAAACCTTAATAACTCTCAGATCAATCAGACTGGTAATGCTCCCATAAAAATATGGAATAAGAAATATGTCGAAAAATGTTTAGTCATTCATACTGCTCTAATTGCTAATGAAACTTCTAAGTGGTATTTGAATAGTGGATGCTCCAGACACATGACTGGAGAAAGATCTCATTTTTGCTTTTTTGATGAATGCCATGATGGTGAGGTTATATCTGGAGATGGCAGTAGTGCTAAAATAATTGGTAAAGGAACTATCCAAGATTTAGGAATACCTAAGATTAAAAATGTTTTGTGTGTGGATGGTCTAAAACATAACCTACTAAGCATTAGTCAAATCTGTGACAAAGACCATATTTGCAAGTTTTCGAAAGAGAAATGTGAAATCATAAACAAAACTTCCAACAAAGTAATAATTCAAGGAAAAAGAAATACTAACAATTTATATGTCATTGAGACTGGTGGTTCGATTAAGTGCAACATGTCACTAACAAAAGAAACCGAACTATGGCACCAATGTCTAGGACACAAACATTGAAAACTTAGCCAAGATCAGTAGGAAAAAATTAATAAGAGGTATTCCAAAACTCAATAAGAATTATCAAACTGTTTGTGGGTCTTGCCTAAAAGGAAAACAAATTGGAAACTCTCACAAAAAGATAAAAAATATTGGTACCTCTAGAATTCTTGAATTGTTACATATGGACTTAGTTTGACGTTTGACCTAATAGAATAGAAAGTCTTGGAGGAAAAAGATATTTCTTAACTGTTGTTGATGATTTCTCGAGATTTACTTGGGTAGCTTTTCTTAGAGAAAAATCTGAAGCATTTGATGAACTCATGAAGATCTGTAAAAAGGTTCAAAATGAAAAAGGTTTGTCTATTTTCAGGATTAGAAGTGATAATGGGAGAGAATTTGATAATCACAAGTTTGATGAATATTGTGAGGAAAATGGGATTAAACATGAATTCTCTGCAGCCAAAACACCTCAGCAGAATGGTGTAGCTGAAAGAAAAAACATGACTCTTGAGGAAATGAGTAGAGTTATGCTTACCAGCAAAAATCTAACAGAAAATTTGTGGGCTGAAGCAGTTAATACTGCATGCTATACGATCAATCGTGTTTATTTGAGAACAGGAACATTGCAGACAGCCTATGAAATTTAGAATGGAGTTAAACCTAATGTAAAATATTTCAGGATCTTTGGGAGTACATGCTATATGCTTAGCAACAGAAAAAATCTTGGAAAGTTTGAATCCGAAAGTGATGAAGGTATTTTTCTAGGATATTCCACCAGAAGCAGAGCTTATAGGATCGTTAACAAAAGAACCTTAACCATAGAAGAATCAGTTAATGTAGTCATTAATGATGAATCTCCAGAAATTTGTGATAATTCAGATAAAATGGTAGATTCTACAAATATTGAGAAAGGTGAAACAAATGTTCACAACCTAGAAAAATCAAGAGAAATGAAATACATTAAAGATCATCCTAGTTCAGAGATTATTGGAAACAAGGATAGTGGTGTGCGTACAAGAAGTCAGTTGGAAAATATATCCAGTCATTTATGCTTTACCTCTAAGATTGAACCAAGGAACATTAAAGAGCTCTTTTAGATGAACATTGGATAAATGTCATGCAAGAAGAGTTAAATCAATTTAAGAGAAATCATGTTTGGTTTCTAACCCCTAGACCTTTGGATAAAAATGTGATAGGAACTAAATTGATATATAAGAATAAACTTGATGAGAACGGAGTAATAACTAAAAATAAAGCCAGATTAGTGGCTCAAGGGTACTCTCAAGTTGAAGGGATTGATTTTGATCAGACATTTGCCCCAGTGGCAAGACTAGAATCTATTAGGATTATTTTAACATTAGCCTGTGTCCTAAAATTTAAACTCTATCAAATAGATGTTAAGAGTACTTTTCTAAATGGGATTCTAAAAGAAGAAGTTTATGTAAAACAACCTAAAGGTTTTGAAGACCCTCATAAAAGTAATCATGTCTACAGGCTTAAGAAAGTCTTATATGGGTTGAAATAAGTACCAAGAGCTTGGTATGAAATATTAACTCAATTTCTATTGGAAAATGGATTCACAAGAGGAACTGTTGATAAAATACTGTTTATTAAGAAAATAAATAATGGTATTCTGATATCCTAGATATATGTTGATGATATTGTCTTTGGCTCAACCACTGAGATGCATGCTTTAGAATTTGCTCAAGCTATGAAATCTGAATTTGAGATGAGCATGGAAGGTGAACTGAACTTCTTTTTAGGACTTCAACTTAAACAATTAGAAAATGGAATTTTTCTTTTTCAATCTAAATATTCTAAAGAATTGCTTAAAAAATTTGGGAGAGAATCATCTAAATCTTCACACTCCTATGAGCACTAGCATTAAGCCAAGGATTTAAATGGGAAATCAGTTGATCAAACTCTGTACAGGAGTATGATTGGTAGTCTTCTCTATCTCATAGCTAGCAGACCCGATATTGCCTTTAGTGTAGGAGCTTATGCTAGGTATCGATCTGACCCGAAAGAATCTCATCTCTCGGCTGTTAAAATAATCATTAAATATGTCTATGGTACCATTGAATACGGTCTCTGGTATCCTCTTGAGACTAACAGTGAAATTGTCGGTTATTCAGATGTTGACTAGATAGGAAATGCTGATGATCATAAAAGCACCAGTAGTGGGCAAGGTTTAAAATTTCATTTCGGATGAATGTCTCGGTCAAGTGAAAAACCGAGACAAACTCCGAAACGAAACGAAACATTCACGAAACATTGAAAAATGAAAATTTTGAAACATTTCCGAAACATTTCCGAAACATTGCGAAACATTACGAAACATTACGAAATATTACGAAACATTACGAAATATTATTCGAAATCATTAAATTATATTTTTATTTTTTTGGATTGTATCGGATTGTCTCGGTTTGTCTCGGCGAAACAAACCGAAACATTACGAAACGTACGAAACATACGAAACATTCCGAAATTTTAAACCATGGTAGTGGGTGTTTCTATATTGGAAATTGTTTAGTAGCCTGGCACAACAAAAAACAGAATGCTATATCCTTGTCTACTGCTAAAGCAGAATATATTGCTACTAGCAGTTGCTGTGCCCAGTTAATTTGGATGAAACAAATGTTGTTGGATTATTGAATTAATCAAGGATCTATGAATTTATTCTGTCATAACACGAGTGCGATTTGTATTTCTAAAAATCCTGTAGAGCACTCTAGAACCAAGCACATAGATATCAGACATCACTTTATTTGAGAATTGGTTGAAGAACAGATAATTTCATTAGAATATGTGAACACAGAAATTCAACTTGTAGATATTGTAACTAAACTTTTAGATTCGCTCCGATATGAATATCTGAGGAAATCTATCGGAGTTTTTCCCATTGATTAATTTTTGTTGATACTGACTGAAATATTTGAATTAATATTGAATATCATATCTTCAGTATTTCAGTTAGTCTGATAGTCTAATCATTCAAATAATGATTAGCTAATGTTGTTTGTAAAAAATTTGTTGGTATTATTGAAAATATTGATTGTTTTGAAAATTGGTGATAATTTGGATGATTAGGTGTTTAAAATTGGCATTCACAAAGTCGGGCCGACCAAAGAAATTGTCAGGCCGACCGAAGAAGTTGTCGTGGCGATTGGGTTTTAAAATTTTCTGTTGCGAAGTCGGGTCGACCGAAGTTATTGACCGGCCGACCGGAGTATAGATTTTTTGGGTTTTGAAATGAGTTTGCGGGGTCAGGCCGACCGAACATGACCGCGCCTCGCACCCGAACCTTATATCAGTTTCGCGGGCAGGTCGACCCATGTCCGGTCCGCCGTCCTTGGTTATAAATTGTCCCAAATCGATTATGGGTCATTAGAACCCCTTTTGGAACCCTAGAAATCTCTTTTATAGTCTCACATTCTCAATTGAGAAATCTATTAGCCCTCAACTCTAATCTCTTTCTAGAGATTCATACTCTCACCATTACCCAAATTTTTGTTGAAATCTCTTTGTTTTGTTCTAATGGCTCCACAAGGAAAAAGAGAAAGAGGTGAATCATCTTCAAATGATCATTATCCTCTTAGCTTATTTATCAATCCCATGGCTAGGGCTAGCTTCTTGAAGAACTACATTAAAAGAGACGCTGTTGAGCGTGAGGTTATCGAAAAGTGACCATGACTGAAATCCCCAATCTTCTGAATTCGGTAGGTTGGTCTAAACTTCTTTCCATTTTTGGTGTTGCATATCCTGAGTTAGTCGGGATGTTTTATGGCAATCTCAACAATCATGATCCAGAATGTCCATTTTTTTATTCTGTGGGAAGGTAGTTCATTGGAACTCTGACTTTGCTACTCGGGAATTACTTCCCATGTACCACTTGTTAGGGTTGATCTTTTCCTACAACTTGATCCCAAAGGCCGGACATCGAAGTGAGATCGGTCCATATATTCAGTACATTTTGTATTGTGTCTCTCAGGGCATACGAATATGTGGTCCGTCGGTTATCTTTCATCTTATGATCGAAAATTTGGCGATTGAGAATCACAAGTAGTCTTTGCCTTTTGACATTCTAGTTTCAAAAATCCTGAGTCATTACAAAGTTTATATTCTTGACTCTGATGAAACTTTGCATTCCATCTCACCTATCAATCAAGCTACATTTAGTAAAATGTTGGTTGGTGACTCTTCTGTGTCTGCTTCTACTTCGAGTTCGGTATCTCGCCGTTCCTCTATATCTGCATCCATTGCAAGTCTTTCGTCCAAGTTGGACAATCTTTGTATGTCGATTGACAAATTTTCTCGACGACAGTAGCATATGACTTCATTTCTTAGGTTTCAGCACCCTGACTATCCAGAGTCTTCACCTGAGAAAACCACTGTGCCTTCTACGGCTGGAGACGACGAAGAAGAAGAAGAAGATGCAGATGACGATGATGATGCCGACGAGGACAACTATGATTAAAGCACATTTTGCTCTCTTTTTGTAGTTCATTAGTACATTTTTTTTTATGTATTATTTGATACTATTGGTCTGTACTCTTTGCTACTGAAATACCTTGTTACTTTGGTGTGAGATGATGGATGTTGATGTTATTAGTTACTCTGTTGACCGTTTCTATTATGATGATATTTTAGTTTGATATATTGTGTTATGATTTTTTCTCCTTGATGATTGATTACCATATCATAATATTGTTTATCATCACAGGTTGGAATTTTTCCCTTTGTCAATGTATGACAAAAAGGGGGAGAAATCAATTATATTGGGATTATTATATTGGGATTACTTTGATACACTTGTTGCTATCTATTTTATTGATTTATTTGTCATAAAATATATGTGATTCTTACTTGGTTTTATTGGACTAATGTACTGAGAAGACGTTTTTGGTATTATTGGACTAATATACTAATGAGAAGCTATTGTTAAAGATTTTCTTGTCAAGTTAATTATTTTGTAGCAACAGGGTGTTACAGAAATTTTGGTACTAATCACGAGCTACTGTGCTGCCTCCTTGCCCATTTATCCTTCAAAGATAATTTATTTTGGTAGTTATTGTACTTAGGGGGAGCTTTATTGATTTGTTTTTTGTTTGGGCAAATTGTAATATAATTGGGTAGTTATTTGTTTTTGTCCTAACATTGACAAAGGGGGAGATTGAAAAGTCTCAATTGTCAATCCCAGGAATACTCAGTTCTTCGGAAATATATATCGCTGTGTCGCGAATCCGCTGAAGACTGAAGTGTCAAAGATCAAGTGGACTTCGACAAAACAAATCAAAGAAGAATTAAAATTGAAGAAATCAACCCAAGTGTTCAAGATCAATTGAAGACAAAGTCAAGTGATCAAGCTCAACTGAAGACAAAATCAAGTTCAAGTATAAAGATTTAAAAGATTAGAGTACGTTCTCACTCAATGAACGCTCAACTATGAAGAATCTCGTGTTGCGGTTACTTACGTAAATCTAAGGGTACGCCGTGCGTTGCCAGCGGATCAAGATTTTCCCTAGATGGTTCAGTGATAATTAGGTATCATGTGAGTGTCAAAAAGAGAAATTCCTAAAAAGATTAGGATTGTTCGGTACTAGACTAAGAGGTCCGGCCGACTGACCTTTTTGAGCGGGCGATCGGATGTCCAGTCGACCGGCCAAAAAGGTGTGGTCGACCCAAACTCTCGGGTTCGAGATAAACTAGTGCTGACCTGAGCGGGCGACCAACTAAAAGGTTCGGTCGATCGAGGTCCGGTCAACCGGCCAAAAGTGCGGTCGACCCCGCCCCTTTCAGATCTCGTTTTGACTCAATCTCTTCTGCAATTTTAAGCGCAATTTGGCCCTTCAAACGGCTATATTCGGTTCGATTATATTGATGGGAGGCTTGCTTATAAATAAGAGTTTTCTCCCCTCATAAGAATTAACTCGATCAAGATATCTCAATTTTACATTCTTTGATTATCATTTTTTGAGTCTAGAGATCTGGAATTTGTGAGAGCTTCACCAGAGCAAAGCTGTGGATTCATTGTGAATGCTCTAAGTGTTTGGAAGAGATTATTTGATATTATTATTCTGCAAGCATCTTCTTCCAAGAAGATGATTACTCTTGGCAAAGTGTCTCTTGGGCGAATTCTTCTCCAAAGGATTTTCCATTTGATCGTATTCATCGAAAGGTAAGTGTTTCTATGATCAAATACATTTTTGATAGAATTCGAAATTTATGAACACTGAATATTTTGTGATTGGTTGATGAGTAAGGACTCATCTAACTGAGTTAAGGATTGTAGATCCATGAGAAAAGAATTTCTCTAAATCGACTACTGGCCTAGGCTAACTCTTTAGGTGAGCGAGAAGTGATTCCCGTTAGATTAAAACTAAGTGATATCTGTTGGAGTTTATGTAATACACCCACGTGGGTGTCTCAAGTGGGCTGCGTCCCACTTCCGCACGTGGGGCTTTTTTTGGGTTTTCACTATTCACATGAATAGTGTCACGTGAATAGTGTTCTCCTTTGTAGGGTTTCTCCCCATCATATATATATATATACAGTGAGTGCGGGAGAATGAATTAACAATTCATTCTCTCCTCTTCCCACAACTTCTCTCTTTAACCCTAATCTCCTTCTCCACCTTCTGCCTCCATTACACTTTTTTCCCTCTTCTATCTACAACCTTCATCTACTGGTTACAACCTTATTTACAACATGGTATCAAAGCATGGTAGCTCTAGGGCATGTGTCTTTGTCCCCTAGAGACTCCATTCCGATCTAAGACGGTTATGTAAGCATCCGGAGCCGATGAGAACTTTTGAAGAAATCGCAGAGATCATTCCTGCGCTATCCGGAGATTAATCTTGAGGCAAACACTAGAGGCTCTTATTTCCTAGTTGTTTTTTTCCTCAGCCGCATCAGAGATCCAGTTTATCTTCTTCTCAAGCTTCTCCAGCGTTTTTCCGGCCAACACGTTTTTCGATGATTTTTGGGTTTGGGTTTTTTGTGATATTCGTGCAACAGCAAGCCCCTCTGACCTTGCCGCCCTCTTCAGTACTGCTCGTGGAACAGTTCGAAACTTGATTCGACGAATTCTAACCGTCGAAACCATAGTTTTCAAAAATCACCTAGACCCCCCGCTACTTTTTGGGTTTTGATTTTCTTTCAAAATCAGACCTCTCTGGGCCCTCCTGTCCTAGGCGCACCACTCATTGGGCCTTTAGGGATTCTCTAGACCTCGCTTCGATTTTCTGGGAGCCTCCGTTACACTACCTGCTATTTTTGGTGGTCCTACTCCGATGAGTTCCCCCGAGGCCACATCTGTGATTTCTAGCTCTTCCTCTGAGGATCGTCCTGTGACTCATGGCTCTCATGGAGATCACAACCCTCAGCTCTGCATCACCAGTGTAAAGCTCGATGGCACCAACTTCTTGAAATGGAAGACTTCCGCTCTCATGTACATTGGGGGGTCGTGGCTACAGTGAGTATCTGACATGTGCTATTAAAGAACCAGATCCGAAGGACAAATCTCATCGGATTTGGGTTATGGAGAACCTGACTGTCATGTCCTGGCTTCTTCACTCGATGCAAACCCAGATCAGCAAAGGGTTTATGTTCCTACCAACGGCCAAAGATGTTTGGGATGCCGTATCTCAGACATACTCCCAGGTGGGCAATTTCGCCAAGCTCTATGAACTAGAACAAGAGATATCTTGTCTTCGTCAGGGGGAGATGAAGCTTGGTACATATTATGCTTCCCTTTGAAGCAAATGGGAGGAGATCGATCATTACCAGAGTTACTCCCCCAAGTGCGCAGATGACGTCAAGTCCTTCAAGGCGATGGTTGAACGTTCCCGAATCTTCCAGTGTCTCTCCAGCCTTCATCCGAGCTTTGAGGGAGCTCGTGTTCAGTACCTAGGTAAGGATCCTGCTCCTACCTCTCTAGCACAGGTCTATGGTTACATTCAGGGGGAGGACAACCGCCGCTCTGCCATGCAACTCCGCAGTGGGAGTGATACTCAGGACCGCTCTGCCCTGGCTGCTACCAATCAGAAGGGCCAGACATCCAGTCCGAAGGAGTCTGGGGACCGACCCAGACCCAAGTGTGATCACTGCGGTCGCATGGGTCATATCCAGGCCACTTGTTAGAAGCTCCATGGACGTCCCCCATGACAGGTCCCGACTTCCCGTCAGCGTCAATCAGCAAAACAGGGACCTCCCTCAGCGCACTCAGTCACACAGGACACCGCACCACCAGTGTCTACTCCTCTGGGGACACAGACTCGTTCTCTCCTGCAGATCTTGAGCGACTTCGCCGTATGATGGCCCAACTCAATGGCCAGGCCTCCACTTCCACGTCTGCATTTGCTCACACAGGTACTAGAACTGCTTTTTCCACCTCTATTGTACCTTCCAGCCCTTCTTGGATCATTGATTCAGGGGCATCTGATCACATGACTGGTATGTCCTCCGTTTTCTCTAGTTATGGTATTTGCTCTGGTCGTGACAAAGTTCGGATAGCTGATGGCACCTATTCCTCTATCTCTGGAAAAGGGAATGTTCATGCCACACTAGCTCTCTCTTTGTCTTTAGTTTTGCATGTTCCGCAATTCACCGCTAATTTACTATCCGTCAGTAGTCTTAACTGCAGTGTAACGTTTTTTCCTTCCCACTGTGTGTTTCAGGATCTGGAGTCGAGGCGGACGATTAGCAATGGACGTGAGGACGGTGGCTTATACATCCTAGATTCTTTAATTTCTGCATCTACACACTAGTCTAGCATCAGTACTAGTAGTAGAGTCAATAAAGACCAGTTAATGCTTTGGCATAACAGGCTAGGTCATGCACCCGTGTCAGTCTTAAAGCGTGTCTTTCCTGCTTTCTCTTCTGTTTCTGCAGTTCCGTTTCATTGTGAAACATGTGAACTGGCCAAACATTGTCGTTCTGTTTTTCCCATTAGTGAGAATAAAAGTACTACTCTTTTTTTCTATTGTGCATTCTGATGTGTGGGGCCCCGCCTCTGACTTCTTTGTTTGGATATCGGTACTTTGTTACCTTTATAGATGACTTTAGTGGTTGTACTTGGGTGTACCTTATGCGAACCAAAGATGTTGTATTCTCCATTTTCCAAGAGTTCCATAAGATGGTTACCATTCAGTTCCATACCACTCTTAAGATTCCTCGCTCTGACAATGGGGGGGAATACCTCGATGGGGGTCTGAAATCCTACTTTGCTTTACATGGCATTGTTCATCAGACCTCGTGCCCTTCGATACCTCAACAGAATGGGACTGCTGAGAGAAAAATCGTCACCTTCTTGAAGTTGAGCCTGCTCTCCGGTTAGGCATGCAGGTTCCGAAACACTATTGGTCTGAGTCTGTCTTATTTGCTTCATCAATCGTATGCCCTCTCGGGTTCTCAGATTTCAGACTCCCCTATCTCTCCTGGTTCCGGACCGCTCGGCTTTCGTTGTTCCTCCAAAGGTCTTTGGGTGTGTTTGTTATGTCCATATTCATCGTTCTTCGAGGGACAAGTTAGATCCGCAGGCCTTAAAGTGCATCTTCTTGGGGTACCCTTCTAATAAAAAAGGGTACAAATGTTATCATCCTGCTACCCGTCGTCGCTTTATCTCTATGGATGTCGCATTCGCTGAGTCCATCCCCTTCTTTGGTGAGCAGACCTCTCTTCAGGGGGAGCATGATGTTGCAGAAGAGAGTGTCCCCAGCCCTCTGCCTGTCTCTATTCCTATGCCGGGACCTCAGTGTAGTGACAATGACACTTCCACTACTGCAGCTGATGTGCGTGTATATATCAGAACTAAGAAGAAAGGACAAGCCACTGTCCCTACGCCTACATCTGCAAGTCTCCCCTCGGATCCAGTTCTAGGTATTGCTTCTGTCCCTGCCTCAGTTCCTATTTATGTTCTTGAGCCACATGCATCTCCTACTTTTGACGATCATATGAGCATTGATATTGACCTCCCTATTGCACTTCGGAAGGGTGTACGTACTTGTACGGAACACCCTATCTCACATTTTGTCTCGTATCAGTCTCTGTCTCCGTCATATCAGAATTTTGTCAGTATTGCCTCCTCTGTTTCTTTGCCTTCCAGTGTTGCAGACGCACTTAGTCACCCAAAGTGGAAAGAAGCTATGATGGATGAAATGCAGCTCTTGAGAAGAACAAAACATGGGAACTTGTTCAACTACCCAGAGGAAAGAAACCTGTGGGGTGCAAATGGGTCTTTACAATGAAACATAAAGCTGACGGGTCAATCGAACGATACAAGGCACGACTCGTAGCCAAGGGATTCACTCAGACATATGGGATAGACTATCAGGAGACTTTTGCACCTGTGACCAAGATGAACTTAATCAGAGTTCTTCTCTCCTTAGCTGCCAACTTGTCTTGGCCATTGCATCAACTAGATGTGAAGAATGCCTTTCTGCATGGAGATTTGACAGAAGAGGTGTACATGAAACTACCACCTGAGTTGACACTTGCTGGAAGTGACGACAAGGTGTGCAAGTTAAGGAAAGCCCTGTATGGGCTAAACCAATCTCCAAGGGCATGGTTCGAGCAGTTTAGCAGTGCGATCAGACGAGTGGGCTACAAGCAGAGTCAGGCCGATCACACGTTGTTTGTGAAGCACCAGCAAACTAGTACCACGGCACTGATCGTCTATGTCGATGACATTGTCATCACTGGGAATGATCCTAAAGAGAGAAAGTAGCTGAAGACATTCTTGTCATTGGAGTTTGAAACAAAGGATTTGGGGCCACTGAAATACTTCTTGGGAATTGAAGTTGCTCGGTCTCAGAAGGGCATCTTCATCTCTCAACGGAAATATGTATTGGACCTTCTGGATGAGACTGGGTATTTGGGAGCTCGACCAGCAGAGACTCCAATTGATTAGAACCATCGGCTGAATTCTGAGGAGGGTGACACCCTTGAGGATGTCGTTATGTTTCAGCGATTGGTTGGCAGGCTGATCTACTTGGCACACACCAGTCCGGATATTGCTTACACTGTTAGTGTTATCAGTCAGTTTATGCATGCACTACGGTCATCACATCTTGAGGCAGTTCACCGAGTTCTTCGGTACCTCAAGGGCTCTTCAGGTCGTGGAATATTGTTCGGGCGACATGGACACTTTAGAGTGGAAGCATATACTCACGCAGATTGGGCAGGTTCAGTTACTGATCGTCGGTCTACGTCAGGATACTGTACCCTTGTTGGAGGAAATCTTGTCTCTTGGCGAAACAAGAAATAGCCAGTTGTAGCTCGATCCAGTGCAGAGGCAGAATTTCACTCTATGGCACATGGTGTGTGCGAACTCTTTTGGTTGAGGACCATGCTTGAGGAACTGGGACTCCAGGTGACAAAGCCGATGAGCCTCTACTGTGACAACAAAGCTACCATCAGCATTGCTCACAACCGAGTCCAGCATGATAGGACCAAGCATATTGAAGTTGATCGTCACTTTATCAAAGAGAAACTTCAACAAAGATTGATTTGTACTCCGTATGTGAAAACACATGAACAGGTTGCCGACATACTCACAAAGGCGGTGAACAAGTCTATTCTTCATACCTTGACTGGCAAGCTGGGCATGATGGATATCTTCGCACCAGCTTGAGGGGGAGTGTTGGAGTTTATGTAATACACCCACGTGGGTATCTCAAGTGGGCTGCATCCCACTTCCCAGAGGCCTTTTTTGGGTTTTCACTATTCACGTGAATAGTGACGTGTGAATAGTGTCATGTGAATAGTGTCACATGAATAGTGTTCTCCTTTGTAGGGTTTCTCCCCATCATATATATATATATACAGTGAGTGCGGGAGAATGAATTAACAATTCATTTTCTCATCTTCCCACAACTTCTCTCTTTAACCCTAATCTCCTTCTCCACCTTCCACCTCCATTACACTTTTTTCCCTCTTCTATCTACAACCTTCATCTACTGGTTACAACCTTATTTACAACAATATCTTAGTTAGTGGATTATTTATTTTAATTGGATATGTTGTAATGCATGATTAAGATAATATAATATTACTCATGTTAAGTATTGGGCAGTGGACATAGGTGTGGAGTCGCCAAACTACTATAAATTTGAGTCTCGTGTGATTGTGAATGTTTGCATATTGTACCTCAGATTTTCCCATATCTATGTTCTGTGTATGATTATTTTAAATTGCTTGATCCTTTTCTGCCTTGTGTGATCAGTAACTTTTAAATCCATATAGAATTTGCAGAGGAATTAAAAATTTTCCTATTCACCCCCCTTTAAGACTTAACTTGGTAATTAAAAGGGAATTTCAATTATTGTTATCATTAAGCAAGCTGAGAAACTATAAATACACAGGTTTCATTGTGCTGAACCTAGAATCCTGTGTAGGTGATCAAGGACTAGAGTATCCCAATGTCACGATATGCAAAAAGACAAAAAGACCAAATTTCTTTCTATATCATGAACATGTGTAAACAGAGTGGTAGATCATCCAACCTCTTTAATTTCATGCCACATGTCTTTTGCAGTGATACCCTGGGAATTTCCAGATATAAAGAAGCACGGGCACACTGAGACCTTGACGTCAGCCGTCTCTTGTGCTGCTATGGCATATGTTACAGGGGGGTGTCCATTTGCAGTCCTGAATGGACACATAATATGATTAAAAAGAATGTGTAGAATTGTACACAATAAAACAATTAAATTGATACAACTGAGAGTCTGGAAATCTTTTTATTTTATATCAACGAAAGCAGCTTACTTGTGATGTAGAAGTACTCCATGCACAGAGTTCTTTGTCCTATTAGGAGTTATGATCTTTTATGTTAGAAAATTAGAATACATTCTAGCATAAACAAGGTAAGAATGTGCAAACATCCAAAGAGGCAAATCCACAGAAATAGAAAAATATTCCATAAATAATTGGATGAAACACAAAATTACAACGAAGGGTATTGAAAATAAGTCCAACGAGAATGTGCTTACATCATCTTTGAATTGGAGTGATTACCAGAAAATTCTGAGTTCCCACCCACAGAATTCTGCATGGATGCAAACAAAAGTAGTTCGGAATAAGCTTTAATAGTTTCATTCATGAAATGTTTAACGTTTCCAACAGGCTTCAGGACCATAGGGAGGTACAAAAGATACAGTTAGCATCCCCTAAGATTGGAAAAATGCACTGTAATAAAAAATTGGAAAAATGCACGATCAATAACAATCATTGATAGACCATCATAAATACACCCAAGGATAATTAAAATGGAAGCATAACATTTGAAATTTTTAACTTACAGCCCATGTAAAAAGCAGAGTGACATCTGCAGCAGTCTTCCCAGAATTGATTAGCTGAAAAACAACGTCAAGCAACTGACTAAGAACCAGGCTATTTTTAGCTGAATCAAAATCTTCAACAAAGAAAACTTCTCACAGGCCCTTCCGTACCGTGAATGTAAATACTGCAACAGGAAAGCTGCTCTCTTTATAATTGTGGGGAATAAATGGTGAAATCTGACGGCAAACTATTTTAAGTTCTGGATCAGGTCCACCTGCATCAAAAAGAAAATACAAAAGAAACAATAGTCCACATACCAGATAAATGATCTATGATAAATGTCAGAAGATTCAGAAATGACTACTTGATTATAAAGATTACCCTCGTATACAGTCCATGCCCTTGGAAACAAAGCATGATATGTAGAACTCTCCCCATTGAGCTTCCAATCCCAAGATCCAATGCCTGAAACGGTACTCTTTCTGCATATCCATGTGATTTTCAGTAAGATTCACTCTGCTTCTGTTGCATCAGAATCCTAATGTTTCTACTGGATACTTGAACAACCACATTAATTTCCAATGAACAGAAAAAGAGGTTCTGAACAGAAAGCAAAAAAGTAGTGGCGTACTTGAGCACCTCTTGGCTCCCTGGGGACAATACAGTAGAATATTGTTTACCATTTGGGCGTGAAACAAAAACCTGCACGAGGAAACAACATACAAACTAAGAAACTGCAATATTATTTGGGAAGAAAATAATTTACAGATAATGATGGTAACTCAGCTATTTTAAATAAATCTAAGAAGTTCTCTTTTCAACCAAAGCTAAGAACCACTTCTCAAGCATTTTTTTTCTAATAAATCCTAATCTGTGGTCAATGAGGAAAACTCTAACTGTTCATTATGAACTTCTATAAGAAAAAGAAAAAAGAAAAATTTCCGAAAGAACTACTCTCTATGAGAGCATCTGGGAAAAGAAACAACATGAAATCACAACTACTACATTATAGATCATATTTTCACTCAAAACAATTTCTAACCTTGTATGAAAAAATAGCATTTTGTATGACGTCAAAGCTTATTAGAATTCAACTAAAATAGCATTTTGTATGAAAAAATAAATTTAGATACAACTACCCACAAAAGAATAGTTTACTTCAAAGATATCATCCTAATGTTGAACGAGTCAATTAGTTCAATTGGTAGAGAGAAGTTGGGCAATTCTTAGTGACCACTGTTTATGCAGCTATGTTGACAGGACTATACTCAGTCTGCTAATGTCACTCAGAACACTATTCAACTGGATATTCGGATGGAATGTGAAAAATGATATGATATGTCTCGGATGCCAAACATAATTGTGCCCTGATGAATGTGTATCGGCCTTTCTATTCATGTGTTTGCTCAATATTAATACCATTACAACTATCTCAAATCAAAGGAGGAAGAGGATGTCTTCTAAAACCTATGACTTGCACCTGTTCCAATACACATAACGAAGAAAAAGAAATTCAGCAGCTCTTTCAATTGTTGATTGGTTGAAGCATGAGTTTGATTTCATGAAGGTTCAGACTCCACAGAGAAGGAGAAAGGAGACGTTTCTCAAGTCATTCCATTTCATTTTAATGAGAAGATCCAAGAATACAACAATGAAATCATTAGCTCTTGATGACTTGCATTGGCAAGAGTTCTGGGCAGCAAGCCAGCACGTGACAAGAAAGGGAACCAACACTCTTCAGAGGCAATCACAAATTTATGGTCATATGATGTGATGGCTATCAAACCTATTATTTGAAGAGTCTCAAACATATATACACTCAGTTTTGGTTTTCCCCACAGATGCTAAAATGCATGTATTGAAATAAAACGTTCTCATAGGCTAATACTATTGAGAATAATCTGTGTGGACCTTCAGAAATTATGCATCAAACTTACAGAAAATTGATTTGCTAAAACGGGCTTATCTTCACATATTCCAGCGAATAGTTGCCAGCGTTGAAACTCACCTCTATAACTTCTTCCGATGCTTCCTGCACTGTAGGTTGATGTTTCAACCATGGACAAAAGATCAAGATGGAAACATAGCATTTTAAACATTAAAAGAGGTAGGTTTCACAAACTGATAACTCAGACCCAAGTAGAACCACAGAGGAGATTCTATAATCATAACAAAACATAGGGCAGTTACATGATGGGAAGTAGAGATCCCCACTCCTACACAACATGCTTGCAGTCAGTAAGAAGTCAAGCTAGGTGCACTTGCTTTCCATATGGGTTTCCAAAAGTTATAAGTGGCAATCAGGTCTAGTTGGGTAGCAGCTGACAGTTGGTAGTTGAATTTACTGAGAGGGCTCCCAAATTGTTGTGCACCCAGATCAGTAAGTCTGGGTTGAGCATTGTTGGGATAGGGGAATTGCCAGGATGTCTTAACAATCTCTTCAGGGAAGGAGGATCAGAGTTTTACCTTGTCCCATCTTTAGAACGAGCATTGGATGAATTGGGCTACTGTGAATTAGAGTACAACCTCTGAGGACATTAGGCAGAATATATTGAAGGCATCAATCTCCAATCCAAATGTTATGCCAGAAGCTTATGTTCTGTCCATCTTCCACAGACCATTGAAGTCCATACATAAGAAGCATGTGATCGATGTCTGTCCAAGCGGAGAAGGGTGCAGAAAGGGATCATAGCACCCAAGGTTTTAAATATCGTTCAGTCACATTGTCTTGATAAGTGGACACAAACAGGACAACGGTTTATACGTCTTGATAAGATTAAACCATTTTTAATGCTTAATTAGGGGATTCCCCCTTTTCCATTGAAGTAGGACAATTTTTTATTTATTTATAAGAACAAATTTGTTTTTTAGGATTTATATGTTATAAAAGATATCCATGAAAATAAGGTTCTATATAGTTTGAGGACTCATTAGGTTTTGGCACAAGATGATACTTTCTCCTATGTATCGTCTTGGTGTATATTCTCGGTAACATACCAGAAGAGACATCTCAGCCGAGATGGAACGAGATTTTGAACCATAGAACCAAAAAAGGGTGTGTGACAGCAATATTTGCCGTTGATGACTGCTGTCCAGAGAGGACAAGGGTCTGTTCATTTGATGCAGTTGTTTAAACCTCAATCCTCCTCCATATTTGGGGGAACAGACAGACTGACAGTTGACCATATGGAGTTGCCTATGGTTGTCAGTTTGTTGCCAAGAAAAAAATTCTGCTCAATCTATTTTTGGGTATTAACTCTTTATTAGATGTGCTTAGCTCGGGCATTTTAGTCATTATATTCTCTTTCGCGTATTGAATGCATGAGCCAGCATCAATAGCATTGTCAACAATGATATAAGTGCTCAGATTAATAGACCTAACTTCGAACCAACCAATCATCCTTATAAAGACTTATAACTAGCATATGTTGGTTTGACAGTGTACTCTCCTTATAATGAGCCCACTCAACGTCAAAAACAATCTCAAATCATCGATCAAAGATCGATGATCAAGGTAATATTTTAGAACATGTTTATAAATTATTTGACTACCAAATACGAGTTTTGCACCATCTCCCTCAACGACTGTAGTGGTAAAATTTGCAATAAAGGCAATGATAAAGGTCCTATCAGTAAAAGATGAAAGCCTACCCGATACCACCTAGCGGAACACCGTGACAAGATGTGATAAGGCGCTTATTGAAGGGATTTATCATTGCCACCTAAAAACAGACACAAAATAAATTGCATGTTCAAGAATTACAGTTATTAGGGTGATAAATTTTATAAGATGATACATTTATTTACCATAATCAAAACATCTATAGAATCAAATAAAAGTATCCATTTAGGATAAGAAAAATCACCCGTCCTTTGGAGGCTTCTTCTGTGATATAAACCAATAGTCGTAAACCTATTGGAGCCTTTAGAAGACCATAAAATCAAATTAGATATTATTGATAAATAAGAAGAGTGTGTGTGTGTGTGTGTGTGTGTGTGAGAGAGAGAGAGAGAGAGAGAGAGAAGCCACAAGTTGGTGCGAGTGATGTACATGGATGGGTTGATGGCCTTGAGGCTCTTCCCTGTTTGCCACATCAATGTGCCATAGCAATAAGGCTACAGTTCCTCTGAAAACCCATGAAGGTGTGCATGTGCAAATATACATTTGTTTATGTATTTATGGAACATGCATCTACTCGTTTAAATGTGATCTCTATAGTATTTAGCATGTTCATAGATCAATTCAATATACATAATTACATAGTATTGATAATTCACCACATTTATCTTAAGTATGGGAGAAATGGCCTAACTTGGTAACTTAAATTCATTGAAGCCCCATTTGTTTACTAAGAAATCGAGTTTGCACGACTGGAAGACAGGCGCAAGAAACGTGTTGTGCAAAATGAATATTGCGCAACACACATTTTAGAGTGTTAGGTCAAACAATGATTAGTAGTGAACTTGTGGTGCGACTTTGGTTTTAGGAAGTTATTATTTATTTATTAGTCCCGCATCGGTTAGTAGTAGTTTGTAGTTTGGTACTTTAGACCCTTCACTATATGAGTCGTTATGTAATCAAATCAAAATAAGAACATTATTTTTCCTTAATTTTTTCTCTTCCCTCTTATTCTTTTTATCTCTTCACTACAAATTTTATCTTGGTATCAAAGTAGGTTTTATCTTGGAGATTTGCACCTAGGGTTTTCATCTAAGGTATGCGTCAGCCTCTTTTCTTCTCCGAGTGATTTATCTATGATTTGGAATTTCTGGGAGTAGAAATACTGAAGTTATGTCAGAGGTAACTTGAGGAAAGTCCTCTAATTCTACAAATTCTAGAGTTGAATTATCAAATGGCAGAGATGATAATTCAAACCTTCAAATTACAAAAATTAAACTTAATGGTACAAATCATTTGGAATGGGCCCAGTCTGCGATGAATGGGAAAGTAAAGCAACCGAATATGTAGGATCCTGAGCATAATCAATGGGATGCGGAAAATTCTATGGACGTGTCTTGGTTGTTGCATTCGATGCAGCCTAAGATTAGTCAACGGTATTTATTCTTGAAGTTTGCACAACATATCATAGATTCAATAGCTCAAACATATTCTCAGGCTCAAAACAATGCTAGAGTCTACCAACTGGAGCAGAATATATCACTTGAAATAGGGGGAGATGACACTGTTGAGCTACTTTTCCGAGCTGCGTAGTATGGTGGAGTTGAATTTCTAAAGAAGGTTCAACTTTAGCTTACCACACAACTCGCCTTGTTGCACAACTTGGTCGTGGCAAACGCACCAAAGTTGTGTGACATGGAGACTTGCGCGTCAATTTCTCAGTAAACAAACGTAGCCTAATTTGTTTTTAACTCATAGGGTATTGCTGGGAGGAGTTAACAATGTGATATACTTATCAAAAAAAAAGTTAACAATGTGATATACATGCTAGCTCAAGTGCATGTTCAAAATCTCATCGATTGTACATCATCATTTAATCGAAGGAACTGAAAAAAAAAGTGTAGGACAATACTGCATAACTTCCAATCCACAATGATTCGCAAGTATCTCTGAAATAACAAACTAGAACTACTAGTTTCGGTGTCATAAAATGATATAAATTTCATATAAATCAGAATAAAAATGAGAAACATATAATCTACTTGATCCAACTGTATGTTCTTGTGGAGATTATTCGAGACATAGTGGATAGCTTTATCTTTTTTTTTTAATTACCGTACAAGGGTAATTTAGGGATTTGTTGGACATTGGGGACTTTCATACTGGACAAATATGTAGTCCACTCTGTTTTATATGTCAGGTGATATTCGCTCAAAAGTGCTTATTTTAAGCAATTATCCTTCTAGGGTTATCACACTCTCCTACGTAAAACTGCATTTTTATCAACATTTCTACGTAAGAGTTTTTCTCAGTGCGTAGAACACACTGTTCTGGTTAAAATGGTATATTCGCATGCATTCATACGCATTTATTTGACCCACATGCGAAGTCATTCTCATTACGCGATTTTTCTATCGCAGGAGCACTAATCGGGCAATTTTGATAGAATGCGGGCCCACGATCAACCCCAGAAGCTTCTATCAAGTCTACAATCAATATGGGAAACGATCAACAAGACCAAGTCAACTAGCCACAAGGGCAGATATTAAATGAAGTTATAGGCCACGTATGGACTGAGCCACAGGATCGCAATGTCTGAATTAAGACAAAATGAACTATAATCAAGCCAATCTCAAGATCAATGAAATTGCCAAGATCCGATCAATCAATCCACGGTCAATGGTGAGTATCTCGAACAAGAAGAACAGTATGCCAACATGAGATGTTTGCAAGCTTCTGGGCCTCCGACAAAGCTGTCAGACAAGGTGAAACCAAGCATATGGACCAATGGTGAGCCAACATCATGTGGCGGGGAATTGGACAAATGACCTTAGGGGCTGGACTAAAAGGTTGGGATATTCGACAAGTGGAAAACGTGTTGAAATAATGCGGGACCCACTTGTAAAAATGCTGGATCGATGACTGCTATGCAAAGGTGTGAAGCAACAACAAATTGCGACATGTACCCATGGTAGCACGTGTGAAAAATATAGATCAATGGCCAACCATGGGTACAAAGGGTTCAAGAAGAAGTATGTGGACGGAAGCTACCATCACATGGGCTGGTGTGGGGCCCATGTGATACTAGACAAATTGATAGAAGAAGAGAAGTGTGGCTGTGTTGTTGGAACTTAATGTGTAAGGATGCATGGCAGCAAGTTCATGTGCTAAAGGAGGCAGCCACTTGCCAAGTTGTTGATGGTGGGGTCCATGCTAGGTGTCAAGATATCACCTCTCCATAATTCTCCACATAAAAATAGCATGCCACTCCCCAAAGGGAAACCACCTTCTTTAATATTTCCATGGTTTCCAAAAAAAAAAAAAAAAAAAAAAACCAAAAAATAGAAAATACCTTCCCTAATGTCTCCACGATTTTGAAACCTTGGAACAGCCACTTGGGGCCCACAAGAATCCAACGGCTGTGATGATATCAAGACCTCCCTTTTTTTGGTTTAAAAGGGAGGACTTACCCTAATGGAAATGCCTCTTTTCCTTCTCTCCATCCCACAAGGAAACCTAGCCACCGTCTCCTCCATTGAGCCAAGTTCCTGCCCACGTCCAACAATTCTCTTCTCGAGCCGTTGGCTCATCTATTTCCTCAATCTCCCACGTTTTTACCCAAATTAGAAGCCATCAATCCTCTCTCAATCCCGTCCTCATCTCTCTTCCCTTCAAAACAGAAAAAAAAAAGAAAACAGGAAGGGAAGAGAAGAGGAAGACGCCCCCACCTGCTGGATCGTCTATCACCCACGCCTCCTTGCTGCTGCCCCTTCCTCCTGCACGACCTACAATATTGAGTTGCAGGTCTGCACCTTCAAAACATAAAAAAAAAAAAAAAAGATCACCGGAGTTGCAGGTCGCAACTCCGGCGAAACCTGCAACCTCCAGCCTTCGATGTCTTCTCTCAACTCTCCCATCTCGCCCTCTCTTTCTCTCTCACTTGCCCAAGTCAACAAACAAAGAAAAAAAAAAAAACGAAAACAAAAGAGAAGAGAAGAAGGAGAGAAGAGTAGAACGCCCCATACCTGCTGGTTATCACGGTGTGCCACCATCCTTCTCTTCCATCACCGCCTGCCCCACAGCCAGATCCACACCTCCATCGTTCCAGCAGTCTACACCTCCATTTCAGCCCACATCAAAGTCGTCCACACGTTCTCCTCTCTCCAAACGCCCTCCTCCCTCAGTCCCCTCAAAAGAAAAACCAAAAAGAAAGGAAGAAGAAGAAGGGAAGATGAGAGGAGGTTGAACCTGGAGTGCTGCCTTCTCTCCACCGGATCCCTTAACTGCTCCTCCTTGCACCGCCTGCTCCTTCTCAAGGACGAACAGCAACCAAAGGCCGCCAACCACCTCTTGCTCACCGCAGAACCACCATTCACCCCTTGCGGCCATTATCACCGCCCTACTCACCACCTCACCAGCCACAACAAACTTCACCATTGCAAGTTGCATTGAGCCAACCTCACTCGCACTCCAAACATTGGCCAATCATGGCCATGCAACCCCCATCAAAGGTTGAACTCCCTCTGGTAAGTTTCAAATAGTTTTTCCCTTCATTTTCCCTCTCTAGTTTCTCTCTCTAATCTTGTTCTCTCTCTAGACTCTTTATCTCTCTAGCTTTTCTAAGTACCATGCTTTCTAGTGTAGTTTTTAGAAATTTTTAGAAGAAGAATTATTTACATTGTAAGTTATTTTCTCATTCAATAAAGGAAGTTTGTTTTTGCATTGTTGCATTCATCTCAGCTCGAGTAATTTGAATTAATATATTTCAATTGTCATGTGTTAATCCATCCAAAAAAAATATTTTTAAAAAATCGACTTTGAATCACCATTCTCACCCCTGCATTGATTTCAGAGCAATTTCTATAAAGAAAGCCGTCATTTCATGTTCTTGCATGCGCTAACTAACCCCGAGTGCGGATCGACATCCAACACGAATCCCTATACAAATCTCTAAAATTTTGCAGGATAATCGGATCAAAATAAAAAATGTGTTGATTATAGGGTTGCCGTAACCAACCACGCGGAAAAACCCTACTTTCATCAGGTTAAAGGTGTTTTAGACTTTTCTTATTTCTTTTATGTTTTATATATATGACCTCTTTGTGGTGGTTTTTCATTGCCCTTAAGAGATCTCTACTGGACTTTTGCAATCGATTAGTGCTAGATTTCTTTAATTTATCAAGCTTATCTCTAATACATTCAAAATCAATTGTATGATGTTTTTATTAGAAATCCCATTGTCAAGACCATCATGATTCTAAAGAAAAACCAGTTACTTTGTTTTTTATGTTGGTTTGTATTAAACAACCATTTAACCCAAAAGATCGACCTAGTAGGAAGGTTTGAACACGGGACCGCCCAGGCATCACATATTCTGGAGAACTTTGTTTCATCATCTTTACCCAACAGATCAACATATTGGGGAAAGGTGAAACAACTATGTATCGGGCTAACACAACAGGTGAGCGGGAACACATCATTCACTAACACGCCCCCTCAGCAGGAATACACTCCGTTGGAGACTTGAACTCGCGACCTCCCAGGCCTTAAGGCTTTTATACCATATTAAATTAGGGTTCCAAATGTTAAATTAGGTTAAGTTTAGGTTTAGGTTTAGGGTTTCAAGATGTGGAAGAAGAAGAAGAAGAAGAAGAGAGAGAGAGAGGAAAAAGATGTCATGCTTAGGTCACATGACTCCATAATTCTTATTTATATGGGAAAAACATTACAAGGACAAGTATACCCCTCATATTGATAGGTATTTACAGAACTACCATTTACATGTAAAATATGTATATAATAACACTAAATACGTATATGATAACACTCCCCTCAAGTTGGTGTATAGATATCTCACATGCCCAACTTGCTGAGACACATGTGAAGTTGCTACCTAGGAACTCCCTTGGTAAACACATCGACAACTTGCTCATTTGTCTTCACGAAAGGAGTACACACCTCCCCAGAAACAATCTTTTCCCTGATGAAGTGGCGATCCACTTCAGTAGGCTTGGCCCGATCATGTTGAACTGGATTGTAAACAATACTAATAGCGGCTTTGTTGTCACAATACAAACTCACCAAACCTGAGACAGGGAAACCTAGTTCAGCCACTAGGATTTTCAACCATAGCAATTCACACAAACCATGGGCTATTGCCCTGAACTCTACCTCTGCACTGGATCTAGCAACCACAGGTTGTTTCTTGCTCCTCCAAGTAACCAGATTGCCCCCAATAAATGTGCAATAACCTAAGGTAGATCTCCTGTCATCTTTACCACCCGCCCAGTTTGCATCAATATAAGACTCTATCCTCATGTGACCATTCTTCTTGAAGAAGAGGCCTCTACTAAGGGCAGATTTGAAATACCTCAAGATCCTATGCGTTGCCTCTAAGTGAATGTCCTTGGGTGAGTGCATGTACTGACTGATAACACTCATAGCATACGCAATGTCTGGTCTAGCCAGGGAGAGATAGATCAATCTCCCAACCACTCTCTGAAAATTCCCTACATCCTGAAATATCTCACCACCAGCATCACCGAACTTGTGATTCTGCTCTATAAGAGCCTCCACTGGCTTAGCTCTCAGCTTCCCAGAATCTCTTAGCAAGTCTAGGACATACTTCCTTTGATAGATGAAGATCTCTTGGCTGGATCTTGCAACCTCTATACCCAAAAAGTAATTGAGAGATCCTAGATCTTTGGTCTCGAATTCTCCTGCTAGATGACCCTTCAACTTGGCCACCTCTTCTGCAACATTCCATGTCAGGGTGATGTCATCAACGTAGACAATAAGAGCAGTAGTACTTCTCCCCTGGAGCTTTAAAAGCAAAGTGTGATCAGTTTGGCTCTAAGTATAGCCCAACTTCTTCACTGCTAAAGTGAATCTCTCAAACCAGGCTCTCGAAGACTGTTTAAGGCCATAGAGAGCCTTTCTCAGTCTACACACTTTACCGCCTTCCCTTGTTGGGATGAAACTAGGGGGAGGAACCATGTATACCTCTTCATGTAAGTCAACATGAAGGAATGCATTCTTCACATCCAACTAATGCAACGGCCATGCCTTGTTTGCTACGAAGGATAACAACACCCTTATGGAGTTCATTTTAGTAACGGGTGCAAAAGTATCCATGTAATCAATCCCATATGTCTGGGTGTACCCCTTAGCTACCAGCCTAGCCTTGTACTTCTCAATTGACCCATCTGTCTTGCATTTCACAGTGAACGCCCATCTGTAACCAATAGATTTCTTGCCTCTTGACAAGTCGACTAGCTCCCGTGTTCGATTCTTGTCCAAGGCACTCATCTCTTCTACCATAGCAGCTCTCTATCTAGGATGCCCCAACCCTTCTGCCACAAAAGAGGGAATAGGAATAATAGAAACAGATGTACAAAAGCCTTGTACGAGGGAGCCAAAGCCTCATACGAAACAAAGTTGCTCAAAGGATGTTGGTAATACAACTCCTAGTGCCCTTTCTCAAAGCAATAGGAAGATGGTTAGAAGCACAAGTATCAATAGAAAAAGGAACAACGTGTTGTCAATATGAGGTAAAACATAATATAAGTTGTATGGTGGGTGGAGATATGAAAGTGGGTGTAATTGGTTTTAACCTAATGATATAAATAATAATGTGGACGTATGGAAGAATTTACACTCTCCAACGTTTTTTCTTTTTCTCTTCTTCTCTCCTTCCTTTCTCTCCACCGAACCCTAAAATTCTACTTAGCAGGTATGGCAATAGAAGAAGGAACAACAGGTATGGGAGGAGAAATATTACCTGGATCCAAGGATGGTACAACTGGAACTGGATCAGCTGCAACCTTCCTCTTCTGCTATAGAATTTAAGCTCCCCCTGAGCTCTAGGAGAACTATCAGTCACAATAGTAGGTTGAGTAGGATGAGACCTCTCAAGCACTAGAGGTGGGGATAAGGACACGCGCTTATGAACCTCAAACTACCAATGGGCATTTCGTAGGCTGCAATTCAAATGGACCTATACAAAAAGAACCAACACCTTGGGAGAAGTAACTTGCTCCATTTGCAACCATTGTTCAAATGAATACAAGGAAGACTCGTATGAATTCCAAACCCCAATTTTCAAGACCTTTGTTTGTTATCAAGAACTAGCTACTATTTAGTACCACTGAGAAAATATCTTGTTAACAGATAAATCATCACACCAGAGGACACTGCAACTCACATGTACAACAACGACACTCCATTTTTTGAAAATTTGCAGTGTCTAAAATTGTCATACTCACATGTAGGACACACGCTGACACTCCTTTTCAAACAAACCTCAGTTTATTTGGAAGTTTCGCTTTCAGCTATTATTTATATGTTGCTTAAATGCTTTTTTATGGAAGTCTGCTTATCCATATACACTCATTCTATATTGTATACTTAGCATGAACTAAAGTGTTAAAACCCAATATATGAATTGTAGGGTCCTAATGGTTGAATCTTAATTCACCAACTCATCCTGTCAAAACCTTCTTCCAAGCATTTAATTGTGCACTATATGATGTAAAGCATTTTCTACAACAAGAGCAACATAAAATATCTTAGAAAGTTGAAGAAATACCAGATGTATTGCCTCTTTTATACTTAGAGTGAACATTAAAGGAACATTTCCCTCACTATTTATTTTTCGTTGCCAAGTCAATTGGGCAGGTTGCCCGGGATCAACCTTAACCTAAAAAGACCAAAATGTGTTAGAAACAAGACAAGCATTTGAAGGTTAATTAATGCATCAACGTTGGGGAACAAATGAAAACTAAGATTCATCTCACTGTAACCTGAATACAGACAAGTGTGAATGTAAATTGTGCAATTACTATAGTTGATGACTATCAAATGAACTAAGTAAATTTTAAAAATGGATGAATTCACAAGATTGTTTACATTCTTTATAAGAAAATGCAGAATTAATAATTTATGCATAAATTGCGGTTTCTTTTCATCAAAACCAATATACATATCTAAGAAAAATCAAGTTTATTTTTTTGATCGATCGATAATTACCAAAGAGAGGTCAGTTAACCACTAAGCCAACACACTTGGTTAATCATCATCTATGTCTTATCCCAAATATTTGGGGTCAACAACATGAATCCTATTTTGCCATTCCACTCTGTTTAGAGCTACATCTTTTGTTGAAGCATATGTCCTCAAATCTTTTCTTACTAGCTCCATCCATGTCATTTTCGGTCTTCCTCTCTCCATATTGTGGCCTTCAACTTGCACCAAAGTGCTCCTTCTCACCGGTGCCATTGTTGCTCTTTGTTGTATTATTTTAATAGCCAACAAACTTAGTTGTATTATTTTAAAAATTAACACTCTGAATCAATTATGGAGCTGTTGAAGAGGTTTAAACTTTAAAATATTTTAGGGACCCTCCTAGAAGTCCACAATAATCTATGGAAGGAATTATTTTTTGATAAATCTATGGAAGGAATTCAGATGTATCCTTAGGATACTTTCGTTAAAACAAATTTACTGCTTTAACTACTTTCTGAATGAATGCATGATTTAGTTTAGCGTCACAGTAAGAGTCATATAGCAAAAGAAAAGTGAAATAGTTCCACGAGTATTATAATATTTGCTTCTGCATTTAGTACAGTTAGGTTTATATAGGTATGGGAATTGAGATATTTACAATGTATTGTATTAAGTTAATAAGAGTATAAATGCAATTTCCAATGAAGTTGGGTAGATTTATCATAATGTAAATAGTTAAGGTGTTAGTTATTATTGTTAATGTAATTAATGTACCGGCCTAAGGCCATTGGGGGGTCGCAGGCCCAAGGCCACCGGGGGTTCGAGGGCTGGGGTCCCTAAGAGGAACAAAGTTCCTCCCCCGCCCTTGGGCCAGGCCGCCGTACAACATCCGTACGTTTCTTAGAGGTATTTCAGTAATTTTGTTCTTATTGTTTTATGTTATATATATATTAGGGGACGTATGAAGAGAATGTGATGTTGCTCCATGCGATTCCCTCTTTCTGCCCAATTCTTCTCTCTCTTTCTCCATGAAAGCCTAATTAACTAACAAAGGGTATCTTGGTCATTTACTTAAATGATTCACATAATGAGCAGAATCATTGGTTCCTTCTTTTTCCTTCTTCAAGTTCCAACGATCAGTGCGTTGTATATCCTTCTTGAATATAGGAAGCACAGGATTAACAAGGTCAACAATAATTCATTTTGTTCATCTTCTTGAAATGTAAGTACATGAAAGGCTGCTAATGCTAGATAAGATGCATTGCTATGTTGCAACAGGTTAACAAAAATGCGCCAAAAGTTACTCAAGTAGGCAAACAACTAATAAGAGATATAAAAAGGAAAGAATAGACTGCATTCAGAGCCCACAATAGCAACTGAAAAAACAAACTACCAGTTAAAAATCTACCTCATCATTATTAGAATTAGAAGAGTGATGATCTTTTTCTCCTTCATGAAAACCATTCTCCAACATCTTGCCTCTGCCAACCTTGTAAAAGTGGAATTATAATAGAATTAAAACAAATAAAGGATAATTAATCATCCCAATTTGCACATGAACAATTTAAGTCAGGAAAGCAATAAATTGAATATGAAAAGACGGTGTTAAATCTGTGTGTAAGTGTGCTATCAGCGTAACAGCTTTATTTCATGGATGCGAGGAAATTAGAGGCATGATACTCAAATGACATAACAGACTTCAATTCCTGTGAAAATAAGGTCGTTTTACACAGTTACCAGTTGAAGTAGCAGGACCAAAGGGGGTCAACCTGTTTCACCACCTGACCCCCACTTTCCATGTGACGAATCTAACACAATCACCCTCCCCACATGGCAAAAAGAGGTCAGTTTCCTTCACAAATAATTTAAAATTTGAAGGGCTATCATCCATTGAGGAGAATTGTTAATTGCTATACAAAAGTCCAGTATGGGTGTAATATGGAAAAGGGTGATGTATCAGCATGGCCAATCCAGATGGATGGTCCTGATTCGCCACATCAGCATTCCATGTTACAAGAAAAACCTGTCTTAGAGGTGTATGGAATCTGAGACGACAAAGTTGACAGACTACTTTAGCCAAAGATAGAAATTTAAGAGAACACAAATGATCACAATCAAATTTAGCCCCAAAATCAAAACTTGAAGAAAAATAGTGATTCAACAAACATTAAGATATTATCAAAAAGGTCAAAAAAAAAAAAAAAATCAAAATCAAAATGCGGTACCTAAATAAAGTTTTTCACCTAAAATTCTCTATATATTCCACAAAAATGCCCTTTAATTATAATTCAGTTTACTTTTTAGATGCCTTTTAATCAAACCGAGTTGCAAAGTTTCCATGAGAATCCAAATATAAACCAGAATTAAAGGTAAAAAAAAAAATCAGAAAAAACGTGACACGAGGGATTTTGGCATTGATCTTGGGAGAAAAATGGGTAGAGTAAACATGAAATGAGATGGAATTAAATTAAAGAAACAAAAATCTGTAAGAATTCGGGATTGTATAGTGATGGAGATGAGATGTGTTGGTTTTGAAATCGTAAATGCAGAAGGAAAATTGTGAAATTTTAATGATCGAAGTAACAAACAGAGAACATAAAAATAGAAAGATTTTAGAAGCAGAGTTCGAACCCTGACCTGTAAAAAACCACTGGACTGTTGAGAGAGAGAAAGAGAGAAGGGTGGTTGGAGTTCGGAGATTAAATAGGTTTCATTGGTGGAAAACTAGAAATAGATATTTAGTTTGGGAAAAAATTCGGGTCCCGGGTTCCTTCAAACTTTGAAGGTCCCCCTGCCAAAATGTCAGACACGCACATCAAGGCCTAAACCCAACCCACGTTAACCCCTCGGTTAGTTGGTTAAAGGTAGTTAACAAAGGGTACGTGTCAAACATTTTTGGGGGTCCTTCAAAGTTTGAAGGACCCCAGGACAAGCGAATTTTTTCTCATTTAATTTTTTATTATTTATCTTTAAGCGTATGAGATGGGGACACGTCACTTTTTCGGAGTCATTGACGCATGAGTCATTGGCCACCATCTACCCACCAAAAATCAACACTAGCCGTTGGATTTGAGCATTTTTCATGGGTAATTTCTAGCCGTTGGATTTTGATTTGTTTTTAAATGGCTATTTTTGGTGTGTAGGTCCATCATCGTTCATGGGAGTGCTCCTTCAATGAGTAAAACGTCTATCACAGCGTTCTTACAGATGCTTCTGTCACAATGAAAATCGCAGGCCACATGGAATTTTTAATGGACGCTGACTGTATGGATGTTTGGCTACTCCCTCAGTGGACCTTAAACCAACAATCAGCCTGATTAGTAATTTCTAAGCGATTCAATTGAAGTTATTTTCATGGGTTGATTTTAACAGTAAGAATTCGAGCGTTATTTGTGTACAAAGATCCAAAGGTTGTAAATCACTAATCAGACTGATTTTTGGTTTAGAGGTCCACTGCCAAAAATCCATACGGTTAGAGTACACTAAGAGTGTGCCATGTGGCCTGTAATTTTTATTGTGATGGAAGCATCTGTGAGAACGCTGTGATAGAAGTTTTACTCCCCTTCAATGCTTCATGAGCTCATTTCTTCTCTCCGCGACAGAGGAGAGAAGAAATCTACTTAGTAGTACACGTGTTTTGCCTCCTCACCTCTCCGTGGGGCCATTTGATTGGCTATTGCTTTGGCTTCAAAAAAAATCTTCCTTTTTGGTGGCAAGAGAAATTTTTTGAAGCGGCGGGCTGTTTAAACTTTAAACTTTAAAGCAGCCATCATCCATCCAATGCTCGCGCCACATATTCATGGGTTTAGGATCTGACTTGAGAATGCTTTTTAAGAAGTAATCATGGGTATATGTGGAAGAAGCATGCTGGGCTGTTGCCACGTCGCTTCGAAAAATTTCTCTTGGTGAACACGTGGACACACTGGGTTGCATCTCAGTAGTACGAAACCTGATTGTGCACAATTCTTTTCCTCCTATGCCTGTGGAAGGAAGAACCCACTTGCTTAGTAAGAAATATTATTATTATTTGTTTTTTGTCTTGTTGATATTTGGCATCTTTGGAAGGGATCTTGGGTGAGGATTAGTGAAGCAAAGTTACTGACCCTCCCCAATATGAGCTACGTGGCATATTCTTAAAGATTTCTGACTGTAGGAATGTTTGCCCAACCTTAAATAGCAATATAGACCAAAAATTAGACTGATTAGTGATTTCTAAGCTTGGATTGGAGTCGTTTTCATAGGTTGATTTGGGGTTCAAAGATCCCAAGGTTTGAAATCACTAATCAGGCTGATTTTTTGGTTTGTATGTCTACCTAGGGATTGGCCAAACATCCATACGGTCACCGTAATCTAAGATTATGCCGGTCAGCAAAGTTCTACTCAGGATTAGATTGGGTGGGTTTTCGGATGGGTTGTCCTTTGTTTTTTGGGTGTTGTACGGTTAATTATTGCACCTGTGAAAAAGACAAGAAACGTTACAAAAATGCAATATGATTTTCAAAATAAAAATTAAAAAAGCGATATGATTTTCAACTCTTACAAAATTGCACGCCGGCTTCGGTCGGTTGATGGTTGTTTAAACTTTAAACGTGCAAGTGTGGAACTTAAGATTAAAACTTCGGTCACAGTGACCGAAGCCGGTCCCCACGCACAATACGAACAACGTGGCACACTATTAGTGGACGCTGATCATATGAATGTTTGGCCACTTACTAGGTTGACCTACGAATCAAAAATAAACCTGATCAGTGATTTCAATTTTCATGGGTTGATTTTAACCGTAGGAATTTTAGCATTATTGAGCGTTATTTCGGTGCAAAGATCCAAAGGTTACAAATCACTAATCAGGTTGATTTTTGGTTTGCAGGTCCACCTAGTGATCGGCCAAACATCCATACAGTCAGCATCCTCTAATAGTGTGCCACGTGGCTCAAGGGAAATTTTTATGTTCCAATTACTATTGTCAATTTGCTCTTCCTAAAATGCCATGTTGCATATTCTTTGGGGACTATTTAGACGAGGATACCTGGCACACCCCACGGTTAGATCTACACACCAAATCAGCGTGATTGATGATTTCTAGATGTTGGATCTGAGTACCCTACAAAATGCTCAAATCCTATGGCTAACAGAAATCAAATTTGGGTAGGCCAAACATCCACGAGGTCAACGTAAGTGGACGGTGGAACCAGACTAAAGATTGTGGTTGAGAGCCAACACCCACACGTGGTAGGTGAGGGTCGGTACGGGTCGGTACGAGTCAAATGGTTGGCGTGTACCCTCTCCTTGTGGGACGTCGTTGATTTATGCCCGCAAGGCAGGTTTCCTCCATGTGATGTGAGTTTGACGTGAAATTTAACTCACCTCATCCCCAGTATATCCCGGTCGGGTCGGGTCGGGGACCCCACTTCTTACTCTCATTTTGGCGTACCCACGTAGAAAACGAATCAATGGCTGATTTTTGGTGGGGATGATCTCCTCAACATAGAAATCACCCCAACAAAAAATCAGCCCATTCTGAAATTTCTAACTCCATCAAATGTGATTTTCAAGTCACACAGTAAAAATCAACGGTCCATAATTCTTTAGCTTCTAAACCAGTCTATGAATATCAGAATGGTTTGAATTTTTGTGAGGATGACCCCTCACCATAGAGATCGTCCTTACCAAAAATCAGCCATTGATTCATCTTCTATGTTGGTACGCCAAAATGGTTGTCAAAAATGGGGGTCTCCCGAGTCCCGAGTGGGCCGAGTCCAACCCATCTCGGTGGCCTTTCCAGCCCAGTGGTCCGCCTTGCTCAACGAAATCAAAAGGTTACCAATAAAAAATATCATCTGGTACACGATGAGGACCCCCATAGATTGGAGAAAATTTTTGAAGCAGTGAAATTTTTGAAGCGACCGATCCTGCGCCAATGATGACACGCCACCTATATAACCATGGTATAGGTGACGTGGGATCATTGACGCTTGATCGCTTCCAAAAATCCACTGCTTCAAAAAAAATCTCCTAGATTTGAAGGGGGAGAGTATGCCCGTTTTTTCACGGAGAAATGTGATGGTGGGGTCTATAGACGTTTTCATGGTGCACAGTAGTGTCATTTTGTCATTGGCCAAAATTATTCCTCGGGAGTTACGTGCAAATCAGTTCTAATTTAATTAGTTATTAAAGAAGTGTAGTACATTTGATTTGACACCACATTACAACTTCCATGAACAAAGGACCACGATGATGAAATACAGATAAAAAAAGGTGGGATCCTAAAAGCCGGCAAATTAGAAAACTTCACGGGGAACCGATTTGCTTGTCAAAACAAGGAAGTAGCCAATCAAGAATGGCCACCTCTACATAATGTGGGACCCACCCTTTTTTTAGCTTTTTTTTTTTTTTTTTTGTTGGATAAGCCCATTTTTCATGTTGAAATGGGGAAAAAATGGTCGGTTTCGAAAAACATAGCAAACTTCAAAAATAAACAATCACTTGTCCCAAAATAAAAGCTAACCAATCAAGAATGGCCACCTGTACATGATGTGGACTCGCACGATTTCGAAGGGCATGATCTATGCGTCCTCATTTACATGTTGAAATGGCAAAAAATGGTTCGCTTTCAAAAACAAAAAAAAAAAGTGGCAAACTTCAAAGATAATCAATGGCTTGTCCCAAAAAAAAGGTAACCAATCAAGAATGGCCACCTTTACATGATGTGGGACCCACATGATTGAAAGGGGAAGATCTATGGGCCCTACTATTCATGTTTGAAATGGAAAAAACAAAATCTTGGTTTTGAATGCAACAAACTAGCTAACTTCAAAGACAACCAATCACTTTTCCGAAAGAAGAAAAAAAAACCTAATCAAGAGGAGCTGTGTCCCTATTTTAATGTTTGAAATGGTAAAAAAAAATCATTGGATTCCCAAAAAAAACAACGAAGTAGGAAATTGCAAAGAAAACCAACTGCTTGTCCAAAAGAAATCGAGAAAATTTTTGAAGCAGTTGCCAATCACAATGCGCCACAATCTGCTGCTTCAAAACCAATTCTAGGTTTGTTTAATAGCATACAGCAGATTCTGGCGCAATGTGATTGGCCACTGGTTCGCTGCTTCAAAACTTCTCTCCTATAAATCCTTGTATTGTGTGTTCTTTGTTGTTTTTTAGTCATTCATTGTTAATATACAAGTAGGTGGTCCGTGCCCACGGCAATCCTAGACAAAGCGTTTGTCAAAATTAGGTGTGAGTGGCTGAGATCCACCGTCCAGTTGGGGGATAAGATCTCAGCCCTTCTTTATGAAGCCTATAAGAGGGGGAGACAACTTCCCTGTTTTGTTATATAGACTAGTGGGTGCCCTGTGCCATCGGCACTCCTTGACAAAGAATTTACCAAAATCAAGTGAGAGGCAGAGATCCACCGTCCATTTGCGGGAGGATTAGATCTCGGGCCTTCTTAGTTGATGCTTATAAGAAGAGGTATAAGTAGGGAGCCAACCAATGTGTTTTGTTATATAGAATAGTAAATGGCCCATGCCCAAGGCACTCTCCGACAAAAGCGTTTGCAAAAATTGGGTGCCTTCCGCACTCAAACGGTATAACGGACTGGGGTGTTACCGTTTTTTCCATTATAACGGATTCTAACTCACAGAGGGAGAAATGAGAAAATAACAAAAAATAACGGTGTTGAAATTCAAATTTTGAATAAATTGAGGTCAAATGAATCGGATTAAGTAGCTGAAATCTAACCGTCCACATTAGATCGATGGATTTGATCTCAACCACTATTTATCTAACCGTCTACATTAGATGGATGGATAAGATATGAGAATACAGCTGAGTTGTCTTGTTATATGCGTGGGTGGGAGTTAATCTCAGCCATCGATATAAAGCATAGTGGATCTCAGCCACTCATTATTGAAGCCATATAAGATAAGAGGGGTATAAGAAAACCACAGTCACTTATTATATTGTTAGTGGTGGCCTGTGCCATCGGCACTCCCCATCAAAGCATTTGCCAAAATTAGGTGAGTGGCTGAGATCCGCCATCCATTCGGGGGACAAGATCTCGGCCCTTCTTTGTTGAAACAGATAAGAAGTGGGGATCTCCCTGTTTTGTAATATAGATATCTTGCTTTTAAAGGCGGTAAAACCTTCCCTCGTTAAATGTCTCCAGGTTGTCTTGCACGCTCACGTCTGTCATCAATGATGATGAGGTACAATAATATAAGCCACATGGCATACTCTTAGAGACCACTAACCTTATGGATGTCTGTCTCATTCCTAGGTGGACCTCTATACCAAATATCAATTTGATTAGTGATTTCCAACCTTTAGATTTGAGTACCTCAAATAATGCTTGAAATCTATAGTTAAAAATCATCCCATGAAAACGACTCCAATCAAATCCTTAAAAACTACTAATCATGCTGACTTTTTGTATATAGGCCCACCTAGAGATGGGCAAAACATTTATACGATCAGTGATCTCTACGGGTGTTCCACGCGTAAGGTGCTTCCATGTATCGTGCATCACACGTGGCGTTCCCCTAGTCTTATATAAGCTTTGTAGGGTTATTCAGTGATTGGGATTTGAGTTTATTACTAAAAAATATTTTTAAGTAGTATTGGGGTGTGGAGAACGCAATCCACACACACACAAAAAATGTAAAGAAAAGACCATGGTTTTAAAAACGGCCGTTTAAACGGTAACGCCCTGAGCCCGTTTCCGTTAAAACCGTTTAAACATGTTTTATTGGTTTTGAAAAATATGGCCATTTTTTCATTTTAACTGCCGTTAAAACCATTTAAACGGCCGTTAAAATCTGTTAAATTCTATTTTTTTTAAAATATTCAAATTTCAAAATTTAAATTTCAGCATCATTTTTTTCTGTTAAAATTGTTAAAACCGTTAAAATCCGTTTAATTCCATTTTTGCCCCTTACTGTTTCAATCCGTTTTAACGGCCGTTGAAACGGTTTAAACGGTAACACCCCCAGTCCGTTTAACCGTTAAAACGGCCTCCTTTAAACCTTGGAAAAGACAACTAGGAGGAGACGAGTCTTCGCATGACTGAAAAACGTGGGATGTCCCCTCTTTTATTCTACTGTAATAAAGCCTCTTTTATCGACTGGAAGTTTGGGTGGATTCCAACTGGAACGGATAGATTCTCGATTGTTTTGTTGATTCCTAATTTAATTTATTCAATTATATTTGTGTATATTTTAATGTGATTAATTGAATAAAAAAGTCAACTCGTGTATTACCTAAATACACCCTCCACTGTAAATCGATAAATTTTTTTAAGCAGTGGGTTTTTGAAGCAGCGAAGCAGTGGCCAATCACATCGTGCCACAATCCGCTGCTTCAAAAACCATTCTGGGCGATGTGATTTTAATCTTCTCTGGGTCCTTATTTTCATTATAACAGAAAAATAACGGCCGTTATTTTTTTGTTATAACGGTCGTTATTTTTTGGGCGTTTTAACGGTATGTAATGTAACGGGTAGGTCCGAATCCGTTATAACGATAACGGCCGATTTTTAAACCTTGGTTTAGACGACCCACAATGCCACAGCGAGGGAGACCCACATCCAAAAAAAAAATCTCTCTTTTAATGATATTCTTGGTGGACCCATTATCCATAATGGAATATAAAAGGCTATCCGTTTTGTCAATAGGAAAGGAGACATGGATAAGTTCTTCACCGAATCTGATAGCTATTCCTATTTTAATACGATTTTTAATTTAAGGGCAATATTGTTTTTTGGTCTCTTTTGTTTGTTTATTTCAAGTGGGACGGCAACTTGACATTTACCGTTTAAACAATTTGGTGGGTGCCAATAGTGAAGGGTGTTGAGTTTTTCTGTAAGAAGTTGAAACAAGATAGGTTAATATGAATCATTTCAACTTTCAATAATTCAAACTTGTGGGCCCAAATGAGTGTGATTTTAATAATTCTGGTGATTTCTAGCCGTTCGATTAGGTTTTTTTTGGGCCTGATGGGCCTTTTGTAAGACCCCTCTCTATTTAAATTTTTATTTTCGACACCCCCCTGACAAATGGTGGGTCGGGCTCAGTGGACCCCCTTTCTTTTGACCCCTCTTGGTACTCGTGTGCTCGGCCAGTGGTGATTGTGGGCGCCGAGCTGGCATCGCTTTTTTCACTTTGGGCGGTGCTGACAACCACCGTTGGATTTGTGAAATCCTTGCGGGCATCCAAACATGAGGAGTAAGACTTTGATGACAGGGTGCAATAGGAGCCACGTGGCATACTCTTAGGGGATTATGACCGTATGGATGTTTTTCCAATCCCTATATGGACCTACAAACAAAAAAATCAGCTTGATTTGTGATTTCAAACCTTTGGATCTTTGTACCTCAAATAATGGTCAATAATGTTCAAATTTCCCACGGTTAAAATCAACCTATGAAAACAATTCCAATCCAATGCCTAGAAATCACTAATCAGGCTGATTTTTGGTTTGTAGGTTCGCCTAATGATTGGCCAAGCATCCATACGGTCAGAGTCCTCTAAGAGTGTTCCTCATGGCTCATATTATTCCCCGTCAAAGTTTTATTTGAACACGAGTAAAAACTTCTATCACAGCGTTCTGACAGATGCTTCTGTCACAATGCAAAACACAGCTCACGTGGCACATTCTTAGTGGACGCTGACCATTTGGCCAGTCCCTCGGTGGATCTATAAACAAAAAATCAGCCTGATTAATGATTTACAACCTTTGGATCTTTGTACCCAAATGACGCTCGAAGTCTTACCGTTAAAATCGACACTGAAAAATTGAAAATAACTTCAATCGAATCGCTTAGAAATCACTAATCAGGCTGATTTTTGGTTTAGAGGTCCATTGAGGGACTGGCCAAACATCCATACGGTCAGCATCCACTAAGAATGTGCCACGACAGGTGGTCCACTGATTTTTGGTTTTCAAAAAAATAAAAAGGTGATTTCCCTACGTAACCAGGATTGGAACTCTAAATAACTGTCCAACGACGGGTGACCCAATACCAAAAAAAGGTCCATCCATTTAGCGTGCGTGTTTAACGAGACTTTGTCGTTGATGACAAGACCATTTCTAAAGAGACGTAAGAGCCAAGACTTTCATCATGTTCCCATTTTTTAGGGTTGGAAAATTTTAGTATGTCAACCCTAGGACGATATACTATGGCACGTTGTCGGTGCATTAAAAGGTCAAACCATTGGATGTTCTTTGAAATTTGAGTGGTGGTCTATGGTGGGAATCTTTATGACCAAAGGATACTGATTCAAACTACACAGATCTCGAAGTCCATTCAATGGTCTAGAGTCTAGACCTAGAGATGTTGATACTGCAAGATGATTATGATATAATATCATTTTCCTTTAGAGCAGTGTTACCATTAGGGTTACCGATGGGCCAGCCCAGCCTGAGGTGCTTGAAGGCCTAGTCCTTTTTAGTCTGGGCTCAGGCTAAGGAAATAAACCCTGAACCAGGATTGAGCCTCATTTTAAAAGCCCAATTACTTGTTGGGACAGGCCTGGCCTTGGCTTTGAGACCCGACGGGCCATTGTATGATAGCCAAGCCCAACACAACCCACCCAAGTCCCAACTAGTATGTTCATATACAATATTACTTCCTAGTAAGATTAACAAAGTTTCACTCTCTACCATACTTTTAAAGTGAAACATGAGCAAAATATGGTTTGGAATGGGCTTAAGCTCATCAAGGACCCGACATCAGCTGTCTAACCTGTCAGACTGGGCTTGGTCTATTATATCCACTCTTGGAATGGCTTGGGCCAAAGAATTGAGGCCTGATTTGGGCCAGTCCATTCTCCTAGGATCCGGGCCTTTTTTGGGCCTCAGCCTGGTCCGCCCAGTGGCCATCATCCCTATGTCCTTCAAGGGTGGTCCTGGACAGTCACACAAATCTTGAAAAACAAACCTTGCTCACTGACCCATGCATGTTTGGTCACTCTTTCGGTGGACCTACCCACCAAAAATCAGCCAAATTGGTGATTCATAGCCGCTGAACTGGAGTATTTTCATCATGGGCATTTAACCCATCCACATGCTTGTTCATGAAGCCCATGATGAAAAATGCTTAAATCTAACGGCTAGAAGTCACTGATCAGGCTGATTTTTGGTGTGTAGGTATATCAAGGGTTGGGCCGAACATTCATGGTGTCAGGGATTGGAAATAGTATGCCATGTGTCATTTTGAGGGAAGGATGTATCAACCTTTTGAAACGGACGTTGGCTCAATCCAGAAGACCATAGAATTAGGGGGTAAATTTGGCCCAGAGCTCAGACCGGGACTTATACTCTAACACAAGTAAACCTGTCACTGATGAATGATCCTGCATTTGAACTTAAACCAAAAGAAGTCGTGACTGAGATCATCTTGCGTGTGCCCTTCGAGTAAAACTTGCATGACCACCGACGGTGACACGGTGATATAATCCCTGACTGCCACAATATGATCAACATGGCACTGCTAGTGGACCCAGAAACAAAAAATCAGCTTGATTAGTGATTTAAAACCTTTCAATCTTGTACCCCAAATAATGCTCAAATTAAAATCACACAGTTATAATGGACCCATGAAATGACTCCAATCCAACACTTATGATGGAATGATCATAATTGAATGTCCTATCAATAGGTTGCATTAAGAGGATCAAAAGAAGCTGATAGTAGGTACAACCATCTAAGAGGTGACACATTGACAGATTGGTCCAGTTGGATGGGCATAGCTGCATAGGCATTATTAATCAGAGGTGGAAGAGTGAAGCTACTTATTTTTGTGTTGCCAAACGCCCCAAGATCAGAGGTGGAAGACTGAAACTGATTGTAATTAGTAAATTATTTTTTAGACTTCGTTAGAATTTTTTAAGATTTTTTAGAATTTTTTTTTATATCTGAAGCCCGGCCCAAGATCGGGCCCGGGTCCGAGCTTTAGTTTTCCCACCAGGCCCGGCCCGCAGTACGTAGAGATGACGATACTACAGTATCATCCTGGCACCTTAATTCATCCAATGAAAGGAAGGGAGTAAAACTTACGCAAAACACGAGCCACGTGGCACACTCTTAGTGTACATTGACCGTATGGATGTTTGGAGAGTCCCTTGGTGGACCTTAAACCAAAAATCAGCCTGATGAGTGATTTAGAACCTTTGGATCTTTGCACCCAAATAACGCTCAAATTCCTACCGTTACAATCAACCCATTAAAATATCTTCAATTGAATCGCTTCCAAATCACTAATCAGGCTGATTTTTGGTTTACAAACTGCCAACGGACTGCTAAAACATCCATACGGTCATAATCCACTAATAGTGTGCCACGTGTCTCTTATTATGCGTTGTGACATAATTCTTACTCAAAGAAAGGATTGACAGCAATTGTGCACCACTCATTGATGAGTAAAACTTGTCACAAAATGCTGTGACCGAAGCCAGTGACAACACACAATACGAGCCACTTGGCACATCATTAGAGATCTCTGACCGTATGGATGTTTGGCCAGTTCCTTGATGGACCTGTAAACCAAAAATCAGCCCGATTAGTGATTTTTAACCTTTGTATATTTGCACCCAAATAACGCTCAATAATGTTCAAATTCTTACGGTTAAGATCAACCCGTGAAAATAACTTCAATCCAATGCTTATAAATCACTAATCAGGCTGATTTTTGGTTTGCAGCTTCACCGAGGGACGGGCTAAACATCTATACGGTCAGCGTCCTCTAATAGTATGCCACGTGTCTCTTATTGTGGTTTGTGACCGGCTTCGGTCACAACATCCTGTGATAGAAGTTTTACTCCCCATTGATTGGGCGGGAATGTGGGACCCACACATTCAACAAATTCGAGTAAAATTCTATCACATGAAATTGTAAATCACACAATCACAGCCAATGAGTTCTCGGCACGTACACAAGTGCTTTTGCAACGTACCATGTGTTTTTATTTTAGGTGTACGTGCCGAGAACTCATTGGCTGTGATTGTGTGATTTGCAATTCCATTGTGACAGATGTTTTACTCAACAAATTCCGCTGGCACGAGGATGGCAGACCTTCCTTCGGGTCCATCCGTCAGCTACCCTAACAAAATAAATTTGAACATGGGAACGAGGAAAAAATACTAGGAATAAGTCAATTAACTACTTTGGAGAGTAGAACTTTGCCGATCGCCCAGAATATGAGCCACGTGGCATATTCTTAGAGATTTCTGACCGTATGGATGTTTGACCAATTCTTAGGTGGACCAACAAACCAAAAATAAGCCTGATTCCTGATGTCTAACAAAGACCCACAAATGTGCTTTCAGACTCAGTTTTCCATGAAAATGACCCACAGATGAAAGTTTGACCTTAAATCTTGGATCCCAGCAGTCTCTCTCTCTCTCTCTCTCTCTCTACTGCAGAAGTGCTGTAGTGTTGCAGGTAAGGGTTAAAAGAGTTCTTCTTTTTTATGTTCTTTGTTTGTTATTTCTGAAGTTTGATTCTCCGTCACCAGTTCTACTATAGATTGATTCTCATGGAAGCTTCTGTGACTCTGTTTTCCTCCAAAATTTGCTTGAAAAGGTTCTCTGGACTGACACTCCAACCCTCTTCATTGGAGCCTCAGGGTTTTTCATCCCTATACCTTAACATGTATTGTACTTTTACCCCACGAATTGCATCCATGGTGAGATGACCTTATCATGTATTGTACTTTTACTCCACGAATTGCATCCATGGTGAGATGCTGAGGTAGAAAAGTAATGCAGGAGCAGAAAAATTTTCTACACATAAAAATAAAAATAAAATGCAGGAGCAGAATCTGAAACCAATTACTTAGGATTAATAAGATAAGTTTGGAAAGTAGTTCAATTTTAGTAGGAGCTTAATATTTTGGTTTGATTTAGATTATAATTTTTCTTAAATTTTGATTTACTTTCTTAATTTTCATAGTTCTTTTTTTGATAAGTCGAAGATGTATTGATGAAAAAAGGAGATCGAACAAAATGAAAGCTCTTAAAGAAAGAATAAAAGAATGGAACAAGAAGGTACTAGGGAAGGTGGATGAGAAGATGAGTAGAATGCTTCAACAAATCAAGGAATTGGATGATAGAGAGGAAAAAGGACATCTGGAGGAAGGAGATTACAGACATAGGGAGGAGCTAAAATTGGAATTTTCATAGATTTTTTGATTGAGTAAAGAAATTATTGAAGTTTTTGTAGGTTCTCTAACGATTGTGCAGATTCCATCAAAGTCCCTGTCTGGTGTTGATTTTGCGCAATTATCATCGATCGTATACTAGGCCCCTTTTGTTCTACATAAGTTTGGGTATTAGCGCAAGTTCGATTTCTCCTAGTATCGATTAGTTTTGACTATGAAAATTAATAATAATAAAAATCAATAGTGGAAACTTACTCGACAAGACTAGATTGTGTTCGGCTGCCTTCACGCATGCCATTGTCAACCCCCACTAACGCATATCATTAGATCCAATCATTGATGCAACTACTAATCATACTAGAGATGAGGATGTTGAGATAGATAACTAGAAAAACTAGGAAAGATAAAATCAGAAACGAGCACATTTGAGGAAATCTAGGAATAGTTTCATTAGGAGATATAAAAAGGGAAAGTTGATTGAGATGGCTTTGGTACAAGTTGAAAGGGAGAGAGGAAGGCTGAAAATGAAATGGAGTGAGGTAGTAAGAATAGATTTGAAAACATATGCCTTGACAGAAGATATAGCTGTTAATAGAGTCAAATGGCGAAATAGGATTCATGTTGCCGACCTCAGATAGCTGAGATAAGGTGTAGATGATGATGATGATGATGCAATCTTACTTTTCATGTAGACATTTTTTTTATTAGATACAAAGATTATTGATGTTTTTGTAGCTACTACTAATAGTGGTGCAGAATCTGCAGATAGTGTCAATTCCATCACTTATCAAAAAAAAAAAAAAAGATTGTGCCGATTCCATCAAGGTCCTTGTGCTCTGTTGATTCCGCATGATTATCATCGATCGTAGAATGGGGTCCTGTCACTACATCACGAAGATTGGGCCCCTCTGGGCCTGCTACCTCAGCTGCACGAGTAAAGACAACCCTGCTACTATGGTTAAGAGGTTTGAAATGTTGCTCCAGCAAACATTTCCCATTACTAAGATGTGTTTCCAAATTTTAGTTGCAATGATTGAAAATATGTGAAGTACCCAGCTGTTTCTTATTTCAAAATTATAGACTGTTTGTGGTGGAAACTTAAAGCACATTTGGACTAAAAGGGAAGTCGAAGCAGAAAACTTGGTTCACTCACTGACTTTTAGTAAAATTTAAAGTTTTAAGAGCAACGTTCCATGCTCAATTTCTTTTGAAAATCTTTAAAGCTCCTCTAATCGCTATATTCTGTCCAATTACGTTGTGGTATTCATCATCGATTGTGGTCACGGACTCTGTTCTTTAATATTCAATGGCCTCTTCTCTGATATACATGTGGCTGAGCGTCCTGGTGGCATTGATGTTATGAGGCTGGCTCAGTCAACATAGAATTACATGATTTCATTGTTTCCATGAGATAAATATGCACACTAATAGCATATGACATTCAGATTTAACATGCTCTTTCCATAATCAGGTTATCAGTTCTCTGTCTTAAACTGTAGGTTTGCAATTTTGGATGACTAATTATCTATTATTTGTTTTGTTTTCTTAATTCCACTTTGATAAGGTTGGCATACACAAGATGTTGGAGAATGATGTTGATGAAGGAGAAAGGGATCTTTCTTCTAAGTCGTTTGTTGATAAGGTAGATTTTCAATTGGTACACATTTGTTTGGCTATAAAGCAAAGTAAGATGGTAGCAAATTTTTCAGTTGTTTTCGAGGGATCTGATCTGAATGCATTTTGTCTTCTCTTAATCTATTAATTGGTGTTTTCTAACTTGATTAATTGTGGTGCCCTTTGTTTAACCTGCTGCAACAAACCGTTCATTGTATCTAAGCATTAGCAGCCTTTCTTATACTTTGTTTCAAGGCGATAAAGAATGAAACTTCTAACTGCTTTTGAGATTACAAGAAAGATCTGATTTTCAGTGAGATTATCTTCAGTTTGCATTTCTTCTCCCACTTTTAATACTTTGGCTAAATGCCCGTCTTGTTTCTATCTCCTTTTGGTCTTTCTATGTTTAGGTTGATCCAGGGCAACCTGCGTCGTTAACTTGGCAACGGAAAATAAACAGTGTGGGAAATGTTCCTTCTGAGTTCTCTCTGAGTATGCAAGAGATAATACATATGGTATGTCTTCAACATTCTATGATATTTTGTGTTGCTCTTGTTGGTGAAACTTATTTACATCATATGGATGCACAGTTAAATGCTTGGAAATAAGTTTTTGACAGGATGAGATGATGGGCTGAGATTACAACAATTGAGACCCTAGCAATTTGATCGTGTTATTCAATCCAATGAAGTTTTCTGGGAATTCTATTTTTGATAATTGAACACCGTTATAGGTGCATTTAACATGCATTTCTCTATTCTACTCCTTCGAATCCTCGTACCACTCGGGCAACTCAAATAATATTCAATCCATTGACTGTGAGGTACTATGTAACATAGGCACTGACATGTGTTTCTGTGCCTGAGACACTGACCCTTACAGAACTGATATGTTGACACGTCCATGCTGTTTATTCCATATATTGGCAAATATAGATTTTAGAATACTTAAGCTCACATTAAGTATACCCTATGGAAAGAATGTATTTGGATAAGCTGACATGCATAAACACGACATAGACGATATTTAAGTAATAGCTCAAAGTACAATATCTGAATAAACTGAGATTTGTTTGAAAAACGACACGTGAGCACGACCTAGTGTCTGAAACTGCAAAAATGGAGTGTCCTTGTTACACAGGTGAGGTACAATGCCCTTTGTAAAGTGTTTGGAAACAGAACTTGCATCTCTGTTGATGATTATCTATTAGCAAGAAATTTCTCAGTGGGTACTAAATAGTAGCTAGTTCTTGATCACAAACAAATGTCTTAAAATCAGATTCAACATTCATATCATCCTTTGTGAATCATTTTGACAATTTGACCAATGGTTGCAAATGGTGCAGGTTACCCCTCACAAGTTGTTAGTTCTTTCCATAGTTGCAGGGAAACACATTTCCACAAGACCAGCGTTTCCTGGAAAATGTGTTTTGGAAATGGTTGCAATCTGGTTTTCCAAAAGTTGGGAAACATGCTGTAAACTCTAGGAGAAATGGTTGTAAATTGCCTGGGAAATGCGTCCCCTAGTGGAATTTGCATTCTAGTGGGTTTCATTGTGCCATTTTCCTCATGTTCTCCTTGACATTTCCAACCTGTTTCCCTTGACATTTTTCATATATTCCCCATGACCTACATCAAGTAAAAAATTTAGGTTCATTTTCTGCTTCCATTTCTCGCATTATCTCCAACACCTGTTTCCCATTCTGGTAACCATGGTTCTTTTTATATAGGTCCCTTTGAACGACGATCTACAAATATACCTACTGGTAGATTGAGGTTCATGAGCATGAATGTTGTGTTATCTTGATGGAGTTTAGGTCACAATCTTGGCAATTTGTTTCAAAGGATACATCGAGTACTATGAACTGGAACCTTCAATTTTCATGATTAAATCCTCTATGTTCAACATGGTTGTATTAAAGATAATGTAAGAATTAGAAAAGCAACATACAAGAAATGGTTGATCTCAACGTCAATTTCATTCAAATTAAATCATTGCGATCATGTCACTATGTCATAATAAACCAAATTTAAAATCCTATACATAATCTAATAATTTAAATTACCAAAAAGTAGTAAATCCTATACATGGTTCTAGAAAAGTCAAATAAGCAGATAAACCCGACACATAGACACAACCATACAGTTTATTTCATCTGTTGAGAGATATATTTTGTAAAAGACTTTAGTTCACATTAAGTATACAATGTATCAAAATGTATTTAGATATGCTGATATATGTTAAAATCATATAAATAATATTTGAATAATAGCTGAAACCAAATTATTCGAATAATTTTTTGTCGAATTTTTTTGTCAGCTTGCATCCGAAACATGAGTCCGCCACAGAAAATTCTGAGAAAATGGAGTGTCCTTGTTGTGTAGAATCTAACACATACTTCCTGATGCCTTTGCGAGAACAGATGCCCCTATTCCTAGGAAGTATCTCAATATCCTAGGCCTTTAATACTCAAAGATAGTGATGCTGATAGAACTGATCGGTTACTGGACATGTGTGAACACTGTGGTTGGATGTCACATCAACCCTAGGATTGAGCTAGGTGACTAGCAACCAATAATCCCATCATCTCATCATATCTTTTTTTTTTCACATGAAGGTTGGAAAGACAAGCTGTATTGTTTGCTTGTCACCTTGGGCAACCCTAAGGTTGATATTGCATCTAGGCAGGTTGTGTTTCTACTAGTGCGGGAACAAGTCACTTTTGTTAGCATTATTTTATCAAAATCCTACTAGGTATGCCTTCTACTCTCGGTTATTTGAAGTGTCATTTCTGATGAAATCATTGTCATCAACATATACAATCACAATCACAATCCCCGCACCTCTCCTAACAAAAGTCATATGATTTGAACCACATCTTGCATCCTGCATCCATTACCCCTGTTATCCGCTGTGAAGAACCCTAGTATTCGTGATATCCCACACAATCCTTGTGTCGTGATAGAAAAAGGTTAAGCTACTCACACGAGATTTAGCGATTTTCATTTCTTATTCCGCACTATATTGAATTGTTTATTGTTTAAACATGTCACAGCAGGTAGCAGTTCTAATCTGTTATTTCAGGAAGTATCTTGCAAATCATTGTGGATGGGAAGTAATGTAGTATGATGTGCTAAACTATTCTCGGTTCCAATGATTATATAATCGATCGCATTAGAAGTATGCACGTGAGATATTCACGTGTATCCTATGGTCCTCAGCATTGATGAGTAACTAAGAGGGCTAGTGAACTAAAGCTGCCAACCTAGGCTCTTTCTCCAATAGTGCGATTAGAAGTCTAGTGAATTGCGAACCATGTAGACTGAGATGAACTGCAAACTAGTTAAGTATGGTATATTTTTCTAAGTCAACCAGGGCCTTAATGTTGTGGGCCTTGTGGCACATTGACGTGGTCAATGGGGAATGAGCCTCAAGGTCCTCTTACATCCATGTGTGGTATTCGCACTAGCATGTACCAACTATGTGGTTCTGTTCTCTCATTTTTTAGTTATCTGTAATATCTAATTTGATCATCTGGTTTTTTGGAAGGCTCCAATAGGTTTCCGACTGTGGCGTCATATCAAAGAAGAAGCGTCCAAGGGACAGGTAATTTTCTCTTATCCCAAACAGATGCTTATTTTCATTCGATGGATATTTGAGTGGTGCAATAGATGTCTCATCTGATTAAAGTAATCATCCTAATACTATTTTCGTTAAACATCCATCTTTATTTTGTGTTCTTCAGGTGGTAATCAATCCTTTTGAAAAGCGTCTCGTCACATCTTGTCATGGCATTCCCCTAGGTGGTATTGGGTAGGCCTTCGTATTACTAAATACTACAATTCATATGCATATCACCTTTGTAGAACTTTCTTCCACTATACAGGTAAACAGTGCCAAATTACTTTTTAGGTAGTCCAAATAATGAATGAGAACATGAATATTTGCCTAAAATACTAGCTTGATTGATCTTGGACACCAAGACGTCATCATCATTATCATCAAGACATAATATTTAATATTTTTTTATATTTAGCTCAAAATTTGTATTAAATAAACAGAATATACAATAAATGGGGAAGAGTCTTACTCATAAAAAAAGGGGAAGAGTCTTCCTCAAGTACAAAATGAACAAAAACTTCTGACACATGAGAACAACGGAAGAAATACAAAATGTAAAACCCATCCTGAGTTTTAAGAGTCATCCACTCCCCCTTAATGGATAACTTCTAACTTGATTTCCCCATTAGAACAAAATCTTCCAACTTAATATCTTGGAAATCTTTCAAAACTGATGACGACTCCATTAGAAGCCTCGCCCATAGCCATAAAAAACTTCGTCCATGTCTAAATAAGGTCTTTGAAAATTCAATTGCTTCTCTTCTTCCAAACACTCCAACACATTGCAAAGAATTCTCCTCTTGATACTTTGATAATCACCTGACCAAGAAGAGAAAGCACCCAAAATGTCTTTGGGAAAGACCCAACATTTAGAAGCTCCACATTACTTGAAGACTTCTTAGGGAATGAATAAGTGATCTATGCTTTCTTCACGTTCCTTGTATATAATGCACCTATTCGGAATGTCAACCTCCGATGATTAAGACTATCGACTATTAGATATCTGTAACAACCGTCCAAATGAAAGCCTTTCTCGCTAGAAGGAGTTGGGAGCCCCAAATAGACTCAACTTGAGACTTCTTCCTCATGGATCCTACCAACCGGTCATAGAAATACCTTTTGAGCCATCTTCCCAAACACATGTATCTTTTGAATCTTCTTGGATATAAGTGAAACTAGGTTTTTCCGGTCGTTAGACAGAAACCCTAATTTCAACACTATTTTTAATTTGATTCGATTCACTTCTAAAATCCTGCAAAAATACAGGTTTGCATAGTAGCTCGTGTCGGATGTTGATCCGCACTCAGGATTAGCCGGGTTAGCGTAATAATGAACATAAATTACGAAAAAATGCTACAAGAGTTTGTGGAGAGGTGAGAGTGTTGGATATAACAGATTAAAACATTATTTTGAGATAAAGATTATCTTTAACTTGAACAACTTAAAAGAACAATATTGCAATCAACTTCCAAAGATCATATCATAAGCTTGAACTTTCATTAATGAAATATTAGAACAATTCATACACGATTCTCATAAAGCAAGAACTAATTAAGCTAGAAAGCATAAAAAATACAAAATAGAGAGGGAGAGGAGTAGAAGAAGAATTATGAGAGTAAACTAGAGAGAGAGTCCAAAGAGATCTAGAGAGAGAGAGAGAGTGAGGTGGAACTAGAGTGAAAGAGAGTTTTAGAGAGAGAGAGGAGATGTGGAGAGAGAAAGTGGTGAAGGGAGAGAGAAAGTCACCTCTCTACTTATCGGAGAATCGAGTGGTTCGACCATTGATGTGGTTGGCAAGAGGTTGCCGGAGTGGATCGTGGTGTGGCCAGAGAAGATTGTGGTGTGGCCGGAGAAGATCGGCCATGAAGAATAGCTGGTTGCACTGTGGTTCTTGAAGAGGAGGTCAGCAATGGTTGTGCTTGGTGGTGCTCTGGGCATTACTGGTTTGGGGGGATGCCCGAAGATGGAGAACATGTAAGGGAAGAAGGTTTCAGAGCTTTCAGGCGATGGATGTCGGAGACACTTGCAGGTTTACCGGAGGCGTTCCATGTGGAGAAAAGGTAAGTTGCAGGAGGCCTGAATGGTGGTGCAACTTTGGAGGAGCAGCATGGTGCACTCGTAGGTGGGAGAACAGTGGAGAGGTGCTCAAGGTGTGGTTGCAGACCGATCCAGTGTTGCTAGTGGAGGTCGAGGTGAAAGGAGGCAGCCTGGTCTCACTGTTGTGGAGTTTGAAACCGTTCCGGTGGAGTTGCAGGTCTGTAACGGCAAGGGGAGATGCTGGAACTCATGGTTCAAGTGGAGAGGATGAATGGTCCGTCTCAAATCATGGGCAGCAGCCAGGTAGGGGAGAAGTTGCTGGCTGTTATCTCAACAAAGATAGAGGAAGACAACCTGTGGGCAGCAGTATAGAGGAGTGCAGCACCGGTTGGAGTGACGAGTTGCAGGCTGCTTGTGGGAGAGGTTGCAGAGATGGGCAGCAAGCACCCTTGGAGATCGCTCCTAGGAAGAGCAGCAGGTAGCGGCAAGATGATGATTGGCCGGAGATGGAGTGGTGGCAGGTAGGGGCGGTCTCCTCTTCTCCTTCTTCTTCTATTCTCTTTTTTTTTCTTTTTTTTTTTGAAGATAGAGGTGAGGACCGTGAGAGATAGATGAGAGGGAAAGAGAAGAGAGGGCCGTGGGAATTAGGATTCTAAGTGGAGAAGGAGAGAAGAGAGATGGGGTTGATGGCTAGGGTTTAGAGGGTCCGCCCCAAGAGATGAGAACGTTTTTCCTTTTAAACGTGGAGCAGCCACTTTGCATGTCGTCAACCCTCTTCTAGTTTCCCAAAATAGTTCCCAACATCACTTTCCACTTTCCAATAAGAGTTGACTACCATTCCAAACGTTTTGCAATTTCCTTTTTCATATATCCACATTTAAGAATTGATGGCCATCTAATGTGCTGGCTGGACCACACATCTAAATGTCCAGCACCCTCCTTATAATCTAGCTGTCCATCCTATATTCAACTTCCCACAAACTATTTTCTCTCCAAAAGGCAAAACTACCTATTTCTTTCCACTATCTTAAAGAATGTCATTTTGAAATCAATCTTTGTTTCATTATTTTTAAATAGTATTCCTTTAGAGAAATCTTCTCTTAAAGAATTTCCTTCCTTGTAACAACTTTCCCAAAATGATTCTCTTTTGGATTTTCAAAGATTTTTCCGAGAGATTTTAAATTCATTTATTCTTTGTAAAACCGTCTCGTACATGTCATGTGGGCCCATGTACCCTTGCTACTATGTCACTTTTGGTCCACTAGTCATTGGATTAGATTAGGAGATCAAGGGTGGAGATGTCTAGACAGTTGGATTAGAGATCCGACGGTTAGAGGGTTAGTGGGGATCAATGGCTAGGTTGAGAGATGACTTGATCTAATGGATGAGGATGGATGGATGATCTGATGATCTAGTGGAGAGATACCATGGTGATGATTGGATGGATAATCAGACGGTGGAGATCGGCCAAGATAGGGCGTAGGATAAAGTGGTTATGAAAGGATAAAGGATCGGATGGGTGATATTGAGAGGTGACGTAAGGGAAGCGTGAAGTTAATCACGAAAACGAACTAGGAAGAAGAACACCGTCTTCAACCGGAAATAAACCTTGAATCCACAAGGAAGAAAATAAAAGAAGACTTAAATAATTTCATTGATACTTTCGTCCAACTACAACCCTCTTAAATAGGGCAAATCAGTAATGAGACTTACAAACTTACTAAAAGTCTAAAACGGCTAAAATAGGAAAAAAGACAAAAATAAAAATTCCCACTAATCGTAGAATGGATAGTCGTAGATTTTAGAAACACTTCAGAATCGACGGGGAGTGATTCTGACTTCCACAACTCAAGTTATTGCCAAAATGAAATTATCTAAAAATAGCCAAAATGCTGTGTTGACCCACTAGACGATGGAATTTGGTCAAAATTAGACGTACATCATGAGCGAAGCTGATGACTTTCAAAGATCTCGTCGTTTCCTTTCAAAGAAGTCCGGCCCCGCGCAGTTCCGACACTAAAGACAATTACGTTAATGCCTATTACGTCATTTTTAGTGTTTCTTCAGCGTTTATGCCTGTTACGTCCTTTCAACACCGTTTGGACTTTTGACTGTCCAAACGCTCCATGAATTCTTCTACTATGTGTTCTACATCAGTCCCCTCCACTTGAAAAGAACTCGTCCTTGAGTTCACCAAAGTCAATAGATGAGAGTCTGACGCATGGTACTCGAATAAATCTCGCACATTGAAAGTCTTCGAAATAGTCATACCATCAGGGAGATCAACGACATAAGCATTGTCGTTAATCTTGTGCAAGATCTTACACGGGCCAATTTTCTTCTACTTCAACTTGTTGTACGTACCCATTGGGAACCTTTCCTTGCGTAGATGAACCATAACCATATCACATTCTTTAAAAACTTTCAAACATCTGTGTTTGTCAGCTGCAACTTGATACTTGGCGGCGGCTTCTTCTAAATGCTTCTTGACGTCTGTATGGATTGACATCATCTTTTCAACCATATTGTCAGCAACAACACTCATACTTGGCAATTTCGGCAAGGGGACAATCTAAAGTGTGTGTAGGGATACGTTCGTAGACAATCTCGAATGGTGGTTTGCCGATAGAACGATTAACTACATTATTATAGAAAATCCCACTACTTTGGTCTCTCGCTAGATAAACTCCGCATGATATTTTCCAAAGTACGATTCACCACTTTTGTCTGGCCATCTATTTGGGGATGACACGTACTGCTATACTGCAACGAAGTATCCAAACGTCTCCACAATGTACGCCAGAAATGACTCAAGAACTTGTTATCACGATCAGAAGTGATAGTCTTGGGGAGACCGTGCAAGCGAACAATCTCCTTGAAGAACAAATTGGCAATGTTTGTGGCATCCGATGTCTTTTTGCACACGATGAAGTGTGCCATCTTTGAAAACCTGTCAACCACCACAAACACAGAATCCATACCTCGTTGAGTCCGCGGAAGACCCAACACAAAGTCCATAGATAGATCTTCCCATGGTGTATTAGGAATCGGTAATGGAGTGTAGAGACCTGTATTCTGCGCATGACCCTTGGCTGCCTGACAAGTGTAACATCGCTGTACATAACGTCCCACATCTCTTTTCAACTGTGGCCAATAGTATCTGTCTTCAACTAAGGCAATACTTTTGTTGCGTCCCATGTGACCGCCTAGTCCTCCACCATGCTTTTATCGAATAATGTGTTATTGGAGAGAACTCTGGGGAATGCATAATCGGATTCCCTTAAAAAGGAAACCTCCCTGAATCTGATAGTCACCCAAACCCGGTTGTCCAGATGTGCATTTAGTCCACTCATCCTAGAAATCTTCATCATCAGCATACAAGTCTTTTAAGAAATCGAACCCGATTACCTCACTTTGGACAGTCGTAAGTAAGGTAGCTCGTCGGTTCAACGCGTCAGCTACCTTATTCTGCTCCCCAGATTTGTACTTCAGGACAAAAGTAAACTCCTGGATCGTAGCAATCCATCTAGCATGTATACGATTGGGAGTTGTCGAGTTGTTAATGAATTTTAGAGCCTGATGATTTGTATGCAAGATGAATTCTCGCTGCACCAGATAATGCTTCCAGTGTTGTAGAGATTGTACTACAGCGTGCAACTCCAACTCGTACGTGGACCACTTCTTCCGAGCGTCGCTCAACTTTTCACTATAAAATGCAACCAGTCGTCCCTCCTGAGAAAGAACAACTCCAATACCTACGTAAGAGGCATCACAGTCCACCTCGAATAATTTTTCGAAGCTAGGTAGAGCTAAAACAGGGGCAGAAGTTAGCTTTTCCTTGATCAATGCAAAACTCTGTTCGGCTTCGTCTGTCCACTGAAATTCTGCTTCTGCTTCAGGCAATCTGTGAGTGGAGTGGCAATACTGCTAAAATTTCTCACGAATCGTCTGTAGAAAGTGGCCAATCCATGGAAGCTGCGTACCTCACTAACAGATTTAGGCGTAGGCCATTCTCGAATAGTCATCACCTTTTCTTCGTCTACTTTGATACCCGATGAACTCACCACGTAACCTAGAAATACAAGACTGTTGGTCAGAAAACTACACTTCTTGAGATTGACGTACAGACTATTCTCTTGAAGTACAATAAACACATCTCGAAGATGTTAGACATGCTCGTTCTCATCACGGCTATAAATCAGGACCATGAATCGCCCAATAAAGGGTTTGAGCACCTGATTCATCACTCTCATAAATGTACTGGGTGCATTGGATAACCCAAAGGGCATTACTAACCACTCATACAAGCCTTCTTTCGTCTTGAAGGCTGTCTTCCATTCATTGTCCGGCCTGATACGAATCTGATGATATCCACTTTTCAAATCGATCTTGGAAAACACCTTAGCACCTTCAAGCATATCTAACATGTCATCAAGCCGTGGTATAGGGAACCTATACTTCACGGTTATCTTGTTGATGGCTTTGCTATCTATGCACATCCTCCAACTCCCATCTTTCTTAGGAGTTAACAAAGCCTTTACTGCACAAGGGCTCATACTTTCTCTGATCGATCCCTTACGAAGTAGTTCCTCCACTTGCCCTTGCAAGATTTTGAACTCTTTCGGGCTCATCCGATAATGTGGCAAATTAGGCAAGCTTGCTCCAGGGGCTAGGTCAATGTGATGTTGTACATCCCTCATCGGGGGTAGTCCACCTGGCAAGTCTTCAGGCATAATCCCTTCGAATTCGGCTAACAAAGGTCTCAACTTGTCAGGGACTTCTAATGCTTTCGCATCGCCACCCTTCATGACTAGGGCATACATCTCCCCAGTCTCCTTAGATTCTTCAACGATGTCGCTAACAATTAGGAAAGATCGTCCCTCCACTTTAGAAGCTTTGGGACGACTCTTTCTTGTCATAGGGGCAATGATAATTTTGACCCCCTCTTTGAAAAATGTAAAAGTATTTTCCTTGCCTCTATGGACAGAGTTAACATCGTACTGCCAAGGTTTTCCGAGCAGTATATGGCAGACATCCATATCAACTACATCACATATAATTTCATCTTTATAGAATTTTCCAATGGACAATGGAATCTTACACTGCTCAGTTACCTTAGTTTCACCAACCTGCTTGATCCAACCTATCGAGTATGGAGAGGGGTGCTTCCCGGTCTTAACTGTAGTTTATCCACCATGGTTCTGGACACAATATTTTCGCTACTGCCTCCGTCTATGATCAAATCATAGATACGCTGATTGACTGTACACCGTGTTCGGAAGATATTGTGCCTCATAGGTTCAATCTCTTGTTTTGGCGCATATAACGGTCTGCGCACCACAAGAAAGACTCCCTCATCCTCGTAGGTTACATCAGCCTCATCATCGTCCTCATCTTCATCATACTGATCCGCATCATCATCCTCGACTGCTTTTGTATGGGTCGTCAGATTGGCCATCTGACGCTGTGGGCATTGATTCGAACGATGTCCGGGTTGGCCACACCAATAACACTTAATTGGCTGTGGTGGGGCGTACGGATTTGAGGACATACCTCTACTAGTGCTGGCTCCTCCGCCTGGCCTGACCTGACTACTCCCCGAATCTCGATTTGTAGTCGGTGGTTGGGGACTTCCCCGGATTGGTGTTTTACTTAGATTCTGCAATGACTCTTGCACCATGGCAGGTGCAAAGGTCTTCCCCATGGTCTAACCTCGTAACCCTGGCGATCAAGTTGGGTCTCAACTCTGGTTGCTAACTGCACTGCGTCAGTCAGCGTGTACACAGGTTGCATCGCGACCCGGTCCTGGATGATTATTCGCAATCCTCCTAGGAATCTCGCTACTAGTTGTGACTCAGACTCAGCCAGATCATTGCGTGCTGATAGTCGGTAGAATTCTGCAACATAATCTCGAACCGTGCGATTTCCTTGATGACAATTTTGATATTGCTGAAATAGTACCTGATCATAATCGGTAGGAAGGAAACGTGCTCTCAACAACTGTTTCATCCGTGGCCATGATCGGATTGGGGCTTTGGCCTGACAGGTTCGCGATAGCTGTAACTGCTCCCACCAAACCGAGGCTCCTCCCTTAAGCTTGTAGGCTACAAGCTTAACCCTCTTTTCTTCAGCGATCTCCATGTATTCAAAGAACCGTTCGACCTCCAAAAGCTAATCGAGGAAATCCTCGATGTGGAGAAGGCCATTGAAGGAAGGAAGGTCTACCTTGAGACGAAAATCACGATCTTGCGAGGTATTCCTTCGCCCTCCTTGTTGAAGAACAAAATTATCGATCTCTTCATTGCTAGACTCACTGTCATAGCCTCGCCTGCGATTATTCTCGATCCTTGGATCACGATCACGCATATTTCTATTGTTGGGTATCGGTCATTCATTACCCTGAATCTGGTTTCTATCAAAAGCCATAGTTAACTGTACAATCACGGCATGCATATCCTGTAGTGATTGTTGAGTCTCCCGTTAGAAGGCCTCAAACGTAGATGCCGATACGGATCGATTCTCGGGAGCACCATCCACGAGGTTTGTCGAGCTGAGTCCATCATTGGCAGCCATGGAACAAGGGAAATCCTCGCTCTGATACCAACTTGACGTAGCGGAAGCGCGAAGTTAATCACGAAAACGAACTAGGAAGAAGAACACCGTCTTCAACCGGAAATAAACCTTGAATCCACAAGGAAGAAAATAAAAGAAGACTTAAATAATAACTTCATTGATACTTTCGTTCAACTACAACCCTCTTAAATAGGGCAAATCAGTAACGAGACTTAGAAACTTACTAAAAGTCTAAAACGGCTAAAATAGGAAAAAAGACAAAAAAATAGAAATTCCCACAAATTTTAGAATGGATAGTCGCAGATTTTAGAAACACGTCAGAATCGACGGTGAGCGATTCTGACTTCCACGACTCGAGTTATTGCCAAAATGAAATTCTCTAAAACTAGCCAAAATGCTGTTTTGACCCACTAAACGATGGAATTTGGTCAAAATTAAGCGTACATCATGAGCGAAGCTGATGACTTTTAAAGATCTCGTCGTTTCCTTTTAAAGAGGTCGATCCCCGCGCAGTTCCGACACTAAAGACAATTACGTTAATGCCTATTACGTCATTTTTAGTGTTTCTTCAGCGTTAATGCCCGTTACATCATTTTAACACCGTTTGGACTTTTGACGGTCCAAACGCTCCATGAATTCTTCTGCTATGTGTTCTACATCAAGAGGAGAGAGAAAATGAGGGTTTACAGAGAGGAGAGAGAAAATATTACAAAATAAAGAGAAAATGCTGGCAGAGGATCTTGAACCCTTGTTTTTAACTTGGTATTCTGCAAGCTTTTCCAACTGAGCAAGCCTTTGTCTTGTGTTAGTTAAATAAGCTTTAATCTCCTTAATCTCTTCTCGGGGCTCTTGGCTCTCCTTCTCTCTTGATCTTCTCTCAGACTTTTCTAACTCTCTAGCTCTCCCAGCATTTGGCCTATATCTTCTTATCCTCAGCTTGTTGGTTCTTGAGCTTTCATCCTAGACTCTGGAAGTCATTTGTGGGCCCGCAATCCATCGAAATTGCCCACTCGGGTTTTCTGCGATAGGAAAAAGCTCGTAATGAGACTTGATCAAAATAATTTAATATCTAGACTTTCGGAAATGCATTTAATTCATGCAAATAGTCGATTTTCGTCTAAAAATGTGTTCCACGCAATGGTAGAAACTCTTACATAGAATTGTTGATAAAAATCGAAGTTTTACGTAGGAGAATGTGACAACGCTAAAAGGATAATGGCTTAGAATAAGCACTTTTGAACTAATATCAATAAGCATCTTTAAGGTGATTAAAATGTGCAACACAATATTCAATTTTCGTGTCAAAGCCAATTTCTTTTAAACCTTAGTAACCAAACAATCTCTTCATTTCTTTTAAAACAATGGTCCATCATTAACCCCTTTATGGGAGTTAATCGATAAAGATGAGGACACACCTCACATGACTTTCCCACCCCGCACCAATCATCCTCACAAAATTTAGTCCTCTCCTTCCCCACTTTGAAGGATACCCCACTAATAAAATCCTTGTGAGTCTTTGTAATCTCTTTCCAAACGCCCACCCCATATGTGGAGAGTACCTCATTACTATCCCAATTCATATGAAAAACTTCATATTTGTGACCAATAACTCTTAAACACAAATCATTATCTTTCTTGATGAACCTCCATGACTATTTTCCCAAGAACACCTTATTCATCACTTCCAACCTTTTCAAGCCAACGCGTCCATGCTTCTTCATTCGGCAAACCTATTTCCTCTTCACAAGATGATACCTCATTTACGTCACTCTTACGACATTCCATGGAAAAACTCTGAGAATTTCCCCCATAAGACTTGCAATTGAAATCAACATCTTGAAGAGTGACATATAATAAACTGAAGTTTCGCTAGGGTAATTAAAATTATTCTCCCACCAAGTGATAAATAGTTTTTCTTCTTCTAACATACCAAATTCCTTTCCATCCTCTCAATCATTGGGTCCCCTATCCTTGTAAAAAAAATTAGAATCCCAGAAGGAAGCCCAAGATAAGCAATTGACCCAAGCTTTTCGTACAATTTTCAAAGGTGACCAATCATCTTCCCCGATGCCAATGAACAAAATTTTTCCTCAAATTTATCTAAAGAACTGATATTGCATCAAAGCATCCAGGATGCCTCCAAGGTGGTTAAAGGCACTAGAGGGCCTAGCGCCTTAGGCGCAATATTAAAAATTCTAACAAATATAAGAAATACAAAAAAAATTAAGATAACATCATAAAATAAAAAAAAATAGGTAATCATTAGGTCATAAAAGATAAAAGATAGCAAATGTCGAAAATCTCAAATAACCCAAAAGCAGTTCTAGTTAACATTGTCATTATCTAAATACAAAACAAGTAATCAAAAAGCCATAAAACATAAAAGATAGCAAATGTTCAAAATCTCAAATAGCCAGTAATTAGTTCTAGTTAACATCGACATCATCTAAAATATAATCATTAGCTTCATCCCCATCATCATCGGATGTGTTAGCCTCCTCAATATATTCTTCTTCTGTCTCCTCCGAATTGGCCTCTTCCTTTTCCGGCTCCCTTAATTGAAGTCCATGCCCTTACTCTTGACCTTGATTGTGATCTAGTATTTGATATTGATTCACTAACTCCAACAGCTCTCACAACAACATGTATTTTAGTGAGGCACGTGCTTGATGCGCCTAGTCTGCGGCGCACGCCTTACTAAACGCGCCTCTTCTTGACCCTTCTGAGGTGCTTTACATGTGCCTTGCGCTTGAGGCGTGCGCCTAGACTACAGAGGATGCCTCAGTAGGATTTATGAGAAAAAGTATGGAAGAAGAAGAAAAAGGAAAAGAAGAGAGATAGGAGGAAGTGGAGTTTGTGTGTTTTACATGACTCCCAATGGTTTTAATTTTTATATTAAACACTTCTATGAGTGACAATAATACCTTGAGAATGAGACAATACAACTAAGTGCAATAATAACTACACGACTAATTGCCCTTACAATACTCCTCAAGGTGGTGCATGAATGTCAACCACGCCCAGTTTGCCCAAGAACTCATGCAACTGGTTACCACTGATACCTTTTCTAAGAATTTATGTTAGTTGTTCCCCAGTCTTCACATATGGAGTACACACTTCACCTGAGATAATCTGCTCTTGGATAAATAACGATCTACCCGTGTGTTTATTTGCCATGATGAACTGGATTGTGGGCATTACTTATTGTTGCCTTGTCACAATATAAGTTCATCGATCCAACAACAAGGAAACCAAGTTCCCAAATAAGAATTTTCAGCCACAACATGTCACACAAACCATGTGTCATGGATGTAAACTTTGCCTCTACAATGGAACGGACTATGAAATGTTGCTTCTTACTCCGTCATGTCACAAGATTGCCACCTACAAAAGTTTAGTACCTTGATGTAGATCTACTATCATCCCTTAGAACCTGCCCAATCTGCGTTAGTGTATGCTTCTACTTTCATATTCCTATTCCTCTTAAATAATAGTCCTTTGTCAGGTGAGGACTTGAGGTACCTCAAAATTCAATACACCGCTTCAAGATGTGGAGTCCGGGGGGAATGCATGTACTGACTTGTCATGCATATGCAATACTAGGTCTAGTAGTGAAAGATAAATCATTCGACCAACTAAACATTGAAAACTTCCAATATCATGTAAAGGTTCACCGCTTTGCTCATTAAGTCTGTGATTTTGTTCTATAGGAGTATTTATTGGTCTAGCTCCTAGCTTCCCAGTCTCATGCAACAAGTCTAAGACATACTTTCTCTTGGAAATGAAGATTCCCTCACGAGATCTTCCTATTTCAATGCCCATGAAGTACTTCAGGAGTCCAAGATCTTTAATGTCAAACTCACTAGCCAAGTATTCTTTAGGCATTCAATTTCCTTTGCATTGTTCCCTGTCACAACGATATCCACATAGACAATGAGGACTGTAGTGTTGCCTACAGTTCGTTTAATGAACAAAGTATGATTTGTTTTACTTTGAGTTTACTCCTCTCCAAGTGCTTTATTGTGTTGTTGAATCTCTCAAACCATGCCTTGAGATACTGTTACAATCCATACGAGGACTTCTTCAACTTGCACACTTTTCTTTCATTCCCAATAAGTCGAAAGCTTGGGGGAGGAAACATGTATACCTCTTCCATCAATTCTACACAAAGAAATGCATTCTTCACATCAAGCTGGTACAATGGCCATGATTGATTTGTTGCTAGGGATAGAATCACTGAGGCAAATGTTTCCTTATTATCAATTCCATCGTTATGAGTATAGCCTTTGGAGACTAATATTGCCTTATCTACAGACTTATCTGCTTTACATTTTACTGTATACACGCACTTACATCCCACGGGTACCTTTCCTTCAAGATTGTCAGCTAGTTCCCATGTAGCATTTTCCTCCAAGGATTTCATTTCTTCAAACATTGTTTATCTACACTTTGGATGTCACGCCCCCAAATCCGATATTAGGTCATATCGACCTTTCTCGTATCTTGAGGCGCGATCTGATCATACAAACGCACAGTTAAACAAAACTGGTATCACGATGCAGCGGAAATACACCGGATAATTTTTTTTCATTTTGTTTAAACAATTCATAAGACGAAACGCACTTCATTGACACATTAATAATGTTAGAGGATGTCTTACTTCAAACAAAACCGTAATATGCCCATCCAAAAGAAAACATTGTATATATATCGTACTCCCAAATACATGTTACTAAACGGTCAAAGGACCTACATAACTCATGTATCCTTCTACAAGATAGAAGAATTAAACAAAATATAACATCGTCAAAAGCACAAGTCTATCAACAGAAATGCTGGAAGCATCAGTCCAAATTCCCCCTATCTTTTCCTGAAAACAAAACATTTTAAAACGATGAGCTAGGGCCCAGTAAGTACATTCCTCATGCGTAAAATCCACTTAAATCAGTGACTTTTGTTTATTTTAAAACAAATACAATTTGCAAATGTATTTCACATGTAATTCGATAAAACTCAACTCTCCATCAATTACTTACGTATAACTTCGAATACAGTGAAGTCTTTTCATATAATAGTCAACCTTTCTCTTATCGGAATACCCGTGACCATTTCTATAAAGTCAAACTATCAATTCTGATGTATTTCGTACCAACATTCCATCGGTCCTAGTGTACGATGTCAACACTTCTAGTCCACAGGTAAACTCCCTAATGTGCACACTAATTGTTTCATTAGGTATCCTCTCTCCGGATTCCCTAATTTTCTTTTAGGTATAAATACCCGAGGGGTCTCATGAATGAGACAACGCCTCTTCTTTAGAGGACTGAAACCCCAAGGGGTCTTAAGGAAATAAGACAACGCTTGATGCTTTAGGGGACTAAAACCCCAAGGGGTCTCGAAGAAATGAGACAACGCCTGATTCCAACTAATCTGATATTCCACATTCCCAATCACGTTCTTATTCATGTCATCAATCGTATTTATATGCATAAAATAATAATGTTTGTAGAAACATCTTTACATGCATAGCATTCCTATTTTTGCATTTTAAAACTAAAAATAAGAACATTTAAGCCCTATTAATATTTTAGAAAACGAATACATAAAACGGATGAAAAACGCATATATCTCATTTTAAATGAATTTGAGCATGACTTCATCCAACTAAATAGATTACACATGTCCTCATCTATCATAATTTCATGTTTTTAAGATTACAAGAAATTATCAATGCATTTATACATTTTATGTGGAAAATACAAGAATTGGGATTTTTCCTTGCTAAAATTTAACAGATAACAAGAATAGCATTTTCAGACATTTTCCCCAAAAATAATAGAATTTTCTAGAATTTTTCTACAATATTCTGTGAATTTTCTACTATTTCAAAAAAATAAAAAATAAAAATAATATTTATAAATAAATAAATAAATAAATAATAATTAATCAATTAAATAAATAAATAAATAAATAATAATTAAATAATTAATTAATTAAATAAATAAAGGCATAAAATAAATAACTATGTACTTACCAGTGAATACGCTAGAATCCCAAAATCTTTGAACCTCGTACGATGCGAATCTCGAGGTAGCGCGTATCTCGAGGCAGTAGGCCCCACAAAAAAAAACTTTTCAAAGGACCTCCTGAATATTTTCAGGAATTCCTGGGAATTTTCTAGAATTTCTTCTAGTTGAGGGACTTTTTTGCAAATATTCTTACCTCAGGGGTTATAATGCAAATACCCAAATTGATGTAATTTTCTCAAGGCATGGCCTTGTATTTATAGAGGTTGAGAACTCAGAACTTTTTATTTTTAACCGATGTGGGACTATAATTTTGAAAATTGTCTTTTTTTTTTCTTTTTTTTTTGAATTTTAATAAAAACTTAAAATGTTGCCCAGAACTAAACACAATAACTTTTGACTCGCACGTCCGATTTGGACGAACTTAATACCGATAGAAAGCTATTGTTGAGACCTTTAAAATGGCATACATATAATGTTCAAAGTATTATAAAAAGTCTACTATAATATTGCTAGAAATAGGGTCATTACATTGGATGTTTTAGAGCTTCTGCAATAGAAAGGAGTAGAAACAAAAGATAACGGGTTAACAAAGGAGTTGTAATACTTTATACGATATGAAATTAGCAATAGGATGTTGGGTACAAGATCTTTTCTTCCTTTCAAAGAGCAATTGGAAATCATCAACAAGATGAAGGGAATTTTTTTTTGATAAGTAACAAGAGGAAGAGAATTATCATTATTACGGATTGATAAGGACGATGGAGTACAAGGAACCGAGGAATTACTTGAATTCTAAGGAATCAATTTGTTATGGATTAGTTTCAATTGTGGCCTTCTTCTCCAAATGACATTGTCTGCTATAGACCTTAAGCTCCTTTTGTCTTCCAATGTGACTATCTTGAGTAGTAGTGGAGTTATACAGATTTTTGCTGAGCAAAGACGGTGGAATGACTAGGAACATAACTAGAAAAAGCTGCCCCTATTCACTGTTATTCTCCCTTGAAGAGTAGCAAAGCTACTTGTGGAGTAGAAAGGAGCAAACTGGACAAAGGTGACATCCTTGAAGACAAACGTCCATTTAGTTAGGGGATGATAACAACACTTGTACCCTTTTTGAGACTTAGTCTACCCAAGAAATATGCTCTTAAGGGCCTTTGGATCCAATTTAGTATGATGTGATCCTAATATATGAACGTAACAGACACAATTGAACACCTTAGGAGGAATAGAAAAAGAGTGCAATCTGGTTTCAGGAGTTCATATGGGGTTTTAAAGTTGAGAACGCAAGAAGGCATACGATTAATGAGATATGCAACAGTTAAGGTAGCTTCTAGCCAACAAGATTTTGGAACATTAGCACCTAAGAGAAGAAACCAAGTTACCTCCAGAAGATGATCAATTTTTACTCTCAATCATCCATTTTGTTGTGGAGTGTAAGCAAATGAATTTTAGTGTTCAATTTCATTTCCATCCAAGTAGGTTTCCAGCCACTGTACATATACTCCTTAATCTGACCAAAGAACTTTCACGTTTTTTTCAAACTGAGTCTGGACCATCTTATGGAAGGTTTTGAAGATGGGGTACACATCATCTTTGGACTTCATAAGATAAATCTACGTACACCTAGAGTAATCATCAATAAAACTGACAAGATATCAATAAACACAAATAACAGGAGGTCCCCAAACATCAGTATGGACAATATCAAAAACATAAAAACTTTTATTACCACTTGCTAGGAAAGATGTCCTACAATGTTTTGTGAGGTTCACAGACTTCACACAAAATTTCAGACAAAGGCATCAAAGAAAAATGAGTTAGAAAAAGAATTCTCAAATACTGAAAAGAAACATAACCAAGGAGCGCATGTCAACACACAAGATGCTCTTTATTGACTCTACTATTATTATTAGACTGAATTGCTGTGGAAACAGTTGAAGTTCTGTCAAGAGATAGAGGCTAGCAACTTCACGTCTAGTGGCAATTGTCTTCAAGTCCTGAAAAACACAGTAAGAAGGAAAAAAAATTAACACAACAATTTTAACATTTTGTAATAGAAGTATAGAACTAACAAATAATAGGTTGGTTGCAAACTTAGGTACATGAAGAATAGAAGATGATGAAAGAGAATAGCTTCGATACGACCTGCCAGTCAATGGAAATCTATTCCATGAACCCAAGTCTCGGCCCAAGCTTTCTACTCTGAATGCCTCTGCTCTACATCTATCTACTCGCTTACCGGAAGAGGTGGTCAACAACAAGGTTTGGGGTACCTAACGGACTACTCGCTTACTGGAATAGCCGGAGGGACTGCTTCCCCTAAACGCTTATCCCTTACGGACGACTTCCCCGAAAACGACTCCCCTTTGCGTAAGCCCTGCGGTTTGGATAAATAGTAACACTTCCTTTTATGGATATAGTAGAAAGTGTACCATTTGTAGTCCAAACCTTATCTCGACCAGAACAAACAGAATAGGAAGAGAATAATGAGTGCATACTAGTCATGTGCTCAAAGGCACCAAAAACAATAATTTAGGAGGGACTAGACGGAGAAGTGGACACATAATGAGCAAAACCAATGATACCTAACTAAGCGAAAATGGAGGTAGCTGAAGTTGAAGGTCCTTCTAACTAAGCCATGAATCGTCGAAGATTTTCTAGTTTCTCCTTGGGAATAATGACCATAGAAGACAAAACTTTGATGGGCTAACTGTGACCATTCCAAGTTGTTTTGTCCATCAATTTTATTGTTATAATTTGCAAATTAAGATTCGCCATTGGAATATATGTAGAACTAAATATTCCTAAACCCCCTAGAAGTAACATCTGAGCTATTTGTGGTAGACATATTGATTACCCTACACAAGTTACAACAATAAAACAGCAACTCCGTGACAAAGCAAGGCTTCAAACAATCAATTAGTAGGTTGTTCTACACAAAATAAGCCTCATTCACCACTCACAACTTAATATAGGGCTATTGTAGGGCTGTTTTACACAAAATAGACCCAAAAAAAACAGATCAAATCACTGGAAGGTTACACAACCCAACAAAATAGCACAGCCATCCAAAAAACACAGCACCACAAATCACGTATAGGGGAGTGGTAGATATAAAATGAAAAACTTCACTGTAGGTTCAAATTTTTGTGAAACTCTAAAAACTTTGTTTCTAAAAGTCCAGAAATATAACATGGATTGAAAACTACTGATTGGAGTCGCCAAAAAAATCGTCATAAATCATAGCCATCTGATTGATTAAATTGATTTTTCTCTGGGTTCAACCGGATGGGTAAAACATCACTAAAACGAGATCAAAAATTTCTAAAAAAGCATTAAAAATACCAGAAAATATATTCTCTCACCTGGTGTGATTTTTAGAATCTAGGATTTCTTTTCACCATTATTGCCATAACATTGTTCACGAGACATAATTCATGCGATACTGTTCACGTGACACTAAACCCTAGAAAAATCCTTTGGTCTTCAGACGCTCTGATATCTAGTACAAAACTAAAGTTTATGAGAAAAAGAAGGGAAGAAAAAGGAGACGAGGAGAGATGAGAGAAAGTGGAGTTCATGTGTTTGCACGACTCCCAATGGTTTTTTTTATTTATAAATATTCCAATGAGTAACAATGATACCCTGAGAATGAGAGAAAATACAACTAAGTGCAATAATAGCTAAATGATTAATTTTCCCTTACAACAGCCTTTAAGTTTGTCCACTTCATCATTGGATGTGTACAAGAAAATAATTGTGTCATCTGCAAATTGAAGATTTGTTACCATAAGACCTTCAGCTCTGACTCTAAAAAACCCTTAATCATACCAGCATAACACTACCTTCTATTTTGTCATGAAACTAATGATCATGGAATCTCATCCTTGGTTTTACTTGGTTTGAATGCTTATTTTACTACTCTTCTAACATTTAAAATGCTAAAATTGCTATCTTGATCTTTTCCCCTTGGTTGAAAACATCGACCTTCAGTGCAGGAAGCATCGAAAGAAATTACAGAGGCGAGTTTCAACGCTGGCAGTTATTCCCTAGAATATGTGAAAATAAACCTGTTTTAGCGAATCAATTTTCTGTAAGTTTTAGCTTATTTTCTTAAGGCATACATTGTAGCTTATCCTCAAATAGTACACCTTTAGGAGAAGACCTCCATTCAATACATGCATGCTTAGCTTCCATGGGAGAACATCAAAATTGAATTTATACATTGAGAATGTTCAAATAATAAGTTTGATAACCATCAATTACTTACTAATAATTTTTTAGTTTATCAGCCTAATTTTGTGCTCATTACCCATATTCTAATTTGCATCTTTGTAATTCCTTTAGATCAAATGTAGTAGGGAAATTCAACTTTTATTTATTTATTAGTTTCTATTATTTTGATAACTATTTTTGAGTTCATTTGTTGGCCGTTAACTTTGGGAACCATTCCTTCCATGTCTTGTCCATTTTTTCCGTCTTGAATGTGGATTTTTTATTGTCAATGAGCACCTACTAAATTGAGATTTCACAGAAAATCATGTTCTAGTTTGAAATCTGTTAATCATTCTTTAGTATACATCTCCTAGGAATTCACTTATTCAGAATTACTTATTGGAGGAAAAAAAATCCGATGGCATACCTGAACTTTAAGATATATGCATCTTTCGCATATCCTTTTCCTCTTCCTCATAGGACCATTCCATAAAGGTCGATGATTGATTTACTTATCAAAGGAAAAGAAAATGGTTGATTTTGCAAAAAAAAAAATAATAACACATTGAAACTGAAATTATGTCATTACAAGAAGCACTAAATTGTTGAGGAGTTAGGTACCTTACAGTTACAGAAAAAGAAGTTATCTGGTATCATCCTTGAAATTGCCTTGAAATATTTTTTGCAGAAGGAAATGAGAATTGGAGTTGAGGAATTTGATTGATAATTTTACATGTAAACATCTGAGGAAAAACAATCAGATATCAGAAAAGTTCCTTTGATGTCTATCTAAAAATTACCGTGCTAAATGAAGCAAGTGAACTGAATCACAATAATAAAATAAAATAAAATTGTAAAGGATTTCATCTCTATCTCTTGTTCAATGATTGACATTTCATGGAAAACAAAAATAACATACAGTCAGAATGACCCAATCTTGTAAGGAGGGTGTAATATTAGAGACAAGTGGAGAAAGCCAAACCACCTGATTAGCCATATTGTTGGCTAGAGAGTTTGCTTCCCGGAAGGCATACAATATCCATTCCCCAATACCAAGCAAAACCTCTCAAAAAAGTCAATGTGTGGGTAAAAGGCTCAACAATACTAAAAGTAATTCTATTGTTGGCACTTGGCGGACCAAAACTGTGTCCTCGTTCCTTCTGTATGAGAGAAACATTCCCTACTACCTAATATTTTCTGGTTCATTACATTATGAAAAAGGCTTAAGATGCAGCTAATCATATAATTAAGAGTTTCCCATCTAAAATCTATTCAGAGATCAGAATGTGACTTAACACAGAAGGCAATGCAATAGTTGTAACTACTTCGGGAATTGAATACTGTATAAGCACCAGAATGGACATTCAATTTGAGGACAGGACAGCTTTAAACGTCAAAGAAGAAGCTGAGTCAAAGGGTCACCTTTGGGATCTAAATCTTTGCTAGGGGTGCTCTGAATAGAAGCAATATCTGCTTTTGGCTTTCCACTCAGGTTCCAGCAAGTATCCTATGATTTCTTCTTCTCAAAAAGAGCACCTTGGAGCTGTTTTGTTATATTCGGATTTCCTGTTAAGTGTTGGCTTTCTTTCTTCATACTTGCCACCCGGAATGCTCACCAATGCAAGTGGTCAAGAGCTAATGGTTCATTGTCATACTCTGGCTTCTTCTCATTAAACGTGGACTCAAAGCATTGTAATTATCAGGGCACAAATTGTGTTGAGCATCCAGTAGAATTTTAGGGTTTCGGGAAGAGAGGAGAAGAAGAGAGAAAAAGAAGACGGGAAAGCGTTGGAGAGTTAAATCTACCAACGTCCCACAATATTATTTATATTACTAGGTCAAAACAATTACATCCACATTAATATCTCCACCCACCATATATCTTATATTATATTCTCCTTCATACTGACAACACTCCCCCTCAAGTTGGTGCATGAATATCGATCATGCCTAACTTATCCAAACAAGCCCGAAATTGAGCAACCGCAACAGCTTTGGTGAGAACATCAACCACTTGTTCTGACGTAGGCACGAATGGTGTACAGATTACTCCTGAAGTAACTTTCTCGCGAATGAAATGTCTATCCACTTCGATGTGCTTTGTTCTATCATGTTGCACGGGATTATTTGCAATGCTTATGGCCGCCTTGTTCTCACAATATAACGACATAGATCCTTCAATCGGGAAACCTAGCTCCCTAAGTAAAATTTTGAGCCATAGTAGCTCACACAGACCATGGGCCATAGATCGGAATTCGGCTTCCGCACTTGACCGAGCTACCACTTGCTGCTTCTTGCTCCTCCAGGTTACTAGATTGCCTCCCACAAATGTGCAATAGCCTGAAGTAGACCGTCTATCATCTTGGGCACCAGCACAATCTGCATCAGTAAAGCCTTCAACCCTCGTATGCCCATGACGACGAAATAACAATCCCTTCCCTGGGGATGACTTCAAGTATCTCAAGATACGGTTAGCAGCTTCCAAGTGTGGTGTGCGAGGCGCGTGCATGTACTAGCTCACCACACTCATTGCATATGCAATATCCGGTCGTGTGTGAGCTAGGTAGATGAAGCGTCCCACGAGTCTCTGAAAGCTACCCACATCCTCAAGGAGTTCTCCTGATTGACCATCTAGCCGATGGTTTGCTTCAATCGGGGTATCAACAGGTCGTGCCCCCAACATGCCTGTATCCTTAAGTAAATCCAATACATATTTCCTCTGGCATATGTATATTCCCTTATTCGATCTTGCAACCTCAATGCCCAAGAAGTACTTTAAGGTGCCTAGATCCTTAATTTCAAATTCAGCTGCCAAGAAGCTCTTAAGTCTGGAAATTTCTGTTGCACAATTCCCTGTGACAATAATGTCGTCCACATACACAATTAGGATAGTCGTAATCCCCCCTACTCGTCTGATAAAGAGTGTGTGGTCTGCCTGACCCTGGTTGTATCCCAATTGTTTAACTGCTCCACTGAATCTTTCAAACCATGCTCTTGGTGACTGTTTCAAACCATACAGAGTTTTCTTCAACTTACACACTCTCTGTATGTCATCGGACACCCGGAACCCCGGAGGGGGGAGCATGTAAACCTCTTCCTTCAAGTCACCATGGAGGAATGCATTCTTAACATCGAGCTGTAGTAGTGGCCAGGACTGACTTGCTGCGAGTGAGAGAATAACCCGAATAGAGTTTAGTTTGGCTACAGGAGCGAATGTCTCCTTGTAGTCAATACCATATGTCTGAGAATAGCCCTTAGCCACCAGCCGTGCCTTGTATCTATCCACAGATCCATCCGGTTTGCATTTCATTGTATAGCCCATTTACATCCAACCGGCTTCTTGCCCTGTGGTAACCGAACCAATTCCCATGTGTTATTTTTTTCCAGTGCGTTCATTTCCTCAACCATCGCCTCCTTCCATCTGGGTTGTCCTAGAGCCTCTGTGACAGAAGGAAGAGTAACAGAGGACAGGGAGGTAACAAAAGATTTGTAGGATGGTGATAAGTTATCATTGGAAACAAAATTAGCATTAGGGTGTTGAGTACAGGATCTCTTCCCTTTCCGAAGAGCAATAGGAAGATCAGAACTACTATCACATAAAGAAGGGGAAACCAAAGGGGAACCAAATGAGGAATTACCTGGATCCAATGAGGAGGAGTCTTGACCTTGACATTCAGGAATGGTCTTTGTCTCCCTTACTCTACGACGAGTATAGACTTGCAGCTCCCCTTGCTTGCTAGTGTCTCTGTCATGCATAATAGTATCAATAATTGGATCATCTAATGTCACGGGCAAAGCAGGGGTCACATGCCGTTCCTCACACCAACTACTCTCCCCCTAAGGATCGACAGGGCTAGCAGCGGAAAAAAAAGGAGCCGATTCTAGAAAAGTGACATCCATAGTAACAAACCTCCTTCGTGTGGGAGGATGATAGCATTTATACCCCTTCGAGCTTGAGGAGTACCCTAGGAACACACATCTAAGTGCTTTAGGGTCTAACTTTGTCCGATGAGGGCCAAGGATATGGACGTAACAAATACAGCCAAAGAAGAGAACGAACCACTTCCAGTAGACGTCGATTTTTTCTTTCGGCCACCCCATTTTGTTGTGGGGTGAACACATATGAATTTTGATGCTCAATACCATGCTCTGCCAAGTACAACTTCAACCCCCCATACATGTACTCCCCCCCTTGATCAGATCGGAGAACTTTTATACACTTTCCAAACTAGGTAAGGATTAGTTTGTGGAAGTTCTGGAAGATAGAAAACACTTCATCTTTAGATTTCATAACAAATATCCATGTGCACCTAGAGAAATCATCCACAAACGAGACAAAGTAGCGATAACCAAAAATGGAAGTAACCGGGGACGGGCCCCAAACATCAGAATGAATCAAATCAAAAATAGCATTACTTTTATTACCCCATGGTGGGAAAACAGAACGAGTGTGCTTGGACAGAGCACATACTTCACAATGAAGTTTAGACAGCGATACAGACTGAAACAATGCAGGAAATAAGAGACGTAAATATGGAAAAGACACATGACCAAGACGAGCATGCCAAGACAGTAGCTGCTCCTTATTGAAACTATTATTATGACTACGAGACTGCAACGCTGCTGGAACTGTGGGAGACGCATCCAGGAGATAGAGACCATTCACTTCACGTCTAGTGCCAATCGTCCTCCTCGTGACCAAGTCCTGAAACACACAATGAGAAGGAAAGAAAGTGACACAACAATTCAGGGTTTTTGTGAGAGAGCTAACAGAAAGCAGGTTAGTATCAAACTTGGGAACATGAAGGACAGAGGATAAAGAAATCTCAGATGTGGCTATGACACGACCTTTCCCAGAGACAGAAGAAAGAGTGCCATCTGCGATGTGGACTTTATCAGCCCCAGAACCCACGGAATAGGAAGAAAATAAGGTAGACATACCCGTCATATGCTCTGAAGCCCCCGAATCAATAATCCAGGGTGAGGAAGAAGTAGAGGCGGAAACATGATGGGCAGAACTGATGGTACCTGATTAGGCAAATGCTGAAGTGGCCGAAGGTCCATCCAAGTGGGCCATAAAGTGCCGTATATTCTCAAGCTCCTCTCGAGAAATAGTAACTAGTGGTGTGTCCGAGGAAGGGGATGGATCTGTAGGAGTATCCATAGCAACGCTGTGGGCAGTGGGAGGTGCGCGTGACGACGGCAGGGACGACTGCGGGGGTCGTCCAACAATATTCCAACATTTTTCTTTACTATGGCCCTTCTTGCCACACCCCTCACACATATGAAGACTCTAGCATTTATCTTGACTGTGGCCTTTCTTGCTACAATGAGCACAAGTAGGTGGAGGACCTTTAGGGCGATGCTGTGGTGGTTTATGTGATGATGAGACTGCAGCCAGGGCAGACTTTTCATGTTTGGGAAGAGGAGACATGATATCTCTACGACTTTCTTCACTTTGAACATAGGCGTATACTTGGTTAAGCGAGGGTAAATCATTTTTACTGAGCAACTGGACACGGGCTAACTCGAAATCAGCATTCAAGCCAGCAAGGAACTCATATATCCTGTTCTGATCCACCAACGTGCGATATGCCTTACCATCTATGGTACAGGCAGGGGTAAAAACTTGATAATAATCAAGTTCCTCCCACATGCTACGAAGCTTAGCAAAATACTCGGCCAAAGGCAAGTCTCCTTGATGAAGAGTGGCAATGCTCTGGCGCAACTGATACACACGAGCAACATTCTTTTGCTGGGAATAGGTCTGAGATGCAGAGTCCCAGATCTCCTTTACAGTAGTATGAAATAGGAATCCTCGACTGATGTGGGGCTCCATAGAGTTAAGAAGCCACGACATAACAGTCAAATTGCCCGATTCCCATTTCTCAAACTCGGGGTCATCCTCTTTAGGGGCCACTAGACGGCCAGTAAGATATCCTTGTTTTCCACGGCCACCAATAAACATCTTGGCAGCCCTAGACCATTCCAAATAATTTTTTCCAGCCAGCTTGATAGTGGTGATCTGCAACACAGGGTTTTCATATGGAGTAGGGGCTGAAACTGGAGGGCTGGTAGGCCTGGAGACCACATCTGAGGCTCCGGATGCATCTGACGTCGGCATAGCTGCGTCACAAACAACAAATAACAAGCAAATAATAGAAAAAGACCACCCAATAAACAGCTACCACGATCTGAGACAAACCGGAGGCACAACGGAGATCGAAACGAGTCAAACGACTCAAGCCACGCTAACCAAGAGATCACGGAGTGATGGGATCATCCCAAAGTTCCAACAAAGCATCCAAGAAAGGATTAAAGGCATAGGGGAGCCAACCAACAGGGATTGTGGGCGTTCGTGATGCCCAATAAGGGCAAAAAAGTTGCCGGCGGTAATAATAGGGGGGAGAAATCGATCCCCTAGCCTCAATACTCCACCAAACGTAAAATAAATGGCATAGGCCTGTAGGTAATAATGGGAGGGACCAAAACGAAGCAGCAATCGAAGCCAATAAGCTTTGAAAGAGGTCGCAAATCACCACGAACTGAAACGAGCCTGTTTTTCAATATTTTCGAATATCAGCCATAACATGCTCAAAAAAGGTCCAAAAAATTCTCAAAAAATCACCAGAATTCTTAGAAAAATGTCATCTACTGGAAGGTGAAGGTTTTGGAGATCTTGAGCACCCTGTCCGTACAGCTGATGACGTCAGCCGTACGGCTCCATGACGTCAGCAATGTTGATCGCCCCTTGAAGGTCTGAGGCGTGAGGAGATTCACCCTGAAGTTTTTGTGCGGATTCGATTCACTATGCTCTGATACCAAGTAGAATTTTAGGGTTTCAGGAAGAGAGGAGAAGAAGAGAGAAAAAGAAGAAGGGAAAGCGTTGGAGAGTTAAATCTTCTAACGTCCCACAATATTATTTATATTACTAGGTCAAAACAATTACACCCACATTAATATCTCCACCCACCATATATCTTATATTATATTCTCCCTCATACTGACAACACATCCATGACATAGCATTTCATTGTTCACATTCCATCTGAATATCCAGTTGAGTAGTGCAGTTCTGACATTAGCAGACTGATGTAATCCTGTCAAAGTAGCCTCATAAGCAACAGCAACCAAGAAGGATCGTACCTTCTCTCAACCAATTGAAATAATTGACTCGTCCACCTTAGGATGATTGCTTTAAAGTCACATAGTTGCTCTTGGAAAGTTGTATATAGATTTATTTTCTTATACAGGCTTCTAAGTTTTGTTCTGGAAGTTGAACTTCTGAAAATGCAGAAACTATTTGAGTGAAATAGAATTTATCATGAAATAGTTGCAATTCATGTTGTTTTCTCTTCCCAAATGATTTCATTCTCCTGGTGGATTAGTTCGTCGGGCTATTTTCCATCATGGCAGTTAATGTTGGAAAGTTCCAATTTTCAGCATGGACCAAAGATTAGAATTTATTTGCCAAAGCGCTTGAGAATTAGTTATTAGCTTTGTTTGGATCTGTATTTATTTTTGATTGCTAAGTTATTATCATTACTGTAACTTAATTTAATCCCAATTTTCTTAGTTCAGATTCCATTTCCTCATGTAGGTTTTTGTTTCACGCCCAACTGGTAAAAAGTATTCTACTGTGTTGTCCCCAAGGAACCCCGAGGTGCTCAAGTAAGCCTCTATTTTATTGTCTTCTTGGTGTTTTAGGACCTAATCTTTGTGCTCAATGGAAATTAATGTAATTGTTCAAAAGACCAGTAGAAGCATTATTTTATTGTGCCCTAGGATTGGGTACAACACAAGCAGAGTAAATCTTATTGAAAATCACGTGGATATGCAGTGAGAGTACCATTGCTGGCATTGAATCTTGGGACTGGAACCTGAATGGGCAGAATTCTACATATCATGCTTTGTTTCCAAGGGCTTGGACTGTATATGAGGGTAATCTCTATAATAAAGTAGTCGACTTCTAAATCTTAATACCTTTATCATAGATCGATTTGGTATAGCATTGTTTCTTTTGTTTTCTTTTTAATGCAGGTGAACCTGACCCAGAACTTAGAATAGTTTGCCGTCAGATTTCACCATTTATTCCCCATAATTATAAGGAGAGCAGTTTACCCGTAGCAGTATTTACTTTCACGGTATGAATGGGCCTGGTGATAAATTTGTTTGTTAGAGATTTGGATTAACCTCAATATGGCCTGGGTCTTAAGCAGTTCAATGGATACATTTTTCAGCTATTCAATTCTGGGAAGACTGCTGCAGATGTCACCCTACTTTTCACATGGGCTGTAAGTTAAAATTTTCAAAATGTAAATTATTCCATTTTACATTTCCCTGGGTGCATTTCATTGGTTTATCAGTGATTGCTAATGTTGGTCATTTTTTCCATTTTACTGGAATGCCAACTATCTTTTGCACCTTCCTATGGTCCTGAAGCCTGTTTTAAATGTTACGTTTAAGGAAAGAAATTAAGAAGCTATCACGAGTGGCCCACACTATTTTTGTTTGTATCTATGCAGAATTCCGTGGGTGAGAACTCTGGATTTTCTGGGAATCACTCCAATTCGAAGATGATGTAAGAACATTGTCATTGGATTTATTTTCAACACCCCTTGATGTGATTTTTTAGTTGTATCTGTTGATTTATGGAATAGAGTAGCATTTTATTATCAGGGTGGATTTGCCTCTTTGGCAGCTTGCATATTCTCATTTGATTTATGCCTAAGAAGTGTTCTAACAAGTTTTCACAACTCCTAATAGGACGAAGAATGGTGTGCATGGAGTACTTCTACATCACAAGCAAGTTCCTTTTATTGATATATAGGATAATATCCACTCTTGGTTTGATCAGTTTGATTGCTTTATCATATTTATTATATAGTTCTTGATATTCTAAAGCTATTTAAATATCCATTCAGGACTGCAAATGGACAACCCCCGGTTACATTCTCCATTGCTGCACAAGAGACAGATGCCATTCATGTTTCTGAGTGTCCTTGCTTCTTGATATCTGGAAATTCCCAGGGTATCACAGCAAAAGACATGTGGCATGAAATTAAAGAGGTGGGATGGTCTACTCCTCTGTTTTTACATATTGATGATGTTGAGTTCCTGAGTTCGATTCCCGGGGGTGTGTGCCCTGGGAGGAGGGGGGGGGGGGGGGGTGGAATCTTGGGTTCCGTGTGTGTGTGCCGGGGATCCTTTGATATACATTGTTATGTCTCCCTCTCACAGCTTAAGCTTTTAGAGTAAAGTGGATGTCAACAGATGACAAGGAAAGCAATTCAGACTCTTTTCCTTTCCCCTTATTGGATATTTGGATCCTGTAGTGCTCCCATGGTCCACAATGGGATTCTAGATTCTAAACAAAGCATCCTGTGCATTCAGAGTTTCTCGGCTTGCTTGGTGATGAAATAATTATTCTTGGACTGTTTGTTTATTGTAAAGTGTTATCTTGATTTTATATATATCAGCTCCTTATGTATTTATGTTTAGATCACATTGTGCTTCCTTTGTTTGTAACTTATATGGGTGAAACCTGTTTCAGTTTCATGTCGTCTATGAGATGTTACCTTATAGGCCTATAAGGTTCTCTTAGCTAGCAACAACCAAGGTTTTAATTTTGGTTTCAAGGTCTAATTTTTTTTTTTTTGATCGGTAAAATAGATATATTAAAGAGGGGCTGAGAAGGCCCCCAAAAAACTATACAGCGACTGCCTAAATCAGTAGGCTGGAATGAAAATCTTTCGTGGAAATATTTCTATCAGTGTGGAAATATTATATCTTTCATTTGAATAATGGAAATATTTTGGAAATATCATTTGCAATTCAGGAAATGGTAAGCCAAGCATGAAAACACACTCATAAGTCATCCTACTACAATAAATGACAATTCTGTGTAAGAAAAGTAAGATTAAGAGCGTTCGGTATACATTAGCGCAGGTGTCTAAGACTCGTACAGCCAAAAATAACTATATACATATACATGAAAATGTTCTTAATCATGTCTCCTAAAGTACATAAAAGCAAAATAAATCTTACCTTTTACCTGAGGAGGCCATAACCACGTAGACCTTTGACCCTTCATCTCCATCTTGGCCAGGGCCATGATAAAACTGTTGCCCTATACAGTTTCAGACTTGAAGTACTTTACCCACGACATAATGTTCTAGTAGCGGTTCTGGTAATCTTGGTTATGTTGCTTGTACTAACCCACTAATGCTCCATGTTTGGGTACTCTGGATAATCTATATAACCTGGTTATTGCCCTCTCATCGTTACACCTCCCAAAATGAACTGTTGGTATAAACATTACATAGACAATAGATTATTGCCTTAAAACGATATTTACGAAATACTTACGTATATAGACTGCTAATCATTCGTGCATCTTTTTATATTTTCTAGATTTTTAATTTAGTGAATAAATATTAATATTTCCACTTAATTACAATATATAAAATCACTCACATGGATCATGTCTTTGTTTTGCACGCACGGCACACCATAGATATTTTTATTAGGATGTTGGATTACTTTTCTCCCTTATTTTGTATAGTGTTCTTATTGATAAAAAGGGGCATTTGACAATGTAGTGCACATTCTGATGCATTTTGCTCACTACAGGTGTGCAGGGGCTGGGTCCCCATGGAACCTAACTCAGCTTGCTTTGCCCTAGGCTTAGGCTGGATTTGAGGTCCAATATGTGAATGGATGAATGGGGTCTAATTTTAAAATGAAAAATAATCTTAGGCCTTGGGCCAGGTTTGGGCCTAAGTTTTGGCACATGCTGGTCCAGGTAGGCGTGGCTTGGGCTGGCACCTTATTTAATAGGATTGAAGAGAGGAAGATTATTGTTGACTTGTGGACTTGTTTTGGTGTTAAACTTTCGGTTTGTCTATAGTCTATTAGGATTTGTTGTTTTAGCATGTATTTAAGTGGTGTAACTTCTGCATATTAATTGCTAGACAGCTTATTTCAGGTTTATGTGGTGGTCTAGAAGAGGTCAAGAAGTCTGTTCAATTAGAGGCTACTTAGTCATTCATTAGACCTTTTAATTATAGTTGATCTAAAAGGACTCTTGGTTGCAACATATCTGTTTAGGAAAATCAAGAGCTGATCATAGGGTTGTCTGGTCAAGATTACAAATGACTCAGATGAGAAGGATTCTTACTGTTATATAATATATATTAACGGAGAGTCAATGCAAAGAGAAACACGGTCAGAGTTTCTACTGAAATTTATTTCTCCATCGGAGATTTTACTTAATGCAATCATAAAGGACTTACTTTTAGATTGTTTTACTTCCTCATTTCTGCTGCAATTTCTATTACACCATCTCTATTCCTGTGTGTGAGGGCCACGTGTACATTTATTCATATCTATTTGAAAAAAAAAATCTTTCTATGTCTAATCTATCTTCGCCCTTGTGCTTTTTTTTCGAAAAGATAGATATTTTAAATAAATCTAATTGTGCTTAAGATGTTCCCTCAATGCAAACAGACTGTAGAGTAAGATCCATTGTTGAGCATGTTCATTTTGTCATCATTCTCCACGGAGCTTGATATCTATTTTTTTTATTCTAGTAGCATGGGTCCTTTGACCGCCTCAATTCCGATGAAACATCAATGCCTTCAGAACCAGGATCAGATATCGGAGCAGCCATAGCAGCTTCCCTGAGTCTTCCATCTGACACAGTGCGTACTGTTACATTTTCATTGGCATGGGCCTGTCCTGAAGTCAAATTTTCTAGTGGCAAGACTTATCACAGGTGGGTGGCCCAACTTTGTGGTAAGAAACTCTACTCACTAAAGTGTCATAGTTTTGCTTACAAAAGTTTACAAGCAGGCGCTACACAAAATTTTATGGCACTCGTGGGGATGCAGCAGCAAGTCTTGCGCATGATGCTATTCTTGGTAATGTTGCCAGATATTCCTTCTTATCTTGGATATTTTAGTAAGAATGCTGAGTATTTGAGGCATTGATGCTGAATCTGGTTCATACACTTTGTTGTACATTGTACACACACACACACGTACATATGTATGTATACGTATGTAGGTGTTTAAGGAAATGCTAACCAGTACTGGTTACTGATTTCACTGGGATGATGGCATCATCCCCACTCTCATGTGACAAAAATGCTATTAGCTTGTGTTCTTTCAAAGAGAAAATGTAAGGGTATATAGTTAGTTTGAAATCACTTAGTTTTACCCCTTTTTTTCCATCTTCTTCATCCTTTTCTTCCAAGACACTAGGGGCAGAGCTGAGATTCTGGTCTGAGAAGAACATGACAATCTGTCCTTTTTCTTCTTCTTCTGTTTAACTTGTTTGAACTCTCTCTTATCGGAAACTTCTCCGATATTGTCACCACCACTTAGTGTTCCCCTCTCTCTAACTCCTCCTCTTTCTATTGTTTCTCTGGCAATTCTGTTACAAGCTGTGGAGTTCATTGTTCAGTTCAAGAATATAAGGTTTATATTTTCGATAATAAAAGGTTTATATTATAGAGAATCAAAATCAAGTTAAATTTTTTATTCTGGTGTTGTGAGTTTGGAGCTGTATTGGCCAGAATCTGAGACGCGAGGGAGAGAGAGAGAGAGAGAGAGAGAGAGTTAGTAAATGAAATGACAACAATATCCACTTTACAACTAAAATATAGAAAGTAAGAATAATTTTTTTGTCCAAATACGTGTTTGTGACCGAATCTTGCCACGTGGCACACTCTTTGGCCCACTGATCCCACGAATGTTTTGCCCTACTTTACCCAAAAATCAATCTGTAAAGTATGTAAGCAGGATGATGCAAATTAAATGTGTAATTTTCAAACTATCCGGCCCCTTCATGCCTTATCATGGAAAGAGTCAACATTGGTCAAGTAATCCAACAATCGGATGAAGAAAATGACAAGATCAACAATTACCCTTGTAGCCCTATAAAAAGTGGATACAAGTTGAATTGATAGGGTTTGAAGTTTCAGAAAGGGCTTGTTTTTTGTGAGGATGATATCTACGGCGATGAGACCATCCTGACCAAAAATAAGCCCTTAACTCATCTCCATGTGGGCCCCACAACCGAGTGTCATTATATTTGTCAAAAAGCATGTGTCAACCTAACGCGGCCTATATATATGGGTTGGGATAGGTAGACACATATTTTTTGACACATGTAATGCTACACGGTCGTAGGGCCCACATGGAAATGAGTTAAGGGATGATTTTTGGTGAGGATGATCTCCTCACCTTAGAGATCATCCTCACAAGAAATCAACCTTTGCTGAAACTTCTAACCCTATCTAATGTGGACTTAAAGTTAGCATTGAAAATGGATGATCCAGAAATTTTCAACTTGCACTCTACTTTTCATAAGGCTTCAAACGTCAGAATGGACTGATTTTTTTATGAGGATGATCTCCATGGTGAGGGAATTATCCTCATAAAAAATCAGCCATTAACTCATCTTCATGTGGGCCCCGCGACAATGTGTCGCAAACCATGTGTCAACCTATCCCAATCCTATATATGTATGAATATATATGTCAGGATATTCTTACACGTCTATCTAAGGCCCTCGTGGAGATGATTCAAGGCCTGATTTTTGGTGAGGATGATCTCCATGGTGAGGAGATTATCCTCACAAGAATTAGCCTTCGACTCATCTCCATGTGGGCTCCACATAGATGTGTCAAGATAAGGCTTGTACGGTAATCATCCTCTGAAATGGTCAGCCCATTTTGAAACTTCTAACTATTAAATGTGGACTTAAAGTTAATGGTGAAATGGATGGTCCAGAAATGCTGAACTCGTAATCCACTTTTCAGAAGGCTAGAAATGTTAGAAGGGGCTTATTTTGCTGAGGATGATCAACAATCACCAAAAATCAGACCTTGACTTGTCTGCATGGGGGCCCCACAGAGCTGTGTCAAAGTCCATGTATATAGTGGTGAGATGAAACCTATACTTTTAAACTTAATGTGTTTCATTTCATTTCCTTTGCAACAGAGCATGGCCATTGGGAATCCCAGATAGAAAAATGGCAAAGACCTATTCTTGAAGACAGAAGACTTCCTGAATGGTGAGCTTAAATAACTAAATGAGTCCCATACTGAATACGAGCTTTTGTATATAGATGGATTTTAATTTTTTGGAGGACCTCTGCAGGTACCCTATCACTCTCTTCAACGAGCTCTACTATCTTAATGTGGGGGGAACAATTTGGACAGGTATTTAGGGAGTTCCGAATCTACACTTAAAGCAATATATTTCAGCCTTGTGAGTATCAGTTTACTATTTACCTTTTGCAGATGGTTCACCTCCAATGGAGAGTTTATTCACTATTAAAGAACGGAAATTTTCCCTTGATAAATCCGGATCTGATTTGAAGAATTCAGTCGATACCAACTCTCAATATGACATTGCCGTTGATATCCTTGATAGGATGACATCAACAATCGAACAAGTACAGAATCCGGTCACCTCGAATTCAGCTTTGGGGACATATTTTCTTCAAAAGGGAGAAGAAAATATCGGCCAATTCCTCTATTTCGAAGGGATCGAATATCACATGTGGAACACTTATGATGTCCATTTCTACTCATCTTTTGCACTAATCATGCTATTCCCAAAGCTCGAACTTAGCATCCAAAGAGACTTTGCAGCAGCAGTAATGATGCACGATCCCAATAGGATGAAACTTCTAAGTGATGGAAAGTGGGTCCCAAGAAAGGTTCTTGGTGCTGTTCCTCATGATCTCGGACAGAATGACCCATGGTTTGAAGTAAATGCTTATAACCTTTACAATACAGATAGGTGGAAAGACTTGAATCCTAAATTTGTTCTCCAAGTTTATAGGGATGTGGTTGCTACAGGTGATAAGTTGTTTGCACGGGCTGTTTGGCCCTCAGTCTACATGGCGATTGCATATATGGACCAGTTTGATAAGGATGGTGATGGGATGATTGAGAATGAAGGATTTCCTGATCAGACTTATGATGTATGGTCAGTTTCTGGAGTGAGTGCATACACTGGTGGGCTGTGGGTCGCGGCCTTGCAGGCTGCTTCGGCCATGGCACATGAAGTTGGTGACAAGGCTTCTGAGGATTATTTATGGGTTAAGTTTCAGAAGGCAAAGACTGTATATGAGCAGCTGTGGAATGGTTCTTACTTTAATTATGACAACAGTGGTGGCAGTTCAAGTTCGTCTATTCAGGCTGATCAATTGGCTGGACAATGGTATGTTGTGATAAAATTACTGCGTTGCATGGATATGGGAACGGGTGTCATTTGTCAGAGTCCGAGCGGGTTCAAAATGTCCAATTCGGCGAACCTTGAAAAATAGGATTTGTGAATTTGCCAATAAAATTTAAATAATTTGAAACAAAGTAATTGCTTTTTATACAATAGTGAGGATAATAGGGGATAATGTAATAAAAGATCTTAGGATTTGTATCATATACTTATAGACAAAAGAATACATATATGTAATGTTATGATTGTCATAAACTTCAATTGTAAAAAGTAGAACTCATAACCTATGTCAAATGTTAATTAGTATCTTGCAGGTAAGGAAAGTAAAAAATGAAATAGAATTTGGAAGTGTTGCACCAGAATCTGTGGTGTGTCCTGACATGGGTACTTTACCTGTTTAGAAGAATCCATGCAATATAGAAGTTACTTCTGAGTTTTACTAGTATTAGCAAAGAAATGAGCTTATTCAGGTGAATGTGAAAGGAAACTGAAAGGAAGCCTTGTTTTTTGGGGTCGGTGGGGGAGAGTAAGCTGGGGTTTAAGCAGACAACAGACTTGACAAGATCAAAAAAGAAAAACCTCAAATTACAAGCATAAATATTTACTGTCCCTTGCCTCATCTGTAGTAATCCTATATAAATTGGGAGGGAGGTCATTATGGTAGAGGACTTACATTATTATAAAATTTTGATAAAACTCTGTGGCACTATTGCTTCTCTATAGGGATATGAAACTTGCAAGCTGCAAGAGTTCTTTATATTATTACAGGGTGTTAGTTCCTTTGCGTGCTTCCCTTACATATTTGCACATATCACCAAAAATTTTGAATACTCTGCAAAATTTCCCTATATTTTCATTTGCGCGAAATCGGATATCTCACAATATTTCTCTCTCTCGCTATACATAATCTATGTAAATATTTGAATTTCTAGATAAAAACCCAAGAAAAACTAAGGCTGTGTTTGATTACCAAGTGGGAAAATTACATTTTCCTTAGGAAAACACAACTGTCCATTGTTAGATAGCCATTATAAATGTGTATAATTTTCCCTAACAAGCATTTAAATCTGGATAATTTTCCTTACTAAGCCCGGAATTTATTTCCCATCCAGATAGGTGAGAATTCATTTCCACCTGAAAATACAGCTTTATTTTCTCACATGATTGAAATATGTGTTCTCAGTTGCAATCAATCAGCCATTTAAGGCACATCCCAGATGCATTTTCTCGGGAAAATTTTCCGTGCAATCAAACACAGCCTAAAGAAAATTTGAGTCTTGAGACATTTCCCCCCGCATAAATGATCTTGAGAATGAGATTTCTGACTATGCCTGAACTGTGGTAATCACTCTATAGGTATGCTCGAGCATGTGGTCTTTTGCCAATTGTCGACCAAGACAAAGCGCAAATTGCACTTGAGAAGGTTTACCATTTCAATGTCTTAAAGGTGAAGGATGGGAGGCGGGGAGCAATTAATGGAATGCGACCTGATGGAAGCATTGACATGTCAGCAATGCAGTCAAGAGAAATATGGCCCGGAGTCACATATTCTGTTGCTGCAGCTATGATTCATGAAGGCATGGTGGAAACGGCGTTTAGGACTGCATCTGGAGTCTATGAATCTGCTTGGTCTGAAGAAGGACTTGGGTGAGTTAGCTTTTCCTCTCTTTTTTTTAGACGGTATGTTACACAAATTGGAACAATTAAATGCCTTCTTATTGACAGGACCTACATCCATGGAACACACTAACTTTAAGGCCTTAATCTAACTAATTGGTTGGCGAAGAGATGACCAAGAAATTTGTTACAAACGAGAAACATAAAATTGGAAGTAAATGCCACTTTTTGCGAATGACAAAATTTTATCTGCCTTCCAGTGAGGGTGGTTGATTCATCTGATTCATCTGTCAATATCTTTAACCAAACCATCAGAAGCCTTTAGCCCAAAGGGTCTTGCAACTACAGTGAGTAGTGGCAGAAGAAATCTTATTTTTCTTTGAAATTTGATTTTTGGCTTAGAATCTGTGTTTGAAAGTAATACAATCCGCAAATCAATTTTCACAACTTTGCCCCAATCCATAGAACTATAGAACCTAAGAAGACAGTGGTGTCAGTTTGCTGATGAATTTCTTTTCCACTTTGACTTGGGGTTGGCTTTTTTGGAACCCTCTTGTATTATGATTCAAATACAACTCGATTCTAATCTTTATATAAAATTATTCATGATTCAAATTTCACTATTCTAATCCCATACACTATTTATGGTCATGATATCTTACGTGCCAGAAGAAACTTAAACTGCAGTGACTATTAAGAAAGCAATGATTTGGCCATGTCCAATTTCTCTGTATTTTCAAGTACTTCTTTACTTTCTAATCCCAAACACTATTTATGGTCATGACATCTTACCTGCCAGAAGAAACTAAAACTGCAGTGACTATTAAGAAAACAATGATTTGGCCATGTCCAATTTCTCTCTATTTTCAAGTACTTCTTTACTTTCTAATCCCAAGCACTATTTATGGTCATGACATCTTACCTGCCAGAAGAAACTAAAACTGCAGTGACTATTAAGAAAATAATGATTTGGCCATGTCCAGTTTCTCTCTATTTTCAAGTACTTCTTTACTTTCTAATTTCTTAGAAAAAGTAAAATAATTATTGAATTAATAATTCAAAGTCCATCTTGCAATTTGATTTGACCGGTCCTTTACTATTTTACCATCTAAGTTACGAAGTATGCACAGTTTCCAATCTTGTGCATCAAGAGGTTTTTAGTTATGAGCTGTGTTTGCCACAAGGCCCGTAACAAAAATTCTGAAGACTGAAAACCTATGGAGAGTATTTCTGTAGTCTGAATATTATACATGTTGAATGATTGTCTATAAGCAATACCAGGACACTTCTCACATATCCAGGGGCTTGAGACATGGCAATCCATTGTGTTCCTCCACAAGCATGCTATAAATGGGATGGTTGAGATCAACAAATTCAGTTTACCAGTAAAATGGAATGATGCGCTTTACGTCTGTATTGTTGACAACCACTTTACTCTAAAAGCTTAATCTGTTAGAGGGAGGCGTTATCAAAAGGTTCGTGGGTTTAACAGAGGCAGAGTGCTGGCCACACAACCTAACAACACGCCTCCTCAACACTTTGCCGAGACTCGAACCCGCAACCTACTCAAAGCTCCTGCTCTGATACCATGTTGACAACCGCTTTACTCTAAAAGCTTAAGCTGTTAGATAGAGGCATAGCAATGTATATCAAAGGGTTCACAGGTTTAACAGAGGCAGTGCTGGCCACACAACCCAACAACATAAGGTTTTAGAGTAAAGTGGTTGTCAACATGGTATTAGAGCAAGAAGTCCCAGTAGGTCGTGAGTTCAAGTCTCGGCAAAGTGATGAGGGGGCGTGTTGTTTGGCTGTGTGGCCAGCACTTCGCCTCTGTTAGACCCGTGGACCCTTTGATGTACATTGTCACTCCTCCCTCTAAAAGCTTAAGTTTTTAGAGTAAAGTGGTTGTCAACAATTATATTGTGCTTGCTGTTGAACATTTATGTCTATGATGCTATAGATGTACCCATCCTCTCCACATATCTATATAATTCAGTAATGCATTGGCGTTGGTTCCGATAACAGGTATGCTTTTCAAACTCCGGAAAGTTGGAACAACGATGACCAGTACAGATCTCTGTGTTACATGCGACCTTTGGCCATATGGGCAATGCAGTGGGCCTTGTCACCACCAAAGCTCTTCAAGGAGGAGATGATACCAGAAACAAAGCAAGATCCTTCATTTGCACACCATGACGGGTTCTCAAAAGTTGCACGCCTTCTAAAGTTGCCGGAGGAGGAAGCTTCTAGAAGCTTTCTCCAAGTTCTTTATGATTGCACTTGCAGGAGACTTTGGACGTGACACATGTAAGCTTTTTAATGAGATTGATAGTGATAAGGAAAAAAGAAAAGAAAATATGCAATTTTTACTATATTGTCAGAGGACCTGCGATTACATTCGGATTTTTACTGTAATTAATTTTTTATTACTATTTTAATACAAATGGTTGATTGAAGTATATGTATATATGAGGGCGGTTTCTCTTATCTCCCCTCCCCTTTAAACTTAAAATAAAAAGACTACTATATCCCCTATGTTTTCTCTAATCTCCCCCAATGGAAAATAAAAAACCTTTTTTGCCCATTTTTATTTTCTGAACATTTCCACTTAAAACCTATTTTCTCTAATCTTCCCCCCTATTCATCCCCTTTGTTTTTACTCGATCGAAACGCATATGTACCGGCAGGATCTTACCATTCCACTGGTTTGGTTCAGACGGCAGGATCTTACCGGGGTGCTTAATTTGGTTTCGGTAGTTCTATCTTGCCGTTTGAACCAAATCAGTTTGAGATTGTCCTAATTTGGTTCAAACAGTAGGATCTTACCGAGGTTCTTAATTTTATTTCGGCAGGAGCTTACCGGGGTTCTTAAGATACATTCGGTAGTTCAGTACCGTATGGTAAATCTATATTTCGGCAGCCTCTTACTGTTTCAACAGGACATGGTAGATGGTCTTAGAGATGAATTTGGCCCAACCCATTATATTCAAGAATTGATGTAGTGCTTGTTGTCGATCTATTCATAGAACTTAAAACAAGTTTGGAGTACTTCAGTAGGACAAGAATCATCATGGCTTCATGTCTGCCAAAGTATATATGTTAATGTGACACTCATATACCAGTATCTCAAGAGGGAGGTGGGAACAATTGGAGATGTTTAGCAGAAGCCAAAAAGGTGACGAGATGAAAGCATTTTTCTCATTTTGGGAGTCCCTACCACCTCTCATCACCAAACACCACAAAACAAAAACTGAACATAAACAAAACAAAACGATTTCTTGTTCTCTCTGTGTCGAGTGAAGTCTTGATTAAAAAAAATGTCACAAGGAGAGATTCCACTCCTTTTATCACACTTTGTGGTGAAGAGGCGTCAAAACCAACCAATTTTATCTCACGGTGAAGAGGGTAAAACTTAGGTTTACCTTTTTTGTTTTTAACCAGCGGGGAGATTAGAGAGTTCTCGGGGGGTGGAGGGGCAACTAGAGAACCATAAAAATATGGGGGGGGGGGGGGGGATAAGAGAAACAAGGAGAAATCGCCTTAAATGAGGTCTTCAAAATATAAAAAACCACATATAAAAGTGATAAAAATGTTCAGATATTGCAAGTTTTAATATGGGGAAAAACTCAATTTGAAAATTAAAATATTTAGCGAATCCCTTGAAGCACAACCGAAAGCACATTTTTCCCCTCGTGGAGGGAGTGTCATGGGATCCAGTCTTGATGGATCTTCTATGCATGTACCGATTTTTGTCACAAAAAGAAACGAAAAGAACGGTAAAAAAAAATTGATTAATCAGTGCTAAGATATTCCAGATTACGCTGTGATGATGAATAATCCGGTATATAGTATACGCAACAATAATCAGTGAAAGCAGCCAATCTAATTTTGATAAATTAGATTTTAAAAATGGATAAGAAGATATACTGCCATGAAAACGCATAATTCTGGTAGAATTAATCTTTGACTTGGCTGACCTGGATATCGGTCTAGATGTCGTTTCCTCGCACCTTGGTGTACCCCATTTTTCACAGCCACACCAAACTGATTAACTGCAGGTGCACTCTTCTTTGCAATCTTTTATCATAATCTTTTTGGTGAGTGGCTCATAGAGGTGTAAATGGGTGGGACCAGCCTAATGGTCGTTTAGGCCATGTTGATATGATCCCAAACTAGGCTGTAGTTACAGGCCCTGAAGGTTGAGCCCGGGCTTGATTTTAGGACATGAATCGGGTTCGAGTTTTGACAAATGAGGCCCGATCAGCACCTACTAGATGTCCTAACCAGTTGGATCCGACGGTACAACATGTGAGAGAGACATTGAAAGTTATTTTGGATCCGATTAACAATGCTTGGTAGGCTGGGCTTAAGCCCAATCTTAGATGACTTCGTAGAGTGGGCTTGGGTTGGGCTTGGAGTTCTCAATAATATTATGGGCTAGGTTTGCATCGAGCTACATTGAGAGAGGGTGAGATGGTAAAACAAATGGGCCCACCCGGAGCAAGGGTATTGAACTATTGAAAATTCAGGGTATCCTCAATGTGGGCAATGGAACTATTGACAATTCTTTCATATTCAAATTGCTTTCTTTGACTATGTTTACCACTTCCAAGCTCTATTCTGGAGATTGACCACATGGATGTTTGACCTACACTTAACAGATCTATGCTCCAAAATCAGCCTGATTGCTGATTTCTAGCGGTTGGAGTTGAGTACCCAAAAAAAAAATTGCTCAAATCTAATGGTTAGGATCACCTCATGAAAAGTTTCAAATATCCACTGTGAAATAACCGATCTGGCTGATTTTTTTTTTGGGAGAAGATATTGGTACCCACTGTTTTACTCTCCATGCCCACTTACTCAGTAAACCCACCTTAAAATTCTCCCATAGCTGTCTACACCCAAGTTTATCTTGACACCCATCCGCCATTAGGGAAAAAAACAGAAGAAGAAGAAGAAGAGGCAGTGGTGATGTGCCGCCTCCTTTTTCTTTCTTATTCTGTTTTTAGGGTAGGTGGTTTGAGCAAAAACAAGGGACACGTTTGTCATTTACTTTTTTTTTGTTAAGTGGGCATACTTAGGGCCTGTTTGGTAACGCACCGCGGCGGGCAAATAAAATATTTGGCAGCCACCCGCCCTTGGCGAATATTTAGCCGGGCCCACATATTTGCCCTCCGCGGCGGGAAAACATTTGATCACCCCCCCCCCCCCCCCCCCCCCGGTGAAAATATTTTCACGCCGATTATGCCTTGGTGAGTCGGAAAATCACTATTTTCATTAAAAATTAATTTTTTAATATATAAAAAAGATAAAATAATTTTTTTTTTATTCTTTGACATAATACGTGGTTCCCACACTGACCCAACCTATTTTTGACTTACTTTGATATGTGGACCCACTCAAATTGAAAGAAAATGAAGTAAGCTGAAGTGAGCTAGCTCGTACACGTACCAAACATTGTTAAATATTGCTATGAGCAAATATTTAGCCAAGATAATATTTGCCTGGCTAAATATTCGCCGTCGGAACTCTTTTTCTCACATACCAAACAGGCCCTTAGTGAAAAGTTCGGTGCCAATATCCCGTCCCTTTTTTGGGTTTGTAGCCTCACCAATGAGAGGAGGCCAAAAATCCACATAGGCAGTGGTGCCTGAGAGTGTGCCACTTGGCATTTTGGGATGGGCAAACATAGATACGAGCAATTTAGACATTAAAAATACACGACACGACCTGGACAATGGAGCTATCCTCAAACAAACAAAAAAAAAACGTGGCCTAATCATAAGAGTCCGCCATTGCTCAATGACGTGTTGAGCAGAAAATGATTAACCTCGTCTGTATGAGCCACGTAGCACTCTTCGGGACCACTAATCGTATGTCTGGCCCATCCCTAGGTGGACCCACAGACCAAATTCAGCCCGAGTGATGATTTCTAGCCATTGAGTTATCTTTTTGTGGGTTGGTTTTTAGCTTAAAATTATTTGGGGTACTCAGATCAAACGGCTAAGAATCACCAATCAGGCTGATAATTGGAATATAGGTCCACCTAGAGATGAGCCAAATATCCACAAAAATTTCCATGTGACTCGTACAAACGTCATCGAGCATTTTTTGCACAACATGTCGAGCAAAAGTGGACTCACCCAAAGGAGAATATATGCTGTCCCCTCCTAAAAATGCCACGCGGAGCACCCTTTATGGCCCACTGACCTTATGGATGTTACTTTGTTCCACCTATTGGTGGACCTATATACCAAAACTCAGTTTGATCAATATTTTTTAACAGTTATATATAGTATTCAAAAAAAAAAAATGCTCAAATCCAACGGCCATAAAATCTCTATATTAAAATTCTAGTTTCAACAGATATAAATCACTAATTAAACTGATTTTTTAATGTATAGATTAATCATGCGGTGGATCAAACATCCATAAGGTCAGTGGGCCTTAAAAGTGCTCCACGTGGCATTTGGGAGGGGATTTCAAACTCGGCTTCAATCTATCAGATGGAAGGTCTAGATTGATTACGTCAGCCCCACCACGTGTAAGGAAAATCCTGCTACAGCAAAAAGTTCTGGGGTGTAGCTCCAGGCTCTATCTTCTCATTTCTTACTCCCGTCGAAGTTACAGTTTTATTGAAGTTCGATCAAACACTCCCAACACCCAAATTACTGCAAAATCCAACGATCGAATCCACGATGGACGACTCCTCAAATCTGACCACTCTTCCCGAGGAAGAGGAGGAGAACTCAGAAGAACAAACCCAAAGCCATGCTTCTGCTTTCTCTTCGATCCCCAGTCGCCCGCCAACTCAGTAAGGAGCTCTCCATTCCCATCCATTTCCATTTGCGCGTGATTTCAATGGTGTTTGTTTATGATTGTGCTTCTTGTTTTCCCTCTCTAACGATGATAAGAACATTAGCTAGAGGAAAATCGAATTCACTAACCCTAGGATGGATCGAAACTGTGAAAGAGAACAGCTGGTTGATCAGTTTTAGAAATTTTATACAACTTTGGAGTCTTTGGTTTGGTTAATCTTTTATGGTCCTCCTCCGCTGATCCGATCACATAAATAAGAACAATTTTCACTTATGCGTCTTCTTTGTTTCTGTTACGATCCCACATTGGTGTACACGTGGCTAATTAATGTGGATCGTATGACCATTAGGGTAGTTTATTATTTAGGGTAATTTCTTATTTTAATTACATTCCAAATTTGGTAAGATCACACGTTTAGTAAGAGTTTATGTTTGTTAGGTTTTCTTTTTTAGATTCTCTTATTTTGGAAGTTGTAGGAGATACTGATATCCAAGATTTAATTGTTATTTCGAGAATATCTTAGGAAGGTTATAATAGGATGTAAAACCTTTGAGAATAATCAATCAATGAAGAAGAGAAACCGTTAAAGCACGAAAGTGTTAGAGCGTGACTCCCTCTAAGAGTCGTAATAGAGCGTGACTCCCTCCAAGAGTCGAAGATAGGAACTGGCTTCCTATCAGTTTCATGTGCAATGTGATCTTCTTCTCACTTTATTTTTGTAGTATCCCTATGTATTTTATTTTACCTTAAGATGTGATATGTATCGATATTTAATACCATGCATCCAAGGATTTAAATTTGGGGTCGAAACCGAAATTTAACTGAATTTTTGAGCGGAATTTTGATATTTTGGTCAAAATTTTAGAGAAATTCCACACGTGATAATGGAATTAGAGTTAAAATAATAGAAAATTTGTTGAAATGGTGAGTAATTTAAATGGAAGATTACTCTTTTCTACCATATTGTTAGTCATAAAATACGTGGTATAAAAAAATTAGTCATAAAATACTAAGTTTATAAGGGTATTATGGGAATTTTAAAATAATGTAAATATCAATTTGTAGTTAAATAACTAACTACAAAGGACTTAAGATTGATGAACCGCGCCCTATTAGGGAAATGGGTATGGCGTTTCGCTAAGGAGGTAGAGAGTCTTTGGAGGCAGGTCATTGTGGCTAGACATGGGTGCGAGCCTCTTGAGTGGTTCAGTGAGGTGGTCAAATCATCCTATGGCTGTGGGGTTTGGGAAGGGATCCTCAAAGTATCCTCCTATTTCTACACAGGTATCCATTTCAGAGTGGGAACTGGCAATAGGGTCCGTTTTTGGTGTGATGTTTGGTGTGGCGACAAGGCCCTCAGGGAGGATTTCTCCAACCTCTTTGCTCTTTCTTCCAAAAAACATGACTATTCATCGCTTTCTAGTGGGGGATGGGAGTGCCCAATCTTGGGATTTTGGTTTCAGACGCAACTTGAACGACTGGGAGATTCCTGATATGGCGGCCTTGATTCTCAGATTGGAAGGGCCCATGTTGGATACTTCCTGTGTGGATGACATCAGGTGGTCCGGAAGGACATATGGGCAATTTTCTGTTCGTTCTTTCTACAAGTTGTTGGATAGGCTCTAGAGTTTGAACTCAACGCCTTCACATTCTGCTTGGAGGATTGCTTATCCAAATAATAGAGTGTGGGGTTCTAGAGTGCCTTCAAAAGCTGCGTTCTTTGTCTGGTGTGCATCCTTAGAGAAGATCCTCACTGCGGATAACCTCATCAAAAGAAAGTGGGTGATGGCTAGTTATTGCTATATGTGCAAGGAAGCAGGGGAGACCGTTAACCACCTTCTATTGCACTGCAAGACGGCTTGGGAGATTTGGAGCTTCTTCTTTGCCTCTTTCGGGACTTGTTGGGTTATTTCGGAATCAATGTTAGATATGATCCGTAGCTGGACTAGTAGTTGCTTTCCCTCCGCAGACTTTGGAGCCTTCTCCCCTTTGTGATCTGGTGGGGCATTTGGAAAGAGAGGAACAAAAGGGTGTTTGAGGGGAAGGAGGCATCCTCTTTTGACATTGTCCTTTCCATCAAGGCACTTCTATTCCTATGGTCCAAGCTATTTGAGGAGTGCAGAGGTCCATCTTTCGAAGACTTGGTGTCCAGATGGGATTGTATTATGTCTAAGGGCTCTTAGTTTTTTACTTTGTCTTTGCTTCTCTTTGTATCCTTGCTTTTTAGAGGTGGTCCTCTTGACCCCTCCCTTTTGGTTTGTATTCTTCTTTTTTTAATGAATCCCACCTTATTAAAAAAAAATGTAGTTAAATAAAAAATAGTAAATGGATATTAAGGGAAAGATCACGGTGAGAGCTTTACATTGAATCATTTTCATTGCAAATTAACTTATGGATTAGTGAGTTGGCTGTCTCTCTAATATTGAAAAGTTGTTTATAGTCCTTTTTGTGCATTGGGTACATACGACGAAGACCAACAATTACACCAATGATGAGTGCTTTGGTACAAGTTGAATGCCATAAAAGGTAGAGAGGAGGGCCAAAAATGACATTGAGCGAGGTAGTAAGAAAGAATTTGAAGCACGTGCCTTAACAGAAGATACCCAAAGGAGTACATAGAACAGAGGTTGAGAGAAAAGTTGATCTATTGAATGGCGTCTTCGGTGTGAGTATGTTAGGGAAAATGACTCATTCATCATACCCAATAGTCGAGTGGCAAAATAAGATTCATTATGCCGACCTCAGATGTTGGGTAAGGTGTGTTGTTAATAAGAGTGCGATCAATAGCAAATAGATCTAAGAGATTAGAGTTAGAAGAGATTAGAGAGGAGAGAGATTGGGGAAAGAGGGAATCGTGTAGAGCTTGGAGAGAGCCTACACGATCTCACATTTTATATTAATAAAGTGGTAAAACCCACTAATTATACTTAGGTCCCTGTACAATATAAATATTGCAACTAGGTCCCTGATAACACTCCTCAAGCTGGTGCGAAGATATCCATCATGCCAAGCTTGGATAAAAGATGATCAAGGATCCCTTTAGTGACCCCCATTGTTAACACATCCGCAACTTGCTCTGTAGTGTTGACATAGGGTGTACAAATAAGATCCTGGCCGAGTTTTTCTTTGATGAAATGATGATCCACTTCAATGTGCTTTGCTTCGTCCTGTCGTGCTGCACTGGATTGTGAGAGATACTGATAGCCGCCTTATTGTCACAATACAACTGCATAGGGCCCTTGACAGGATACCTAAGCTCGCTGAGCATAGTCTTCAACCATAACTGCTCACATACTCCATGAGCCATAGATCGGTATTCTGCTTCAGTGCTGGAGTGGGCTACAACTAGTTGTTTCTTACTGTGCCAAGAAACCAGATTACCCCCAACATAGGTACAATATCCGGATGTGGAGCGCCTGTCAGTAACGGATCATGCCCAATCAGCATCGATATAGGCTTCAACCCGCAAGTGCCCATTCTTTTCGAACAATATGCCCTTTCCCGGTGAACCTTTGAGGTAGCGAAGAACTCTGTAGGCTGCCTCAAGGTGTGGGGAGCAAGATGCATGCATGAACTGGCTGATGACGCTTACAGCATATGTAATGTCAGGTCGCGTCAACGAGAGATATATAAGGCGTCCAACCAGTCTTTGGAAATGGCCTGTATCTGTAACTGGATCCTCATCTTTGGGATTTAGTCAATGTTGTTGTTCAATCGGAGTATCTGTTGGCTTCGCTCCCAGTTTCCTGACTCTTGAATCAGATCCAGAACATATTTCCTCTGTGAGATGAACACACCCTGCTGTGACCTTGCCACTTCTATACCCAGAAAATATCGAAGGCTGCCCAGATCCTTGATTTCAAACTCTGTCCTTATGTCTTTAGTCGGCACACCTCATCTTGGTCATCTCCTGTGATCACAATGTCATCCACATACACTATAAGGGCAGTGATTCGTCCTGTACTCCTTTTAATGAACAGTGTATGGTCAGCTTGACTCTGAGAATAGCCAATCTTTTTCACAGCAGAATTGAATCTCTCAAACCATGCTCTAGGCGACTGCTTAAGTCCATACAAGGCTTTCTTCAGTCCGCACACAAGATCCTTGTCCTTGGTCAAGCTGTATCCGGGAGGACATGTCATATACACCTCTTCCTCTAGATCTCCATGGAAAAAGGCGTTCTTGACATCCAACTGGTGTAGAGGCCATCCCAGATTGCTGCAAGAGACAACAAAACTCGAATAGAGTTCATCTTGATAACAAGGTGTTCAATAATGATGACTCTTTACCAAATAGCTATCTATTTAATATAACCAATGATTTCAACCCGTAAACGTGATTAGTTGAAATAAAGGGAAATTCGACCGGAGGGATGGTGTTGAGATAACTAAAGGTGATGAGTATGTCTTTGTTAGGAAATGGCTATGGAGAGGAGAGCATCATTTTGAGAAGGTATGGAGTACAAACGTAGGGTAAGATAGTTGGGAGGTAAGATTTATCTATTAGTTGAGTCTTTGAAAAGGGATTGGTTTTCTTATGTCATAAGGAGTTTCCCAAGGGTACTAGATTTAAGGTAGGAATGGCGATTGAATAGGGGGTGGGAGGATGCCTGGCTTGGTAAAGTTAAATGGAGTGGAGTGTTTCTCCTTTAGCCATTTGAAGAGTATCCTTATGAGGGAAGTATTTGGGAGGGTTAATGAGAGATGGCATGGGACCTATATTTTGGCGGAGTTTAAAGGGAAAAGGAGCTGATGCGTATAGAGCTTCTTAGGTGGCTTGAGTGAGTTTATTTGGCTTAAGATTGAGGACTTAGTATTTGGTAATAGGTTTTAAGGGGAGGTTCTTGCTAAGGTCTTTTTTTTATCGCCATTTGGTAGAGGAAGGCATAATTTTTTTTGTTGGTTTTGGAGGTTTTAGGACAACTTATTTCCTCAAAAGGTAGAAGTCTTTACGTGGACAATAAAGGTTTGTTTGGTTACCAGACATGGATTTGGAATTAGAAATTGAATTCCAGAACTTTGTGATTTCAAGAATTAAAATTTCTCATGTTTGGTTGTACCATGTAAATTGCTTGGAATTCTAAATGAATTCCAATTTAAGTGTTTGGATATCTGCAAGAATTGGAGTTTCCTATCTAACTAATCTTGTAATTAGTAACTCTATACAAGAGAAATATCTTATCATACATGCAAATAATTTGTTGAACACTTACAATGAATATAGACAAAAGGTCGTCTCAGTATGTATGAGACGTCATTAGTATCATGATTCGAATTCTATACTCTTTCTTGATTTAAAAATAAGAATATTATACAATTATTTATATAATATAAATATTTTTAGTATATTTGTGTATGTATTTTATTTTAATGAAATATAAAATATTTAGATTTTGTCTTTTTATGAAATTATCTCTTTTAATAAATTTTAATGAACTTTTTAAAGAATATATAATTTATTTTATTTTTTGCATTCTTTATAAATTTTATAGCATTTTTATGATTTTTATTAATTTCATAATAATTTTTTTGGAAAATTTCATAGAAGAAAATAAATTTTAATGTATTTGCAAAAACAAAATAAATTTCTGACATTTGCGAAAAAAGGCTGACAGACGCCCTTTAAAAGGGCGTTTTCCCAAAACTTCTGTCTTAGTACGAGCCACATGTCACACTCTTAGTGGACGTTGACTGTATGGATGTTTGGCCAGTCCCTAGGTGGACCTGCAAACCGAAAATCAGCCTGATTAGTAATTTACAACCTTTGGATCTTTGCACTCAAATAATGCTCGAATTCCTACGGTTAAAATCAGCCCATGAAAATAACTTCAATCCAACGCTTATAAATCACTGATGATGTTTATTTTTGGTGTGTAGGTCCACCTAGTGAGTGGCCAAACATCCATATGGTCAGCGCCCATTAAGAGTGTGCCACGTGGCTCATATTGTGACACAAGTTTTATGCCTCTATGGTCAAACGCCCTTTTAAATGGCGTCTGTGAGGTACAGATGCCCTTTAAAAGGATGTTAGTCAGCCTGTTTTAGCAGGCGCAGTTGTCAGGCCTTAAATTTTGTCAGACAGAAACGCAAAGGGCGTTTAGTTACTTTTTTTGCAAATTTCAGAAACTTGTTTTTGTTTTTGCAAATATATTTAAATTTATTTTCTTTTATGAAATTTTCCGTAATTTTTTTTATTATTAATTTATAGTAATTTTGTTGAATTTTTATGACTAATATTTTTAAACAACATTTTAACATTGCGAACATCTCATTTCACATCACTAGGTTTCGGGTTGTATCAGTCGATCCGGATCGAGATAATTTGAACTTTGGGTATTGCTCGATAAAATGTTTAATTCGGAAACGAGATTCTAGGAATTAGAAGTTTCTCCTCCTCCCTAAAACTTCTAATTCTGGGAAAACAAAGGATTTGGAAATACATTTCCTAGAAATGGGTCCTCCCAAACACATTGATTTGTAATTCCAAGAATCACAATTCCAAATCCTGTCTCAATTCCAGGTAACCAAACATACCTTACCCTAACTCTAAATTAGATTTTAGCTGTTGGTCATTTTATTCGTAGATGACTTTTAATTTAGTAGGCTAAGAGTTTCGATCATCCCTCTATCCATTTTAAGGTGATTTGGGGGATTTAGAAGGTCCTTCTATCTTTGTTTGGTATTTTTTTAGTGGCCCCAACTAAAATGGTGGAGTTCATAGAATGGTGCTTCAATCCCTTTTGGGGAGAGGGGAAGAATCTTGTGGAGAGTGCATTCTTGTGTTTTGTCGTCCGGAAAGGATAAATATTTGCCTTTTTTTTGAGAACCTTTAGTTAATGTTTTGATTAATTTTAGGTTTTATTTTTAATAGATTGGTGTTTTTTGTCCTTGAACTCATAATTTTAACATGTGACGATCACATATGGATGCTACTAAGATTAGTGATGTCTGACAACTGGAATTGATTAGGGGTATGAGTTAGAGATTTCTAGGGTTTACTTTTATAGACTGGTTATGAACAAATAATGGACTGATATGGTTCAAAATTCTGGGTTTAGGGCTGATAGAAATCTTTATGGAGTTTGTATTTATGTAGGGTCTAGCATTAGGGTTGAGGATAGAATGGATTATCACAGGTTAGTGTTTTATAGGATTGATTAAAGGGGTTGGTTTTTATGGCTGAGAAGATGGAAGGATTAAAAGAAATAGAAACTTAAGTTTGAAATTCTGTAGATAAATAAAGATAATGAATAGAAAGAGTAAGTGGAGTCTCACCACTTAGGTTCCATTAGTATGGAGTCACACCACCAAAGAATAGAAGAGTCACATCCCTAAAAAATGAAGAACAACAATCAAATAATTTCTTCTCATATCTCCTAAAATAAAGAGGTTACAAGTATTTATAAAGGTATAGGACTAGCAAATCAATTTTTATTTTAATAAACGCTCAAATCACCTCTTGTTACCACTCAAAATCATTCTAATCAGGCTAAGAGGAAAAGTTTATAAACACGACAATAATATTTATGATGCTTTTATGGAGCAAAATGTTGGGCAATTAGGAATCAAAATACACATAAAATGGGTATTAGCTGAGATGAGAATGTTGAGGTGGATGAGAGTTAAGACTACAAAAAAACAAAATAAGTAATGAGCACATATTGGGGAATCCAGGGGTGTGTCCAATAGGAGATGTAATACAAATCTCTTTTTACCGACCCCCCACCCACCCACACCCACACCAACACACACACAAGGCCCCACCATGCCTATGGGCTTTTGATCTAGTACTTTGTTGTAATTGAAGAATTTTCCATTGTTGATCCAATAATGTTGGACCCTCTAAGCGAATCCCTATACTTTCAGCTCAACATACAGAGAACAATCATAAAACGGAATGGTCTTCGCTCGAAAGATCACTACCATCATGGTTCTTTAGGATTTAATGATGTTCGGGTTAAGTTTTCTACATGCGTACATAAATTCTTGTTCTCTTCATCGTATGGATCCCTCGGGTTTTCTACTACAATTTCCACATCATCTTAATTGCCAAAGTCATGATTGATCACTGCAGCTTCAGTTGTTGTAATACCACTTAATGTAGCCCAAAGGAGAAGACCAATAAATTGCATTAACAACCATATATCATCTCATAGGGGGTTGGTTAAACACTCCAAAAAGGTGTAAATATGTTTAATTTAGAAGGAAATGTAAAAATGTCCTTTCGAACTCTAGGATACTCCCTAAATATCCAACAAGTTCTACTCATCCATGTAATTTAATCTAAGCCCTTGAAGATAACAAAATTCTTTCTAATTAAAACCTGAAATTATGCCCTATTGTTACTCACAAAATCGTCTCTTATCAAGTTTTATTTTCATTTAAACTTTTTATTCTCTTATCAAGATTCACCTGGTGAGGTGGGATAAGGTGTGTAAACCTAAGGGTTTAGGTGGTTTGGACATTAAGCACCTCAAATCCATGAATCGAGCTCTTCTGGGGAAGTGGCTATGGAGATATGGGGAGGAAACGACAAGTCTCTGGAGAATGGTCATGGTCGGTAAATATGGAGTTTCTCCTTTGGGCTGGAACAGTCTTGAAGTTAGAAGTCCGTATGGCTGTAGTGTGTGGAGAGGGATCCTGAAGGTGTCGATAGAATTCGGCAAAGGGGTGCGCTTTGAGGCTGGAGCAGGGGACAGAATACGGTTCTGGGAGGACATTTGGCGCGGTGATAAGCCCCTAAAGGAAGACTATCCGAAGTTGTACTCTATTTCAGAAAAAAAGCAGAGGTCTGTTCTTAATTGCTATCAGATGGAGGGGGAGGAAGGGGGCTGGAACTTGGGCCTTAGAAGAAACTTAAATGATTGGGAGATTGATCCTCTGGCAAGGCTGTTGTCGAGTCTACAGGCTGTCCGGTTTAATCCTTTGGTAAAGGATAGGAGAGTTTGGACCTGGACCAAAGGGGGTTCTTTCTCGGTGAAATCTTTTTACGAAGAACTGCAAAGAACATAAGGAGATCCTTTCCCTGTCTCCCTGGTGTGGAAATCTAAGACACCCTCAAAAGTAGCTTTCTTTGCTTGGGAAGCTGCTTTGGATAAGATTCTCACAGTGGATCACTTGATGGCGAGAGGTTTTACCTTGGTGCAATATTGTTGGATGTGTAAAACCAATGGGGAATCAGTGGATCACCTGCTTTTACACTGTGAGATGGCTAACAGAATTTGGAGAGCATTCTTGTTAGAGTTTGGGATGAGTTGGGTCATGCCGGCCTCTCTCACGGACCTCTTTTTCAGTTGGAATTCCAAAGCCTTCTCTACAAGAGGGAATGTGTTATGGAGGATGACCCCTCTTGCAATTATATGGGGTATTTGGAAGGAAAGGAACCAAAGGGTCTTTGAAGGAAAGCAATCGGATTTTATGTCGATACTCCTAAACATTAAGGGGTTGTTATTTATGTGGTCTAAGGCGGTGTCAGAATGTAGAGGTCTGTTCTTCGAAGACTTGTCTTTAGATGGGAGAATATTTGTAATCGGGAAGGAAATAGTTAAGTGTTTTGGTCTTCTTTTGCTCTTGGGCCGGGGTTTTGTGGAGGTCACCTCGACCTTCCTCTCCCTGGTTGTATGTTTCTCTTGGCTTCGGCCTTTTAATGAATCTTTTGCTTATCAAAAAAAATAGATGCATATAATTTAACTCCAAACAATGGTGGGTCCTGCTTGGATTAGTCTATGTTTGTTGTGGATTTGGGCTAAAGGCGGAATGTTTTCAGTTTGATCTTTTTATGGGGGTTTAGATGTCTTAGTCGGCATTAGCTATCCTGTTCCTTTGGTTTGGAGTTCTAAAATTCATTTTAAGATTGTGTTCTTTGTTTAGTTGGCTCGATGGAGAAGATATTAACTGTAGATCACTTGAGAGCTAGAGGGTTTATCATCATTGATTATTGTTCGATGTGCAAGCATAGCGGGGAATCGGTCAATCACCTTTTGCTTCATTGTGATGTAGCGAGGGAAGTTTGGTCTTTTTTCTTCTCGGAGTTTGTGATGAGGTGGGTGATGCCGGGTTCTTTCCTGCACCTTCTTATCAGTTGGCACTCTCGGGCTTTCTCTTCTAGATGGAGGATCCTATGGTGCATGCTTTCATTTGCCATCATTTGGGGTCTTTGGAGGGAGAGAAATCAAAGAATTTTCGAAGGAAAGAGTGAAGATTTGCCTTTGATCATCCTTAACATTAAGGGGACAATGGTCTTGTGGTCTAAGGTGTTTGTGGAGTGTAGAGGGCTTCGAGGACTTCATTTTCCGTTGGGATATCATTTGTTGTAGGGATGTTTGACAATTTTCTCTCTTTCCTTTTTTTGCGGCTTTTTCTTTTTGTTTGGATTTTTGTCCTTTGTAGGTCATCTCGACCTCTTTAGCTGTTCCCCTTGTTTTTGTTTGTTCCTTGCTTTTTAATGAAGTTTGCACTTATCAAAAAAAGGTGTAACTCCAAGTAATTTGCATAAAAATCCTGCTTAAGGCTGATACTACAAATAGATAGTTGCTGAGATTGGATTCATTGTTTTTAAACAATTTTTTTTATTTAAATGACATTTGAGCAAAAAATGAAATATATGGAATTTTGTTAGTTTCAAGCTATTCTCAATGTCGCAAAAGTGCTTGATTCTCAGTGTTTCCCTGTATTTGAATGGTCTTGTTCTAGCTAGAAATTGTAGGATTAGCCAAGACAATGATTCTTTGAGAGTTTTATTTTTTATTTATTTTATTGTAACTGAATAGGAATTACAATATGTTATATTTTCCAATTTTGCATGTAGGACTTCCTTACAAAAATACTCACCTTTAGAATGGTTGGGCTACTTCGACCAAGAAGATGATGTTAGCATTCCAGGATCAGATGACGTGAGTATTATTTTGTGTTGACTGACTTGACTCTTCGCTTACACATTCAAGGAAATAAAGTCTGCATATTCTTTGGTGTTTAGGTGTTTCACGTATACATGGCAGGATCTGAAGGACCAGTTGTGTTTTGTCTACATGGAGGCGGTTATTCAGGGTACTCCCGATCTTGTTAAGTTATGATATCCGCCATTCAATTACATGTACTCTCAGTAGCTAACTGTGCGCTTGATGAAATTCAAATAGTGTTGTTGCTTGGAAAATATCAACTCATTATTAATGTATGGACTCTCTCATAATTATAATTGAAAATGCTACTACACTTTATCGAGGTAGAACCTTTTCTTTTATAAGTTCTTTTTTGATAAGTAATGGAATTTATATATCGATTACAGAAAAGTACAAAAATCGGACAATGCATCCCTAATAAATACAAAAATACAAAAACGAGGGAAGAGTTTTTCCAATATACAAAGTATTCCTAGGAACACTACTTGTAGCCAAAGAGTTTGCCCCTACATTTGTGCTATGGAAGGTTATGGGAGAATATAAGGATCAGTCCTATTTTATAAGAGTGGTATTAAACTTTGACTTCTCCTTGAGCTTCAATAAGTTAACATTTAGAATTGTTTGGAGGAAGTTTAATTTGACATGGAGGTATTCGGAAGTAGTGAGAGGAGGTGGGGAAGATGAGGGAGTACCCTGGAGTTTCCCTCAACCGCGAGGTAAGGAGGTTAGTCTTGCGAGAAATAGTAGAGGTGTCCATCAGGAGGAAAGTCAATGGAGACGATCATCCTTGTACCCTTTACAAACTTCTGAGAATCATGAAGAGGTTACGGTCCAATTGAAGAGGAGCTATCGTGAGGCAGCACGTTTGCAGATAAGGCCTGGAGGAGGGGGGGGGGGGGGGGGGTTGTACTCTTGTGGTGAGAGAATCCGACACATTTGTTGTGCAAGATTACCAAGGAGTGGTAGAAAGGTTGAATTTCTAAAGAGGTGACTGGTTGGTCGTTTTGAAATGGAACCAATTAATCTGAAGTTTGTGCAAGTGAAACTTTCGTTTGACAAACATTAAAAGTTTCCATTGGGGGCGAAGGTCATAAGAATGTGTAGAGGTCTTCACTTGTTCATTATTCCGTCTGAGTTGGAGGCCTTGAGAGTGCTTCGGTTGGGTAAGAGATTGATGGGTGAGGATTTCCTTTTTCTAGATGTGTGGGGAAACACTGCAGGTTGCTCTATCCAGGGGAGGTGGGTTTTGAAGGGTGGGTTCGGATTTTTGGATTACCTCTTCATCTTTGGAGTTCATCTGTCTTCAAGGCGATTGGGGATCTCTGTGGAGGTTTCGTGAGGTTAGACGAAGACATTGTCGACTTTCATTGCGTGGAATTGGCTAGGATCTAGGTATGGGCTGCAGATGCCATCCCTGAAGTTGTTAATCTATGTTTTGATGGGATTATCTACTCCATCAAAGTCTTGGTGGAGCAACTTTCGTCGGTGGTCGCAGTTCCAAAGGTTACGAAGAAGGTGAGATTAGGGAATGCCTCTGATTTGCGAACTCTTAGGGGCTTGAAGAAGAGCAACTAGGAGAGGGAGGAAGAAGTGGTCTGGTGTTGCAGGGGTGAAAGGAAGGAGATGATGATGTGGCTCGCGTCTTTCGTGGGTAAGACAATGATGTGGCTAGCGGTGCCTCACGTGTCGACCGATGAGAGGGGGCATACGCAAGACTGTTGCAAGCAGTCGTGGGTGGCGTGCGGCAGGTTTTTGTTGGAAGGGGAAAGCCATTGAGGAGGTTATGTGGCGAGGTTTTGTTCGTAGTTCTTCCGAGAAGGGACATGTGTCGGACCTCTGTAAGGAGAAGTAGAAATTGTCTCAGAGATGCGAAAAGACGAGTCGGGGTGGCTTTAATATATTTCACGACCATACGAATGAAGGGGAATCCTTTCCATCAACCAACACGTGGTTAGAGGGGTTGGGTGGTCGATTAGTCTCAGATTGGATATGAAGGGTGGTAGGGCTCAAGGAGTAGACTTCGTGCGGGCGCAACCTAAGTCCTTCAAGGAGGGGGACAAGTAATGCATGGGCATTTTCACATCGGGCATGAGTGGGGTAGCCTGTGTAAATGGGGCACATAGGGTGGGATGGGTCGTGTGAAATGGGACCCACGAAAGAGGGTTCGACCGAGGGCCTAGATTTGGGCTATGAGATAAAGGAATTTAATCTCATGCCCCCATCAGTCGTTGCTTTTGGGGAGTATTGGTTAAATGTCCTGCGTTGACAGGTGGCACTACAGGGGTCGTAGTTGGCAGGAACGACAAGGGTACGTGTGGGATGGAGGCAGGGGGAGGCGTAAAAGGGCTGGGGGTTTCGATAAGTGGCTAGGGACTGGTGGAGTTATGAAAGGGGATGTACAGAGGGTAGGTGGTGTTGGGAAGGGGGGAGTGACGGGGATTAAAAACGTGGAGCCATCTAAGACTTCCCATAGGGGGAGTCATTGGATGGGAGGAAATGGAGGAGAGAGTAACAGATTTAATGGAAGTGGAGATCACCTTATCCAACCTAGTAATAGGTTTTCGTATTTTTTTTTTTTGATAAATATAAACTTTATTGGGCCAGAAAGAACAAGCCTTAGCTAAGGAGGTCGAGATGACCTACGAAGCACCAAGGCAAACCAACAAAAGACAAGAAAAGAAAAGCTAGGAGCGATCCCGATTACAAATGATATCCCACTGATAAACAAAATCCTCAAAAAATAAGCCCCTGCATTCAGGAATCGCTTTAGACTAGAGATACATTAACCCCTTGATGTTGAGAATAATGGGATATTTGAGAGGATGGGAAGTATGATATGGGTTTCAAGGAGATTTTTGTGGGGGTAGGTGTTTTAATTCGAACAAGGGTATTCACATTCAAGGTACGGTGGAACCGCGGTCCAATTTTAAGTTTTCTAGGGGCCCAGTTGCAATTATGGGGAAAGGTAAGGGGGTTGCCAAGGTGTCTAGTAACAGCTGAGCTATACGCCTAATAGCTCGACTATTATTAGACATAGTAATAAGGTCTATAATCCCTTCCTATGTGAAGGAGAGAGTTCTAGGTACTAGGTGATGTCGAACAAGGGAGGAGATGAGGCGACGAATTTGCAGTTGAGGCTTCTGGACGAGAGGCAGAGTGCGTTCGTGATACAGATGAAGGAGGAGATCGTGAGGTGCTCGTTACGGGAGCAAGTTCGGGAGGAAGAAGGTCGCAGTAACGTCGTGGTGGAAGATTGCCCTCTGTTCTTTTCGTCCCCTCACTCTCTCACATCCCATAAGCCGAAGGTGTTGGGTGGGAATCGGGTTACCACGTAGAAACAGGGGAGAAGGAGATGAAGTGGAGGAAGGGAGATGAGAGAAGCTTGACCCTGAAGACGTCAGTCCTATATGTGCATTGCTTGTTTTGCCATATTCTACAAGTGTCAAGGAGATGCAAGGTTTAAAATTTCGTTTCAAAGGAATGTCTCAGTCAAGTGAAAAACCGAGACAAACTCCAAAACGAAATGAAACATTCACGGAACATTGTGTATTTATTATTTCATGTATAAACATCCAGCAGGGAAGATTTCTTGAGTTAATTTTCATACCGATAGTTTGGTAAATAGAGACTGTTGTGTCACAGGTTAAAGGATTTTGGCTCATCCTCTATAGGGGTTTGATCACACTTCTAAAGTCCTAGTGTCTGTTGAGACATGCTTGAATTGAAAGGACTATCTAGTCATCAAATCATTGCTATCAAGGAAAATATGTTGGTTACCTTAAAACTAATTAAAAAGGGGCAGTTCTGTTATGACTTGTTTTTGAGAACTTTAGCTCTTTCTCATCAGAAGAAAAAGTATCCTATTGCTTTTTGGATATGAAGTCTGAGGGGTGATTGCATCCTATATGACTTGTAGCCTAATATATTCTATTATATGGTTGAAGGTAACCGGTGGCTGTGTACATTTTGCTCATTTTATCATGCCAGTTATATATATCGTGTGGAGGTGTTGATTGTTTTATTCATTTGGCCAGGCTTTCATTTGCATTATCAGCAAGTAAGATTAAGGACAAGGCTCGGGTAGTAGCCATGGACCTGAGAGGACATGGGAAGTCATCCACAGAAAATGATCTGGACCTATCTATAGAGGTAGATAATAATGGAAACTGCAAGAAGTTTTTATAAGATGTGTTCCACCAGTTTTGTATACTTTTCTTTGTGCTCTCATTAAACTCTTGGTCTTTTGAAGCTCTTTTTGAGATATTATCACTTTGCCTGAAAAGGAACTGGAAAATGATTATTTGCAGACTCTAAGCAATGATGTTTTGGCTGTTCTAAAGGCAATGTATGGAGATTCTCCACCTGCAATTGTGCTTGTTGGCCACAGGTTTGTGCTCCTTGACAAGTAGTTTTGCTTTTAAGTCGTCATGTGATATAATTGCCATCGCACGCGAAGACTACAACCTTACATGTGTCAGAAGAACAATGATTATAAGTTTGTTGTTGTTTTTCTGAACTTACATGACCATATTCGTGAAGTGGCTTCCAAAGTTTCTGATATAATTCCAGAGTCTAGTATGCAAAATAGAGTTCCTAAGCAGATTTTCAAAGGTTGAAAGAAGAAAAAGCATGAAGAATTGGCTGGAATGTCCATAAAGAGTGCTGCAGATACTAAAAATGGCCTTAAGTTGATTGGGTATATCCCCTCATTAATCCGTGTGATTGAGATGTAATTTCACGTGTAGGGAGGTCTACAGGTGTCCTTCATATGCTGAAAGATTTGCATTGAGCTGATGGCGGCGGGGTGGGTTTCAATTGGATTTTTTCTGACTGGTTTTTGCAATTTGTCAAGAAACCAGAGTCTGGTCGATGGTCAAAGGCTGACCGTTCAACCTGAGATTTTACAGGTGGTGTTGTTAGCGTGGGGGATTCTATGTTTAAAGTTTGAATGAATTTGGAGTTGTGTGGGTAGGGTCTTATGTTAAACGATTTTAGGCCTGGGAATTCTTTGTTTTAGTTGATACTTGATAGCTAATGTGAGGCCCACAATAGAGGTTATCTATTAGTTGTTTGGTTAAGGTTTAGTCATTAATTAGTATGGTAATTAAGTGTAGTTAGGGTTGGGTTAATCAGTTTAGCAAGAACATATATGTGTGTGTTTCTGTGTCTTGGTCCAGGTAATGTATGTGTTACGCATAGGAAAACTTCTCTATGCGTGAAGTGCTTTGGTGCCACTTGGCACCCATTTGGGCCCACTGATCCCATGAACGTTTGGTCTCCCCTTGCTTAATGTACACCCCCAAGTCGGGGTGATTCCTAGCCATTGGATTTGAGCATTTATTCATGATGGGCTTTGTGAACAGACCCATGGATGAAAAACATTGGGTCCAGGCCCATGATAAATATTTTTTTAACTCCAGTGGCAAGGGATCTCAGATCAGGATGATTTCTAATGTGTGGGCTCATCAACGGGTGGACCAAATGTTCATGGGGTTAGTGGGCTCAAATGGCCACCACATGGCACCAACCCATTGTTGTCAGGGTGTACCCTTTATGTGATAAGGGATCCTGTACATATTGTAAGGGCATTCTTGGCCATTGTTTTTTCTCATATATAATAAAGAGTAGGGAGTCGTGTGGTTAATACATGCTCTCAAAAACCCTAATCTCTCTCTTCTTCTTCTTCTTCTTTTCTCTTGGAACCCTAACCCTAAATTCAACTTTGTATTAGAGCCTAACCCTAGATTCACCCTACATCATCCTTGCAGAGCTACAGACCAGGACCAAGGAGGGAGAGTGCTGACGTGTCATGCTGAAGTCATCAGGCCGTACGGTCGACGTCAGCAGCCGTACGGACACGTGCTCTGGGGCCTCTTCCTCTTGAAGGAACTCCTTTTTGGTGATTTTTGACGAATTTTTTCGAGTCATCTTGATGGAGTTTTGGGCCCATTTTTAGATAAAAGGTGAGATTTCATTTTTCTCTTCTAGTCGTTTTTTTCTTCTGTAAGGCACTTCTTGCCTAGTTTGGTTGCTTGAATTTGGTCCTCCACATAATCTTCTATCAGTAGGGACCTTCCTTGCGAAGATTCGTGGAGTATTGAAGGTGTGGAGTCGAAAAATCCACCCTAATATTACTGCTGACGGCTATTTACCCCTATTTGGGGCTGCTCAATGGTTCGAAAACCCGTTGAAGGTCACATAAAGGCTCACGTTTGCCTCCCTTTTCCTTTTTATGATTTCTTGTTTGGTTCGAGGGGCCTTAACCTATCCGGGATTATATTCTCTTGTTCGGGGCTGTTACTTGTGTTGTCCAGCCACTTATTTGGTCTGTGTGGAGGTTTGATTGTGTGTACAACAAACCCCTTTGCATCTTTGTTGTGGAAATGGCTACCGATGTTCCTACTCTGTCTACTGGAGGGTCCTCTAGGATCACCGAAGCCATCTCAAGCAGTGTCGGGAGCCAAGTCGTGACTCATGTGAGCTTTGAGAATCCCGACTTACAGATTACATCTGTTAAGCTCAATGGGAAAAATTATTTGGAATGGTCTAGGGCTACCTGAATGTATATCGGTGGTCGAGGAAAATTGGGATACATTACTGGGCGAATTATTGCGCGTGAGACTGTGGGTGATCCCTTGTTTGAGAAATGGGAGACAGAGAACCTCACCATGATGTCATGGCTTCTCAATTCCATAGAGCCTCACATCAGTCGGGTTTTTTTTTTTAATTTCTGGACACAGTAAAGGAAGTATGGGACATGGATTCTCGGACTTACTCTCAGCAACAGAATTTAGCTCATGCCTTTGAGCTTCGACAATATCTCTCATCTCCAGCAGGGGGATAAGAGTCTATCTGACTATTTTGTTATGCTTCGGAGCATGTGGGAGGAGTTCGATTACTATCGCCCCTATCAGCATGACTGTACCGGCACCCTCTGTGTTACTCGATATTAGAAATTGGTCAAGGAATCACGGATTTTCGAGTTTCTTGCAGGGCTTAACTTGGAGTATGAGCTAGCCTGAGTTCAGATTCTTAGGCGCGACTCACATCCTTCTCTCAGTCAGGTTTACTCCTATGTTTAGAGTGAGGAGAGCCGTGGTAGTGTCATGGCACCAGTCTCCGTCCCTGATAGATTTGTTCTTGTGTCTACATCTGCTCCTCAATGCCCTCAGAAGAACCGTGCCTTCACCCCTTCTGTGGCACTGTCTGCATTTGCACCCTCCACTGGGAGATTTTCGACTTGGGAACGATCCATATGTGACTATTGTGGCCATCTTGGACATGTGAAGGCTAAGTGCTGGGAGTTACAGGTCGTCCTCCCCACCTCACCCGTCCAATGGCACCTGCTGCTCACAGTGTTGGTTCAGAGACTCCTGTTGGTGTTCCTCAAGACTCGCCCACATGGCCCTCTCTATATGTGGCCACTCAGGACTTCCCTTCCTGCACTCTGCCTGTGCATCTGTGTGAGATTGACAACCTCCGGAGGTTCCTTGCCTAGCTTGAGGGTCCTTCTGCCACATCCACCACTTCCTTTGCTCAGTCAGGTACTGTTAGCAATGCCCATCATGTGTCTACTGCTTCTCTCAGTCATGCTCGGATCATTGATTCAGGTGCTTCGGAACACACGACGGGTAACCCTTCACTCTTCTCTTCCTATTCTACTTGCTCCGGTAGAGATAAAGTTAAAATTGCTGATGGTTATCTCTTCTGTTTCTAGGAAAGAGAATGTTTACCTTTTCCCTAAGTTCTCCTTATCTTCTGTTTTACATGTCCCTCTCTTTACTTCTAACCTTCTTTCTATTAGCTTTCTCACTAAAAGCTTAAACTGCAGTGTCACTTTTTCCCCTTCTTCATGTGTCTTTCAGGACTTGGAGACGAGGAGGACGATTGGCACTGGACATGAAGTTGATGGACTCTATCTTCTGGATGGACTGCTTGTGGAGCCTACCGCGCTTCAGTCCCATAGTAGTAGTATTAGTCCACTCAGTATAGGGTCTATTTTGTGTTGGCATGCTCGCCTTGGACATGTTTGTTTTAAATACTTAAAACTCTTGCATCCTTCCTTATTTACTTCTGTTTCTATGAATGATTTGCATTGTGAAACTTTTGAGCTTGCGGAACATTGTCGCTCATCTTATCCTTCACGAGGCCATCGTAGTTTACTTCCGTTTGAAATTATGCATTCTGATGCGTGGGGGCCTGCCCCAGTTGCTTCACCCCTTGGTTTCCGATATTTTGTTAGTTTTGCTGATGATCATACCAGGTGTACCTGGATCTACCTTATGAAAACCAAAGATGAAGTTTATTCTATCTTCCAAAGTTTTCATAAGATGATCTAGACATAGTTTTGTACTTCGATCAAACACCTACGTACTGACCAAGGGGTGAATATATGGTTGGGGTCTTCAACATTATCTAGATGCCGATGGGATTGGCCATCAGAACTCCTATAGCTATACCCCTCAACAAAATGGTGTTGTTGAATGAAAGAATCATCATCTTCTTGAGGTAGCTCGCTCCCTCCTTATTGGTAGTTATATGCCTAAATCTTTCTAGTATGATGTTGTTCTTACTACTGCTTTCTTGATTAATTGCATGTCATCCCGCATCTTGCATTTTCGCACTCATCAAATTCTTAAACCTGATTGTCCCTTATTTGTTGTTCGCCCTCGTGTGTTTGGATGTGTGTGCTATGTTCACATTCTTTGTCCCAACCGCACCAAATTAGATCCCAAGGCCCTCAAATGCGTCTTCCTTGGCTATTCTTCTTCCCATGAGGGGTACAAGTGTTATCACCCCTCTTCTAGGAAGCCGATTATCTCCATGGATGTCACCTTCCTAGTGTCCTCTTTCTTTTTTTTCTCCTGCCTCTCTTCAGGGGGATGGAGTTGTGGTGAAGAGAGGCTTTCAAATGTCCCTCTCCCTATTCCTATTCCTCCCAGTATCTTGGTTGAGACGACTAATCGGCCTACTATGGGAGTTGATGGAAGTTCTAGCAGTGCCCAAGGGGAACTCAAGGTCTGTTCCCGAAGAGGAAAGGCCACAACTGATACATGTCTAGGCGTAGTAGTTGTTCTATCCTTGGATCCATGTAATACACCTTCTCCTGAGCCTTATGTATTGTTACTTCCTACTGATGCGTGTGCTTCTAATCTTCCTATTGCCTTCGAAAGGCTAAGAGGAGTTGTACGCAACACCCCCTTAGTAGGTTTGTTTCTTATGAGGGCTTGTCCCCATCTTACAGATCCTTTGTTACTTCTCTATCTACTATCTCGATTCCTTCCTCAGTGGCGGAAGGATTAAAGTATCCTAAATGGAAGGATGTAATGCTGGAATAAATGAGAGCCTTGGAGAAGAACAAAACTTGGGAACTGGTCAACTTTCCTAGAGGGAAGAAACCAGTCGGCTGCAGATGGGTCTATACAGTGAAGTACAAGGTAGACGGGTCAACAGAGAAGTACGAGGCTAGACTCGTAGCCAAGGGATACTCTCAGACATTCGGGATTGATTATGTAGAGACATTTGCCCCAGTTGCAAAGATGAACTCAATCAGGGTGCTTATATCATTGGCAGCCAACCAGTCATGGCCTCTTCACCAACTCGACGTGAAGAATGCTTTCCTTCATGGAGACCTCAAGGAAGAAGTATACATGATTCCTCCCCCAGGTTTCCTACTAGCAGGAGGTGACAAGAGGGTCTGTAGATTGAAGAAGTCCTTGTATGGACTAAAACAGTCCCCTAAAGCCTGATTTGAGAGATATACCAGGGTAGTCAAAACTCTGGGTTATATTGCCAATTATACTCTGTTTGTTAAACGTAAGGGGAGAGCACCACGACCCTTATAGTCTATGTGGACGACATCCCTGTGACGGGTAATGATGCTGAAGAGGTTGCCAAGCTAAAAAAAATACTTGGCAAGTGAGTTCGAAACAAAGGATTTGGGAAACCTAAAATACGTTTTGGGTATAGAGGTGGCTAGATCGAGTCAGGGGATCTTCATTTCCCAAAGAAAGTATATTCTCGATCTTCTTCAGGACACAGGGAAATTAGGGGCCAGGTGTGTGGACACCCCTATAGAGCAGAATCACAAGCTGGGAGATGCTCATGGTGAGTTATTGAAGGATGTTGAGAGCTTTCAACGACTCGTTGGCAGATTGATCTACCTTTCCTTGACTAGGCCGGACATTGCATTTGTTGTCAGTGTGATTAGCCAGTATATGCACTCGCCCAGAGAGATTCACTTGGAGGCAGCACACAAGATTTTGAGGTATCTCAAATCTTCTCCTGGCCAGGGACTCCTCTTCAAGCAGAATAGTCACATGAGAGTGGAATCCTATACAGACACAGACTGGGCAGGTGCCAAAGAAGATAGGAGATCCACATTCGGATATTGCACCTTTGTTGGGGGCAACCTTGTGACATGGAGAAGTAAGACGCAACTAGTTGTTGCTCGATCTAGTGCAGAAGCCGAGTTCCGTGCTATGGTTCATGGCTTGTGCGGGATGTTGTGGTTGAAGATTTTAGTTGCAGAACTAGGATTTCTTGTCACTGACTCGCTGAGCCTTTATTGCGATAACAAGGCTGCCATCAGTATAGCACATAATCCAGTTCAACTTGACCGTGCAAAAGACATTAAAGTAGACATACACTTCATACGAGAGAAGATTATATCTGGAGAAGTTTGTACTCTATTCGTGAAGACCGAAGAGCAAGTAACCGTTGTATTCACGAAGGGAGTCCCCAACCATCTACTACATAAGTGTGTTAGCAAGTTGGGCATGATAGATATCTATGCACCAACTTGAGGGGGAGTGTTGTCAGGGTGTACCCTTTATGTGATAAGGGACCCTGTACATATTGTAAGGGCATTCTTGTCCATAGTGTTTTCTCATATATAATAAAGGGTATGTTATTGTAAGGAATATATCCATATTCTATTTGGCATAATTCCGTGTGACATAAAACACTATGTGTGCAAGTTAGGCCTTGAGTATGTCGTGGTACGCATGACTCATTGACTGCCTGAAGATTAAAAGATGAAGACCGGAAACTTAGAAGATTGAAGAATGATTCATCTGAAGACTCGTCGTTTGTCCGCTTATAAACGTGCTCACACGATTGGGAAGGTAAGTGACTTAGTGGCCTTAGTTATAGGTGGTTTAATCGTAAAATCTACATAAACCTAAGTCATATACCAAGACTTCAGTTCAGGGGCATAGACCCCCGAACACCCCCCCCCTACACACACACTATTTCGTGGTCGTCCAAGTTTTTTTTTAAGTTGAATTCTTCTCTTGAACCACAACTGTGTATGCATGACCAGATTGGTTCTTCTTTGGTGTTTCAATCTACAATTTCCTCTTTGTTTTCTCTATTATTGTTGTCATTGTCTTTTGTTGCTCGATTGTTTTAGTTTGGTCAGGTTTGACAATGCTTGGAAATACCTGTTAAGGAATCCTTTATTTTTTTGGGGTCCATTGCTTTGATTTCTGTAATTTTTTGGGCTGGTGTGCTTTTCTAACTGCACATGCTTTCATTAATATAATTAGAATCCTTTTTTCTATTACTTCATTGAAAATATAAAAAAGAAGAGCATTGGCTAACAAGTCTATACATGCCACAATTTCTGCTTATGCCTTGAGGTGTAAACATAGATATGTATATACTTAAACTATTCTCAAAATATTTCATGTGGAAGAGGTTGATGATGAGCTATTGTTACACTTTTGTCTCCCTATTCCCCTGCTTTTTTACTGACAAAATTAAAAGTCATAGTCAACACAAAAATAGAGCATCATTCAGCTTATTATGATTCTCCTTCCCGTATATCATCTATCAGTGATTGAACTTAGATTTATATAATTGTCATTTACAGCATGGGAGGTTCAGTTGCTGTGCATGTAGCTGCAAAGAAAGCTATACCAAGATTGGCTGGAATGATTGTTGTTGACGTTGTAGAGGTTAGATTTTTCAGCAAAACAATGTCAAAATTGCATGACACTATTTCCTGATCTATGATGGCGGCTATAATGATCAACAATTAAAACTTCAGGGAACAGCTGTGGCTTCATTGATTCATATGCAGAAAATCCTATCAAACAGAATGCAGTATTTTCCCACCATTGAAAAAGCGGTACCTACTACTAACCATACCTTGAGGTTTCAAGTCCTTCCTGTGAACTTTTTACCTTAACTTTCTAACTGATATTTTGTTTGGGGTTATCATATTGTAAGTTCAAGCATTTCATATTGTAATGTCAAGCATATCTCATGCACATCAAGGCATCTTGTCTATGCTGAGGCCTGCAAATTTAAATTGTGATTCATTTGTGCAATTGAGTACAATATAATCTTATCAGACGTAGTACCTGATCTGTCATCATGTCCGCTCTTCAAGGTACCGTTTTTGTTATAGGCTTGGTGAAAATAGGAGAGAAAGAAAACTAGTTAATCATTCACTCTCCCTACTGAGCGTGTATGTGGGTGATTGGGTTGGGGTGATGGTGATTTAGTTGCTATGGGGTAAATAGTATATTATTTGATTCTGACCTTTTCCAACACTGAAAATTTGTATCTGATACAAGTGGGAGTACTCTGTTAGCCATAAATTTTATCTGAATTTTTTTTGAGTGGTAACAGAAAATTTTATTTTAATTTATCTATGGATCTCCTTGCCTCTATATAGAAAATCCCTGAGGACTCCTCCCTTCTCTAAGAGAGTTGCCAACGAGTCTCCCGATCTTGACACATTGAGAAAGTGTTCAACGAAGATGCTACATCCTAGATCTCATTGATGATGTAAGAGAGTCTTCGTGTACCCTTCTTCTTCCTAGAAATCCATGTGATCACAAATTCACAATGCCTGAGTCCCCCTTAGCAATAATATGGTCAGAAGATAGCATCTAAGAAGTTTGAAGGCCTTGGTTAATTGACTCTCCATTTCTGAAAGTAACGATTTCACAAATTTCAAGCCATTTTGCAATGAATAAAAGTATGTTTAATTGACACTCATTTCTTTCCACATCATATACAAATGTGAGGGGTTATGAATTTGTTCTTTCTCCTTTTTTGAAGCATGTCACACGTAGTGATCTTTTTATGAATGTCCAAATGAATGCTTTTACCTTTGGCGGCAAAACCATGTCGCGAATGATCTTGTGCATATAAGAAGATACAATGCAAAGGTTGGAGATTTAAAGAAAGATTTTGAGGAGCAAAGACCCCGTGGCTCAAGGGACCAAACTCTTGAGTGATGAGGCTTTGCGGCTAGCCTTTCCTTCTCTATATCAGAATTAGACCTTCAAGGGGCAAAGATTTACGAATGTGTGGTTGTCTCAGAGGGTGTTGCTTCCTGGAACTTTGGATTCAAAAGAAACATCAACGATTGGGAGTTGGGTAGCCTTGGATCTTTTTTGTCCAGAGTTGGCGAAGGTCTTTTGCCGGCGTCCGATTTGGATAGGAGGCTATGGAGGGACTAGAAAGGAGTCTTCTCAGTTAGATCCTTTTTTTTTCTAACTTGAAGGCTCTTCCCAGCGTCGTTTGTGTGGGGGGCTTCAATCCATTCTAAGGTGATCTTCTTCGTGTGGACTACTATTCTAGACAAGATATTGACTGTCGACCACTTGAACAACAGGGGTATGATGTTGCTGAATAGATGCACTTCGTGTAAATCGAGCGTTGAGTTAGTCGACCATCTCCTGATTCATTGCCTTTTACCTACAAGATTTGGCAGGTTTTCTTTTCTCTATTTGGGACAGAGTATGTGGTCGATGTTATTCGAGGGAGTAGGCTGAATATTTTCAGTGGAAGAAGGAGATATCTGTGGCGTATTCTTCCGTTTGTTGTGATGTGGCCTATTTGGAGAGAGAGAAACATCTGTATTTTTGAAGGGAATGAAGTAGACATTCCTAGGGTGGTGTTGAGAGTCAAAGCCTTATTGTATCTTTGATCTTCTATCTCTCCGAGTTTAGAGGCTGCTACTTCAATTCCTTTGTGTTTAGATGGGAGGAGTTGATAGCCGCTTCTTCTTCTTCCTCAGCAGCAGCTAGTTTTGTTGTGGGGACATTTTCTTGAGGTCCTTTTTTGCTTGTATTTTGTGGGTTTTTCCCTTTGTTAATAATAAAACTTGTAAAAAAAAAAACAAATAACGGACCTAAGGGCTATAAGGAACCTAAAATTGCAAGAACGACTAGTGAAGGTAGTATAAGCCAAGTCAGATACACATGTTTTTTGATAAGATGAGATTATAAAGACGCGGAAACGCAAAATCAAGACTTTCCCAAAATTTCATTGTATCTCGGATCCAACATCATAAATAAATGCGAGTGATAAAGTATGTAAGGATAATAATGGATTTCCAAGCAAGGTTTAAAAGGGGCCGTTATAACGGTATAATGGATTAGGGGCGTTTCCGTTTTTTCCGTTATAATGGGAAAATAACGGAAAAGCGACGCTAAAATTCAAAAAAAAATTTATAATGGAAAATAACGGTCGTTATTTTAAAAAAAATTCAGTAAATAACGATTGTTATTTTCGTTATCCGCTTATAACAAAAATAACGACAATTATTTTCTGAGAGTTAAAATGGTACATAACGTAATGGGGGTGATCCGAATCTGTTGTAACAGCCATTTTTTAAACCATGTTTCCAAGGATTTGCATGGATTCTAGCATTATGATTGCTATCCCACCACATTAGACCCCATACCATAAGTGCTTTGCATCACTATGCACCAATATTAGGGTCCTATGAGAGTCTCCACAACCATTTGCAAAGGAGAGGCAAGTTTTTTTTATCTGACTAATAAACGACCCCCCTTCTCCTATCCTCTTTTTTAAGCTTGCAAACTTCTTTCAAACTGATAAGGTGATTTTCTTCGCCTCACCACCTTCCCAAGGAAAATCCCTTCGTAATTGTTCAAGCTTTTTTGCTATCATATCGGGCATCTTGAAGGATTTGCTTGCTATTTCACTTATCTTTTATTTTCTTATTCTATGTAAGGGCCCACAACAATTAATATAAATAATATTCTTTTGAGTGTGTAAGAAATAACACTCTCCAGCAATTCTTCTCTTCTCTCTCCTCTCTCTTCTTCTATTCTAGGGTTTTCTCCATTAACCTTAGATTATTTCGACTTGGTATCAGAGCACAAAGGGTTTGAAGCTTCACCACACATAACCAGAACATTAGGCACCCTATGTGGAGCCGTGGAGGTCTGACGTCATCGTTGACACCACCAGCTGTACGGCTGACGTCATTAGCCGTACGGACGGGGTGAGGATGATGTCCGGATTCTTCCATATTCGATAAAACTCGATTTTTCAGGAATTTTAGTGATTTTTGGGGAATTTTTTGAGCATTCCTTGATCGTTTTATGGATGTTCTTCGAAAAAAATCAAAAAAATTTACGATCTGGTTTGGCGCGATTTGTGCAACCTTCGGAGGTTTGTTCCTTGTGTTTATTGCTTTGTTTTGGTCCACAATAAGTGTACCAAGAGATCCCCATCCCCACTTTCAGTTTCATGATGATTTGAGAGGTGTGGCTCATCTTCTCCACCCAAAAATTGATGACGACGGCTATTTTTGGGGTTGTTGATCTGCGTTTTTTTGTGGGTAACCCTCCCACATGTGTTTTTGATGTTTTGATGCATTTTGGTGCTATTGTTATGTTGTTTCTAACCTACGAGGTCCTATTTTGAGTATTTTTGGTGGTTATTTGGTGATTTGACGTGCCTATGTCGACGTCAAACGACTCCGATGTGTGTACCTAGTTCTTCAACAACTACTCATTTTCCAGCCCCTACACCCTTGGAGAATCCCGGATTGCAGATTACTACTACAAAGTTGACCGGAAAAAACTACTTGGAATGGTCTAGGGCAGCCAAGATGTTCATTGGAGGTCGCGAGAAACAAGGGTATCTTATTGGCCGAGTGGAGGCTCCTGCGGAGAAAGACCCATCTTTTGAAAAATGGGAGATAGGCAATTTGACAGTCATGTCTTGGCTCCTTAACTCTGTGGAGCCCCACATCAATCGTGGGTTCATGTTTCTTTCCACGGCTAAGGAAATCTGGGATTCAGTAGCCCAGATTTACTATCAGCAGAAAAATGTCTCTAGGATTTATCAGTTACGCCAGAGCATTACTACTCTCCATCAAGGAGACTCCTCTTTGGCGGATTATTTTGCTACGCTTCGTAGCATGTGGGAAGAACTAGATTACTATCAAGTTTTTACTCCTGGTTGTCCTGCAGATGGTTTGCTGTACCGTACATTGGTTGAGCAGAATTGTATATACGAGTTTTTGGCGGGATTAAATGTAGCCTTTGAGTTAGCCCGGGTACAGTTATTTAGTCATGATACTTTGCCCTCGCTCAACTAGGTTTATGCGTATGTTCAGAGTGAGGACAACCGTCGTGATGTTATGTCTCCCTCTATTGGCCATGAGAACATCGAGAAGTCATCCTTGGCAGCTTTCCCCCCAAAAAACAGAGTCCAAACATCTTCCAGTAGTGGCCAAGGGGGTCCACCTACATGCACTCATTGTGGGAAGAAGGGTCACACCCAGGATCGATGTTGGAAATTATAGGTGTGTGAGGGGTGTGGCAGGAAAGGGCACAGCAAAGAGAGGTGTTGGAATATCTTTGGGCGACCGACACCATTGTCTGGGACAGCTCCTACTGCTCACAGCGCCGCCATGGACTCTACTCCGGGGTCTCCACCACCGTCTACTGCAGGCTGCAGCATCCCAGCCTCCCACCACGTCTTCCTCCTCATTTCCTTTCTCTAGCAATGAGATTGAGAACTTGCGGCGGTTTATGGCTCAGCTTGGTGGTCCTGCTGCTACTTTTGCGTTTGCTCAGTCAGGTATCATCAGTTCTGCCCACCATGTCTCTGCTTCTACCTCCGCTTCTAGCACACCCTGGATCATTGATTCAAGTGCTTCAGAGCATATGATTGGTATGGCATCTTCTTTTTCTTTATATTCCGTGTGATCGGGACGGATAAAGTCCGCATTGCTGATGGCACACTTTCCTCTGTTTCCGGGAAATGCCGTGTCACTGTCTCTTCTAACCTTTCTTTATCTTCTGTTCTTCACGTTCCTAATTTTTCTACTAATTTGTTGTCATTCAGTTCTCTTACAAAGACCCTTAACTGTTGTGCTATTTTTTTCCCTTCTCATTGTGTGTTTCAGGACTTGGTCATGAGGAAGACGATTGGCACTGGGCGTGAAGTGGATGGCCTCTATCTCCTGGATGCAACTCCTATCGTCTGTGCAGCTTTCTAGTCTAGTAGTCATAGCCATAGAGTCAATAAGGAGCATATTATGTCTTGGCATGCTCGTCTAGGTCATGTTTCTTTTCCGTATTTGCATTTGTTATTTCCTGAGTTGTTCAAGTCGGTGACCACTTCGGATCTTCATTGTGAAGTGTGTGCCTTGTCGAAACATTGTCGAACAGCTTTTCCCTCACGTGGTAATAAAAGTTTGTTTGCTTTTGATATTGTTCACACTGATGTTTGGGGTCAATCCTCGGTTACCTCTGTTTTCGGTTATCGCTATTTCGTTTCGTTTGTGGATGATTTTTCCCGTTGTACTTGGATCTTTGTTATGAAGTCGAAGGATGAAGTTTACTCTATTTTTTAGCAATTTCACAAAATGGTTCATACTCAATTTGGGAAATGTATAAAAATCGTTCAATCTGATCAAGGGGGAGAGTACATGTATGGGGGTTTACAGTCCTACCTGGCTGACTATGGGATTGAGCATCAGAATTCGTGTGTGTTTACTCCACAACCGAACAGGGTTGCTGAAAGAAAAAATCGGTACTTGTTGGAACTAGTCCGGGCACTCCTTCTCTGGCATCATGTGCCAAATACATATTGGTCTGATGCGGTGCTCCTAGCATCGAGTAGAAGTCTTTCAGTTCTGCACGTAGAGGAAAGAGAAGAGAGAAGATGGAGAAGATGGGTTATGTGTGTTAACCCTACACACACCCCAATAAATCTTATTTATATTAATAAGTGTGGGCCCTTACATAAGTGAGAAAATAAGTACATAGAGACACCAAACAATAGCTAATAACAGAGACGTCCTTCAACACTCTCCCTCAAGTTGGGACATAGATATCAATCATGCCCAACTTGTCCAAGCACTTAGTAAACGGAGCCGATGCAACACCTTTTGTGAGAATGTCTGCTAGCTGATCATATGTAGGAATGAAAGGAGTGCAGATAACTCCCGATGTCACTTTTTCACGAATAAAGTGACGATCCACCTCGATGTGTTTGGTCCTGTCATGTTGAACTAGGTTGTGGGCAATACTTATCGCCGCCTTGTTGTCGCAGTATAATGACATGGGTCCTTCTACTGGGAAACCGAGTTCTCCAAGTAACACCTTAAGCCACAATAACTCACAGACACCATGGGCCATTGATCGGAACAGAGCTTCTACACTCGACCGTGCAACGACCTGTTGTTTTTTACTTTGCCATGTAACCAGATTTCCTCCCACAAAAGTACAATACCCTGATGTAGATCGCCTATCATCTTGGGCTCCTACCCAATCCGCATCTGTGAAACCCTCCACACGCATGTGGCCTGATGACTGAATAGTAGGCCACGACTTGGGGAAGATTTTAAGTACCTCAAAATCCTGTAGGCAGCTTCCAAATGTGGAGTCTGAGGAGAATGCATATACTGACTAACTACACTCACTGCATATGCAATGTCAGGGCGAGTATGTGCCAGGTATATAAGTCTCCCTACCAATCGCTAGAAGCTACTCACATCCTCCAAAGGCTCTCCGGACTGACCATCGAGTTTATGATTTGCCTCAATGGGTGTGTCGACAGGCCGAGCTCCTAGCATACCAGTATCCTACAGCAGGTCCAACACATATTTCCTCTGGGAGATGAAGATTCCTTTGCTAGATCTCGCAACTTCTATCCCCAGAAAGTACTTCAACTTACCTAGATCCTTGATTTCAAATTCCAATGCCAAGAACTCCTTCAACTGGGTAATTTCTGCAGCACAATTACCTGTAACAATGATATCATCGACATATACAATCAGAATCGTCACATCCTCCTTATCACGTCTGATGAACAGAGTATAATCAGCTTGGCTCTGACTATACCCCATTCGCTTGACTGTCCCACTAAAGCGTTCGAACCACGCTCTTGGAGACTGCTTCAAACCATACAAAGTTTTCTGAAGCTTGCATATTTTTTGTTTATCCCCAGAAAGTTGAAAGCCAGGAGGGGGCAACATATACACTTCTTCCTTCAAATCCCCATGAAGAAAATCATTCTTGACATCGAGTTGAAATAGTGGCCAAGACTGGTTCGCGGCAAGAGAAAGAATAACCCTGATAGAGTTGAGCTTGGCCACAGGAGCGAATGTCTCCTTGTAGTCTATCCCATAAGTCTGAGAGGAACCTTTCGCCACAAATCTTGCTTTGTACAGATCCACTGAACCATCAGGCTTGCATTTCATAGTGTAAACCCATTTGCATCCAAACGGTTTCTTGCCTCTTGGCAAGTCTACCAACTCCCAAGTACTGTTTTTTTTCAACGCATCCATCTCTTCATACATTGCTTCTTTCCACTTGGGATGCTTCAGAGCTTCTATAACAGATGAAGGAAGAGCAACCAAGGACAATGAGGTAACAAAGGATTTGTACGACGGAGATAGATTATCATACGAAACAAAGTTAGCAATCGGATGTTGGGTACAAGATCTTTTTCCCTTCCTAAGGGCAATAGGAAGGTCAGAGCAACTATCATAAGAAGAGGGAGGAACAGAGTGAGGAGTGAGGTTACCTGGATTCGATGAGGATGACTGTTGGCTATGGAGTTCAGTGGTGATCTGTGTTCCGAGTCGACGCCTTGAGTACACCTGCAGCTCCCCCTGCTGGCTAGTACCCATATCAATAGTATCAATCACAGTCGGACTGGGACCACTGTCAGGAGCATCCATAGCCAATGGTAAAGAAACAGAATCAGATGAGACATGCCTTTCTTCAGTATTAAGAAGCTCCCCCCGAGGAAAGGCAGGAGTGAGACCTGAAAAATAGGAGGCCGACTCCAAAAAAGTGACATCCATGGTGATGAACCGCTTACGAGAGGGGGGATGGAAACATTTATAGCCTTTGTGTGTCGAGGAATACCCCAAAAAAACACACTTCAAAGCTTTTGGATCCAGCTTGGTGCGATGCGGACCAAGGATGTGGACATAACACACGCAACCAAAGACCTTCGGGGGAACCAAAAAAGGACTCGTAAGACGCAGCAAGTGGTATGGAGTACGGAACTCGAGAGACCGAGACGGCATACGATTGATGAGGTAAGCGGCAAGAAGAACTGCATCGGACTAATAGGTTTTAGGAACATAGTGCCACAGCAGAAGTGCACGAGCCACTTCCAACAGGTGTCTATTTTTGCGTTCAGCAACGTCATTCTGTTGTGGAGTGAAGGCACAAGAATTTTGATGTTCAATGCCATGTTCAGCCAAGTACGACTGCAGACCCCCATACATGTACTCCCCCCCTTGATCAGATCGGAGGATTTTAATGCATGTCCCAAACTGAGTAAGAACCATTTTGTGAAACTATTTGAAGATAGAGTAAACTTCATCTTTTGATTTCATGACAAATATCCATGTGCAGCGGGAAAAATCATCCACAAAAGAAACAAAATATATATTTTTTTGATAAGTAAAAAAGAAACAAAATATCGATAGCCAAAGAAAGAAGTAACAGGGGATGGCCCCCAAACATCAGTATGAACAATGTCAAAAATAGATAAACTTTTATTATCACGAGAGGGAAAAGTAGTGCGACAATGTTTGGACAGCGCACAAATCTCACAATGAAGATCAGACATGGACACTGACTTAAACAACTCAGGGAATAACACCCGTAAATAAGGAAAGGATACATGACCTAAACGATCATGCCAAGACATAAGATGCTCTTTATTGACACTATTGTTAAGACTACTAGACTGAAGGGCTGCAGAGGCTGTAGGAGTCGCATCCAAGAGATAGAGACCACCTACTTCACGTCCAGTGCCAATCGTCTTCCTCGTGGCCAAGTCCTGAAACACACAGTGAGAAGGAAAAAATGTTGCAGAGCAGTTAAGGTTCTTTGTAAGAGAATTGACAGATAACAAGTTAGTGGCAAATTTGGGAACATGAAGTACTGAAGGTAAAGATAGGCTAAAAGAGAGAGTGACATGCCCTTTCTCCGAGACAGAAGAAAGGGTGCCATCGGCAATGCGGACTTTATCCGCACCAGAACACACAGAATATGAGGAAAAAGAAGATGACATACCGGTCATATGCTCTGAGGCCCCCGAATCAATGATCCAGGGTGTACCAGTAGTAGAAGCGGAAGCAGAGACAAGGTTGGCGGAGCTGATGATACCTGATTGTGCGAACGTAGAAGCGGCAGTGGGACCATCCAGTTGGGCCATAAAGCGACGCAAGTTCTCTATCTCATCTTTAGAGAAGGGTGCTGGGGACGTAGCAGAAGGCTGAGGAGCAACAGTATAGGTGGGTGGCGACCCTGGTGTAGAATCCATAGTCGCACTGTGAGCAGTAGTGGGCGTCCCGGGCAGCTGTGGTGGTCGGCCATGAATTTGGTACCACCGATCCTTGCTGTGGCCTTTACGACCACACCCCTCACACACATGTAAGCTCCAACATCGATCCCTGGTGTGGCCTTTCTTGCCACAATGAGCACAAGTAGGTAGAGGACCCCCCTTGGGGCCACTGGTGGCGACCGAGGTTTTAGACTTAGGGGCTTTGGAAGTAGACGGGAAGGCAGCCAAGGCGGACTTTTTATGGCCGGGAGAAAGAGACATGACATCTCTGCGGCTGTCATCACTCTGAACATATGCATATACCTTATTGAGGGATGACAATGTGTCTTTACTAAGCAACTGGACACGGGCTAACTAAAAATCAGCATTCAAGCTGGCAAGAAACTCATAACTCCGGTTTTATTCAACCAACTTTCGTTATTGTGAGCCATCCTCTGGGCACTTAGGCGTAAAGAAAAGTCCAGTTCTTCCCACATACCACGGAGCTTTGCAAAATAATCAGCCAAGGGTAAATCACCTTGACGGGGGGAGGCAATACTCCGGCGCAACTAATACACACGGGCGACATTCTGCTGTTGCGAATAAGTCTGGGCTGTTGCATCCCAGATCTCCTTGGCCATGGAAAAAAACATGAATCCTCTGCTAATGTGGGACTCCATAGAGTTAAGGAGCCATGACATAACTGTTAAATTACCTGTCTCCCATTGTTCAAACTTAGGATCTGTCTCAGCAGGTGCTGGTAATCGACCAGTGATGTACCCTTGTTTCCCTCGACCACCAATAAACATCTTGGCAGCCCTAGACCATTCCAAGTAATTTTTTCCAGCCAACTTGGTGGTGGTGATCTGCAAACTCGGATTCTCAAACGACATTGGGACTGAAACGGTAGTCCCGGTGGAGCCGGAGGACACATCGGTTGCCTTAGACTCATTCAAAGTCGACATCCCCACTCCAAAAAAACAAATAAGAGTACCACAAAGAGTAACAATCCACAAAGAAATCAAGAAAAAACCCTCAAGAACAGATCTGAAGGTATATAGAGGAGAGAACGAGTCCCTCGATGTAAATCGCACCTGTTAAGCAACCACGGAGCAAGGGGTACGCCATAGAGCACCCAAATCGCAGCCAAAAGGAGTCAAAACATTTGTAGAAAACGTATGGTGAGTATGCATAGAGAAGGGGAGTGCGTGGACAGCACTCTTGACCCCAAAAAAGTCACCGGCGGTAGTATAGAGGGAGAGAAATCGAATCACACGCTTCAATCTTCCATGGATTTGAGAGATCGACCTATGGATGTGTAGATAGGATAATAGGGGACCAAAATGAAGCAACAAGCCCCCCCAATAGTCGCCGTATGGTTCCACAAAGCACCGAGAAGAAAAAAATGATTTTTGCGATTTTTTTTGAAAATCAGCAAAAACACATCGAAGAAGGCTCCAAAAAATCTTCAAAAAATCATCAAAAATCCCCAAAAATCGAGATCTAGTGGAGATGAGAGTTTCAGTCCATTATCTCTACTTTGTCCGTACGGCTGATGACGTCAGTGAAGCTGCACGCAGTGACGACACCTCTAGGGTTTCTCCAAGCCTCCCAAGATCTCGTACGTAAGTCCGGATATGGATCCAATAACGATTTGCTCTGATACCAAGTAGAAGTTCTTTAGTTCTGCACGTAGAGGAAAGAGGAGAGAAGATGGGTTATGTGTGTTAACCCTACACACACCCCAATAAATCTTATTTATATTAATAAGTGTGGGCCCTTACATAAGTGAGAAAATAAGTACATAGAGACACCAAACAATAGCTAATAACAGAGACGTCCTTCAACACATCGCACTTGATAAATCGAATGCCATCTCAATCTCTCCAGTTCCGTACTCCATACCAGTTGTTGCGTCCTACGAGTCCTCTGTTCTTGGTCCAGCCAAAAATATTTGGTTGCGTCTGCTTTGTTCATATCCTTGGTCCGCATCGCGCGAAATTGGATCCGAAAGCATTGAAATGTGTTTTTTTGAGCTATTCCTTGATTCATAAGGGCTATAAATGTTTCCATCCCCCCACTCGTAAGCGGTTCATCACCATGGATGTCACTTTCCTTGAGTTGGTTTCTTACTTTCCATGTCCTTGTGCCGCGTTTCCTCAAGGGGAGCTTGTTGTGAGGAAAGGCAACGATAACCTGTGTTGTCAGGGACCTACTTGTAATATCTTATATTCTACAGGGGGCCCTTGTAATATTGTAAAACTTCACTTAATATATATATTAGGTGAAATCGTGTAGGCCATTCTAAGCTCTACACGATTTCTCCTCTTCCCCCAATTCTCTTCTCCTCTCCTCTCTTCCATCTCTAACCCTAATCTCTTATTCTGGTTACGATCCAAGATTACAACATGGTATCAGAGCATGGTTATGTGACCATGGCTCAATCCTAGAGGTCTGAAGAACCCTAGGGATTGCGAAATTCGATGCGAAGGGCTTTCCGAAGAAGGAGATCATCTCCCATGGATAGCCGCAGGCTTTAGAAGAGTCCGAAACCCTAGCCGCCCACTCCAGAAGCCTGGAGAAGAGCTATCAGGCATAACCGCCCACTCCAGAAGCCTGGAGAAGAGCCACCAAGCCTAGCCGCCCCTTCTAAAAGGTCAGAGAAGACCCTTTGGACCTAGCCGCAGGTCTCAGAGGAGTCCAGAACCTCTCCCTAGTGCTACCGCACCTATCCAGGAACCTTTTTTAGGTCCTTGGAACCATTCACAAGTTTCCCGCGGGTGGTTTTTTCTCCAATAGAAAATCTATAAAGGAGTTGTTCCAAAAAGGCCTGAATCTCCGCAGCAGCAGTTCGGGTGATTTCTTATCAGAAAAGTCTTCTCTACTACCATGAGTACATCTGAGGAGTCATCTTCTGCCAAGTCAGAGATTATTGTTGCCCCACCCAGTCTGGGAAGTCATGGTGATCACAGCCCGGGCGTACAGATCACTACGGTGAAACTCGACGGGACCAACTACCTCGCATGGTCTCAATCTGCCAAGATGTACATCACCGGACGAGGCAAAGCCGGCTATATCACTGGACGCGTCACTGCACCTGATTCTTCCGATGCTGCGTTTGAGAAGTGGGAAGCGGAAAACTCGATGGTCATGTCATGGCTGCTTCACTCCATGCATCCATCGATCAGCACAGGCTTCCTCTTTCTCCCGACTGCCAAGGATATATGGGACACTGCATCTCAGACCTACTCCCAAGATGGGAATTTTGCTAGGATGTATGAACTTCAGCAGGAGATAGCACATCTGAAGCAAGGCGATCTTCCTTTGGGTTCATACTACGCTGCGTTACGCAGCAAGTGGGAAGAGGTAGATCACTACCAGACCTACACCCCTGCATGTACCAAGGATGCTACGGAGTTCCGGAAGATGATTGTGCGCGGATGCATATTCGAGTTTCTTGGCGGCTTGAACCAGAGCTATGAACAGGTTCGAGCAAACATCTTGGGCAGAGATCCACCGCCGTCGACCATTGCACAGGTCTACTCCTACATCCAGAGCGAGGACAGCAGGAGGAGAGCCATGAGCTCTAAGACAGATGCTGATGTTCCTTTATCTGAGAAGTCTGCCTTGGCCATTCAGAAATTGAGCAAACCCACATCCAAGAAGGATGGGGATCTTGATGATCGTGATCGACTCAGATGTGATCACTGTGGCAAGCGTCGCCACACTCGGGAGACCTGCTGGAGTCTTCATGGTCGTCCCGCATAGTTCTCTGGGGGGAAGCAAGGCTCCTCAAAGAAGCCCTCTGGTAGCAAACATGGAACCTCAGCTGCTCATGCCACCAGTCAAGATTCCTCTGATGTGACCCCTTCCTCTGGGCAGTCCAACACCTTCTCTAGCATGGACATTGACAGGCTTCGACAATTACTTACTCAGCTTGATGGCCCTTCCCCACCTACATCATCCTTTGCTCAGACAGGTACATCCCATTCAGCCCACCATGTGTCTACGGCACCCATTGGTCCTTCCTGGATCATTGATTCTGATGCCTCCGATCATATGACTGGTATGCCATCCCTTTTTTCCACCTATAATATCTGCTCGGGTAAGGACAAGGTCCGTGTGGCCGATGGCACTTTCTCCTCTATCTCAGGGAAGGGCACTATCTCTGCCACACCTACTTTGTCTTTATCCTCTGTACTTCATGTTCCTAAATTCACCACTAACCTGCTTTCTGTTAGCCATCTTACTAAGAGCCTAAACTGCAGTGTTATCTTTTTTCCTACTCACTGTGTTTTTCAGGACTTGGAGACGAGGCGGATGATTGGCAGTGGTCGTGAGGATGGTGGATTGTACCTGCTCGATAGCCAGCCGACTTCATATTCTGTTGCACATCAGTCTAGTGCCAATGTCAGTAGTTCTAGTGTTAATAAAGACCTGTTAATGTGATGGCATAACAGGCTAGGTCATTTACCGCTTTCAGTCATGAAGAGTCTGTTACCTCAGTTTGCGTCTATTCCATTTTTTGAGTTCAACTGTGAAACTTGTGTACTTGCAAAACAATGTCGGGTGTCTTTTCCGACCAGTAATAAAAAAAGTACGTTTCCTTTACAGCTCGTGCACTCTGATGTTTGGGGACCCAATCCCACCACTTCTATCTTTGGTTTTCGCTACTTCGTGATTTTTGTGGATGACTACAGTCGTTACACTTGGATCTACCTTATGAAATCAAAAAATGAGGTGCATACTATCTTTCAGACCTTCCATAAAATGGTGTGCAATCAATTAGGCACCACCCTAAAAGTCCTACGCCCTGACAATGGGGGGGAATACATGTACAGTGGCCTTGCCTCCTACTTTGAAGAGCATGGAATTCTTCATCAGACTTCATGTGCCGATACACCTAAACAAAATGGGACCGCTGAGCGAAAGCATCGCCATGTCCTGGAGGTTGCTAGGGCACTTCTTCTTGGTACTCAGGTACCCAAGGGTTATTGGGCTGACGCTGTGTTGACGGCATCCTACTTGATAAATCGGATGCCCTCTCGTGTCTTGGGGTCAAAGTCTCCCCTTTCGCTCCTGTTTCCTTCATGTCCTGTGTTCTCCATTCCACCTAAGGTCTTTGGTTGTGTTTGCTATGTTCACGCCCATCACAGGAAGGACAAGTTAGATCCAAAAGCCGTTCGATGTGTGTTCCTTGGCTATTCGTCCACTCAAAAGGGATATCGGTGTTTCCATCCCTCTACCCGTCGTCGGTTTGTTTCTCTAGATGTTACATTTTTTGAGAGTCTTCCCTTCTTCTCAGTTGATCGGACTTCTCTTCAGGGGGAGCTTGGGAGTATTGACGAGAGTCCGATACCTCCACAGGGGGAGATTCCTCAACCAGTACTCCTTGATTTGCTTGATGAGTCTCCTGTACCCTTGTCCTTATCTCCTATTGACACTGTGCCACAGGATCCACAGCTGAAGACATATGCCAGACGACGTCAAAAAGAGAAACAGTCCACCATCCAAGCTCACTGCCAGGAAATCCAACTCGATCCAGGTAATCGTGTCCTCAGTGATCCTCATGATGATATGTCTGTTGCTCCTACTATCCTTCCCATAGACATTGATGTACCTATTGCTCATCGGAAGGGTGTTCGGAACTGTGTTACCAAGCACCCTATCTCTCACTTTGTTTCCTATCAACAACTCTCACCATCCTACAGGGCATTTGCTACTTCCCTATCCAGTGTCGCTCTGCCATCCGGTGTCTCAGATGCCCTCAGCCAGCCTCAGTGGAAAGCAGCCATGCTAGAGGAGATGACAGCTCTAGAAAAGAATGGTACTTGGGATTTGGTTCCATTGCCTAGAGGAAAGAAACCCGTGGGGTGCAAGTGGGTATATACAGTGAAATACAAAGCAGATGGAAGCATCGACAGGTACAAGGCCCGTCTCGTTGCAAAAGGGTACACACAGACTTATGGGATTGACTACCAGGAGACGTTTGCTCCAGTGGCCAAGATGAACTCAGTTCGAGTTCTGTTATCTCTCGCGGCAAACTTTTCTTGGCCCCTCCACCAGTTGGATGTCAAGAATGCCTTCCTCCATGGTGATCTAGAGGAAGAGGTCTACATGACAGGTCCTCCGGGGTTCAGTCCGACTGGGAGTAAGGAACTTGTATGCAGACTGAAGAAAGCCTTGTATGGGCTTAAACAGTCACCAAGGGCTTGGTTCGAGAGGTTCAGTTCCGCAGTCAAGAAGATTGGCTACTCGCAGAGTCAGGCGGACCACACTCTCTTCATTAAGAGAAGTCAATGTCGTCTTACTGCTCTTATTGTATATGTGGATGATATCGTGGTCACAGGAGATGACCCAGATGAGGTTTGTAGATTGAAAAAATACCTCGGCACAGAGTTCGAAATCAAGGATCTGGGAACCTTGAGATACTTTCTGGGCATTGAGGTTGCTAGGTCAAAGCAGGGTGTGTTTATCTCACAGAGAAAGTATGTACTTGATCTCCTTCGAGAGTCAGGAAACTTGGGAGCTAAACCAGCCGATACGCCTATAGAGCAGCAACATCGGCTGAATCCTGTTGATGGGGATCCCATTGCTGATGCAGGCCAGTTCCAGAGACTTGTTGGGCGTCTCATCTACCTTTCGCTGACACGACCAGATATTGCATACGCAGTCAGTGTCATCAGTCAGTTCATGCATGCCCCTCGCTCTCCACATCTTGAGGCAGTACACCGAGTGTTACGCTATCTTAAGGGGGCTCCAGGAAAGGGTCTCCTGTTTAGTAAGAATGGACACCTGCGAGTTGAAGCTTATACAGAAGCTGACTGGGCAGGTTCAGTCACTGACAGACGTTCCACATCAGGGTACTGCACGTATGTGGGAGGTAATCTGGTGTCATGGCGCAGCAAGAAGCAACCAGTTGTCGCCCGCTCCAGTGCCGAAGCAGAGTATCGTTCTATGGCTCATGGTGTATGTGAGCTTCTATGGTTGAAGACTATGCTCAGTGAGCTCGGATATCCTGTCAAAGGGTCTATGCAACTGTATTGTGACAATAAAGCAGCCATCAGCATTGCTCATAATCCAGTTTAACACGACAGGACAAAGCACATTGAGGTAGACCGTCACTTCATCAAAGAGAAACTTGGTCAGGGACTTATTTGCACACCGTATGTCCGTACTGCTGATCAAGTTGCAGATGTGTTAACTAAAGGTGTTACTAAAGGGATCTTAGAGCACCTGTTATCCAAGCTGGGCATGATAGATATCTTCGCACCAGCTTGAGGGGGAGTGTTGTCAGGAACCTACTTGTAATATCTTATATTCTACAGGGGGCCCTTGTAATATTGTAAAACTTCACTTAATATATATATTAGGTGAAATCATGTAGGCCATTCTAAGCTTTACACGATTTCTCCTCTTCCCCCAATTCTCTTCTCCTCTCCTCTCTTCCATCTCTAACCCTAATCTCTTATTCTGGTTACGATCCAAGATTACAACCTGTTCCCTTGCCATTAGCTCTGGACGCCCTTGACAGTGCTGCTCTTGACAGTGCTCCCACAATTGATACTACTGATACAGGGTAAGCAGGGGGAGCTGCAAGTGTACACACGGCGTCGGTTGAAAGGGACCCAGACCACCACTAAACTCTAGGGCTAACAGTCATCCTCGATGGACACAGGTAATCCCATTTCTATTTCTGTTCCCTGTGACTCCGATCTTCCTATCGCTCATAGGAAGGGAAGAGATCGTGTACTCAACATCCCATTGCTAGCTTTGTTTCATATAATAATCTGTCTTCATCGCTCATAAGAAAGAAGCAATGTATGAAGAAATGAATGCATTGGAAAAAAACAACACGTGGGAATTAGTGGACGTGCCAAGAGGCAAGAAATCTGTTGGATGCAAGTGGGTTTATACTGTGAAGTGTAAACCAGACGGCTCAGTGGATCGTTACAAGGCAAGATTGGTTGCAAATGGCTACTCTCAGACATATGGGATTGACTACAAGGAGACATTTGCTCCTCTGGCCAAGCTCAACTCTATTAGAGTTATTCTTTCCTTTGCAGTGAACCAGTCTTGGCCCTTATTTCAGCTTGATGTCAAAAACACATTCCTTCATGGGGATCTGAAGGAAGAAGTCTATATGATGCCCCCTTCTGGTTTTCAACTCTCTGGGGGAGAACAGAAAGTGTGTAAGCTAAAAAAATCCTTGTTATGGCCTGAAGCAATCACCAAGGGTGTGGTTCGAACGGTTCAGTGGGGTAGTGAAGCGCGTGGGGTACAGTCAGAGTCAAACAGATCATACCTTGTTTGTGAGGCAAGCGAGTGGGGTACAGTTAGAGTCAAGCAGACTTTTCAGTAAAGATGATTTACCCTCGCTTAACCAAGTATACGCCTATGTTCAAAGTGAAGAAAGTCGCAAAGATGTCATGTCTCCTCTTCCCAAACATGAAAAGTCTGCCCTGGCTGCAGTCTCATCATCACAGAAACCACCACAGCATCGCCCTAAAGGTCCTCCACCTACTTGTGTTCATTGTGGCAAGAAAGGCCACAGTCAAGATAAATACTAGAGTTTTCATATGTGTGAGGGGTGTGGCAAGAAGGGCCATAGTAAAGAAAAATGTTGGAATATTGTTGGACGACCCCCGCAGTCTTCCCTGCTGTCGTCATGTGCACCTCCCACCGGCCACAGTGTTGCTATGGATACTCCTACAGATCCAACCCTTCCTCGGACACATCACCAGGTACTATTTTTCGAGAGGAGCTCGAGAATATACGGCGCTTTATGGCCCACTTGGATGGACCTTCGGCCACTTCAGCATTTGCCCAGTCAGGTACCATCAGTTCTGCCCATCATGTTTCGCTTCTACTTCTTCCTCACCCTGGATTATTGATTCTGGGGCTTCAGAGCATATGACGGGTATGTCTACTTTATTTTCTTCCTATTCTGTGGGTTCTGGGGCTGATAAAGTCCACATCGCAGATGGCACATCCGAGATTTCTTTATCCTCTGTCCTTCATGTTCCCAAGTTTGATACTAACCTGCTTTCTGTTAGCTCTCTCACAAAAACTCTGAATTGTTGGGTCACTTTCTTTCCTTTTCATTGTGTGTTTCAGGACTTGGTCACGAGGAGGACGATTGGCACTGGATGTAAAGTGAATGGTCTCTATCTCCTGGAAGCGTCTCCCACAGTTCCAGCAGCGTTGCAGTCTCGTAGTCATAATAATAGTTTCAATAAGGAGCAGCTACTGTCTTGGCATGCTCGTCTTGGTCATGTGTCTTTTCCATATTTACGTCTCTTATTTCTCGCATTGTTTCAGTCTGTATCGCTGTCTGAACTTCATTGTGAAGTGTGTGCTCTGTCTAACTACACTCGTTCTGTTTTCCCACCACGGGGTAATAGAAGTAATACTATTTTTGATTTGATTCATTCTGATGTTTGGGGCCCGTCCCCGGTTACTTCCATTTTTGGTTATCGCTACTTTGTCTCGTTTGTGGATGATTTCTCTAAGTGCACATGGATATTTGTTATGAAATTTAAAGATGAAGTGTTTTCTATCTTCAAGAACTTCCACAAACTAATCCTTACCCAGTTTGGAAAGTGTATAAAAGTTCTCCGATCTGATCAAGGGGGAGAGTACATGTATGGGGGGTTGAAGTTGTACTTGGCAGAGTATGATATTGAGCATCAAAATTCATGTGTGTTCACCCCACAACAAAATGGGGTGGCCGAAAGAAAAAATCGACATCTACTGGAAGTGGTTCGTTCTCTCCTTTTGTGGTACAATGTTCCCAAAACTTATTAGTCTGATGCAATGCTTTTTGCTGCCTTCCTCATCAACTGTATGCCGTCTCGGTCTCTTCAGTTCTACACTCCTTTTCAGTTCCTTCGTCCCTCTAGTCCTCCATTTGCGGTTGCTCCGAAAATCTTTGGCTGTGTTTGTTACGTCCATATCCTTGGCCCTCATCGGACAAAGTTGGACCCTAAAGCACTTAAATGTGTGTTCCTAGGGTACTCCTCAAGTTCGAAGGGGTATAAATGCTATAATCCTCCCACACGGAGGAGGTTTGTTACTATGGATGTCACTTTTCTGGAATCGGCTCCTTTTGTTTTCCGCTGCTAGCCCTGCCGATCCTCAGGGGGAGAGTAGTTGGTGTGAGGAACGGCATGTGACCCCTGCTTTGCCCGTGATATTAGATGATCCAGTTATTGATACTATTATGCATGACAGAGACACTAGCAAGTAGGGGGAGCTGCAAGTCTATACTCGTCGTAGAGTAAGGGAGACAAAGACCATTCCTGAATGTCAAGGTCAAGACTCCTCCTCACTGGATCCAGGTAATTCCTCATTTGGTTCCCCTTTGGTTTCCCCTTCTTTATGTGATAGTAGTTCTGATCTTCCTATTGCTCTTCGGAAAGGGAAGAGATCCTGTACTCAACACCCTTTTACTAATTTTGTTTCCTATGATAACTTGTCACCATCCTACAAATCTTTTGTTACCTCCTTGTCCTCTGTTACTCTTCCTTCTTCTGTCACAGAGGCTCTAGCACAACCCAGATGGAAGGAGGCGATGGTTGAGGAAATGAACGCACTGGAAAAAAATAACACATGGGAACTGGTTTGGTTACCACAGGGCAAGAAGCTGGTTGGATGTAAGTGTGTCTATACAGTGAAATGCAAACTGGACGGATCTGTGGATAGATACAAGGCACGGTTGGTGGCTAAGGGCTATTCTCAGACATATGGTATTGACTACAAGGAGACATTCGCTCCTGTAGCCAAACTAAACTCTATTCGGGTTATTCTCTCACTCGCAGCAAGTCAGTCCTGGCCACTACTACAGCTCGATGTTAAGAATGCATTCCTCCGTGGTGACTTGAAGGAAGAGGTTTACATGCTCCCCCCTCCGGGGTTCCGGGTGTCTGATGACATACAGAGAGTGTGTAAGTTGAAGAAAACTCTATATGGTTTGAAACAGTCACCAAGAGCATGGTTTGAAAGATTCAGTGGAGTAATTAAATAATTGGGATACAACCAGGGTTAGGCAGAGCGCACACTCTTTATCAGACGAGTAGGGGGGACTACGACTATCCTAATTGTGTATGTGGACGACATTATTGTCACAGGGAACTGTGCAACAGAAATTTCCGGACTTAAGAGCTTCTTGGCAGCTGAATTTGAAATTAAGGATCTAGGCACCTTAAAGTACTTCTTGGGCATTGAGGTTGCAAGATCGAATGAGGGAATATACATATGCTAGAGGAAATATGTATTGGATTTACTTAAGGATACAGGCATGTTGGGGGCACGACCTGTTGATACCCCGATTGAAGCAAACCATCGGCTAGATGGTCAATCAGGAGAACTCCTTGAGGATGTGGGTAGCTTTCAGAGACTCGTGGGACACCTCATCTACCTAGCTCACACATGACTGGATATTGCATATGCCGTGAGTGTGGTGAGCCAGTACATGCATGCGCCTCGCACACCGCACTTGGAAGCTACTAACCGTATCTTGAGATACTTGAAGTCATCCCCAGGGAAGGGATTGTTATTTCGTCGTCATGGGCATACAAGGGTTGAAGGTTTTACTGATGCAGATTGGGCTGGTGCCCAAGATGATAGATGGTCTAGTTCAGGCTATTGCACATTTGTGGGAGGCAATCTAGTAACCTGGAGGAGCAAGAAGCAGCAAGTGGTAGCTCGGTTAAGTGCGGAAGCCGAATTCCGATCTATGGTCCATGGTCTGTGTGAGCTACTATGGCTCAAAATTTTACTTATGGAGCTGGGTTTCCCGATTGAAGGATCTATGTCATTATATTGTGACAACAAGGCGGCCATAAGCATTGCACATAATCCCGTGCAACATGATAGAACAAAGCACATCGAAGTGGATAGACATTTCATTCGCGAGAAAGTTACTTCGGGAGTAATCTGTACACCATTCGTGCCTACGTCAGAACAAGTGGCTGATGTTCTCACCAAAGGTGTTGCGGGTGCTCCATTGCATGTTTGGACAAGTTAGGCATGATCGATATTAATGCACCAACTTGAGGGGGAGTGTTGTCAGTATGAGAGAGAATATAATATAAGATATATGGTGGGTGGAGATATTAATGTGGGTGTAATTGTTTTGACCTAGTAATATAAATAATATTGTGGGACGTTGGTAGATTTTACTCTCCAACGCTTTCCCTTCTTCTTTTCCTCTCTTCTTCTCCTCTTTTCCCGAAACCCTAAAATTCTACTTTATTCCCTATCACACCTCGCATCTTTGGGTGTGTCTGCTTTGTTCACATTCTGGGTCAACACCGTAACAAGTTGGATCCTAAAGCTCTTAAATGTGTCTTCCTTAGTTACTCTTCTTCTCACAAGGGGTACAAGTGTTATCACTCTTCGACAGGCAAGAAGTTTGTTTCCATGGATGTCACCTTTCACGAGGAGACATTCTTTTTCTCCCCTACCTCTCTTCAGGGGGAGAGAAGTAGTGAAGAGAGGTCGTCTGATCTTTGTCCTCTTCCTACTGTATTTATGTTTCTTCCATTCTCGTTGGTTGTCGAGCAACCTACTCAGCCTATTATGATGTCTGATAGTGCTCCTGGAGCACAGGGGGAGCTTTAGGTCTATCGCGGAAGAGGGAAGGCCATTGTTGATCCAGTACCAGTAGTTCCATCCTCGGATCTAGGTAACCTATCTTCCACCTCTGTTCCTGTCATTCCTTCTTCCACTGATGTGTGTGCTCTTGATCTTCCCATTGCTTTACGGAAGGGCACTCGTAGTTGTACGCAACATCCCTTGAGCAACTTTGTCTCCTACGGTGCCTTGTCTCCTTTCTACAAGGCGTTCATTACTTCTGTGGACACTATCTCTATTCCCGCTTCTGTGGTAGAAGGATTGACACATCCCAGATAGAAAACTGCTATGGTCGAGGAGATGTGTGCCTTAGACAAGAATAAGACATGGGAGCTTGTTGATTTGCCAAGAGGCAAGAAGCCAGTTGGGTACAGATGGGTATTCACAGTAAAGTATCAGGCAGATGGGTCAGTTGAGAAGTACAAGGGTAGATTGGTAGCCAAGGGGTATACTCAGACCTACGGGATTGACTACGTGGAGACCTTTGCACCTGTGGCAAAGATGAACTCTATCAGGGTGTCGTTGTCTTTAGCAGCAAACCAAGCATGGCCTTTGCATCAGCTTGATGTAAAGAATGCTTTCCTTCACGGTGATCTACATGAAGAAGTCTATATGGTACCTCTGCCAGGATTCAGCCCCCTAGGGGATGGCAGCAAGGTATATCGACTGAGAAAAGCCCTCTATGGGCTTAAGCAGTCTCCCAGAGCTTGGTTCGAGAGGTTCACTCTAGCAGTAAAGAAGTTGGGGTATACTCAAAGCTAAGCCGATCACACCCTATTTGTGAAGCATCTAGGGAAGAGCACTACTGCCCTCATCGTTTATGTGGATGACATCATTCTGACAGGGAATGATGCAGAAGAGGTGTCCAAGCTAACGAATCATCTGAAAGGGGAATTTGAGACTAAGGATCTGGGGCCTCTCAAGTACTTTCTCGGCATAGAGGTTGCAAGATCCAGTCAAGGGATCTTCATCTCATAACGGAAGTACGTCCTAGACCTATTGCAGGACTCTGGCAAGCTGGGAGCTAAGCCAGTTGAGACTCCCGTAGAGTAGAATCACCAGTTGGCTTACTCGAACAGTGAGCCCTTACAGGATGTGGGGGGTTTTCAGCGGCTGGTTGGGAGATTTGATCTATCTCTTCTTGACTCGACCAGACATTGCCTATGCGGTCAGTGTTATCAGCCAGTACATGCATTCTCCTAGGGAGATCCACTTAGAGGCAGCACACAGGATTCTGAGATATCTCAAGTCTGCCCCTGGCAGAGGCCTTCTCTTCCAGAAGAATGACCACATGAGAGTTGAGTCATATACTGATGCAGACTGGGCAGGTGCCAAGGATGATAGGCGATCTACTTCAGGCTATTGCACATTTGTTGGGGGCAATTTAGTTACTTGGAGGAGCAAGAAGCAACCTTTTGTTGCTAGATCCAGCGCAGTGGCAAAATTCAGGGCAATGGCCCATGGCTTGTGCGAGATGCTCTGGTTGAAGATGTTGGCTGCTAAGCTTGGTTTTCCAGTCTTGGGGTCGGTGAGCTTGTATTGCGACAACAAAGCTGCTATCAGTATTGCTCATAAACCAGTATAGCATGATCGGGCCAAGCACATTGAAGTGGATCGTCACTTCATAAGGGAGAAGATTGTATCTGGAGAAGTCTGCACTCTTTTTGTGAAGACCGATGAACAAGTAGCGGATATCTTCACCAGAGGAGTTCTCAGTTGGCAGCTTCACAGATATTTATGCAAGTTGGGCATGCGAGATATCTATGCACCAACTTGAAGGGGAGTGTTATCAGATGCGTATTTTATACGTATTGGGTATTATGTAAATACCCCTTGTTGTGAGGGGTATACTTGTCTTTGTCTATTCCTTTTCATATAAATAAGATTTATAGTCATTGTGACCAAAGCACAATAACATACTTTCATCTCCCTTCTCTCTCTCTTTCTCCTATACTTTGAAACATCTAACCTAACCCTAATACTACAATTCAAGTTAAACCATGCGTTATCGACAACTTGTTTTGCTACTGGACCTAATCGATTCGGGCACAAACACAGTGGCACCAATAATTTAATGCTTGGTGAACATGTTAATAGTACTAATCCAGTTCATCCGCCTCTAGTTTTTTAGTCATAAATTTCAAAGCCTTCAAGTCAATATGAATTTCACATACTACAACTCCATGTAGGTTTACAAAAGTAGAAACATAAATCTGATGCCCTGGGTATCATTTCCAAAGATTTAGTATAATCATGGTTTAAAATTTCGGAATGTTTCGTATGTTTCGTTTCGTTTCGTAAGGAAACCGAAACAATGTTTCGTATGTTTCGTTTCGTAATGTTTCGGTTTGTTTCGCTGAGACAAACCGAGACTATCCGAGACAATCCGATACAATCCAAAAAAATAAAAATAAATAAAAAATATAATTTAATGATTTTGAATAATATTTCGTAATGTTTCGGAATGTTTCGTAATATTTCGTAATGTTTCGTAAATGTTGCGTAATATTTCGGAGATGTTTCGGAAATTTCGTTTTTTCAATGTTTCGTTTCGTTTCGGAGTTTGTCTCAGTTTTTCACTTGACCGAGACATTCCTCCGAAACGAAATTTTAAACTTCGAGTATAATTCACTTGAATTGGCACCATCAAAATTCTCAATCACCAGTGATCAGACCACAGAAGCTTCATCACAAACATATGATGTCAACCACATTACGACTGATATTGGATGAAAAGCTGCTAATGCTGAGGAAGGTTATGCTAAATTCTCATTTGATTTGGCGCTATGGAGTTTCTTGGTTCTGATTTAGTTGAAGCGAGAAGAGAGAGTTAAGAGCTCCAGTACTATGATGAATTGATGAAACACACACACAGGTAATATAAGAGATTGTTATTACAGTGGTTCTCAGCTCCATCTTTGCAATTTCCTTTCCGTCATGGCCTTTTTTCTCCTTCCTTTCCCCTTTCCCTTTCAATGCCAAGCATTAACCATCTTATCTATTCATTTCATGCAAACTACACCTAGCCACCAGATCTCTATTGAATGTGATTCCTCTGCCTGGGTTCTCATCCAAGTGAGAAGAAGGAAGTGCCATCTCAATCCGTTTCTTTCCCATCTTTCCTCTTCAATGCAAATCTTTAGTGTCACTTCTCTCCTAATTTGTGTGTGTCGTTATTTTTTAATGCCTGAAATCTTTGATTAAGAAAAAGTCAACTGCTCTAAAATTTGTTTAGACTGTCACAAGCCAAAATTTTCATATCATATTTTCTTACAATTTTACTTTTCAGTTTTCCTTTAGTAGAATATGATATAAGATTATGGATGTTCTAAAGTTGTATTATTTTCATCTTGTTTCTTTTTTGATGTTTTGTTATCATCTGTGTAATGTACTTGAAACATCAATTTCCGCATAGGTTGAATGGAGTGTGAAGGGAGGATCTTTAAGGAACATTGAGTCTGCTCGTCTATCTGTTCCATCCACATTAAAATATGTGGATTCAAAGAAATGGTAAGAACTTTATGTTTGATAACTATAGATCACAATGATATTATTTGAGCACTGCTTAGTTGTTACCATATTCATTTTATGCACTTTAGGAATGACTTGATGTGTTTGTTATTCATGTAGTTCTATGGTTAATCAGTCTACTTTGTAATCCCTTGTTAAGCAAATCATGTTTCTGATTTTGAAGGTGTGTTGCAGTTATACGTACCGAACACAGCTAGAAGAAACAGAAAGATATTGGCGAGGATGGTAAGTGTAAATTTGTTTTAGTAATTTGCACACCCACCAAAAACATTTAGAAGGTTGTATTTTAATTACAGAACAAGTCAGAGTTTTCCTAGTTAATTATGAGAAGTAATTTCAGATGAGAACTGAACCTAAGCATATAGATTCTTTTTGAGTTGTTTGAATGTTGCATGGTGCATATAGGGTTGCTAACATTGCTTTGCAAAAACCAATTTGCTGCATTTGATAGGAATGTTAGGGAAAACATTCCTTCAAAATCATATTGTCTGACATGTCAATACTTCGCAAAGCTTGAAGCAGAGACAATTGAGATAAACAGAAGAATAGGATGTTTAAAAACACCAAGTCTTTACATATTCACTTTCAGCATAAGAATGACTCAAAATTGCGGATCTGCAAAGTTTCAACTCCAATGACTCCAATTTTCCTTTATAAACAATTTATTGATGCTACTAGTACTTTTATCATATCTAATTCAGAAATCTACCGTGAAGCTCATAGGTTCTAGTATGTTAGGAGTTTCCGTCTTTTTATATCTTCCATTGACAAATTATGGGTGAAAATCCTCTAGGATTTAATTGCCTACTCTCAACAATCTAATTGCATTCAAGTGATCACTTTTTTTTTTTTGGTTAGGTAAAGATAATTTTATATTAAGACAAAGGAAAGAAACGATGCCCCTTTAGAAGAATAAATATGGACAAAACAACGATAGGCTAGTGGGGAAGGCCCTCACTATGTACAAGCCTAATAACAAGAAGAACCAAGAGGGAAAGATTTAATCGTGTGATCTCATCCCAGATCTCATCCCATCTGGAAACAAGTTTCTTAAATCAAAGACCTTTGAACTCTCTATTAATGGAAGACAGATGATAGAATGAGACTTTGATCCTGATGATAACTGCTTCAAGTTTCTCAGTCTTCCTCTAAAAAATACAGTTCTTTCTTCTTTCCAAGTAGCCCAATAAATAATGAAGGTCACCTCGACCTCACAAGCTGAGTCCTTGTATCCTGGCCGTTTTTATTAATACATTTTCACTTATCAAAAAAAAAAAAAAAAATAGTGAACGGCATTATTTTCCAAACACAGCCCACGGATACTAAATTAATATTCTCTTTGGCATGGTCCAACTCGTGCCAAAGAGTGAGAACATTAACTAGCTAGGCAAGAACCTTTGTCTTCAAAATTCAGCTTCATGCGTAACTGTTGAACCACAGATTAAGGTTGCTGCTTCTACTACGGAACTTTTTAACAGAGTAAGTTGCTTGGAAAGGAACAACCCTTTTGTGCACATTAGGTTGTGGATTTCCCTCTACAAAGAATCAAAAGGAATCCTAACCTCCATGTACCATTATTATCTCGTCATGTCCAGCCGTGCTACAAATTTAGGATTGATGTTATGAAGACTGTGTCTACTCCGAAAGGAACAATGAATCAATTTGAAAACTTTTTCAGAAGTATTCGCTACAGAAGTGTTGATGGTGATAGAATAAGATTTTGGGAGGATGAGTGGTTTGGAATAAGGTAGCTTTGTGTTGTGTGTCCAAGATTGTATTGTTTAGTCGAACTGTTGTGTGTCCAAGAAGGAATGGGGAGCAATCCCATTGTTGGGCATCACTGCAGGGTTTGAAGTATCGGATGATCCCTACTTGGATCGCCAGGCAGCAGTGCTCAAATAATAACGAAGTAGACATCTATCTGAACCATGCTCGAGCCGCATGGAAACAAGTAGGGATCATCCGATAGTTAGTGAAATGAAAGCTATGGATCGCTGCGGCTCGAGCATGGTTCGTTCGGATCACTCGAGTTGACTTGGTCTCAATGCCAAACAATCTGATGCATTTTTTTTTTTTTTTGATAAGTATAGAATATATTGAAAGGGCCGAAGCCTAAAGATACAGCCAGCCAGAGGGAGGCAGGTCGAGATGACCGAGATTTTAAAGCATGCTCATTAGCATTTCTTTGGTTTTTTCCTTTGTGTAGTGGGACTTTCTCCCCTTCCTCTCTTCTTTGGGTTGTCCTGTAATTATCCTACTCTTTATAACCATTCTCAAGGGTTTGATCCTCATCGCTGGACTCCACTCCCTCTATAAGCTAAATAGTGATGGTAAGACCACACTTTGGCATCCATGTAAAGGCATTTCTCACAGACCACTTAAATGTGTTGAGGTCATCAAGAATGGAATCAAACAACTTTATGAAGTCCCATCTACGGCCAGAAATTCCAAACACCAAGTACTAGGGCATATGTTGTTTGCAGACAATGTAGTATGAGACTAAATATGAGGTAAATGAAATTAAGAAGTATTGAGAAATGTATTAGTTTGCCTTCAGGGTTTCCCCGTGGTTGTAATTCGTGGGGTTTTCCCCTTTTCTTTAATGATACATTTTACTTATCAAAAAAGAAATGTATTAGAATCCAAGGGTTTTATAGGAAGTCAAACGGAGCCAAAGTATTAAATGTGCAACGTTAGTTGGGCATGCATATAGATGAGGCATTAGTTAATATATTTTTTTTTGATAAATTGCATTAGTTAATATCAATGCTAAGGAGATACCCTGGAGTGATCACTTCCCTTATCTTGGTTCTATTATTCATAAGAAAGGACCGATTGAGGAGGATGTTGCTCATAGAATTTAAGTTGGGTGGTTGAAGTGGATGTGCTTCCAAGCGTGCTATCTAATTGGTTCATATTGATCAAATTTGAGGAAAATTTTATAAGATTGAAATAAGACTTGTGTTTTATTACTTTTATACTTGTACGGAAAAAAAATGTTGGGCAATTGAGAAATATCTACATAAAATGAGTATAGTCAAGATGAGGATGTTGAGTAGTGGCAAGACTAGGATGGAAAAAATTAGAATGAATGCATTCAAGGGTACCTAAGAGTAATGATGAGATGCTTTCCTTATGTGTAACAAAGGCCATTAATGATACCAATGTGAAGGAATTGTGCAGAGAAAGGGGAAGAAAGAAAGGATATAAGAAGGAAGAGAGTGAGAGCTTCTCCCAACCCTAATTTTATTATATAAAATGGCTAGCATATATAATGGGCCTATATGCCAAGAAAATGGGCTTACATGCCAAGATACATCCAGTATATAAGTAGCAAACCCAAACACAGAATAAATGAAGAGGAAAATATCCATGTCCTACACTCCCCCTCAAGCTGGAGCACAAGTATCGAGCATGCCCAACTTGGGCAAGTACATAGAATGACTTGGTTTGGAAAGGGCTTTTGTGAGCTATGATGCCCGGATACGGATACGGACACTGATACGGGAAGTAGGGATACGACTCGACATTTTCCAAAATCAGGGACACGGATACGGATATGAGTATCCTACCCATTTCCTAAAATTTGTAGCATAGGTACTTCTACATATGATGTTATAAAGTGTACACACATAAATACACAATCTTGAGTGTGTAAACATGTAATAAAAAGTATATGATAATCAAATAAGTACTATAAATGATTTATTTTATATTACTTATAAAATTAATATAGTTGGACTACTGATTTAAACTAATGTTAATATTAATGTACTATTCTTTGTGTTTTTATTTATTTATTTATAAATAAATACATGAAGTATCTGTATCCGTATCCTACCCATATCTGTATCCGTATCCGTACCCGTATCCAGTGGATACTGGTACTCTAGGCATATACAGGTATCCGGGTATCACAGTTTGTGAGGATATTTGGTGTGGTAATCTCGCCAGACTGGACCTTATCACTAATAAAATGACAATCTATCTCAATGTGCTTGGTTCACTCATGGAAGACGTGGTTAGTAGCAATATGAATGGCACTTGGTTCACAAAACATCTCCACGGGGGTTGAAGCATCAATCCATAACTCAGTTATGAGCTGTTTGAGTCATGTTAACTCACATGTAGCTAATGTCATAGATCGATATTCAGCCTATACAATTGATCTGGCTACAATTAAGTGTTTCTTGCTTCTCCAAGTGACAAGATTATCCCCCAACAAAGGTGCAATAGCCCGAGGGAGAGCGTTTATAAAAAACTGATCCAACCTAGCCTGCATTGGAATAGAAAAATACAAAAGGGGTAGTTGAACGATATAGTAACCCTCTACTAGATGCAGACTTAATGTTCCGAAGAATGCGACGAACAACTTCCATGTGCATCACTCTGGGTGCATGCATGAACTGACTAACTACCCTAACTACATAAGCAAAAGTGATCATTAATTAAATGAAATGACCAATTAGACGCTGATAACTACTCGGGTCTGAGAGGAGATACTCGTCATCAGTTGAAAGGCTATGATTGACTTCTCGAGGAGTATCACTTGGTCTAGTCCCAAGCATTCCAGAATCATGAAGAAGATCAATAGAATACTTCATCTGAGAGATAAAAATGCCTTGTCTAGAACGAGCAACTTCGATATCAAGGAAATATTTTAATGGGCCTAGTCTTTGATGCCAAGAACATGTTGGAGATGATGTTTGAGACAATCAATCATGGAGTGGTCATCGCCAGTCACTATAAAATCATCCACATAGACAAGTAGTACTGTCCATGATGAACAAAGATAGAATGATCAGACTGACATCAACAGAAGCCAAAGGAAACAACTACTTTGCTGAACCTCTCAAACCATACTTGAGGTTACTGCTTCAAACTATAAATGGCTTTCTTGAGTCGACAAACTTGATTTCTACGCTCCCCCTTAGGATAAAAACCAAGTGGAAGACTCATGTAGGCCTCTTCAAGTAAGTCACCATGAAGGAACACATTCTTCACATCTAGCTGCAACAGAAAGGACAAACGAATAGTTGGTTTTCGCAACCGGAGCAATTGTCTCAGAATGATCAACCCCTACTACTTGAGAGAAATCTTTTGCAACTAAGTGTGCCATGTGCCTTTCAATAGATCCATCAAGTTTATACTTTAAAGTAAACACCCATTTACAACAATCGATTTCTTGCCATGTGGGAGAGAGACAATGTCCCAAGTATGATTCTTCTTGAGGGCTGCCATCTCTTCTTTCATAGCCTAGAGCCATTTAGTTTTAGATAATGCCTCGGATAGTGAAGATGGAACTGTATGACTAGTAATGCCAAAAAGGAATGTCCTATATTGTGGAGATAAAGAATGATAGTAAACATATTGTGAAGATGATGGTTAATATAGGAGTGCTTGCCCTTGCGAAGAACAATAGGCAAGTCAAGATGAAACAAAGAATCAGAAGAATGAGATTAATCAACAAGAGGATCAAAATGTATACCTTCTAATTGAGATTGAGAGTCAATAAAAGGTTGTGTAGATCAGTCTGTGTAGGTGGAAGAATAGGAGTAGGACCTTGAACATGCAATGGTATCTCCCGAATCGTAGAAGAGGAGATCTAAAGATCAATTGTTCTCAGAAAAATAAGACGTACTCAACAAAGGTAACATCTAAGAAGATGAAATACGTCCTAGTTGTGGGATGGTAACATTTGTAGCCCTTTTGAAGATTAGAATAACCAACAAATACACATTTAATAGAGGCTATCAGAGAATTTTTCATTGACGGATCATGATTATAAACAAAACACGCACTTCAAAAAATTTTGGGAGAAAAACAGAACAACTCTTCATTTGGTTGCAGGACTGTAATAGGAATTTGACCATTTAGAACTCGAGTTGGCATGCACTTAATCAAGAAACAAGTAGCCAAAATTGTTTCAGGCCTATGAAGGTACTTTGATGAGTTTGAGAAGGGCACGACCAATCTCTAGGGGTTGATTTTTCGGTTTAGCTACTCCATTTTGTTGGGGTGTCTTGACACATGACATTTGAGCAATGATGCCATGTTCCTGCAAGAATAATTGAAGTTTCCCACCTGCAACATATTCTTTCGCATTATCTGATCGAAATTTTTGATTTCGAGACCAAATTGAGTTTTGACCATGGCACGCAAGGATTTGAAATGAAGGGTCATTGTTCTCTACTTTTCATTAAGTACACTCTTGTCACACGAGTATGATCGTCAATAAAAGAAATCAAATAACAATAGAGCGTTAAAAAGAGATGGGGTCATCAGATTTCCGGCATCCCTAGTTTGGAATAGTAGCATCCCGTCCAAAGTTGTCTTCTTTGTGTGGGCAGCATCCCTGGATAAAATTTTCACCGTTGATAATCTGATTTCCAGAGGTTTCATTCTGATTGACTACTGTAGGATGTGCAAGAGCAGTGGGGAATCGGTTGTCCATTTGTTGATGCACTGTGAGGTGGCATGGGAGGTGTGGACCACGTTCCTAAATGAAATAGGGATGTGTTGGGTGATGCCGGGATCTCCTTTGGACCTCCTGTCGAGTTGGAATTTCCCTTTCTTATCTAATAGAGGGCGCATCTTATGGAAATTGACCCCCTTTGCAATCTGGTGGGGGGTGTGGAAGGAAAGAAATCGGAGGGCCTTTGAAGACAAGTGTGAAGACCGGGCCTCCATTGTTCTCAACATCAAGGGTCTTATTTTTCTCTGGTCCAAAGTGTTTTCTGAATGCAGAGGGCTCCTTTTTGGGGATTTTGTATTCTGATGGGATCTCCTTTACCTCAAGGAAGGTGGAATGTAAAGGGCCCTTCGGTATTTTGTTAGTTTAGCTTGGTGTAGGTCATCTCGACCTCGCAAGTTGAGTCCTTGTAGCCTTGCCGTTTCTATTAATCTATTTTCACTTATAAAAAAAATAACAATAATAAAAGAAATCAAATAATAATAACCAGTAAAGAATGAACAGAAGTTGGGCCCCAAACTTCAGAATGTATAATGTAAACGGTCCATCACTTTTGATCTCATTAAGAACATGATAAGTGATTCTAACATATTTACTAATCCGACAAGTCTCACAATGCAGAACAGAAATAGAATCAAACTTAGAATGAAATATCTGTTTCTAACTAGACACAGATAAGTAGCTTAGATGAGAATGTCATACATAAATCTCCTAAAGAGTCTCTCTGAGAAGAAAGAGTAGAACCCAAAGCATATTGAAAAACATATAATCCACGACTCTTGTGCCCCAAATCAATCCTCTTCCCCGACTGAAGGTCCTAAAAGATATAATGTGTGGGAAAGAATGTTACACTGCAATTTAATCTTTCAGTGATAGAACTAATAGACATCTAATTTGCAGATAATTTAGGAACATGTAAAACCAAACTAAGAAAAGGAATGAAGATAGGTCAATAGAACTAGAAATAAAGAGAGGAGAACCATCAACTAGAAATAGGTCGATTTTGGATGAATTGGTTGGAATGAAGCAAAAAGGTCAGACATATTAGTCATATGATTTGTAGCCCATTAATCAATGATCCAGGATGCTTGAGAAGAGGCATGAGATGTAGTGGGGTCATCTGTATCTGAGAGGCTCGTAAATGCATATGATGAGGAAGAAGGTGCTAACGATCCCTCAATACGAGCAAGCTTGGTAGTGGGTTTTCACTTTTCTCAACTGCTTCTCTAAATGAGCTATGGAAGGCACATGCTGTCCCTGCTGAATGGGTCTACAAATGGTAAAGTCGAGTGGGAGCATCAATACTCCCCTGAGTAGATGACGTGTGGGATCCTAGAACTGACTTGCCATTAAGCTTCCAACATGTCTCTCATGTGATTGGGCTTTCTGTAGTTTGTGCACCATCTTTGATCTTTGCGGCCTCTACCGCTGCTACCACTAACACTACGGCCTCGTGAGACTGAGATCTACATTTGGTACCAATCAATCCTACATCCACCACGTTATCCTCTGATGTCATAAGCAGTACGGATGGCATCACATACCGTACGGTCAAGTCAGCATGTGAAGCACACATCTAGGTTCGTTTGATATCCTCTATTTTTTGGAGAATTTTATGGCCATTTGAAGGATGCTTTATGGGTTCAAAAGTTTGATTTTTCTGGGAAATCAGTTAGGACCAGATTGTGTTTGATTTGGGATTTGATCGTCATTGTTGGATGTTTCTGGATTTGTTCAGAAGTGGATAGATCAGTTCTTTTATGCTCTTTCCATTATTATATGGGTTGCCATGAGATTTTCCTTGGTTAGAGAGTAGTACATTTGGGGCTTGGCTTGTGCAAATGAGTGCTGTTTTTTTTTTAATAAAAGCATGTTACGTTGCTGCGATTCTTATTCAACTTTGATAAAATACATGTTGGATAGTCTATTTACAAACATTTGAGTCGATTTAGGTTGATTCAATAATGGATTGGGGACTGGGAGCCTTTATTTGATCTCATTTAATTCATGATTAGATGTATTGATACTTTGTTTTCCAAGTGTTTATGAATTTTCCCTTTTGAGTGATTCTCCCTAATTAAGCTATGGCCGAAGAGATTTCTTCATCCATTAAGGATCTATTGATGATAGAATCCATTCTTTCTTAATAGTGAATCAACGCCTTTGCAAATTACCACTGTGAAGTCGAATGGATCAAACTAAATACCCACTTCTAGAATGTTGATGGGGTATGTTAATGGCAAGGTGGTTAAACTCATGGAAAGTGATCTTAAATTCTTAGAGTAGGAATTCATAAATAATATGGTGTTAGGTTGGCTTCTTAACTCAATATAGCCACATATTACTAATGGACTTTGGAGGATCCCTACTATTAAAGAGTTATGAGATGTAGTTGCTCAAACATATTCTTAGTAGAACAATAGTGTGTTAGTTGCATAAGTAGGTCGACAAAATTCGGCGAAATTAGCTGAATTAATTCCGAATTTTGATTGACCGAATTAAAGTGTACATGTATTAAAAAATTTACAAAAAATCGCCGAATTAATTCGAAGTAAACAGTAAAAATTCGGCTAATTTCTCAAAGTTTAGCCTTTTTAGTACAAAAATTGTAAAAAATCGTCGAAATAATATGCCGAATTAATTCGTTTAATTCGAAGTAAACAATTAACTTAGAGAAATTTGGAGAATTTTTAGCAAAATGTTGGTAAAACACATTGATTTTTAAGGATATGATAAAACAAGCATGATAAAACATGTATAACCTATATATCATAAAAACAACCATTTAGAGTAACCTAAGCAAGATTAATATCGTTTCACTCATTTTGGCAAAAAATCTTTAAACTTCTCTAAGTTAGCGAATTTTTATAGAAATTCTCTAAATCGAATTGAACTTCCCCAAATTAATTCCGAATTTTAACTGACTGAAGTCTAAGGCGAAGTCGAAGTTTGGAACCTTGGTTTTCTCAGACTGACAGAGTGTATGTGACTACTTTGTCACTTTACAAGCTATTTGGGATTGAGATGGACACTTTGGACCCTATCTCTACTCATTGTGCACATGACATAGAGGAGCAGAGACAACCCCTTAAAAAGGGTTTGTTTGAGGCTTTGAGCCATGAAGGTCTTAGAGATGAGTATGAGGCTATCCATGCTCAGATCCTTAATCAGCCATTGCTTCTTTCTTTTACAGCTGCCTATGCGCAACTTCAGCGTAAGAAAGAAAGGAGAGAAGAAGGGAGATAGTGAGAGTTTCTCCTAGTCCCAGCTTAATGGGTTTACATGCCAAGATACATCCAACATAAGTAATAGACCCATACCCAGAATAAATGAAAAGGAAAATACTATATGCCCTCCTACAAATTTTAATGGTGCAGGTTGAAGGCTCAAAAAGGAGGGAAAATAAAAAAGGACGTGGATAGAGGTAGTAAGAAATGACCCAAGGCATATATCAAAATGCCAAAAAAAAAAGGAAAGGAAAAAAGCAACAACTTTCTTTTCTTTCATTAAGGTTGGTTACTTATCAAAAAGATAAACAAATAATAAAATATATCAACATCATCTTTTTGGACCATGCTACTACCGTAATTTGTTAAACTCTGTTGCTATTGAGCTTTTTAGTATTTCTTTGCCCGCAATGTTACCTGGACACTTCTACTGTTGGGTTTTTGTCATGTCGACACCTAGGGCACACTTTTATACTTGGACACTTTTTTTTTATACTTGGACACTTGACACAACACTTGTAGACACATACATGCGTGGTGACATCAACGAAATGTTATGTGTTTCCATATGATAATGAAGTGCCTTTGACACATTTCATGTGACGTAATGGAACTTTGAAAGAGAATTTTCCATGCCCAGCGCCTTAAGGTATTGAACAGTGTTTGTTCTGGCATAGACTTTTTTTTTTCCCTCTCAAATGTGGAGTTAAGTTAATCGGCAAAATGGATAGTTCAGAAATTTTCAACTTGTAATTCACTTTTCATTAGGTTAGAAATGTCAGAATGGGCTGTTTTTTGTGAGGTTGATATACATGTTGATGAGAATATCCTCACCAAAAATCAGTGCTTAACTCATCTCCATGTGGGCCCCATGATCGTGTGTCCGATCCCAACCATATATGGAATCATGGATTGCGATAAATGACAAATGGTTGTGGAGCCCACATGCAGATGGGTTAAGGGCTGATTTTTGGTGAAGATGGTCTCTCGCCATGGAGATCCTCCTCACAAAAAATCAGCACCATCTGAAACTTTTAACTCTATCAAATGTGGAGTTAAAAGGTCAAGGTAAAAATAGACGGTTCAGAATATTTCAACTTGTAATCCAGTTTTTATAAGTTTAGAAATGTCGGAATGGGCTATTTTTGTAAGGTTGATATCTATGCTGAGAAGAATATCCTCCCCAAAAATCAGCCCTTAGCTCATCTCCATGTGGGCCGCTCGATTGCTTGTCATTTTAATTGTCACAAAAGGGTGTCATTTTATCCAACCATATATATATATATATATATATATATATGGGTCAGGATCGGGGGACAACAATTTCATACAATATTTTTGACAACAATTTTGGCGTACCCACATGAAAGATGAACCAATAGCTGATTTTTGGTGAGGATGATCTCCTCATCATATAGATCACCCCTACAAAAAATCAGCACATTCTGAAATTTCTAACCCCATCAAATGTGGTTTTCAAGTTAACGATAAAAATAGACGGTCCATAATTCTTCAACTTGTAAACCGATCTACGAATATCAGATTGATTTGAATTTTTGTGAAGATGATCTCCTCACTATAGAGACCATCCTCGCAAAAAATCACCCCATTCCAAGACTTCTAATTTATACATTGGCCTGTGCCAATTTTTGTTGTCAAAAATGTTGTATGAAATTGTTGTCGGTCTGGTTGACCTTATGAGAATGAGCCGAAGAACTAGACTGCTTCAGGTGCAAAACATTAGTTCTTATGCAGATGAGTGTGCAATACAAAGTACTGCATGCATTAGCTATATCATCATATAGAAAGTTAGGTACTATGAAGCAGCCATACAAAATATACTATATAAAGGAGAATGGTTTTTCACTCAGACTCAATAGTTTTATATGTTCAGTTGTGCACTTCAAAACCACCATACAGATAAACTATTAAACAAATGAATTTCCCCACCTATTATCATGGTGGGTCTGTTTGCTATTTATAGATGAGATATTTACATCAGACGTGGCTGTTACAGATAAGAGAGGAGGAGTTGTATTTGTAAGTGTAACAACCAGAGGAGATCTCGCTGAAGCAGTTGATAACGACAAGAGGTTTCTCGCAAAAAATCACCCCATTCCAAGACTTCTAATTTATACATTGGCCCGTGCCAATTTTTGTTGTCAAAAATGTTGTCCCCCGATCCTGACCCTATATATATATATATATATAGGTCCAGACAGCATATGAGTGACGCTTAGGGAAACTTCTCAATGCGCAATGTGGTTTGGTGCCACATGGCACACACTCAGCCCTGCTAACCCGATGAAAGTTTGACCCACTTCTTGGTGAATCCACACCCCAAAAATTAACCAGATCTGTGTTTCCTGCCATTGGATTTAAGCTTTTTTTTCACCATGGGTTTCATGAACCAGCCCCTTCTCTTGTGGATGAAAAGCGTTGGGTCTAGGCCCATGATGAAAAAACTCTCAAATCTAATGGCTAGGAATCACCAATGAGGCTGATTTTGGGCTGTGGGTACACCAATGGGCGTGCAGAACATTTATGAGTCAGTGGCCTTATTATGTGCCGTGTTGCACCAAATCACGTCACACAGAGAGAATCTTCCTTGTGTGTCACACATCTATCCCTGGACCAGTGTTATTAAAATCCTATGATTCAAATCAAATCTTAACTTTTAACAGTTTGAATCCCTTTAAATAAAAATCCTATGTTTCTATGTGAATCTTACGATTCAAATCAACCTTCATGCAACTTTAATGCGAAATACCATTTTCTGCTAGCTTAATTGTTTTTCCTTGTCCAAGTTTCTTCAAGGTTTCCGAAGCCTAAAATCACATCAGGTAATTGTAAACAACAGTTAGGTAGCATACATCCAAGATTAGATACTTGAAAAGATAACCTGACTCATATTTTACCTGCATTGTGTATGAGTATCAATACTTTATTGTCTTGATTTGCTAGTCAGCATGCCCTGCTCAAATGATATTTTGGTGCATGCCTGAAGCCAGAGTTTGATGGTTAATTTGGTGACTTTAGTTTCACTTTATTTCAGAAATAAAAAATGGTTTTTAATTCATTTGTGCTGTCTTTTGTTTGACAAAGCACTTCTATTTAACACAGGTTACGAAATTAACGATCTCTAATTCATATACAGGTACGAAGGCCTTTCTGAAATGTTTTTGTCATGTCCTGTGCCAAAGCTCTTACTATTAGCAGGAACAGACAGACTTGACAGGTTCTCTCCAACATACATGCCTAATTAAATCATTGTACTTTTGTTTAATGAGATCTATCAGGCATGAAATCTTATGCTCAAAAGTAACATACAATCCTTTTGTCTACTTTTTATTATCACATTAAAATTTGTGCTGTGTTACATAATTTGTGTTGTGTTACATAAAAACTTTTTGTGGCATGGGAAGAACGAAGACCATAAGTTTCACCTGGTGGATTGGGCTAGGATTTGGAAGCCCAAGGAGGAAGGCGGTTTGGGTTTCCGCTTCCTTGGAGAGATGAATGTGGCACTTTTGGGGAAATGACTTTTGTGATTTGGTGAAGAAGAAGAGAGTTTGTGTCAGCCGGTTATAACGGGTAAATTTGGAGAGGAGTTGGAAAGGGGAGGGGATTTTAGCATCTCAGTCATACGAGTGCAGCCTATGGCGTTTTGAAGGTGTTAGATTGTTTTAGAGAAGGAATCCAGTTTAAAGTGGGGAAGGGGGATAGGATATGGTTCTGGGAGGACATATGGTGTGGAGAAGAACCCTTAAGAGAAACATTTCCGTCTTTATATCTCATTTCTGATCTCCAAGGGGCTAAGATCCAGGAGTGCACTGTGGTTAGTGAGTGGGTGGCTTCGTGGAGGCTTGGCTTTAGGAGGATCTTGAATGATTGGGAAGTGGATAGTTTGGCCAATCTTATATCTACAATTGGTGACGGCCCTCTTCCGTTTTTGTTCATTGTGGTGGTTGAATCTCTTGGGAGGATGATAGCTATAGCAGTGGAAGGTGATGTCATAAAAGGCTTTCGGGCTAGTAGTAACGGTCCAATGATATCCCACCTTCAGTTTGTGGACGATACGATTTTTTTCTCCAAGACTTCCCAGAGCCAAATTTGATATCTTAGATACATTTTAAGTTGTTTTGAGGTAGTCTCAGACCTTCATATCAATCTATCTAAAAGTGAGGTCTTTGGGGGTGGGTGAGGTAATTAATCTGAGGAGCCTAGCAACAAGTTTGGGTTGTAAAGTCAAACAATTGCCCACTTCATACCTTGGGCTTCCTTTGGGAGCAAGGTACAAGGATAAATCTATTTGGGATCCAGTCTTGGAGAGATTTAAGAGGAGATTAGCGGCTTGGAAAAATAGATCTCTCGAAAGGGGGAAAGGTTACCCTAATCAAGAGAACTCTTTCTAGTCTACCCATCCACTACTTCTCTTTGTTTCCTATTCCACCTAGTGTGGTGAATGGTTTGGAAAACCTAATGAGAGTTTCTATGGCAAGGGAAACAAGATACCTAGAAGTTTCACCTGGTAGAGTGGGAGAAAATCTACAAGCCCAAGGCAAAAGGGGGTCTGGGGTTTCAGCACATTAGAGACATGGGAAATGGTTGTGGAGGTTCGGGGAGGAAGAGGATAGTTTGTGGCGGAGAGTGGTTGGTTGCAAATTTGGGGTTAGGCAGGAAGGGTGGGATAGTAATTTGGTTTTATCTTCCTACAAGAATGGTTTGCGGAAGGGTATTTCGAGTCATCGGAAGAGGTTTGGAAGGGGTATTCAGTACAAAGTAGGGAGGGGAGATAAGATTCGCTTTTGGGAGGATCTTTAGTGTGGTGAGGAATCTCTCCAGCTTGCCTTCCCATCGTTGTATAACCTTTCTGATCTCAGGGAGATTGTATTGTTAGTATAGAAGGGATTGCCTTTTGGTATTTCAGTTTCAGGAGAATTATTAACAATTGGGAGTTGGATAGTCTTGGTTCTCTTTGTTCGGGTTGGGGAAGTTCCTACGCAAGGGATGGAGTTGGATAAGAGACTTTGGAGGTGGGATCCTAAAGGAATCTTCTCAGTTAGGTCCTGTTTTCTCTCATATTGGGCTGGTGGGCCAGAGAATGTTTCCAACCTCACTAGTTTTGGGGGTTCCTATCCCATCTAAAGTGAGGTTCTTTATCTGGACAGTTGTGTTAGACAAGATTTTGACAATGGACCATTTGAACAGAAGGGAAATGATGTTGCCAAATAGGTGCTTTTTGTGCAAATCTGAGGCTGAAACAGTGGATCACTTGCTAATCCATTGTCCATTCACATTAGAGGTTTGGCAAAGTTTATTTTTCCTTTTTGGAATTGCCTATGTGGTTCCAGAATATGTGATTGGTAATATCCAAGGAAGCTTGCTGGAGGTTTTCAAGGGGAAGGGAAGATTTTGTTGGCGGTTTCTCCCATTCACCATTTGGTGGGCTGTCTGGAAAGAGAGGAATGGCCGTATTTTTGAAAGGATTGAAGAGGAAGTGTTGTGTTGAGAGTTAAGCTTTGTTGTCTTTCTGATCTTCATTATTGCCAGAATTTAGAGGGTTCTTTTTTGATAACTTTGTGTTTAGATGGGATGATTTGTTAAGAGATTCCTCTTCTCCATGATTTGTATGTATTCTCTGTTCTGTTGTTAGGGATGCCTTAGGGGCTTCTTGTTTGTTTTTGTGGGGTTCTCCCCTTCTTATTAATATTCTTCTTACTTATCAAAAAAAAAATGAGACAAAGTAACCCTAGTGTAGGGCATTGAGAAAATGTTTTGAAGAGAACATCAAACATTCCAATTTCTCCTAAGAATGTGAATTTATTACATCCCAAACAAGATACGATGCTCCAACCTGAAACACTTGTCATAGGAGTTCCATATTCACATATGGGAACTGTTAGGGAAATATGTGGATATATATGTTATTTTTTTCTTATTCACATGTTCTTTGTTCAGGTAGGCAGATTAAGAGTTAGTCACTTGGATTCCATTTTGTCGCAGCCAAAAAATTTTCGCAGCAGAACCACCATGTGGTGCGCTTAAAATACCTGTACAGAGCTAGCCTAACCACCATTTAAGTTCTCCATCCCTTCACTTCGTACATATTGTTCACCAATATAGGATCTATTTGTCACTATGTCCGTAGTCCCAATCCACTAATCCCTACATAGCCAGACTTTAATTTCCTTCTCTGAGTTTCATCATCCCACTTGTAGGGTCTCCACTGTCATCAAGGTCTACTCATGAACACTACAGTGCCACTAAGGCCCTCGACCCAGTCATCCATCCTACCTGATACTCTCAAACACACATCTGGGTCATCCAAGTATCCCTTGAACAACCATAAAGCTTGGATGCTCCACGTGCACAGTAGTACATAATCGCTAACCTACAACACGATCCTCGGTTTCACATCCGAGCCACTAAGGGAACTAGGTATGTAGCTTTCTAGAGATAACCACATAATTGTATCAAGCACCCATCTACTGATAGTATACTTGTAGCTTGCAAATCATTGCACCAAACCTTGCTAACCACGATTTGGCATCGACAATAAGCACATGAGCATACCATGGGCCAACTATGAAGGTTAGCAATGTTTGGTAGCAAAAAGCAGTGCTACCCAAAGTTGAATTGGTAACTTAGGGTTAGGGTTAGGTTTGAGATCAAAGAGAGAGGAGAGAGAAGAGGGAAAGAGATGTCATGTGTATTCTCACATGACCTCATAAATTTTATTTCTATGGAGAAGATTACATTGACAAAAATACCCCTATAAGTGTTCACAATACTATCCCTAATACATGTAAAATACGTAAATACATTCGTATGATAACGCTCCCCCTCAAGTTGGTGCATAGATATCTCTCATTCTCAACTTGCATAAACACTTGTGAAGTTGCTAACTGGGAACTCCCTTAGTGAAGACATCAGCAACTTGCTCATCTGTCTTCACAAACGGAGTACACACTTCCCCAGATACAATCTTCTCTCTAATGAAGTGGCAGTCCACCTCAATGTGTTTGGCTCGATCATGCTGAACTGGGTTGTGGGCAATGCTGACAGCGGCCTTGTTATCACAGTACATCCTTATAGAACCCGAGATAGGGAAGCCAAGTTCAGCCACTAACGTCTTCAACCAGAGCATCTCATATAGGCATGGGCCATTGCCCTGAACTCTGCCTCTGCACTTGATCTAGCAACTGCAGGCTGCTTCTTGCTGCGCCAGGTGGCTAGGTTGCCCTCAACAAAGGTGCAATACCAGGAAGTAGATCTCCTATCATCCTTGGCGCTTGCCTAGTCTGCATCAGTATACGCCTCGACTCACATGTGGCCATTCTTCTTGAATAGAACACCTCGGCCAAGTGCTGACTTAAGGTACTTCAGGATCCTGTGTGCTACTTCCAAATGAATGTCTCTAGGTGAGTGCATGTACTGACTGATGACTCTCACTGCATAGGCAATGTCAGGTCTCGTCAGAGAGAGATTAATCTCCCAACTAGTCTCTGAAAGCTCCCTACATCCTCTAGTGGCTCACCACTGTCATTTGATAACTTGTGATTCTGCTCTATAGGTGTCTCCACTGGCTTGGATCCCAACTTGCCCGAATTTCTCATCAGGTCTAAGATATACTTCCATTGAGAGATGAAGATCCCTTGACTGGACCTTGCAACTCCTATATCCAAGAAGTACTTGAGAGGTCCTAGATCCTTGGTTTCAAACTCTCCTGTTAGATGGCGTTTCAGCTTAGCCACCTTTTCTGCATAATTCCCTGTAAGAATGATATCGTCAACATAGACAATAAGGGCAGTAGTGCTCTTCCCTATGTGCTTTACAAATACCGTGTGATCGGATTGACTCTGAGTGTAACCCAGCTCCTTCACTGCGAGGGTGAACCTCTCGAATCATGCTTTCGGAGATTGTTTAAGCCCATAGAGGGCTTTCCTCAGACAACACACTTTGACGTCGTCACTTGGTGGAGTAAATCCAGGAGGAGGTAGCATATAGACTTCCTCATGCAGGTCACCATGAAGAAATACAGTCTTCACATCTAGCTGATGCAAAGACCATGCCTAGTTTGCTGCTAGGGATAACAACACCCTGTTGGAGTTCATCTTTGCTACAAGTGCAAATGTCTCCACATAGTCAATCCCATAGATCTGAGTATATCCCTTGGTTACCAATCTCGCCTTGTATTTCTCCACTGAGCCATCGGCCTTGTACTTCACTGTGAAGACCCATCTGCATCCAACATGCTTCTTGCTTCTTCGCAAGTCTACAAGCTCTCATGTTTTAATCTTGTCCAAGGCCTTCATTTCTTCTATCATAACAGCTTTCCATTTAGGGTGTGTCAACCCTTCTACCACGGAAGAGGGAATAGGAATAGTAGAAACGGAAGTGTCAAAGGCTCTGTACGAGGGAGACAACGCATCATAGGAAACGAAGTTGCTCAACGAATGTTGAGTACAACTCCTGGTGCCTTTTCTCAAAGCAATAGAAATCAGAATCATCAGTAGAAGGAGAAATGACAGGAATAGAGAGAGGAGGATTACCCGAATCCGAGGATAGTACGACTGGTATTGGATCAGCCGTAGCTTTCTCCCTTCTGCTATAGACTTTAAGGTCCTTTGGAGCTCCAAAAGCCTTGTCAATCACACTAATAGTTGGAGTAGGTGAAGACCTCTCAAACACTAGAGGAGGTGATAGAGATATATCAGGAAGAGGAACATTCCACCTCTTTTCACTACTATTCTCCCCTTGAAGAGAGGTGGAGAAAAAAAAACAGTTCCTCACGGAAGCTGACATCCATAGACACAAACTTCTCCCCGGAGGATGGATGGGGACCCAAGGAAAACACACTTCAGCGCTTTGGGATCAAGTTTGGTACGATGGGGACCCAGAATATGAACATAACATGCACTCCCAAAGATGTGAGGTTGAATTGCAAATAAGGGAGAGCTGGGAGAAAAGACCTGAAGAGGAGACTCGAATTTAAGCATACGAGATGACATTCTATTAGTCAACACAGCATCAGACCAATAGGATTTGGGGACATTGGCGCCGATCAAAAGAGATGGAGTTACCTCAGTTAAATGATGCATTTTCCTCTTAGCTACACCATTTTGAGGGGTGTAACTGCAGGAATTCTGGTGACAATTCCATGATCTAAGAAATACTGTTGAAGACCCCCATACATGTATTCTCCACCCTGGTCCGAACGAAGGACCTTGATGGAGGCACCATACGGGTTTGGATCATCTTATGAAATCCTTTAAAGATGGAATGAACCTCATCCTTGGTTTTCATGAGATAAACCCATGTACACCGAGTATAGTCATCAACAAAAGTAACAAAATAGCGGGAGCCAAAAATATAAACAGTAGGGGAAGGACACCAAACATCAAAATGTACAAGATCAAAAGATATAGAGCCGTGATTACCTCTGAAGGGATAAGAAGAGTGACAATGTTTAGACAGCTCACAAGTCTCACAATGTAAATCAGACAATAAAACCGAAACAAATAAAGTTGGAAATAAGTGTTTTATGTATTGAAAAGAGACATGCCCCAGATGGGCATGCCAACATAAAACTGAAGCTATCTTACTACTACTACTACTACTAGAAAAAGACTGCAATGCTTGAAGCGCAGGGAGGCGTCCATCCAGAAGGTGGAGGCCATCAACCTCATGTCCAGTGCCATTCGTCCTCCTCGTCTCTAGGTTCTAAAAGACAAGTAGAAGGAAAAAAAGGTGACACTACAGTTCAATCGTTTAGTTAAAGCACTCATAAACAAAAGATTGGAAGTAAATTTTGGCACATGCAAGACAGATGAAAGTGGAAGAGTAGAAGGGAGGATATTCCCTTTCCCAGATACAGATGATAAAGTGCCATATGTGGTTTTCACTTTATCTCGGCCAGAACAAATGGAATAGGTGGAAAATAAAGAGGTCATACCCGTCATGTGCTCCGAAGCCCCTGAATCAATAATCCAGGTGGGACTATATGGAGTGGACACATGATGGGTAGGTCTAATGATACCTGACTGAACAAAGGATGAGGTCAATGTGGCAGAAGGACCATCCAGCTGTGAAAGCAATCGGCAAAGGCTTGCAAGCTCGGAAGCAATCATCAATGAAGGACTGTGTAGTGTCTAGCTCTGAGGGGGCACAAAAGCATCCATGCTGCCAGAATGGGCATCAGAAGTTCCAGACCGGCCAGAGGACTAGGGACAACCATGCAATTTCCAACAAGTTGTCCTCACATATCCAAGTCGACCACAGAAGTCGCACTTAGGCCTCTCCTTGGAGGAGGATGGTCGGCCAGTAGAAGGGGCAGAGAACTGTGGAGCTATCTGTGGGGCCTTGTTTCGCCGAGGTTGAGAAGCAGATGCAAGGGCAGACTGATCAGGAGCAGGTGAGGATGTAGTAAGCGCTGATTGCTCGTGCACTGGAAGCTCATCCTGGAGATATAGTCTGCGGCTCTCCTCACTTTGCACATATGAGTAGACCTCACTGAGAGTAGGCAGAGCGGTCCGACTGCTGAGAATCTGAACCCTGTCCAACTCATACGAAGGATTGAGTCCGGAAAGGAACTCAAATATTCTACTCTCCTCAACGTGCTTTTGGTACTTGGTCACTTCAGTTGGTGTAGGAGGATGGTAGGAATGATAGTAATCGAGCTCCTCCCACATATTCCGGAGCGTCGCAAAATAGTTAGAGAGGGACTTGTCGCCCTGACGAAGGCGTGAGATGCTCTGCTTCAACGGGTAGCTCTACCGGTGTTTTGTTGCTGGGAGTAGGTTTTCTGTGCTGTCTCCCAAATATCTTGAGATGTCCGCATGAAGAGATAACTCCTATTGATGTGAGGCTCCATGGAATTGAGAAGCTAAGACTGAACTGTGAGGTTCTCGGTGTCCCATTTCTCATACATGGGATCATCCTCATCTAGCTCTTTAGTCCGTCCTACGCAATGCCCCATCTTCCCACGGCCGCCAATAAACAGTCGAGCTGCTCGAGTCCACTCCAAATAATTCGTCCCATTGAGCTTGATTGAAATAATCTGCAATCCGGGACTTTCATAAACCAACTATTGCACCATAGGCCCTCCAGCTCCTCTGGAGGCAATGTCCGTGCTAACATCGAATCCTGAGGGAGTACCCGTGATAGGTGGAGTAATCTTCATGGCTGATTACTAAAGAAAAATGAAGAAATTACCAAAAAAGAGAGTTGATGGTCTTTATACACAGAACCAGACCTTCAGATAGCATCAGAATCACTCGCAGAAGCACTATTCATCCCCGATGACCATGGCAGAAGCATATCAATAGCCGGAAACCTCAAATAAGTAATCCAAACCATGGAAAAAGGCCTAAGAAGAGGATTGGACAGATGTGGGACCTACCCGAGAGTCCCATAGGGCTGAAATAGGGTAACGACGGTATTGATTTGGGGAAGAACTCGTCTCATAGAATTTAAAACAGCAAAGGGTGTCCTCAAACTACCATGAAAGATCATAAACTACCATGGAGGATCTTATGGGAGCAAAGGAAGAGGTGTAGTACCAAACCGACAGCCCAAATAGGGCAAAAATAGGCACCGACGATAATAGAGAAGGGGGGGGGAGAGGGAGATTTCCACCCAAAAACTTCAATCGGCCATGAAAATGGATGGGGTTGGAGCCAATAGGTTCCTAGGGTTGAGAGGGACTAGGAGTGACCAAGAAATCCCACCAAGAAACTCTAGATCGAAAGCAAAATTGATTGGTATGAAAAAACGATTTTCATGATTTTCCGAAGAAAAATGATCTTAAAACCATCAGTAGTAGTTCAAAAATTCACAAAAATCCCGAAAATCAAGATCTATTAGAGGGAGGAGTTCCTGACAGGCCTCGAGAGGAGTTTCCATGCGGCCTATGACGTCAGCCATCGGTACAATGAAGCATCGACAATCTCCTCTGGCAATTGATCAATTGAAGACTCTGATACCAAGTTAAATTGGTAAATTAGGGTTAGGGTTAGGTTTGAGATCAAAGAGAGAGGAGAGAGAAGAAGAAAGAGATGTCATGTGTATTTTCACATGACCTCATAAATCTTATATGGAGAACATTACATTGACAAAAATACCCCTATAGGTATTCACAATACTACTACAAATACATGTAAAATATGTAAATACATACGTATCTGATAACACCCAACACCATCTGTGAGCGTGTCCTAACACTCAATGAAACCTAGTAACCCCTTCAGGAACACCTTTGTCCACCCCCATGTTCATCTGGGGGATGTTCATAATGTGGCCAATTCAGTAGGCCACAAGGGAGGGTTGTACGCTACACTCTCATCAAGGTGGATGCCCAACCTTTTGCGTCCCACAATAAGGAAACATCAACATTTGAGGCCAAGTATCAGGGCAGCACAAGCAAGAGAGAACCTCACTCGCAGCCCAACAAATATTTGAGGTCAAGTAGTTCCTGTTATCCTCACACAATTTCTCCGAGCCATTGGTGAGTCCACAATTGCACTCAAGGTATCCAAATGCGATTCCACAGCTTCAACCAAGCAGGCCCACATGGCTCCCACAGAACAGAACCGCGTGGCTCTTGGACATGCCCAGTTGCTGCCCATGCCTAGGCCACATGGCCGGAACATTGCCCACACCAAGAACACACCATCCAGGGTTCTCCTGCCCTGTACCAAGGCCTTGGAGGTCATCCAATAGACCTCCATACCCATCCATTGAGCTCTCTTGACTCCGTATCACGGCCATAGCCTGTACCAAAGGATTTGGCGATGACACTAGGGGCCTAGGGCATGATATTCCCCTTTGAATTCCATGTGAGCTGTATTCTTGACCAAGTGTAGAAAAGATGCATCCATTAATTCTGATTAACGCTCTACACTGCAGGGAGGATTGCATTTTTTTTGCTGCTAAGGTTGCAAATTGCAATAAGGAATTTTCCTTGATGGTTTATAAACAAAGTTGAAGGAATTTTGATTGCTAATATGCTAGTTTTTCCTAATGACATTCATATGGATCCACCATTAGCAGAGTCAAACTGATTTTATCGTCATAGAAACTATTTCAGATGCTTGCCAAAAACTGTCACAAGATTGAAATTGATGTAGATTTAACAATAAATGACTTCTATTGTGCATTTACCTGTACACTTGTACTAGCTAAAATGTTGTCACATACTTCTCTGAGTTGCTTCCATATTTATATGCTACTATTTGTGCAAACAATGGAGACTGAAATGACTTCTTTGGGATCTGACCAAGGTTCTATTTGTTAAGTATAAAGCGTACTTATTAAAGCATGAGAAAATGATCGATTAAATGTACTTATAAGTTCTATGCACTTCACTGTCAACAGATCTCTCACAATAGGTCAAATGCAAGGCAAATTTCAAATGGTGGTTGTCCGACACACTGGTCATGCTATACAGGTTTGTTTCTAGTATTTTCTATTGTATCACACTTTTTTGAGGAGTTCCTTGGACATATTTGGTTCACTTCAAGTCCCCAAATATTGCAGGAAGATGTACCAGATGAATTTGCTTCTCTTGTACTCAATTTTATTTCTCGCAATCGGATAGGTCCCCATGGTATTGAGGTTGGTGCCCTAGCTTACATGTAGTGGCTCACACTATAAATTCTTCACTATTTTAATGTATCATCTAAAAAAATATAAATTGTCCACGAGGAGCTTTAATCTTCTAATCTAGGGGCTCATATTTATCAGTAAATGCTTAATTTCCTGCAAGTCCAAAAGAGAGGTGTAGCCATTGAACTATTTAATATGGACCAGATGAAGGTTCTTCTCTTATTTTCAACTTTATTTATTGCCGCAATTTGGTAGTCCCCGTGGCATTGAAACTGGTTCCCTAAATTACATGTAGTGGCCACACACAATAATTTTTTTTACTGTTTTAATTAACGGAATTGCTATTTCCGGAGCAAACATTGCTTCTTTTAGAGCACCAGTACTTTTTCACTCCCATTTGGTTCTTCCAAAGCTGCTGTGTCCACTCAAGTGAAAAAAACACTGGAACTAATGGGCTCTGGAAATAGCAATTCCCTTAATGTATTACCTATTACCTAAAACAATTATAAATTATTTCGGGAGGTCTACTCTTCGTATCTCAGAGAGCTCTTAGTTATCAGTTCTTGATTTTCTGAAAGCCCCAAATGGTGCAGTTTATTTAACTTCCTTTGGCAAACGATTGAAAAGCTCAGGATCTATCTAGCCAGAGCATTCCATTTTCTAAACTTTTCAATGTCAAACTGCTATGAGGACCTTTTCTTAGTTTATGTTTACATTCAATTTTCTAGCGTTCATATACCACTTATACAATATAATGTGTTTTTCTTTAACTAGGTCTGCATGTGTGTCGTATTCGTATGAAGTAATATTGATATAGGTACTAGTTAGTAAGGTGGATAATAGAAAGCTAATCAATCTAGCTAACTAGCGAGGCAACATAAATTTAGTATATAAATACAAAAAGAAAATGCTCATCTATTCCCAAGGTTTTTTCTTTTTTAATTTTATGCTATTTTTACTCTTTGTAGAAAAAATTAGTAATCTAGGTTCTGAGTTCTCTTTTATTTTTTACCAAAATCTTTTTGATCATGACTTATTTTCTTTCTTTTTAATTATTTCAATAAAAAATAAATTAGAAAAAGCTGAAGAGAGTGTTGCCAAAATGTACTTTCAGGTATATTGCTCTGACAATGTACTATTGCTCTGCATTATTTAAATCTTTTGCAGATACTAGGCCTCCGTCGGGTGCAGCAGTAGCGACCCTACGTCAAATAGAAGACTCTAAGAAGGGGAACAAAGATAGATGACTCATCAAACACTGAAGATGAAAGAGAAATGACAAAGCAGAAATTTATTTATCTGTTTCACCACTAGACCCTTGGTAATTTTGGAACTTCGAAACCTCCGTTGAACTTCCAGATAGTAATTGGAAAGATGGTAAGAACATGCCTGTCACCACACATGTCAAAGCTGTTTTTCAGTATATCCTTTCTAAGTTTACCTGAAGTGTTTTCATTCTGCTTGCACGAAGGAAAGTTCAAATATGATATTATGCAGCATAGCCATTTAGATAAACGGAAGCCTGAGGTGTTGGTCACTAATACCTATTCTGCACGTTAATCACAAAAAATTGCCATGTGGCACACTATTCTGGCCCACTGACCCTATGAATGATTTTGCCACCACTTGGTGAACCTAGACATGAAAAATCAGCTTGATAGGTGATTTCTAGCCGTTGGGTTTGAGCCTTTCTTTAATCATGGGTTTCATGGGCAGGGTAATGGGTGAAAAACATTGGGTTTCTAGTCCATGATGATAAAATGCCCAAATCCAACGGCTAGATATCACCTATCAGGTAGTGTAGGTTCACGAAGTGGTAAGAGTCTGTGGGCCCAGAGAGTGCCATGTGGAAATATTTTGCACCGACACATGGGACTGGAATTAGTTACATGCACCTCAAGTCTCCTTCGATAATAATAGTTGGAAAATGTACTGTGAAAGGATCTAAATTCTTCATAAGCTTTATCCCAACTATATGGTGGGCTTGCATACACGAATCCATTTTTTCCATTAAATTAAAGAGTAAAAACTTAATGAACACATGCACAAAAGAAACAAATCTTTTGAAATTACTTATCCAAATCACACCAACTGAATATTTCATCTGATAAAGCATTAGTCAAATTAGGGAAAATACCCTTAGCAATAAAAAAAAAAATCTTATTATAATTACAAACAAAAATATTTACTACCATCAGAATCACACGATTATCGAGTTACTGCAAAAAGCCTGATAGGTACTAAAATATATAATAAGAGGTGCTTGTAAGGGAACAAGAGATGAACTACTGCATAATCCGCCTTTCATCTATGTTGTTCTTCCCAAGCTTTGAACTCAAGAAATAGGCCAGGAACTTATTCGAACTTGATCAAATTTAAATATGTATACGACTAAGTGCTTTATTGTTAGAAACTATTATTCTTTGTATTGTACTTGTACGCAATTCAAATGTAAATTATTTAAGAGATACTTAAAACATTTATAATCTCTAGTAGCTGAGTTGGTCAGGCTGGGGGGGGGGGGGGGGGGGGGGGGGGGGGGGTTTTGTACCCACAGACCTGGGACTCGGCAATTCCCAAAGACCTGGGTTAGGGGTTAGGGGGGGGAATAATACATGTTTACCTATCAAAAAAAAAAAAAATCTCTCTAGTATGTAATAGAAATCATTTTTGCGTAAAGTGGGTAGCAATAAGACTAGTTATGCATTTTTAGAGTGGAATGTTGAGAAATTAAGAAGCGTACATATAAAGTGTAGCAAAAATGAGGATATTGAGATGTGGCAGTAGGGAAGGCAAAATCAGAAATTAGCACATCAGAGGGAATTTAAGGGTAACCACTTGTGGAATAAAGTACAAGAAATTCGATTGAGATGGTTTGAATGCGTACAACAAAAGTTCATTACGGCATACGGCATCGATGAATAGGAATGCTTTGGTATTACTGAAGACTCTGAAAAGGCGAGAGTAACGTGGATTGAGGTAGTAAGAAAACTTTGTATACATACTTAAAAAGAAAATATCAGTGTTACGAGAATAATCCGTGTCAGCATTGACCTGGGATCAAGTTTTAGTTATCTTTTTCAAAAAACTGGAAAAATCCAAATGGGCTGTCCTTTTGACCAACTGGTTGAACTAGTAGCCCGGTGAACCGGACAGTCCACTAGGTATTTGGTCAGTTCATGTTTTAGAATATTGGAAATATAGATTTAGATCAGAGTTTTGAGTGTCAAAGTAGGATTCTTATTGCCAACCGTAAAAGGTTGGAATCAGTCTGATGATGATATTTCTACTAAAAGAACTGCCTGATGCATGTCACAACAAACTGAACCAAGCCAAGCCGAAATCAAGAGGCAAGGACCTAGGCCCAAACTAGGGCCAAAGTTACATGTACAGGTAAAGGCTGTTAGGCCAATAATCTCAGGCCATAAAATTTTTTAAATTTCATACGCATGTTGAAGCCCAACCCAGATAAAAAAAAAACCATAAATTCAGGTCAAAGCCCAAGCTAAAGGTTTGAAAAATGCACCAGGATTATTCATATTCGCCCCGTCCAACTGCAAATTTGTTTCAGTTGTGACAAACTAGGGGTAAATTTGTCCCAGAAGTAAAAACTAGATAGGGTAGGATCCATTTGATAACAATGATAAAATAGACTTTTATTTTTTTGTTACTGTACAAGGAGGACATTGATGCCATTTCGTGGGGGCCATTATAACTTTGTCCCCTTTCTTTTATGTTTTTTTCGCAGTATCACGTGAACATCTTCCAATCGGTGGGCGGCCACCTCTTGTACAACAAAACAACCTCTTGCTCTGTGGTCAATGGACTTTTTCTATTCTATACCCTAAACCATGAGTCCATAATTGACCACCATTCAAAAATTGTATGCGTTTGATCAAACTATGAGAAACAGCCAATCCATTTCACTGGATAAAGAAGACGGAACAATGAGGTGTAGGCAGAAAGAGATGATTGCGACGAGGAAAAGTAAGATGCGGAAATTTCAACGGGAGAATAATGACCTAGTCGTTGATCTTGTACATACCCATCATATAAATATAGGACGAATAGTATCTAATAATCCAGAGCCGCCTAGGAAGAACATTTGTAGGTTTTTTTTTGTAACTACCAACTTTCAACTTTGTGTTGTGAATCTACGATGAACCATCATCGTGCAACGAGGACGAGATGAGAAGCATTCGTCCTAGAGTTCAAACAATTATTAAAGATCCTAAAAAAACACACCAACCAGATGATTCTAACGACCCCAACATGCCGATCAATATATTGGACAGTACCATGAGCTAAAACAGAAAAGGGAGGGGATGTTGGCACCCGCATTTTTACCCTCTACGCTCACTAAAAAAAATTGCTAAGATGGTGTCCATAATCCTTTTTTCTTTACACCTACCATCTTAACCCAAAAAATTAGAAGAGAATCTTGTACAAAGGAGAAAATGAAGCCACCAAGAGACTGCACCACGACCCTCACCACACCTCCCCCTCTCTTTATCTCTCTATACCTACCTCTCTCTCTGCCTCTGTTCTGGACTGTCAGGGCAGAGTGTGCTATGCCAATATCCCGACCCAAAAGAAAAGACTAGTTTGATCAGTCTTTCACCAATAGAAATATCTCCCTAAGAGGAGAGTAGACAACGGGGGGAATAGAGTTTCAATTCTCAGACGCTGGTATTATCACATGGCATTTATATCCTCAAAACAGAAGATGCAAAAACAAAAAAACATTTTGTGAATTCTTCAATGAGCTTTCGTCCATTGAAGAACCTGAAGAGACTCAAAAAGCAGGAACTATAGAAGATCCCATCACATACACAAAAATGAAGTGGGGTTTGCAGTAAAAACGAAAAGAAAAATTGTGAACAGCCCTACTGTATTCCTATGAACAAACGATCCTTATTAAATCGTTAAACTAAACCCCTTTACATATAACCTTTACCACAAAACTGATGTAACAACAGGAGGCACTCTTGCTTAGGGTTCAGAAATTTGATTCAGTGGGAGCATTGGCTGGCCTGGAAGTGGTGGAGAGCCCGGTGGAGATGCAAGCCTGTGGATGTCAGGAGAGAAGAGGGTGAGTTCCTCAAACACCTCCGTTTCCTCCGTTGGGGGTTCGTCCTTCAGCATAGTCCGGAAAGAGATCGACCCGCGCTTCGTTGAAGCATCTGAATTTCTCCCAAGGCTTGTAGCTGAACTTGCCTCAAGAAGGCTCTGAGTAGCAATAAGAGAAGCAGTATCATTGTGACAATCCATCTGCCTTCTCCCAGTTTCCAAATCCCGCAAGCCTCGCAAGGCTAAAGAATCTGCAGTAGGATAGTACACAAGCATGCATATACCCACCCCAGCACAAAATAACAGCACAAGGAACGCTGAGAATACAAGAGCTTCAAAAAGAAAATGCTCTGGCCGAGATAGAACAGATAAACCAAGCAAAAGAACCCTAAGTGGAAAGAAACTTGAGACCGAGATCAAAAAGAAAACTCTCTTGCGCAACCCCTTGTTGATCACTGAAGACAGCATCCACCTTCCAAGCCAAAACAAATAGGAAGTTAACAGAGTGGCAAACAGCCCAAGGACAATCGTACTCAGTAACGGGTAAGTGCAGAGAGCGATATCTTCAGTCTTGAAAGCAGTAACTGTGCTTGTGAAGTATCGCGGCATCTTCCATGCATGATTCTCTTTGTTGTGGAATTTGGGTCCTGTCAAAATAACTATGAGTTGAAGGACAAACACTGGGAGGCAACAGAGAAGAACATAACCAGCCGTCTTCCAATTCCACTGCCTGCTTAGAGTCCCCATCTCCCTCTTCTGCATGGACGCACGAAGGAGAAACACGATGGTGAGGAACAGGCATGGTTCTGCAAACCCCAGATTCGAAAGGATGTAAAATTCGCAGACAGTCTCCTGACATTTCTGGCTGAGGGAATGAAACAATCTTGCCTCGCGTCTCAACAAACTCAATCGAACAATCTCACCAAAACCCCACCAAATTGCAAATAAAATGAACGCGATTCGGATGATCCAAGGTCCGTTAAAATAACTGAGTTGAATAAAACCTTGTCTTCGGATATGAGAATGGAAGTAAATTGAGTAGAGGATGCAGAGCAAGCCAAAAAGTACCAAGAGAGAGACTAGACAAATTGTCAGCACACCGAATGCATCGGCGACAAGTCTGGTCAGGGGCATTACCCGAAGCACGAATTCCACGCATGCTCTCTGCCAGCATGGATACAGGAAAAGCCCTACAGTGACTTCAAAGCTTTGTTCTCAAAATAAACAAGAAAAACGCATGCAGCCTTCGAAACAATGTTGGATGACTGTCTCTGAACCCAAAAACAACCATATATAATCACTCAAATGATTTGGCCAGATTCTCAACACCAAGCAACAACAGTGAACAGTGATTCTACCCGAATAGCAGTAACAGCAAGATCAAGTTTCCTTCCACTTCTCTACAACGCTGAAGGAATCAAGAATCAAAAACAAAATGCATCTCCCCTTTCATCAACCCCTAAAGAAACCCTCTTGTAATTCTCTTTTTCATAAGCACCCTCCTTGTAATTCTCGAAATAAACTTTTCTCCCCTGAAAAAACAGCAAGATAGTTCACGAATGTCTTAGTTAGCCTATCCAAATCTGGCTAAAATTGCATTCTATTCCAATTGTCTGACTCATGCTTGTTTATATCAGAGTTGGAAGTACTCCACTCTTGGGTTCTAAGTTGTTCCTTCTACAATACCTAAATTTAGATGACAAACAAACTCAGACATGAACTAACAAAATAAAAGAGAGAATTCTAAACTTTCAGGTCACAACAACAACAATTAATTCAAAATTTGAAAATCTAAAGAAGAAAGCCATTTTTCTTGATCATTGTAGGCACAAAACATCAAAAAAAAAACTCACTTCTAAGATGAACAAATCAAAGATAAAAATTAAAGAAATGGGGAAAGCATTACTCTCCAACAAAACCTAAACAAGGTCCTAAACTTGGGCGCCATTCGCATTTTTTCAAAATCACTAAATCAAGCCAATTTCTTGTCAAATTTTATATCTTCCAACATATTTCCATCATAGAACATCACAAATTCCTTCAATCTACAAAACGTTATAAGGGTAAGGAAAAACTTACATGTATTACATACTTCCATCAAATTTTATCATCTCAAGCTCAAAAACAGAGTTGAACTTAAATTCAACAAACATTTCAACATGCAATGTGAGAAGAGGTGAGACTTTAAACACAGATAATGAAATTTTCCTCAAACAGTTATATGGCTAGATTGCCTTGAGATTCAGTAAATCTCCTCATTATATCAAATCAAATAAATCTAACAAGTATCACTTCAAGTTCTAAGCATTCTTAGTAAAAAAAAAAAATATTTAGTGATGGATTCAATCTAAGTTAAAAATCTTCTTAATATCAATGCCCATACGTGGAATTAAACTTCAAAGAGACTATAACAAACATAACAAAAGAAACACCAGAAGTCTCGAACTGCTAAGAACAGCAGCAGAAAAGAAAAACTTCACACAAATCAAACAGAACCTTAAATCTCCAACCATTAAAGTTCATTCTCTACCATACCTGAACGGAAATCTCGTCAGTGGCCGGCATTTCAGTCCAAAACCCCGATCCGCTCACCTCATAGATGAATAACCCTAATTTCGAGCATCGAAAGGTGAAAACAGGGCCAAATCTAACAAAAACTATATAAAACGAGAGCTTTCGGTGAGGCCGATCTCGATCTGCAAAGCCACAATTGAGATTCTCGGAGTTGCAGAAGAAAATCGAAACCCTAATACGAGAAGGGAGTCGAGAAGAAGACAACGAGAGACAGGGGGAGAGAGAGAGAGAGTCTGCAAACAAAACTAGAGGAAGAGAAAAAGGGTGGAGAGGAGCTTTGGTTGCTGACAGGCTGTCTCCAGCTGTGTTTTCCGGGCCTATAGGTTCGAATGCCAAAGCCAAGCTTCAGATAATTCCGAACCTAGCTGGCAGTATCGAAGCTGCGTTTCCGGTTGTTGTGTTTCGCGTAATTAATCCTTCAAATGACCATATTACCCTCAACCGTACACTCCTTTTATTTTATATTTTTTCTACTTTTTATTGAAAGAGCTGTGGTAACTTATTGTAGGCCCCACATGACAATGAAAGGACCGTTTTTCTTTCAAGTGCTGTGCTCTTGGACAGAAACTGTCCGTCGTTACAATATCTTGCGTCAATCTGAACGGGACCCACCTAGATTTCCTGGGCCATAAGCAGCAGAATAGGATATTTTTAACCGTTGGATCTGTAGACCTTTTTCAGGAGCAATTACCGGTCTTTTACCGTGCAAAGGTTTAGAATCAATTGAATGGATGAGATCATCTATTCATATCGATTTTTGGCCTAATCTCCTACATGTTGGATCTAAATGAACTGCATGGCCGCCACGTGTCCAGTTTACTCAGAATTTTCAAAATTCTGTCCATTTTTTCCTGCCAAAATGCCAAGTGGCAATTCGGCATAGGGCAAAGATTGGAGTTTAATTCGGTTTAAAGAAACTAGGTCATTAGTTAAATTTTATATTCTTTAACTTTTTCATTTTACAGATTGTTTAATATGTTTTTATTTTAAGAAGGGTGGTTAATTGCACACACCTTTTTTGTAGTAACACCCACCTACCAACCCCTCTTGGTGTGTGCAAATAAGTTATACAAAAAAATAAAAATAAAAAAACTCCACCACCGATATAGAGAAGAAGAAGAGGAGGAGGAGGAGGTCCGCCTCCTCCTCTTCTCCCGGCGGCCTCCCCTTCCTCATCTTCTTCTTCTACTCTGAGGGGCTTCTTCTTCCTCTTCCTCCTCTTCTTTTTCTTCTTCTTCTCTAAGCGGCCTCTTCTCTGAGAGGGAGAGAGAGAGAGAGAGAAAGAAAAAGAAGAGAATGAGAAGGAGAAGGAAGATGAAGGAGGGAGAGATCTCTATCTCCCTCGGCCATATCGGTAGATCAGCGGGCTACCGATATGGCCAAAACCATGTTCACCCTGTGTTACCGATACAGAGCGAATTTTTTTTTTTTTTTTACGGAGAGAGAGATAGGGAGAGGGAGATGGAGGGAGGAAGGGAGACACACACACACACACACACACACACACGCAGAGAGGGAGAGAGAATAGGAGGAGGAAGAGGAAGCCGTCCGAAGAAGAAGAAGAAGAAGAGGAGGAGGCATGTCGCCCACCATCAGGTAAGAGAGAGAGGGAGGGAGGAATGGAGTGGTGGTGATAGTGTAGTGCTGGTGAAGAAGAAGAGGATGGTGGTGGAGAGTTCCTCTTCGTTCGGTTTTTTTTTTTCCTCACACTTTTGAGTATGTGCAGATAAGTTGTGGGTGTTACTACAAAAAAGGTGTGTGCAATTAATGCCACCCTTTAAGAAAATGCAAAATTTGTGTATTAAACGACGTATTTTATTTGTTTAGTCTTAAAAGTCATAATTTTTTCTATTGTTTATTTATATAGCGAAAAATTCGCCTACTATTAACTAGGGTTTGACCCACCCTTTGGCCTGGTTGATGATTTTTAGTTGTTAGTCGAATCATACGGTTGGTATCACCCATGAAAAATGCTGAAAGGCAACTGCTAGAAATAACTAATCGAGTTGATTTTTGGCATGTAAATCTGTGGTTTAAAAAATGGCCGTTATAAAGAAAATAATCGCCGTTATAACAGATTTGGATACCCCCCATTACGTTGCATACCGTTAAAACGCCCAAAAAATAACGACCATTATTGTCGTTATTTTCCGTTATAACGACCATTATTTCTGAAAAAATTTGTGAAAAAAATGGCCGTTATTTTCCGTTATATTTCTTTTTTTCCATTATTTTCTATTTTTGAATTTCAACGCTATTTTTTTTCGTTTTTGCCCCTGAGCGTTACAATTTGTTATAACGGAAAAAACTGTAATGCCCCAGTCCGTTATGCCGTTATAACGGCCCCTTTTAAACATTGTGTTAAATCCACCAAGAGGTGGGCCAAAGGTCAATGGATCAGTGTGCCACATGGCATTTTGCAAAGGGTAAACATGACCGTAGTAATTTGAATTTTGAACAACAAATTTTGTTCCATTTCTTAAAGGGTCGTGATGTAACAAGGTATACCTGAGATCTTTTCAAATGCGGAAGCACATTTTTGTTACTCACCCTTGCCATCTGGGCCCACTAACCTCATGGATGTTTAGAAGACCCCTTAGTAGACATTCATACCAAAAATCAGCTTGTTTGATAATTTTTAGCCGTTGGTTTTAGTACTCAAAAACATGGTTGAATTCAACGGCTGTAAGAACGTCTTAAAAAGTACTAAAATCTAATGGTTAGAAACTACCAATCTGGGTGATTTTTGGTATGTATATCCACGAAGGGGTCCGATAAACATCCATGCGGTCAGTGAGCCCAGATGACATTGGTGAGTAACAAAAATCGTGCTTCCACATTTGAAAAAGTTTCAGGCATACCTTGTTACATCTTTTTCCTTTCTTAAATTTGAGATTCTTCCACGGTCTCACGTGAAAGAAGGATCCACTTTTGCTCAATGATGTAGCGAGGAAAAATCTCAAGAACGTCTCTTCACGGTCAGATACACCTTGAAAAACATGTCAAGCATCTGATGGTAAAGAGACATCCTTGAGGAATTTCTTCACCATGTCTTTGAGCAAAAATGTACTGTTAGAAAAGTCAATAAAAAAAAGGTGTCACGTGAAGTAGGACCTGTTATTCATTGGCCCACTAAGGAATATCAACCCAATATGAGTCCCTACAGAGCTACACCCTGCGATGGACCCACATGGGGATGATGTTAGACATCCAACCGCATTGTGAGTTTTCTATACCGTGGTGACCATCCTCACAAAAAATCAGCCAATTTGGACATTCTTAACCTCATGACAAATTGATTTTAAGGTTTCGTATGGTTCGGATCATGTAGCTTTATGTAAAAAACCTTTTTCTCCTAAAATTGCATTTTCCTTTGTATGATGTTGGGGCAACTAGACAATTGGCAGGAACGTATTTTATTGAGCCATTAACTTAGCAATAAAAGCGTAGAATACATTTTCCACTAAAAATTGGGGAAAAAGTTTTTGTCAAAAACTATGGTTGTAAACCCCTCTCTCCTCTTTCCTTTCTCCTCCATCTTCCCTCTCGTAAAGCTCCTCTCCGACTGGTCTCTCTCTTCGTCCCTAGGGATGCAACTTGGGTGGGTTGGGTCGGGTTGGAGGTCAACCCTAGCCCAACCCAACCTTAAAGGATGTGAACCCTAACCCACATGTTATCTGGGTGATAGTTCACAACACATAAAATGCCAAAATGTAATTTCAATGACATTTTGTAATCTTACACAATGGTTGTAGTTTGCTAAGGATAAACATCCATGTCTTATTGCATTTGCCAAAATGTAGTATGGATGTTTTCAGTATACTAATACATATATGTAGTTTGTATGTCGAGCTCGGGTTGGGCCGAGCTTCAACCCTAACCCAACCCGATTTGATCCGGTTATCAAAAATCTAGCCCGAGTCCAACCCAAGTTCTCAAAGGGCTAACCCAACCCAACCCTAATGCCAGTTTCAACCCATTGGGCTCGGGTTGAACCTGCTATTCGTCTCCTCTCTCATCGAAGTGGAGAACATGAAAATTAGGGAAAGAGAAGGGGATATCTAGGGCAAATTTTGTTGCGCCATTTTTCTATAATCTTCGACACATCATCGAATGATTATTGTTGAACCTTGAAACCCTAGGAGGAAGAACTATGGTGGGAGCAGCGTACGTTAGCATTAGAGAAGAAGAAGAACCATAAGTCATTGTTGCCGCTTTGCAATTTTGGAGTTTAGAGTTCGTCATGAGCCAAAGCTATTTATTTAAAAGAGATAAGAATGATTTGGAGCAATGTTATCGTATGGTAGAAAGTAAGTACGATGTGGGTATGAAGATGGTAGGTCCCACGAAAGTGATCTTCTATAGACCTAATCTCATGATCTTGACCGTATGATCTGTTTAGGTGTTTTGAACGGTTTTTGAGCAAGGGTATAAAAAAAAGTCAGTAAATCAGGTGTCTATGATTCTTCCGATCACACATGAGATGAGTGCATTTGTACGTTTCATCGTAAAACCGTCCTTGTAGCCTACTTTATGAGTACCTCATGGAAGTGTAGCGTATTGGGAGAGCTAGCCCACATAATCAAATGATCCATGTAAGACATCTATAAGATCAAGAGACCAACCATTTTATCTCTATTGATTAGTTGAAAAAACAATTCTAAAAGAATTCACACCAAATAGTATAATAAGTTTGTAAGAAATATTTTTAACTTCATCACCACACAAAGGACAACATATTTTCTAAAAAAAGTCATTTTTTTCGTTTGTAAATCCAAAAGATTATATAAAAGGGGGAGATCAAGAAGATCTCAAAGAGAACAAGGAGGACACGCTCACACCATAAGAGACTCAAAATTAAACACCATATCCTGAAGAAAACCCATCTCATCTCTGGGGATATGTTGCGCACCCCAACTATAAAGAATAGCCTTTATGCTTAGGAGGGTATCCTGAAAGAAGCTCTCCGCTCCCCTAAAGACTCTCATATTCCTCTCCAACCAAATGCCCCACATAACAGCAAATGGTACAATTTTCCAAGGAACTTTCCCTCTTGGAGAAGCACATATATATGGGCATCCACCTAGGACTGCTCCAATGGACTTTGAGACCCAGGAAATGCCCACCCGAAATAAGAAGTATGACCAAAACTAAAGTAATTTGGTGCCTAAATATCGATGGAGCTATGTCGGATAACCATGCCGGATATGGGTTCATTAGTTGAAACCATAAGGGGGGCCCATTGATTGGAGTTGCTGGAGGATGCAAACCTCGTAATGTTCTTCTCCATGAGTTGATGGCGATCTACAAAGGCATGACATGGGCTATGCATAAAGGATTGAGAAAGCTTAAAGTTGTCACTGATTCGACAGTTGCATTAGATTGTTTGAACAAGAAGGTGACATGGCCTTGGCAATCAACCTTTTGTATTCATAGCATTCTTGTTATGTTACATAATTGTTTATTGTATTTCTTTTAACTTCGCCTTTCGTGAGACTAACCGGGCTGCTGACTTTTTGGCTTCTTTTTGTTCTACTGGCGTGGAAATTTCTTTCTCCCCTCCTTCGTTTCTTAGTGATCTTTCCAAATTTATTGATATAGCTGGTTGGGGTCTTACTTACCCCAAGCTTTCCCTCTCAAAAAAAAATCAAGAGGGGAGACGAATTTATAAGGAATATTTTCATATTCAATTTGGCAAAGATTCCGTTTGACATAAAAACATTCTTGTAACCATTCCTATGAGCACCAGTGCAGCGTGAAGATGTCGTAGTACGCATACTTCGCCGACTACATGAAGACTAGAAGACAGAGACAGTAAGAATCAGACGGTTGACGACAGGAGTCATCTGAGTAACTGTCCATTTGTCAGTTATAGATCATGTACGCTCGCTTAGGAATGTAAGTGACTTAGTGGTCATAGGAATATGTTTAAAATAAAAATATAATAGTCAAACTTAGTCATTGGACAAACCCGAATCTTAATCAAAGATATTGACCTATGGGAGAGTCCAATCGATTGGAACTTGTCCAATCGATTGGACATAGCCCAATAGATTGTAGGACTCTGTAAAATCGATTGGAAGCTACGAAGCAGAATATGATAAATGCCCAATTGATTGGAGGACTCTGTAAAATCGATTGGAGGCTACGAGGCAGAACATAATCAAAGCCCAATCAATTGGACACATTTGTAAAATTGATTGGAGTCTGTGAGACAGAACATGATCATAGCCCAATCGATTGGAGCCTTCGGGACAAAAACTTATTTGAGGCCAATCAATTGGACACTAAGCCAAATCGATTAGACCCAAAGTACAATTGATTGGACTTAGCACGATTTGAGTCTTTCTTAGATCCGCAATTCTTGGTTCCACTCTCCCACGTTCTACAAGACTAAGGGTCACGAATTCTATAAATACAACTCTTCTATACCTTCTCTAAACACACACAGAGTAACATAATACTTCAAGAGAGAGAAGAAAATGTTTATCTTAGAGTGTCCATTCGAAGAGCAAGAAGCTTGTTTTCTCATTCACATCTTGTGAGCTTATTCCTCTTCTTGATCAAAGCCAAGTGCTTAATCCATTACTCAGCTTAGGTCTTCCACTTAGATATTCGACCTAGTAGCATGAGTGTACCAGTGTGACTCAATACCTTTGAGCAACCTAGGGTTCAGGGTGTACTGAATCCTTCACCTTCGGCAAAGGCGGGAGTGTTGAGAATTAAGATTGGAACAACCGATTGACGGTAGGTTTGGGGTGTACCAAACTGAACAAGCGGACAAGGCTTCTGGGCTGAAAGGGCGCGTGTGGATTCGTGGCGTTGATTCAGAGGACGTGGACGCATCGGCAGTAGGCCTTGGCTAAGGTTGGAAGCTGTATTTGCAACGATGCTATATAGGTAACCTTTGTTTTATTTAACTTTTCAGTTAGTGATACTTTCCATCTGGACGTGGTCCCGTGGTTTTTCCTTGACTAAGGTTTCCATGTAAAAATCTCTTTTTTTGTGTGATTATTTGTTTGTATTCCGCTATCTATCTTGATTAGACCAAACGACAAAAAGAAAATATACCACGAAGATATATTCGATTTAAGTCGATTGTGATAATCTTTTTATCAAACAACTAAGGCGTGTAATTTTGTTCCCCTGTCATAGACCAGTAAAACTGTGAATGTGTAATTAAATTTAAATACCTAATTAACCCCCCTTCTAGGCATATTGGATTAAAGAGAACGGATCGATGGTTATTTCAAAATTTTCACCACTAACCTTACACATCACATAATAGCTTACAACTTCCTAGGAATTAAGTTCTCTATAGTGAGTACTTTATTCAAGGAGGCTACCTAAGTAAATAAACGAATTTTCAAAGGGATATGGGCTTTCCAAATTTTGGGACATGGGAAATGTTGTACTGACTGAGTTTTGGATAAGGTTTCATAAAATGACTGCATCGAGAAACTCCTCGATTTGGAGTATTCCCAAGATAGGTGATCCTCTTCGATATTTACTACTGTGTAATATTGCAACCAGTCCATCAAAATACGAACTTGTTCACTTTCTCATTCAAAGAGTTGTCTCCTGGGGCCTAAATCCCAAGGCTCACCCTGCGAAGACCCAGTCCAAAAAGAAGCAATGAACTGGGTCATCCGTTGAAAAAGAAAATACAGCCGTAGAAAATATCTTTGGGACAAATATCGCTCACCCACATGTCCTCCCAAAACCTAATCCTATCTCCATTGCCTAATACCACCATGTTACCTTTTTGGAACCGCTCCTTAACTTTAAAAAGACCTTTCAGAAAAAGTTTTTTTCTAGAAAATTACAGAATACGAACCACACGTAGCCTAATTTGAAAAATGTAGACCATCCAATTAAACCATAAATTTCTACCTAGACTAATTTTTTATAATGATGATCATCATGACAATGAAAACTCAATGTATGGTTGGATTGTCCAACAAGATATTGATGTGGACCCCATCACTGGGTGTAAGATAGGGGTGTAGCTCTAGACGGACTCATCATTTTATTCAGATCGATAGATTTTGTTGGGGTGTTGGGACGCAAGGACTTATTGTCCGTCATGAGACACTCCTTTCTAGGACCTACCTTTCCTCATCCACGGTTGATCAACGGCTAAAAAAAAAAGGTTGCCATGCTGTCCTCTATTTGAATAGATCTTTTCAACCAAACACCAGATATCTCTTAAGTTGAATTTTTTTTAATCAAGTTATTTATATTTTCCTAATCATAATCATAGTTAGTAAATTCTTGAATTATACGCGAATCATACTAATTATCCAAAAAACTGAGCCATGACGTCTTATTCAAAGGTATGGAAAAATTCGTGCATTTTTTAACATGATCGAACTATTTTCGAATAATTCACGAACTTTTCAGAATCATTCCCCATGGGTCGGGCTCGGTTGACAGCCCTAAAAATGACACAATTCTGTACAGACACAATATGAATCACGTGGCACACTCGTAGAGGACTCGGACCGTATGGATGTTTGTCCAATCATTTGTTGGATCTACAAACCAAAAATCAGCCTGATTAGTGATTTATAGGCGTTGGATCTTTGTACCTCAAACACTGCTCAAATTCCCAAAGTTGAGATCAACCCATGAAAATAAGTCCAATCCAAAGCCTATAAATCACTAATCATGCTGATTTTTGGTTTGTAGGTCCACCTAGGGATTGGCCAAACATCCATACGGTCATAATCCTCTAAGCGTGTGACACGTGACTTATATTGTGTCCTGTACAGAATCCTGTCATTTTAGGTTGTCAACGAAGCCTGACCCTTCCCCCATTATTTAGTTTTGAACATGAAAAGTCATTTTATCAATATTTTTTAATTTATTTTTGAAATTATTTTTGCCATGTGTAGGATTGAACCCATGACCGAGTAAACCTTAGCTGACACCTGGAGTTAGGGACACCACTGACTGCAGCCAATATAAGACGCGTGGCACATTTTTAAGAGGACAGTGACGGTATGGATGTTTGTCCAATCACTAGGTGGACCCACACACCAAAAAGCTGCCTGGTCGAGTAAAACTTGTGTCACAGGATGTTGTGACGGAAGCCAGTCACAGCAATCAATACAAGACACGTGGCATAGTATTAGAGGACAGTGACCGTATAGATGTTTGGCCAGTCCCTCGGTGGACCAGTACACAAAACATCAGCCTGATTAGTGATTTCTAACCGATTAGATTGAAGTTATTTTCATGGGTTGATTTTAACGGTAAGAATTTGATCATTATTGAGAGTTATTTCGGTGCAAAACTCCAAAGGTTGTAAACACTAATTGGGCTGCTTTTTGGTTTGTAGGTCCACCGAGGGACTGGCCAAACATCCATACGGTCAGAGCCTTCTGATCGTGTGCCACGTGGCTCGTATTGAGTGCTGTGTCCGGCTTCCGTCACAACATCTTGTGACACAAGTTTTACTTTCAAGGGTTGATTTAAACCGTAGGAATTTGAGCATTATTTGGGTACAAAGATCCAAAGGTTTTCAATCACTATCAAAGGCTGATTTTTGGTTTGCAGGTCCACCTAGTGATTGGCCACACATCCATACAGTCAGTGTCCTCTTAAGAATGTACCACGTGGCTTAGAGTGGTTGCAGTCAGCAATGTGTCAGCATAGAGGGAGCTACACACGTGCGTAGGTCCCAAAACCTTGATCTCCACCACATGTCATGTTCAGCATAAACAAGCGTGTATGCATACAAAATGTTTGATCGTAGCATTTTTTATCGAGAGACAGCGCCACACCTAAAAACGCAACGTGGAAAACTGTAAGTGATCAATGACGGTACAGATGTTTGAACCATCCCTAAGTGAACCTGATGACAAAAAATCAGCCTGATTCTTCGTTTATAAGCGTTGGATTTGAGTCTTTTTCATTGATTGATTATCAACCGTGGGATTCGAGCATTACTTTGGGATACTCAGATCCAATGCCTAGAGACCACCAATCAGGATGATTTTTGGTCTTCAGGTTCACCTAGGGATGAATCAAAATCCATACGGTCATTTATCTCTAAGAGTGTTCCACGTGGCGTTTTTAGGTGTGGCCTGGGTACCCGGATCCAAGAAAAACGCCGGGATGAAAATTTTTCTATGTATACACGGTCATTTAACCTCATGGTTAAAAGAATGTTTGGTAAACCAGGGTAATTTGGTCATTTAGTAGTCATATTGCGGACAATATGAGAAATTAAAAGGCCTTATTTGTCAATTGGGAAAATAGAAAGGATATTTTAACAAATTCTAGACAGGCTTCTTCATCGGCAATACCGCTGGATCTCGTCTGGCACTGTGGCCGCCTGCCTCTGGTGAAGCGGTGTCGGGTCGTTGCGGGACCCACGCATTCGACTGCGCCCACAGCTTACTGGTCGCGACAAGAGGTGCTGATTGCAGTTGACCGCCTAAAGTACGTTCACCTTTGTGCTGACTGGCTACAACCGGTTTTTAGTACGTACAGCGGGAATAATGGAACAACGAGGCGCGACTTAATTTCTGAATTACCCTTGCCCCCACCGGGAAATGTAAGGTGTATTCTGACACAGAATAATTGTGTATAAAGCATCTCAACTGGAAAGAATAATGAATGATCAACTTATCCTGACCATCAATCTAACATCCAACTTTGAGATGGGCCATTAGCCCTAAAATTAATCCGATATGACAATCCTAGTGGTCCAATGTGTTACAATCTTTTAAACAGTCCATCCAAAACAAAAAATAAAAACTTGATTGATTATCTGAGCAAGGAACCTAAGGCTATGGAGTAAATCTTTGATGACAGTGGACTGACATCGAGGCTGACAGCCCATAATATGAGCCATGTGGCACACTCTTAAAGGACTGCTGTATGGATGTTTGGCCAATCCCTAGCTGGACCTACAAACCAAAAATCAGTCTGATTAGTGATTTCAAACCTTTTGATCTTTATAACCCAAATAATGGTCAAATTCCCACGGTTAAAATGAACCCAGGAAAACAACTTCAATCCAACGCTAGAATTCACTAATTATGTTGATTTTTGGTTTGTAGGCCCACCTAGGGATTGGCCCCACATCCATACTGTAAGCATCATCTAAAAAGTTTACCAACTCTTTATTTATTTTATACTGCCGTTTAATATGGTTAAAAAAAATATAAAATTCGTGTATTAAACGGAATCACAAGTGTCTTAAACGTTTCTTCAAAAAAATTAAAAAAAATTGTGTATTAGGCCCTGCTTGGTATCCAGTAAATATTTGTAAGATGCAAATATTTACCTCTACAAATATTTGCTTTGTAAATGTTTACAGCTCAAAAATTTTCTGTTGCTTGGTATTAACCCGTAAAATCAGTTGCAAATACTTTCCACCGCTTGGGTGGAGGGTGCAATACAAATATTTTCGGAGTATTTGATGAATCCAAAATAGGAGATGGAGATCACCTACGAACAATGTCAATGAATTGGATGATCACAACCAATCAAACAATGGAACAAATGGATGAGAATCATGATATGGTCCAAGCTAATTGATTTTGGGTGGGAACCAATGATCGGTTGGTCCGAGTAGAACTTTGGTGACCGCCCACAATTTGAGTACCGGGGAATACTTTAGAGGGACATTGACCGTATGGATGTTTGGCCAATCCCTAAGTGGACCTACAAACTACAACTTAGCCTAATTAGTGATTTCAAACCTTTGGATCTTTGTACCCCAAATAATGCCAAATTCCACGTTTAAAAAATCAACCAATAAAAATGACTCCAATACAACTTTTAGAAATCACTAATCATGTTATTATTTTGGTCTAGATGTCTATCTAGGAGTACAACTTTGCTGACCCTCCACAATGATTGCCCCTTATAACTGCCCATAATATGAGCCACGTGGCACATTTGTGGAGGATGCTGACTGTATGGATGTTTGGCCAATCCCTAAGTGGATCAACAAATCAAAAATCAATCTGATTAATGGATTTCATGGATTTATTTTAACTATTGAATTTGAGCACCTAAGTGTTGGATTGGAGTCATTTTCATGGAGTGATTTTAACCGTTGAATTTAAGCATTATTGACCATTATTTGCCATTATTCGGGTACTAGTATCCAAAGATGGGTCGGGCTCGAGGGACACCCATTTTTTACCCCATTTTTTACACCCATATTAGCGTACCCACATAGAAGATGAATCAATGGCTGATTTTTGGTGAGGATGATCTCTATGGTGAGGAGATTATCCTCACAAAAATTCAAATCATTCTGATATTCATAGACTGGTTTAGAAGCTGAAGAATTATGGACCGTCGATTCTTACCATGTAACTTGAAAACCCACATTTGATGGGGTTAGAAATTCAGAATGGGCTGATTTTTTGTTGGGGTGATCTATATGGTGAGGAGATCATCCACACCAAAAATCAGCCATTGATTCATCTTCTATGTGGGTACACTAAAATGGGGGTTCCCCGAGCCCGACCCTCCAAAGATTTGAAATCACTAATTAGGCTGATTTTTTATTTGTACGCCCATCTAGGGATTGACCAAACCATGGTTTAAAAAATGGCCGTTATAATGGATTCAGACCTTCCCCGTTACGTTATGAACTGTTAAAACTTTTTAAAAATAACGGTCGTTAATTTTCCATTTTAACGAAAATAACGACTGTTATTTTTTAGATTTTTTTTGTCAAAAAACGTCCGTTATTTTCATTATTTTTTGTTAATTTCCGTTATTTTCTATTATTTTCAGTTATTTTTTTTGTTTTTGAAAATTGTGAAATTTTAAAATTTGAATTTCAGCGCCATTTTTTCCGTTATTTATGTATTTTCTCATTATTTTTCGTTTTTACCGCTGATCGTTTCAATTCGCTATAACGGAAAAACGGTAATACCCCAATTCGTTATATCATTACAACGACCCCCTTTAAAACTTGGACCAAACATCCATATGATCAGCATCTTCTAAATGGTATCCCACCTGGCACATATTGTGGGCAGTCATCATGGGCGGTGAGTGAATTTTACTTTTCATCTAGGGGCCGAATATTATATATATTACAAGGAAGTTCAAGCCAAAAAGTGAATGTTTACGGCCATTTTTGGCTGCAAACATTAGCAGCTCAAATAGTAAAAATTATGGACTCACGAAAAATATTTAACTACGTAAATAATTGTGGGGTGCAACCAAGCACTTAGAAATGCAAAAATCATGTTGCAAATGTTTGCAAACAAATATTTGCGGCGATGCCAAGCAGGGCCTTAAACGCGAATTTACTAACTAGGTTTGGACTTGCCCAAGTTGCACTCCTAAGAGAATCTCCAACGCTAAAATGCCAAAAGGCCATCTCAATTCTATATTTTGAGACAGCTACAGTGATATGTTGCTTGATCTGGCACGGCATGCTACAGTGGTGCAATGCTATTTTTGGATTGGAGTCATTTTCATGGGTTAATTTTAGCTGGGAACTTGAGCATTATTTGGGGTTCAAGATCAAAAGGTTTGAAATAACTAATCAGGCTGACTTTTGGTTTGTAGGTCAACCTAGGGATTAGCCAAACATCCGTAGGGTCATCATCCTCTAAAAATGTGCCATGTGGACTGCTGATCAGCCAATCATAGGTTGATTTTAACCGTGAGATTTTGAGCATTATTTGGGGTACAAGATCCAAAGGTTTGAATGGCCCAAAAAGTCGATACCCATAAAGCTGCCATATGCTAAAATATAGCATATGCTATATCCTGTGCCAAATATAGCACAAGAAATAGCATATACGTACTATATTTTAGCATTAGGATAACATAGCGTTGGAGCACCCGTTTTTTGACCCACCATGCCAAGTTTTAGGATAGCACAACATTGGAGATGCTCTAATTGTAACACTAAGATGTTCATTTAAAGAATGGTAAATGCTGTAGTGGTCATCATGTGTATAGTCTTTGGCCCTACTTGGCTGCATGCACTGAGATGCATTTTGAACTCCAGCGCAAATGCAGTGAGTGGCAATGCATCCACTTGCCATGGTTTTTGGGCTGCACTTGCTTGCATCTATTTTGTTAAGGAGTTTGCAAGGGCTTGGCAACAACTTGAAGATCAGCTCATTTGCACATCCCCAACCAATCATGTGCATTCCAAAATTGTGGCAAGTGAGTGCATTTGCATCCCAGTGCAGCGAACCAAGCAGCAGGACCTTTATGTCAATTCATCTCCACTATTATAATGGGGCTCACCACTAAGATCCGTAAGCAAGCCACACCCTTGCAGTATCCAATATAAGTTAAGTATAAATAAAGGTATTTTTGGCCACTTCCTCTTTATTTCATTTTTTCTCTGTTGTGTTGTTGCTTGCCTCTCCACTAGTTTAGTTTGAACTTTGAATTGTAAAGTCTTTCAAATTCAAGGCAATTCAATCCTTTTTGTCTTATATTTCATGTCTCTAGGGTACAAAGAATCCAATGAAGTGAACCTAAGGAACATACCTCCTACTGTAGACCCCATGTCTACTCTTAACACAATGTATGGTGTGAAGTGTGAAGCTCTCACATTTTGAAATTTTAGAGAACTAGTTACCAAGAAAGTTTAAAAAAAAAAAAAAAATTTAGTGATTTAACTCCAAAATTTATTAAACGCCAAAAATATCTTAGCCATTTGATAAGTAGATAAAACATCTGTTGAAAATTGACCTTCCACGAATCAACAAAAAATAGATAATCGAAAAAGATCAATCATATAGACACATTAATTTTACGTGGTTTAGCAATGTATTTACGTCCACATGTCAGGAAAGCTTTTTCAATTTCTCTAAAGAATTAGGGTTACAATAATATCATCTCTCTCGGTGTACAAGTGAAACCCAACTCACTCTCTCTCTCTCTCTCTATATATATATATATATATATATATATATATATGGCTTAGGCTCTAGTTATTGCCCTAAAATGACAATGGTTACAGGACACAATATGAGCCACGTGGCACACTATTAGAGGACTCTGGCCATATGGATGTTTGTCAAATCCCTAAGTGGACCTAGAAACCAAAATTCAGCCTGATTAGTGATTTATAGGCTTTTCATTGGACTTATTTTCATGGGTTAATCTCAATTCAGCCTGGCCGTATATAGCCTTTGAGGTACACAGATCCAACGCCTAGAAATCATTAATAAGGCTGATTATTGGTTTGTAGGTCCACCTAGGAATTGGCCAAACATCCATGCGGTCAGATTCCTCTAATAGTGTGCCATGTGGTTCATATTGTGTCCTGTAACCGGAGCCTGTCATTTTAGGGCAGTAACTAGAGCCCGACCCTATATATATATACACACACACACAATTTAATTTGTACAGATAAACTGCCACCAAAACCATGAACAATAATTTTTTTTTTGTCTATTTGTGGGATTGCGGGTGTGCAACTCCTCCCTCCATCAATGGATTTCTTGCTAACATTCCTCTTAAAAAACATATTAGATTGGTCATGTAGTTGCTAGACATTTTTCTTTCGGTAGGTAAGTTGGGGTCCGACTCCCAACATTCCTACTCCCAACCAAACGATTAAGACACTAAGTAATAATAAAATTCTTGATGCACCATCTCATACTTCCTAGTTGCTGCCGCAAGCTTGCATTGACAAAATATGGTATAGTTAATAGAGGGGACCCACGGCCCACCTATATGACAAAGAAAATGAGAGAAGATTTACCCTAATGCTATGGGGCTTATAAAAATGCGCCACTTGGCACACCCTTTTGGGTCCACTAACCCATGAATGATTGCCCCCCTACATACCAAAATTCGGCCTAAAAAAGTACTCAAATTCAATGGCTATAGATCACCACTCAGGCTGATTATTGGTGTGTAGGTCAATCAAGGAGCTCGCAAATTATTCACGGGTCAGTGGGCCGAAAAAGAGTCCAAATGGGTCAAATCTGAAACCTGTTGATGCGACGAGCGTTCGAATCTGAAGTCCAGGAAACGGAAATGGTTTGTCCTCGTAGCCAAGGACATTGAACCTATTGCTGCACCACCTTCATTGGAAGTTCATCAACCATGAGGACTTAAGCCAAAAGGTTAAGGAGATGATCCAAAAGGGGCTCGTTAGAGAGAGCATGAGCATATGTGCAATCCCCGTTCTCTTACTTATTGGCGGATGTGTGTTGATAGCCGAGCCATCAATAAAATTATAATCAAGTTTCATTTTCTAAATACGCGATTGGACGATCGATATGCTAGACAACCTATCTGGATCACAAGTATTCAAGAATTTCAGCAGTCTTATAGTAGTCCCTAACTACTTGAAACAAGGTTGGTTTGAATGGATAGCGATGATGTCGAGGCTTTCGTCGAACACAGACAGCAAGTACACGAACAAGTTCAAGTGTCAAAAAAAATAAAATTACATAGGTCAAATAACCACACAAATGTAATTGACTTAATAAATATCAAACATTTTCGAAGGGTACTAAAAAATGCAATTTATTAAACAAACTAAAATAACAAATCCAAATTTAACGCCGAGTCTTGAAAGGCTTGTAAGTCTTAACATCTTCAACTAGGCCTTGAATGGATGGATGCAACAGCAGAAACTAGTGATATGATCAAGCAGACCCAAGTCAATATCTTCAGCAACGTCCATCTCATAGAAAATTTAGGCATCTTGGACCGCATAATGTACATCTCAATATGGAAGTGCATGGTCAAGGGCCAGAACGCAGCAGCCCCAAGCAAACCCAAGATTTCTTTAAAGGCTGGCAAAACACATGCATAATACATATAGGATGGCTAGATGTTTATGATATTTTGCATCCAAGAGGTCGGTTATAAGTTGAACAAGTCCAAAAGGATGCATAGGGATTCAAACAGTCCACTAAATTATAAAAACACATATACTATGTACACCTTACTGATTACAAGTAGTGGGATCCATAAGATTGGATAGAGAAATGAAACTTTTTTCTTCATGTTTTCTCTTAGAAACCAAGAATAGAACCCTAGAAAAAAAGAGAAGCAAAGTTATATTGTTACTACCTAAGTTGGATCTCACAACATCCATATAGGTGTAGATTCTCTTCCCTATAGAAGGGTTAGAAGATCTGTAACACTCCGCAAGTTGAGTAGAAGTGTAACAAGTGATGATAGAGAAAGCCATAAGAATGGTAGGCCCGACTATGCAACCCAACTGATCTATAGCCCAAGATAAGGATAGCACCCCAAACCCAATAACCGCAGTTACTATGTGCAGTCATCAACATCCCTTCAAATGAAAACAACACAAATCAAGAAAAAAAAAATGGAAGATTTCAATGAATAAATTCTCACAAAGAGAGACAAAAACAAATATCAGTTCTTTTTAAACAATTAGCATCATCCAAAACCTAATCACCACAGCCATTCCCCATTATTTGTAGGGTTTTGTCCATGAATAAGCTACTCTTCTTCTACGATTGAGTAGTGAAGAGAAGTTCTATAAGAACTAGAGATTCAGGTAATATTTTCACTGATTATTATTCGGTATGTGATGATTCAGGTAATATTCTCTGTAAACATAACCATGTGTTACCATCACAAAGAGAACATAATAGACCACTTTTACATCTATTTCAAATATAAATTTCAACTTTCAAAAGTAAAGAACTATGACAAATTGTGCTTTGTTAAAATATTTCATATAAGTGTGTTTTTTGAAGTAATTACCTTAGGAAAAATGATGATTTTTTTAGAAAGCAGAGTATCATGTAGAAAGCAGTACACGCGATGCTCTCTCCTTGGGCTTAAGAGATGGAGTTTGAGTCCCCCCAAAACAAACTTTGTTCCCAGGTGACCCATAATAAGAAGAAACGGGCAAAAAGAATACAGAAATTTCTGCTTACGTTGATATGTTGGAAGGCTTGATTTTAGTGTGTCCTGCAATGCATAATGTGAACATCAGATCATCATGCCAACTCATTTGATTAAATGGATTACTGTTTGGCTAAGTGTGCAAATGTGTCGGGTCCACGTATTGGTCTATACACAGAACCTGCTTGGGCCTGATATTTTAAAGGCCTATAAGATAAATGACCTGTGTATGGACTTAATTATGTACTAATAATCATTGCTAGTTATGGTCCAAAATTATAAGCCCCAATTCATATCACGTCGTCACTTTTGTTATAAGTGTTCTTCAAAATCTCGGGATTAAAGTTGAATTAGCCACCGTGATCCCGATTTGGTCGGCTATTGTGGGCCGACCAGAAGATAATGGTCATTTTCATCAACCTTCTGATAATGGCCCATTTTAAACCTTGTAACCAATCAATGAAATAATTGGACACATACAAATGCACACACCCATAATGCAATGTCAACATCAATTTGACAAACCCGTGTTCATGAGTGCATGTAAACATATAAGTATCCATAAACATGCATGCATACATAATCATCAATGGTAGAATTGACTTGCCTGTATCTCGACGAGGACCATTGAATATGCATAGGAAAATGCAATGTCTCCTATGGCTTGGAAGGTCCTCCATATCTTCTTCATCGTCTACACATCTACTACAACTGTTGCGCATGTTAGGGTTGTCCTCACATTATCACCTCCTGCAAGTTCAATATATAAACCACCAAATTAGTCTAGGTTGAAATTATGGCTTAATAAACAGTTATTTTTACTTAAATAACGGTAGTTGCAAAACAATACACAACACATATTACTTTCACTTACGTAAACATCTTTTGTAATGTTATATAACATACATTTTTTTTTAAAACAACACATCATTATTTTACGAGACAGTAATGCACCAACTGTTGAGTTGTTAGACATTTTAAAACCTCGTCCGAAATCAATCAAACATAATAATGTATGGTTTATCTGCTAACCTGCAATTTTGGCGGCAGAAATGCCTAGGCCTATAGAAGAATAAGCAAAAGACATTGTAGGTGCAATGATGGACAACCATAAGAGCTTGTGAAAATTTGGTAATTGAGATATAATGATCTAAATGACTGCGAAAATGATCATAAATGAATAGTTTGATGTGTAGCAGTCTACATCATAACCGTTCCTATGGAAATAGTTGGATCTTTTAACAACCTTGATTAAGAAGATAAATAATCAAATTATCAAAATAAAAAATAAAAAATCTACACAAACATCTAAGCAGATGCTAGGAATATTCATATTTATTAGGTTATTTTAACATGCCTAATGTGATTTGCCATTTGACATGTTGACTTTGTGGGGCCCACATAGAAATGGTTTACAACTTCAAGAAAAAAAAATCTAGATCGTCTATTACATTTATAACTTCACGGGCTGATATTTTTTGTTATGAGATCTCATCTTCACGAAAAATTAATCATCAACTCATCTCCATATGTGCCTTACAAAGGCATGTCAAATGACGTGTCAAAATAAACTGACCCTATGATCTATTATTAGTTTAGGGATTGGATCTTGCTTACAGCATTCTGATAGATGCAGTTATAGTGTATCCAATTGAAACCCCTAAAAGATTTCCATATTGTGCTAACCCACATAGTTGGATTTTTAGCCCTCCTAAAAAACACCAACAAGAGAATTAGTAAAACAGAAACCCAATAAAAATTTTGAGTTTCTAGAGAAAACCACTTGAGATTAAGAGTTATCAGAAATACCTAGATAGAGAAATCGAAATTGTTTCCTCATATTTTCTCTTAGAAACCAAGAACAAAACCCTCAAAAGAAAGCACAGTTATATTGTTATTACCTAAGTTGGATCTCACAACATCCATATAGGTGTAGTATCTTTTCTTTGTAGAAGGGTTAGAAGATCGGTAACACTCCGCAAGTAGACTTGAAGTGTACCAAGTGACGATAGAGAAAGCCACGAGAATGGTAGACCCCGCTATCCATCCTAATTGAGCTATAGCCAAAGATAAGGACAGCACCCCAAACCCAATAACCACAGTTATTATGTGAGCACTTGCAGTCATCAACGTCCCTTCAAATGAAAACAACCCAAATCAAGAAAAATAAATATATAAATAAAAATTGAAAATTGAAATGAAAAATTCTTACAAAGAGAGATAAAAACAAATACCAGTTCTTTTTAGACGACCATCATCGTCCAAAATCTCATTATCACAGCCATTCTCCATTATTTGTTAGGTTTTCTACATAAATAAGCTACTCTTCTTCTACGATTGAATAGTGAAGAAAAGATCTATAAGAACTAGAGATTCAGGTAATATTTTCACTGATTATTATTTGGTATGTGATGATTCAGGTAATATTCTTTGTAAACATAACCATGTGTTACCATCACAAAGAGAACATAATAGAACACTTGTACATCTATTTCAAATCTAAATTCCAACTTTCAAAAGTCAAGAGCCACGAATTGTGCTTTGTTAAAATATTTCATATAAGTGTATTTTTTTGAAGTAATTACGTAAGAAAAAATGAGGATTTTTTTAGAAAGCAGAGTATAATGTAGAAAGTAGTACATGTGCATGGTGTTCTCTCATCAGGCTTAGAAGATGGAGTTTGAGTCCCCCCAAAAACAAATTTTGTTCCCAAATGGGCCATAATAAGAAGAAAAAGGCAAAAAGAAGGAAGAAATTTCTACTTACGTTGTCATGCTAATGCAACATGCAAGACATCTTTACCTGAGATTAATTCATGTGTCCACATACAGTCTAAAGGTTCTTAAAAACCGTGAATCTGATTTAACGAATATAATTTTCAAATCATGGATTTGATTTGGTGGCAACTAGTTGCCTTTGATCTACGTTTAAGCAGCGTGAACCAAACGGCCCTTTTTTTCATTTACTCATCAAGAAATACCTATAAAAAGGCCTTCTCCTCCTGTTCTATGTTTTCATTTTATCAGTTTTTGCTATCAGAGTGCAACATATTCAGCCCAAAACATGGATTCTCAAAAATATAGCGATCAGCAGTAACTACAAGTCTACAACCAAGGTTTAAAAGGGGAGCCGTTATAACGGTATAATGGACTGGGGATGTTGCTGCTTTTCCGTTATAACAAATTGTTACGCTCAGGGGCAAAAATAAAAAAATAACAGACATAACGGAAAATAACTGAAATAATGGCACTGAAATTCAAATTTTCAAATTTCAAAAACAAAAATAACGGAAAATAACTGGAAAAATGAAAAAATAACAGCCATTTTTGCTTACAAAATTTCTTGTTATAATGGCCGTTATTTTTAAAGCATTTTAATGGTACATAACGTAACGGGGGAGGTCCGAATCCATTATAACGGCAGTTATTTTCGTTATAACGTTTTTTTAAACCATGACTACAACATATCCTTGAAACTCACTTGCAAGGGAAACATAAAAAAAAGGAGGAAGTATGGACAGAAGCTCACAAAAGATACTCCATCACCTTAAGCATTTTATTAGGTACTCAGAATCCCATGGATAGTCACCAATCAGACAGGTCATTTTTTTTAAGCCTACCAAGGGCGTGGGCAAATAGTCTCGAAAGTGTGTGTCGTGTGACATTTTTCGTGGGGTTGGATATAAAACTTTGATGTTTTCTTAACTATTTTCAGAGTGGTGATCCCATCAGGCGAGGAAACTTCGCATCAGGTGCCCTCGTGTCTTTTTGTTTTGGAAAAAGATGAATCTAGCACAATTTTTGTTGGGTCGGGATCAGGGGACAACCATTTTGGCGGACCCACATAGAAGATGACTCAATGGCTGATTTTTGGTGAGAATGTTCTCCTCACAATATAGATCAACCCAACAAAAAATCAGCCAATTCTGAAATTTCTAACCCCGTCAAATGTGGTTTTCAAGTTACACGCTAAAAATCGACGGTCTATAATTCTTCAACTTCTAAATCAATCTACAAGTATCGGACTGATTTGAAGTTTTGTGAGGATGATTTCTTCACCGTAGAGATCATCCTCACCAAAAATCAGCCATTAATTCATCTTCTATATGGCTACACCAAATGGTTGTCCATAGGCCCACTGGCCGCATGGACTTTAGGGGCCGTTATAACAGTATAATGGACTGGGAGCTATACCCTTGTTTCATTATGATAGATTGTCACGCACAGTGGCAAAAATGAAAAATAATGGAAATAACAGGAAAAAACAGATCTAAAATTCAAAATTTCAAATGTTCAGTAAAATTTATAACAGAAAAATAACTGACAGGCTTTTTTTAACAAGTTTTTGCATAAAAAATGGCCTTTATTATCATTATAATGGCCGTTATTTTCTGAGCATTAAAAGGATACGTAACATAACAGGGGAGGTCCATTTCCGTTATAACAGCGTTTATTTTCGTTATAAACGGTCATTTTTTTAACCATGGTTTAGCTCATCCCTTGGTGGATGTACATACAAAAAATCACCTTGATTGATAATATATGGCCATTAGATTTAAGTACTTATTAAGGGTGATTTTAACCATTGGATTCAACCACTTTTTTTTAGTACTAAAACAAACTAGGGCTGTCAATGGATAGTCGAAAATTTGAATTTGTATTCAAAAATTTTGGATATCGGATTTGAATATATTTTGAATATTCGAATAGTTTTCGGATACAAATTCGGATATTGATGTATTTGATTCGATAATACCCAATCCGATTAATTAAAAATTATATTTAATATTTATAAATTATATTTATGATACACAGAAATATAATATTTATAATTACTTTACATAAATTTATTATTATGTAAATAAAATAATGTATTATATATATCCAATTTTTTAATTGGATATCCGATAGGTTAATCGGATTCGAACTCGAATATTGATTTAGAATATCCGTCAGATATCGAATCGGACTCGGATATCAAATGTTTTTTTTGGATTCGGATTCGGATATACTTATATTCGATCTGAATGGTGTCCATTGACATTGGTTTAACCAACGGCTAAAAATCATCAAACAAGCAGAATTTTGGTATGAATGCTTACCAAGGCAGCGGCGACTAACAAAAATGCGCTAGCCGACACCGAAATACCTTGTTATATCAAGACACTTTTAATTTTTCATTTCTGATTATAAAAAAATATATATATAAATATGGTGAGAAGCGTACTTTGGGTCCAGGCAAGACCGAGAGATTACACTACTATCCAATAATAGACAGACAGAAGGGCAGCAATACTTGGTCATGTGGGACCTTGTAATGCTGCTGATAGATCAGTCTTGTGATTACCAGCTGGCATATGGAAATTTAGAATAATAAAATAAAAACCACTATAAATAAGTCATCCAACTTGATTAAATTGTCAGTTGATGGGTATTTCCAAGGTTTAAAGGAGGCCGTTTTAACGGTATAATGGACTGGAGGCGTTACCGTTTAAACTGTTAAAACGACCGTTAAAATGGATTGTAATGGCCAGTGGCAAAAATGGAATTTAATAAATTTTAATGAATTTAACGGGAAAAATGGCGTCGAAATTTGAATTTCAAATTTTGAAAAACAAATAAAATGGAATTTAACAGTCAAATACGTTACTGTTAGCGTTACAATCGATTGTTATAACAGGTCATATCGGAAGGTCAGAAAATACTATTTAAAAAACCTCGACAACAGTGAAAATTTGATTTTTTTTTTTTTTTTCCAAAATAGACGGTCGTCGTAATGGATATGATCATTTGGAGGTTAGTTTAGGGCCTACTGACCTGGATGCATGTTTGTAGTCTTCGGACCACCTCTTGGTGGACCTACATACCAAAGATCAGCTTGATCGGTGATCTATAACAATTATATTTTAACATCTAGATAATGGCTCAAATCCAACAGGTAAAAAACATCCTATTAAAATGATAAATCCAACGACTATAAATAACCAATTATATTGACTTTTTATGTGCAGATTCATCAAGAGGAAATATCCAAATATATATCATGGGTTGTCAACAGTAGTTGTGGATTATGAGCCACGTCGCACACTATTAGAGGACTGACCTTATGGATGTTTTTCCAATCCCTAGGTGGACCTACGAATCAAAAATCAACTTGATTAGTTATTTCAAACCGTTCAATCTGTGTACCTCAAATAATGGTAAATAATGCACAAATTCCCAGTTAAAATCAACCCTTCAAAATAATTCCAATCCAACGCCTAGAAATCACTAATCAAGCTGACTTTTGGTTTGTAGGTCCATCTAGGGATTAGTCAAACATCATGACAGGCCGATGGCAAGGCTTGTCATCAAAGTATTACTAGACCAAGCATCCATAAGGCCCTAAAGTGAGCTCCATGTAGCTCTCTTTCCAAAACCGTTTTCACACTCGTTGGGACCTTTCCCACTCTTTCTCATTTATCCCTATTTTCTCTGCTATAGTTAAAAAAAAACAAAAAAAGTTTTATATATCTGAAGAAATAGTCAAGTTTATCTCTAGTTCTATACTACTAAATGGAAACTCTCAAATCTCCAATTGGACTTCTCCACTCTCAACCGGTACTTCCAACGGTTTTCTTGCTATAGAGTTCAAACACCAACGAGACTCTAAGCGCTTCCACTATATTTTTCTCCGAGAAGAGATTTAGATATCTCTCTTTTACAATATCTAAATAGGTAGGGACAGTCGCCAGCGTGTGCATTATCTGTCTTCCTTATGTGGACCATACGCTCCAATCTGCGCGTTAGAAAGAGATTACCAAGGCCTACTTAGGTATCATGTTTATGTGTTTGGCTTGTTGTATTAATTATGTTTGGCGTGGTTATAATGGTTTGAAATGTTATTTGTGCAATGATGTTAATAGAATTAGTTCTTGGGGTGTTAATAGGCTTAATTATTAGATAAGTGGGTTATTATAGATCAGAGAAAGTGTTAGACACCCCAATATACATGTATTTAAATGGTTACTTACTCATGTACAATCAATCAATCTTTTTAAGTTATTTATCAAAAAGAAGAAATATATGTAAAATAAATATACATGTACAAGAACATAAAAGAAAAAGCGTGGGATCTCCACATAAGTTAGAGAAAGAAATGGTTCACATAAAAAAAAATAAATTGCAAATAGATCATCATACTATGCATGCTTTTTAGATTCCACACAAGTTAGATGGAAAAAGAAAGATAGACTAAAAAAAAATTTAAGGAAGAAAAAACAAATAAATAATAAAAAATAAAGTTAGATAAATAAATAAAAGACAAATAAAAAGAACAATACAAATAGAGTAGGGTGATTTATTCATCCCACGTGGTTACATTGTTAGAGAGGTAATCATAAAAGAACTTACAAAAGTAAAAAAATAAATTACCAATAGACGTATAACAAAATAAAATTAAATAAAATATAAATTAAAAAATAAAATGTAAACGGAGTAGGGCGGCTAGCCCTCCCTATATGCTTGTAAATGATATTTTCTCTTTACTTAGTTTTTCTTCTTCTTCTTGAAAAAATAAAGTGAGCAAAAATTTTTTTTTTCTCCTTTCCCTTAATCTTTTAAAGCAAATGAGGTCTTTATAGAATTTTTCTAAATATTTCTAAAGGATTTTGGGGGTTTAGAAATTATTTTGAAAGAGTTTCTTTAGGCCTAAGAAGAGAGCTTAAAGGAATGTCTTTCTCTTTTGAAGTGAGGAAGTATTTATAGGTGAAAAATAAGGTTTGGATCAATACTTTATGAATAAATGTTATGATAATTTGATCATTTATAAGGTAAAAGAGTAAAAAGGAATTTGTCGTGTATAAATTTTTTAAGAAATTTTTTAAGTTTAGAAAAAGTTTGTTAATCTAAAAAATTGAGTGGTTATAAAAGAGTTAGGTAAAAAAAATAAACAAAAAAAAATATGTAGATAAAATGGTGAAACAAAGGATTTGCTGAGTTGGATGGATAAGCTTGAGTGGTAAAAGAACAGTATCACTTTCATTTACACTAATAGGAATGAGTTTTCCATCTCTATCATGAGCTTTAGGACCCACAACAACGACTTTTCTAGAATTTAGTTGAATTAAGCAAAAGAAAAAACCAAATCAAGCATGAGAGATCAAATTAAAAAAAAATAGCTCGATAAGACCCCATAACTAAGGCTAAACATAATATAACCCAATTGAGACATTGTACAGTAGGAATTCTCTTAGTGCATCCAGAAAGCATCACAGCTTCATTTCAAAGCCCACACATACTAATAATAATAGAAAAAAAACAAAGGGAACAAATAGAAAAGTCTTCACACTCATCAAAATAAGTAATTACATCACCACTTTATAAAAAATTAATAAAAATGAAAGCAGAAAGAACAAAAAAAATTATTAACCATTTCACATATTCACCCAAGCACCTATAGGGTAAGAATATCCACTGGTTTTAGATATTTCACCAAGTCAAAAAATAAAAAAATAAAAATGAGAAACTAAACTATACACAGATTAATTAGATTTTCGAATAAAAAAAATACACGGAAGCAAAAATCAATTACCAAGTGTTTCAAATATGAAACTAAGTGCAGAGAACAAAATCATTTTTTGAACCAATTATCACTTTTTGATTTAGTCGATTAGTGGCCCCACCTAACACATTTTTAAATGAATGACTGCATGAATGTTTAGTCTACTCCTTGGTGAATATACATGCCAAAAATCAGCTTCATTGATGGTTTCTGACTGTTGGATATAGTACCCCAATAACATGTGCTTGAATCCAATGGCTAGAAGCACTCATAAAATTGACTATAAATTGTTAGAAAATAACTATACTATATATATATATATATATATATATATATATTTGGAATAACTAAATGATTATACAAATCTAAAATTTGAGAAATTAAGAAAAGACAATAAATCAAGATGTATAAAATAGAAAGATGAGATAATTATCTCGATGCCCAAATCGGGCAAACAATGTCTGAATCTCTCGAAATCTCTTCTAACACTTCTAATGGGCTGAAACAAATGTGCTAGAAGAGACGAGGTAAAAATAGAACTTTGATTGAAAAATTGCTATCAGTTAGATGTTTAAGTATTTCAAGATTTTAACTTTAACTTTTCATTTTCATTTCGTTTACACTGAATCTTAACATTTCATATATTAATTATTTTACTTCTATTTGTTTTGTAAGGCTTAAATGTTGATTGAACGTGTCTTATTCTCTTGGCTATCAGATTGATTTTTGTAACTTTTATAACATTGTAGAATTTGAAACAATAAATATTATAAAAACTTAAATATTTAAAATATTGAATTTTATATTTTCTTTACACTTTGTGTTTGATAGAATGGAACAAGGTTACAAGTACAGGTATAGGTACAACAAATTATAAAAAAAAAAAAAAACAATTACACTATATATCCTTTAGCGATGGCCAGTGGCCGTCACTATATATGTCTTATAGCGACGGCCATGGTATTGGACGTCGGCAAATGTTTTGTACTAAAAAAAATATAAGTAAATAGATATAGCCACGGCCATGACCGTCGCTATAAACCATTTCTAGCGACGGCCAATGACTTCACCGTCACTATAAATATGATATAGCCATGGCCACGACTGTCGGTATATGATTTCAACATCTTACTTCATGGCGGAAAATGGCTTTTCTTACACCGGTCGTTCTATTTGTGACCGTCGCTAAAATATACTTTTTTTACGACGACCAATTTTTGGTGGCTGTTGTTAATACCTTTTAACGACGTTTTTCTAGAAACGGGTACCAACAGCCAGGGTGGCCGTTGCTATAACTTTTAGCAATGATTTTGCGCCATATACCAACAGTTGGCGGCCATCGCTAAAAGTCTTTTTTCCTATAGTGTAAGAATTTATTGGTAGAGGTACGTCGAAGACGCTGTCCTTAAGGCGATTGTCGCCCACTACAATGATGTCTCTTGATGCCAAGAGTTTTTGATAGACGCTCACCTCCTAAGATACAATTATACTCCTTCCACAGTCGTAACACTGGACTAAGAAAGTCGAACCCAATGTGGACAGAACTTTGTAAATAGATAAAAACTTAGAGAATGAAGAAGATATTGCTTGTTTGTATTTTAGTGTGTCTCAGACCTCCTCCGTCTTCTGTTCATATAGAGGTCCAGATGAGAAATTCATCGGGCTCTTAATAAATGTATCAAGGGCTCAACAGTCAAATGGAAAAAACGTTACAACATTAAGGGCCTGTTTGGTAATGCACCGCGCGTGGGAAAATAAAATATTTGTGCGTGCTAATATTCGCCCGGGTGCATTTGGCAGCCACTTGCCCTCGACGAATATTTAGCTGGGCCCACATATTTGCCCTCTGCGGTGGGAAAACATTTGATCACCTCCCCCCCCTGTGTAAATATTTTCACGCCAATTATGCCTTGGTGAGAAAATTTTATTTTCTCGCCAGAAAAATCACTATTTTCAATAAAAATGAATTTTTTAATATATAAAAAAGATAAAAATGAATTTTTTTTTATCCTTTGACGTAATATGTGGTTCCAGCACTCGCCCAACCTATTTTTGACTTACTTTGATATGTGGGACCCACTCAAATTGAAAGAAAATGAGGTAAGCTGAAGTGAGCTAGCTCATACACATACCAAACATTGTTAAATATTGATATGAGCAAATATTTAGCTAAGATAATATTCGCCTGGCTAAATATTCGCCATCGGAACTCTTCTTTTCACGTACCAAACAGACCCTAAATGTAAAAAACGTTACAAAGTTAATACAAATTCCATTTAAAATGTGAAAAAAATTCAAGTCTTTTGAATAAAAAGATAGATTGGGTTTACCACAACCCATGGATTCAACCCGACTTGGCTCGACGCTCGTGAATGTGTGTTATAATTTTTTTCCATAATTGTGCCTCTTGGCACAAAATTTGAATGCCCAAAGGCTCCACCACCCTTTAAGACTAACTTTATCCTTTATATACTCATGGATTTCTACTCTCACAAACAATGTGGGACAAAATGTTTTTTCTTAACCTTTGATCTAAAAAGTTTACACCAATTTTTTGTTTTCCCTCCAAAAATTTTATATCAAATTTCATTTGAAAGTTTTGGCTCAAAAGACAACTTACTTTTCTCAAATTTTCTCCTAGTATATTTTCCTTAAAGAACAAACCTTCTTAATTTGTTAACTTTTTGGTCTATGAATTAAAACTTTTAGCAAGTTTTTTTAAAGAATATATTTTATGAAAACTTAACTTATATATGTAGGGGCCTCTCCCGTCTAACCTCAATTTGCCCTAAAAAAAAAAAGACATGTAGTTTCCAAAGTATAGAAGCTTAGGTTCTGTATGGTTACCCTGAATAAGTTTTCAAGAAATATTTTTTTTTCTATTTTTTTGCATATAAGGCTATATATGGTGATCAACAAAAAGCTTTACAGATATGTTAGAAAGTATTGATACAAAAAAAGTCTTATGACATTTACATGTAAAAATCATTTCAGAAAATTCATTCAGGAACAACCATAAATTCATCTTTTGTTGTTTGGGGAGATGTTAAGGCCCCGAAATGTGTGGCCCCTTTTGGGCTCGCATTTTTAAAAGGAAAATCTATAACTCTTGAGAAGAGTTATGAAGAAAAAACTCATCATCATCATCAACATCTATGCGTTATTCCAACCATTTGTGGTTGGCAACATATTAAACTCTATCTAGAGCCATATCTTCTGTCATGACATGTGTTTCGAGAAAGCTCCTTCCCTAACATATGATTAAAAAAAAAACCGACTTGCCATTTAATATGGGTAGAGATGTCAAAGATCAGGTTTGGTTTGGGCCACCCAATCTAATGGATGAAAATGGATTGAACCATAGGCTAGCTAAACTGAATGGATGGTCCACAGGGTCTTCGGGTATCAGATCCGGGTGCTGAATATAAAATTTGTACATTACAACTCGACCCGATCGTTAATTGGGTTCCTAGAGGGGCCCGACCCGACCCAATTATTCGGGTCTTTTAAAGGAAGAGTGTTGAAGTCTGGTCAGTTTGTTCCCACTCTCGGCACCAATGGCGAGTCTCATCACAACCCTTAATAGTCCAATCTCCTCCTCTAGTCTTCTCCGTGTGAGCAACTACAAAACCGAAATCAAAGCCATCACCAGAACAACCACCCCGTTATTTCCACCGTTATTCCCCTCCGCCTTGTCCTTCTCCATCTCTTCTCCTCCATCGTCGTCATATGGGTTAGCCCAAGTAAAGACGAATGAGATGAAGAGAGGTAGGGTGGTGGTGACACGGGCGGGGCTGAGCACCACCAATCTCATCTTCGCCTTCGTCTTCCCACTCTCCCTCCTCCTCTTCACCATCTTCACTTCTATCAGGATTGCCGACAAACTCGACGAGGATTTCCTCAAAGAGGTATTAAAAATTCTTTTTTATATTAACTTCTACTTTTTCAATTAGACCACCCAACTCACAGTTCTCGTATACATACCTGTATCTGGTTGTCTGGATGAAAATTGGGTTCTTGATGAGCCCATTTGGGTTAGTTTTAAATAATCCAGTTCTACCCCTTCAACTGTTCGACGAAAATCCGCAATGGGTATGGCCGTAGTCCGTGTGTGTGTGGCTCACGGAGAATTGGTTAGTAAAACTGTCCGTTGGTGGGTTATTATGTGCAGGATGTACCCATGATAACAAACTCTGGTAGTTTGTTCGGTTGCCTCATTGAGTTGCTTAATTTCATGCTATTTGGACCTTCCTAAAATATTATCAATTGCAGAGAAGTGCACCGAGTTCTTTTGATTTATAGGTTTTCTTGTTGCCCTTGAACTTTTGGGTAAAAGATATCATCTGGGTTTCTAACAGAATTAGTAAACAATGATTTGTTCATATCCAGTGCATATATCCATCACCACCAACTAGTGTAACAGAAATTTATGTAGATGGTTGCAGACGTTTATTTTGAATTGTATTGTGTTTTTCTCTGATCTCACTGGCATTCTCGAAGATTGGAGTGGAGTCCTAGTTGCCTATTAGATTGTCCACGCGGGATACAAAGGAAACTTTAAATATTTGTTATCTTTCTCTTTCAATGAGATCTCCATTACAAAAGCTATGGTTCTACTTGATATTAGATGCTTACAACTATAATCCCTCTTTTTCTATTTGGATTTTCTGCCAAAGTGAAGCCTGCCCGGTTGGAGACCTCACAACTTCGATGCTGAAGGCATCCTTGGGGTGATTCTAGTAGTTATGGGCTAGAGGCTGTGGTTTTGCGTCCATGATTTTACTTCCCTTGTATCACATTCACTCAAGGGATTGATGTGCGGTGATAATACTTCAAGCTGATAGAACCATATCAGGGTCAGTGAAACAAAACTATGTAGGTCAGAAACCCGTTTGTCGTTACCTAATCAGTGATGCACATACCTACCTACAACACGTTAAGCAGCTTGGATGAAACTTAAGGTATAAGAATTGTAGAACCTACAAACTGGGTTCATGAAGAGAACACACTAAACTGGCCAAGCAGCTAGGAAGAACTGTGTGGTTTGACAATTGCTGCAATTAGCATATGGGGCCTCATTAGGAAATTTGCTAATATTATACAGGTTAGAGCATAGTTAAATCTTGCAGGTGGTTCAATCTACTTCCTTCTATTTTGACTAGTAGTGTTACCTGTTAAGTAATATGCTAATTCAGTTGTTTTACTTGCGTAGTTCATGGGCTGTTACAACAAACTTGGTATCTACTATCTACGAGTTAGAACAATGTTAACGTTCTCAAAAAATTGGTGTTGACATGTACTGTTCTATGAATCAGCTTGCCACTAATCAAGCAATGATGGAAGAAGCAGACGAAGATGAAGATAAAGATAATCCCACATTTGTAGTGGAGAAACCTGCACTTCCACGCATTCGAAATCGTCCCAAACGTGAAGCTTAGCGTCCAGCCAAGTTGGTTTGGTTGTGCTTTGGTTTTGATTTAGAGATGAGATCCACCGGCAAGTATCAGTATTATGTTTTTTTTTTTTCTCTGTTGGTTGGTTCTTGATAATCTGGTTTGTAGGGATAATGATAATTTGATTTGAATTGCATATTTATGGGGCCATATCTTGTATGGGTGTCAGAGAAAGGAAGGGTTGTAGAACATGTACATTACTAGTCAATGAAACAACATTTCTTCCATTTACCCTTTGGAAAAATATGGGGTCAGGATTCTTGCAAATATCTACAGAGGAAATATCATTAAAGGGCGTTGTTAGGTGCAGGGTTAGGCCTGGCCCAGTCAAACATATTCACAAATTTGCCTCTTTCACTAAGACTCTGCCTCCTGAATTCATACCCTTGGTATCATTGGATTTTCTCGAATTCATTTCATTGCAAGAATGACTTCGATATCCATGGATAAATATTGTTCCAATCTTCATTTTACCCAAACAGCAGAAGTCCTGAGTTCGAATCCCCCTAGGACCACCCCCCGGGATATATCCCAGTAGACCTGGCGCGGGAGGTTAAGGGTAAACCCATGCCCAGTGGGATTAGTTGGGTGCTCTAAGAGGCCCGGATACCCGTGGCATTAAAAAAATGATAGTAATGTGTATGTGAAATATAGTACTTCATGTTTTCTATACACATACATGCAAAATTTTTGGTTCCGTATTTACAAGTAAAATCGTATTAAACATGAATATATGCTAAATTTCGGGTTTCCGGTTTTTTTTTTTTTTTAACAGGATTTTTGACCTTTTTTATTTTTATTTTTGTCAAAATCAAACTATACTTGGTCTTTGTTCTTCTGAAACTAGACCAGTGGTCCCAAAATCAAATTGATTTTTCTGAATGAGGAAATGGTTCAGCTTAAAGCCAGATCAAGCTGAGATCCATGCGCTCCGTCTTTCAACTAAAGGCCCATAATGAGGTCACAATTGTCTCGACCAAGCTAAGCCCTGAATGCCAAAGCCCAAGCCCAAGCCCAAGTATACGTTATAATGCTAGGCAAGGCTAGAGTTGTGGGCTTACCATGAAATGGTTCGGATTGTTGCATTGAAGACCATTTGTCCACTATGTGTGTATGACTTGAAACGGGAAATCTAACTTTGAACATTGTGATCCCTATTCAGTTCCGGTTTGGACCCATAGTTTGGACCCATAACATATGATCCGGAACTGAATCATGATCCATTTATGGACATTCCTCCGGCCCATATATATAGATATGGAGGGTTGGATCCACTGCAATATTTGCTCACCTGATATGATCCAATCCAATTGCCTAATGGATAATCTGACCGGACTCGGACCAAAATTACTTAGATCCATATCCAACTCATATTACAAGATCCTAACTAGGGGTGCAACTCGGGAAGTTTGGGTTGGGAGTCAACTTGTGCCTAATCCAAGGTTCAAAGCAGTCAGCCCAAGTCAGAGCCCAAGCCCAACCCGAGGTCAGGCCTAAGGTGGTTAGCCTGAGCCCAACCCGTCGGGCTGAGTCGGGTTAGTCGGATTGAGTGAAAAAAATCCAAAGTTACATATATCCTAAGTTTTTGCATCTTGTAGGTCATCCACCAAAAAGGGAAAAACAATCTCATCCTAAGTTTTTGATCTGGACTTCTCTTCTCACGTGTCCTCAGCCGTGGATTCTCAGAATCCACGACGGTTGATAGTGCTGAGCTGGTATTCACTTTTTGCAAAAGTAAAACAACCGTTGGATTCATGAAATCCACGGCCGAGGACAAGTCCTGGGAGCCTTCATACAAAATGGTGTAAATTATGGGGTGCATGCCTCTCTTATCCATGTATTAAATTCATCATCTCTAACCCACAAAAATGTCACTTCTTTCATTATAAATTTTTTTTATAGTTACACGTGGCAATCTTACTTGGTTAAATGATCAGTTTGAAACCTCACCCGTGGATGATTTATGTAATGACTCAAGCTCCGGGGACCCCCTTCTTCTGACCCCTCTTGGTGTTCCAGTGCTTGGCCGTGGATTTCACGAATCAAATGGTGGTTGTCAGTGCCGCAAAAAGTGAACAAGTGATGCCAGCTCGGTGCTGACAACCAACGTTGGATTCTTGAAATGTATGCAAACATTGTATCCACCATTGTATCCACCATTGAATGCTCCTAGAAAAACGTGTTCTTAATTTATAAAATATATTTTTTTAAACATTAAAATAACACATTTTTTAAGGGACATCCAACAGTACTGACAATGTTTGCATACTTTTAAGCATGCAAACAGTTGCAGACTAGATTTGTCCGTTTATTTAGGTGACTAGTTTCACCAGTAGAAGTTCTAATTTTTATTTTTTCAAAGCAATTCCAAACATCGTTTTTTTTAGTGGTGAAGCCACCCCATCTCGTTGCAGTCTATGTAGAGGACTTGCGTTCCTACATAGATCATTTTTTGGGCCTAATGACTGCGTGGATGTTCAAATTTCAGCCCACCTATTGGTGGATAAACACACTAAAAATCAGCTTGATTGATAATTTTTAACCATTGGATTTACTACTCAAAAAAACATGCTTGAATCCATTGGCTAGAATCAATCTTAAAAAGTACTAAAATCTATGGCTAGAGATAACCAATCAGATTGATTTTTGGTTTGTATATCCAACAAGGGGTGAACTAAAATCCATGTGGTTAGTGGACTGGGGCCTTCTCTCACCTAGGGCCTAAGGCAATTACCTTAGAGCATCTCTAACCGTGTTCTATTTCTCTAAAATGAAGAGTTGGCACCCTCCAACCGTACTCTAAAAGGAGTCTCTATTCTAGAGACCCCATTTTGAGTCTCTAAATCTGGAGACCAATGTGGGTCCATAAAATGGATCTCTATTACTGTTCGTCTAATAAAATCCCCGTTACATTAAATTTTAATACCAATTGTCTTTTTACTTTTAAACGGAATAGTGATTTTAGAGATAAAAATAGAGATCGTGATTGGAATTCACACGGTAACCAAGGTGCTGTAAAAGCACTTTAGAAAAAAAAATATTTAATTTGTGCTCCAAAATAAAGATCTCCATTGGAGATGCTCTTAATGGCCTTATGGTAGAGAAAACCCTGACTAGCACTAACATCGGTTTGACTCTCACCGTTTGACTCGAATGGTGTAAAATAAATGGGTTGGCTCTATATCGCCTTTTAAATTGTCATAGTTATTTAAATTTTTAACATATTAATTAGCTTGCCAATATACTAAAATTTAAGCCGAATTAAATAAAGATAAAAATAACTACGAAAAATTCAGAAATTAAATAAAAATGAAACAAACACACCCGATTCGAAGTTTTTGGCTTTTTAGTATAGCCTAGAAGAGGATATATATTGTCATCTACGCCGAATTAGAAGATTGTCTAATCGCTATTACCGAAGTAAAAAAAATGTTTTTTTTTCTTTTAATTATCCAGATGGGGGGACAACAATTTCATACAACGATTTTTACAACAAAAATTGGTGCGGGTCAATTTATAAATTAGAAGTATTGGAATGGGATAATTTTTGGCGAGGACGGTCTCCATAGTGAAGAGATCATCGTCACAAAAATTCAAATCATTCCGATGTTCATAGACTGGTTTACAAGTTGAAGAATTATGGACCGTTTATTTTTATCAATAATTTGAAAACCTCAGTTGATGGGGTTAGAAATTTCAGAATAGACTGATTTTTTGTAGGGGTGATCTATATGGTGAGGAGATCACCCTCACCAAAAATCAACCATTGATTCATCTTCCGCCTAGGGATTGGCCAAACATCTAAACAGTCAGTATCCTCCAAGAAATTGGCACGTGTCTTACATTGTGGGTGGTCTGGTAGCTACCTGACTAGCGGTAAGATTTACTCGACTTGAAGGTTTTATACAGTCAGAGAATGGGTTAACTCGGTCACTGAACGAGTTTGCCTTATAAGTAAACTGAAACTCGGGGAGAGAGGGAGAGAGAGAGAGAGAGAGAGAGAGAGAGAGTGTGTGTGTGTGTGTTGCTTTGTCTGTCCGCCATGGCTGCTCGCAAGAGAGGTTCAACAGCAGTAAAATCTCCACCGAAGATTTCAGAAGAGACTCAAAAACACACTGAAGAGATCATAACTCCAAGCTCAGGCGACCCTCCGATTACTCCTTCAAAGTTACTCCAGATTTTATTGATATCTGCAGTGTTTTTCTTTCCATTCTTCTACCTGATCTTCTACCACTACCAAATCGAAGAAGAACTTAAGAGATCGATCCTCATCAACTCGGCCCTGAGCTTCTTGGGGTTCATCATCACCCTTCTTTTGATCCCTGTAGCCTCGAGATACGTGCTGAAGCGTAATCTGTTCGGCTACGACATCAACAAGAAGGGCACCCCTCAAGGCTCAATTAAAGTGTGAGTTCTTCAACTTAGAACTGATTTTTATTCTGTTTCATGAACTGGGTATGTTTTAGATTCTCTTTTTACCCCTTTTATTGATCTGTGTTTTTCTCTGAATTTCGTTTTGTTGATGAATTTTGTATTGTTTATAGAATTATGCAATTCATTTGGATTCTTAAGCGATTGAAAATTCTATCAAATCTGTAATACCCAAATCAATATCAGGCCAAAATCGAGTTATTGATACTTCGGTTACTATAAAATGGGAAAAAAAAATTGAATTATGCCTTATGGAGTCTCCAGTTTGACTGTTCTTGCAAATGGTCTATGAGTTCAATAGAAATATAGCAAGTTTAGCCAAGTATAATTTAATTGATTGTGTGTCAGATCTGCTTTTAATCTAGTTGCACATTTCTCCTAAAAATTAAAAACGGAAAATTTCTAAAAAGAAAATAAACTTTAATCTATTTACAAAAAAGAATACAACTTTTCACAAATCCCAAAAAAGAAAACGAAACGCCCTTTCAAAGAGCGTTTCATTACGTGGCACATGTTTAGCAAAAAAACGCCCTTTAAAAGGGCGTTTGTCAGTAAAAAAACGTCATTTTAAAGGACGTTTTTCAGTAATAGACGCCTTTTTAAAAAACGTCTGTCAGACCTCTGACAACTGACAGACGTTATTTTAAAGGGCGTTCGGCCGTTGGGATCCGTTCTAACGGATAAACGTTATTTGAAATGGCGTTTTTTGTGCGAGAGAGGAAAGGCGGGAGAATAGATGAAAGCGACTTAGGCGGAATTTAAGTCGTCGCCTGGCAGACGCCCTTTGAAAGGGCGTTTTTTTCATGAAAACGTTTTTTAAAAAACCATTTCTCAGGAATAAACGCCATTTAAAAAGGCGTTTGTCAGACGTGTCAGCCATCAGTCATTCGTTAGTCAGTCGGCGACTGATTCGATTGACATCTGACGAAACGCCCTTTCAAAGGGCGTTTCGTTTTCTTTTTTGGGATTTGCGAAAAGTTGTATTCTTTTTTGTAAATAGCTTAAAGTTTGTTTTCTTTTCTGCAATTTTCCGAATTAAAAATCTTGTTACGCAATAAAAGAGAAGCTTACTGGTTTTATTTTGGCGGGTAAGCCGTGAGTGAACCCGCAACCTCAGGGTTGCGATGCACTATGTCAAAAAATTGAGTTAAAGAAACCAGCAGCGGTCACTTTTGCCAAAATGTACTTATAATAAAGAGAATAAAATCCCGTTTCTATGGATCAATTGGGTTGCAACTCAAATAAAGTCAAAGCTTTATCTCTTCTTCAGTTCTTCAAGGTTGTAAATTGCTAAAGCTTTTAGCTTTTAGGCGAAATTGTGGTTGGAGGCGATTCTAGTGGTGTGATTAGTTGGTGCCCAGGGAAGGAAAAAGACAGTTGGAGACTTTTTTACATCATCAAAGGAATTTGAGTTTTGGCTTTATCTTTTAACATAAAACTGTCTTGTCTGTTTAGGTCAGTGAATGACAAAAGGGGATTTTTCACCTAATATGGGAGGATGTTATGTAGTGGCGTGAATATGCTATAGTAATTTTTCATTTTCTTTTCTCTTCTCTGTTGTTTATCCCCCTTGTATCCCTCTTATTTATTCAATAATTACTTAATACTAATCAAAAAGAAAAAAGAAAAATTATTGCAACTGAAAATACTTCCCGAATTTATGACATTTTTTTGGATTTAACTGTAATAGAAGATTTAATAAAAGTGACTTGCTGTAGAAAAAGAAATAATGCTAAACACAGACACTTGAAGAGCCTTCATAGTTGGTACAGTTTTCAAAATGCAATTGGTCATTGACCTATAAGCATGATGTTTCTCCATCAATTATCTAGTCTTTCTAACTTATCAGTTTTACTTATAATATCCTATTTTTGTGTTTTTGCAGGCCTGAATCATTGGGTATTGTTGTTGGGATTGTTTTCTTGGTCTTGGCAATATTGTTTCAGTATTTTAATTTCACATCAGACTCCAACGTATGTACATAAATACCTTATATTCGATAATGGTATCGTATGGTTTCTTTTGATGGATAAGTTCAATTTCAACAAAAATTGTTCATGAATAGATTTCTACAATATGTTTGTATGTCTCTTTTAATGGTAGAGATTTTGGAGGTTTTCTTTTTTGTTCTATTAGATTTTTGTTTGTTTGAACTAATTATGTGATTGTCTTTTACCACTTGGTTTGAGAAAAAAAAATTATCCAATACAATATTCACTTCTCTAGCATCTTCATTTAACACTATCTCCATATCGTGTCTAGTTTTAGTTCATTGGTAAGACAATGGGTAATTGTTAAGTTTTTACTTGTTCCTGGGTCTGAGTGTTTCGAGTGCATGCTGTTTCATCCTTTAGTTTTTCTTAACCAGGCTTTCCTGACGAACAAAATGGTACATGGAGGATATGCTCTGTGACCTTTTTTCTGTACGATTTGTTTATTGCGCAGTCTGGTTTAAGAAACTTGGGAAGAGGAGGATGAATCCTCTTCTCATCTTATCTTGTCTGCGTTCTTTCATTTCTTTTTATCTTTTCCTTCCACAATTTCCATTTGTATCAAAACTTTCCATAGTTTTTACATGTCTATGGCTCCCAAAATATGCTTTGTTCTAATCAGTGGGAGATTTAAGTCTTGATCATTTAATTCTTGCAGTGGCTTGTGGAGTACAATGCAGCATTAGCATCTATCTGCTTCATGATTCTGCTTGGATTTGTTGATGATGTCCTCGATATTCCCTGGAGGATGTAAGTTCTTGGATCATCTTTAATGGTTTTCTTATTTTCTTGATAAGCCCACTATCCTTTTCAAAAAGTTGGTTTTTTGGCTGCAAAGTGCTTATGTGCTCTCCTGTAATTCTGAAGAGCAGGAAATTGCTATTGCCTTCATTTGCAGCACTTCCCCTCTTGATGGCATATGCTGGACGTACAACTATCATTATACCAAAGCCTCTCATTCCATATGTTGGGCTAGAGGTTTTGGATCTAGGTAATTCATTTCTCATACTGAAAATTGATAGTAGAAGAATGAAAAGTATCAAATGATTTGGTATTTCTTTCTTTTGTTCTGGAACTTAAGTAGCCAACCATGATTTATACATTATTTAGTATTATGGATAAAAATACGAAATTCGTTTTATTTACTTGGGGAACTATGAATTTGTACTATTTAGTATAAAATTAATATATTATAATAATGATTTGTTATTTCTTTCTCTGCAGTTTACTTAGGCAACCACGAATTTTATAATATTTAGTTCTATAAATTGCTAAAAAAAATATGAAATTCACAAACCAGTAATATTTTCTTTTCTTTTTTACGAGAATCAATAATTTGATAAATATAGACCATGGACTTTTTATCTTGCAAGAATTAAATCTTGGCATTTTGCAATTTCTCCATTCCTATAAAATTTACATGATATTAGCTTTAAATGAAGAGAACAAGATATTAATTATTGGCAGTGATACTTGTGTACTGAAACATGTTCACGACCAACACAATTAGCCGTCATTTATTCTGAGTGGATCAAAGGAATTGGGGAACAACACTAGTACATTTGAAAGAGTTATGGGAATCTGCAAGCATTAGAATAATTGGGAAAGGAGATCTCGAACCTGAAGGATCTGTTGCGCATTCTTTGGTGATGACAGTTTCCCGGATGTTACACATTCAAAGAAAGATAAATGGGTGAAAGGGAGACTTGCATATAAAACAAACCTCGAAAGTAGAGTACTGTGCGACTTTGAGCCTTGGTGAACACACTGGTCGTCCAAAGGACTAAGCACCAAGGAAAAATCCCAAAACAAACTCAATTTCATTTCATTAATATCAGAAACTCTAATTACAAGTCATACCTTTAAACTAACAACTTAAACTCCAAACAAATTAATTTCCTACTACAGATAAAACTATTTTAAAAACTTCTAGACCTCCTTGCTTTCCTAAACTAATCTTACTAAATTCTAGAAACTCCTAGATCTATCTAAAAAATTGTAAAACACGATTTTCTCAAAATAGTAAAATGTATTGAGTCAGTCTGGAGCTACACCCATTTCTTACATCCAGTTCTTACACCCAGTGGTGGGGCCTACATGGAGATCATGTTGGACGATCCGACCGCACAGTGAGTTTTCCTTGCCATGATCATCATCATCCCTAAAAATCAGTTCATTTCGACATTGCTGACCATGTAAAAAATTGACCTAAAATAATGGTTTAATTGGATGGTCTGGATTTTTCAAATTAAAACCAATTTTTCATAAGGTTAGGAATGTTGAAATGTTATGATTTTTGTGGGGAGGGTAACCATAGTATGTAAAACTCACTTTGCAGTTGGATTGTCCAACATGATCTTCAGTGCTATGTGCGTATAGGGAGATTGGTACACCGTGCTGAAAATTTGACTGCATCATCTGTATAAATCTGGTTATGCAGAATTATGTTAACTTCCCGCGCTTTTATGCAACTCTTGACTGGCTATGGCATTAGAGTAGCTGTAGGAACCTTTCTTGTCAAATTCAATTTCATCCGCACAACCAAATGCACTCCAGTTCCTCTCAAACACTCAATCACTGCAAGGTTGGCTTAATATTTTCATGGAAATCACCTCCAATATGGGAACGTTCAAGCCACACATTTTCCACTAAAGTCCTAGAAGTAGAAGAGGTAAGTGAAAAGTCAAATCAAATACTTTTTGCTTATGGAAATAAGCAACTCCTTGACATTTGGTTTTGCTTACTTGCTCCTTGAAAGTGCTTAGATTTTTGTCTGGACATTTTCTTTAATGATCTTTTGAGGATAATGGAAAAAGAGAGCATTTAATTTTTAGGCATGTGGAAGCTGCCGATATTATTGTGGTCAAAGATAAGATCATAAGATCTATCATCTGGTTTCAAATCCTATAAAAATTTATATATGAACTGGAATTTGTTAAGACTCAAATTGTAGCATGCATTTTGTTATTGTCTAACCCGTAAAATAGTTTCAGATTACTTGATGAATAGTTTATACACTTCACCTCTTGGCTGTCAAAGTTAAAATGTTACAAATCATTTGGTTGTTTATATTTACTTTTTGACGATGGATTCAATGCTTTTTTGAATGGACAGGATGGATATATAAACTCTACATGGGCCTTTTGGCCGTATTTTGCACAAACTCCATCAACATTCATGCTGGTCTAAATGGCCTTGAGGTTGGGCAGACGGCTGTTATTGCATCTGCTGTAAGAATGAGATCTTGTACAAAAGTTGCAATCTGGCTTTATTATGGATTTTGATAATATTTGTGAGTAATTTATTTCTGTTATTATAGATTTTGATCCATAATGTGATGCAAATTGGAGCATCTACAGACCCCGAGTACAAACAGGCTCATGCCTTCTCTATCTACCTTGTCCAACCTTTACTCACCACTTCATTGGCTTTACTTTGTTACAACTGGTAATAATGTTAATAGTTAGTACAACTCTTAAATTTCAAATTATGTTTGAAAGATTCTCATCACGAACATGTTAAATGATCTCTAATATTATCTCTGTCCTGGACATTCTAGGTATCCTTCTTCAGTTTTTGTTGGTGACACCTACACTTACTTCGCTGGAATGGCTATGGCTGTAGTTGGCATACTAGGCCACTTCAGGTAGGTTCCCTTTCATGTCTCGATTTCCAGATTGTGAGATCACATGGCTCAGCTTAAAAAAAAAAAAAAATACTGTGCATGTTTTAGCTTATAATTGTTTTCTTGATTTGTAATTAACTTGTAGTAATTGTGCAAGCCGTATCTCATTTCTGCAAATTGGCTAATTAGCTTGTCCAAACCCATGTGATACTGCAAGTAGATCAACACGTACATGGATATTACTACGTTGTAAACTTCTCAAGATCTACTCCCATCACCTAACACAAACTTAAACCATATGCCCTTTTGGAAAACTATGAAATTCAAATCTATGTAGGTGCCAAGAATATCACATCCCATTGGACCGTACATGTCACTTACCCCAAGTTAGCAACACGTGCCATACATACAGGAAAATGTTCATCCCGAGCCAAGAGTTCGGAATGAAGTATTTGGCGGAGCATAGAGCTCAACATAGCTTGGTAGAGGTTGATCTAGGAGTTTTTAAAAGTGGTTACAGGATCTGGGGTTATAATCCGATAGTCTTTGGAAAGGGTGAACCCTTGTAAATATGGTGGCAAGAACTAGATGTTGGATTAGTGGAATTGTGCACAATAACCAGAGAGTTTAGGAGTTACCTGAGGTTCTAAAGGATTTTGTGGGTGCCAAAAATATCAGACCGTACATGTGTCATTTACCCCACATGAGCAACACGTGCCATCCATATAGAAAAATGTTCATCCCGAGCAAAGAGTTCATAATAAAGTGTTCGTCAGAGCACAAAGCTCGGCCTGAGATGGGCACTAGCTCGACATAGGTTTAGCGACTTCATCTAAAGGTTTCGCTAGGGATATTCACGTGGTACTTTAAGACGTAACCCTAAGGTGCCATATGATTTAATGAACTTGAGCACTAGCACGACCAAAGAAGGTTTGGAGGTAGGGGAAAGCTAACTCACAGGGGCAATGTCGACATCAACTTGGCCACGGGTTACGTGTCGCCTCTTATAGGGTCGACATGGCTTTTTAAGAGTTGGTACTAACATCTCCCACCAACCACCACCTACCTGGAGCAGGTGTGTGAAACCCAGGATGTGATAGTATTTCTTGACAAACCACATGAGAGAGGAGGGTCATACCCTCATGATGATGCCTTTAAGGGAGACGCAAGCTACCCCGGGGAGTATAAATAGGAACCCTCTCATTCATTAAAGGGAGGGGAAAAAAAGAGACCTCTACGCGATCTAGAGGTCGGACTTATACCAATATCTGTACTACACAAGAATTGGATTACAAGAAAAAGATAGTGAATTGGCTTCTAAGGCCCGTAAATGTACTCGTCGGATTTCGGCGATGAACCATGTAAAATGTGTGTTCTCTCCCTCTTGCCCCCCGTTCTTTCCGCACTTATTTATGTTATTGTGTTCTGTAATTTGTGGGATGTGAATCCCGGGAACAATGACGGCCTCAAGTTCTCAAATTTTGCTTTCACAAAATGGTGACATCTATGGAAAATTGGACAATAAACCCGTTATGCTTTATTTATCAACTAGCTCCTCACCATCTCATCTCTGTTGGAACCAAGTACCTATTCCAGCAAAAAACCATCTCCTCCTAGCGAAGAATCATCTCCTCCCAGCGGAGAACCATCTCATCTCGGCTGAAACTGTATACTTATTCCAGTGGAGTACCATCTCAACTTGACGAACAACTATCTCAGCTCAGTAAAAACCGTGTGCCTATTCCAGGCTCCAGTAGAGAACCCTTTCTTCTCAATTGGACCATCATCTTGGTTGGACAACTTGTACTATTTAAACAAGGCATGCAACCGACCTTAGGAATCATGTTATACCCAAGGTTCTAAACTTCGACTTCGCCTTGAACTTCAGTCAGCTAAAATTCGGAATTAATTCGGGGAAGTTCATTCGATTTAAAGAATTTCTGTAAAAATTCGCTAACTTAGAGAAGTTTGAAAAATTTTTGCCAAAACTTTGGTAAAATACATTGATTTTTAAGGATTTGATAAAACAAGCATGATAAAGCACTTATAACTTAGTATATCATAAAAAAAAAACCATTTAGAGCCACCTAAGCAAGATTAATATCGATTCTCATATTGACGCAAGTATCTAAAGTAATTAAATTTTTTTTTAAGATGAGTTATAAGTGTTTTATCGTGCTTGTTTTATCATATCATTAAAAATTAGTGTGTTTAATTATGCTTGTTTTATCATATTCGGCTAATTTCTCGGAATTTAGCCTTTTTAGTACAAAAAATCATGTTGTACTACTTATGAGTTTATGACTTAGTATCTTAGTACTTGCTTAAAAAAAGAATCTCAATATTTTTGATACTTGTGTCAATATGAGTGAAACGATATTAATCTTGCTTAGGTTCCTCTAAATGGTTGTTTTTATGATATAATGAATTATAAGTGTTTTATCATGCTTGTTTTATCAAATCCTTAAAAATCGGTGTGTTTTACAGACGTTTTGGCAAAAATTCTCAAACTTCTCTAAATCGGCGAATTAATTCGGCAAATTTTTTCAATTTTTGTACTAAAAAAGGCTAAACTTCGAGAAATTAACCGAATTTTGTCGAATTAAGCGAATTAATTCGGCGAAGTTTTGGCGAATTTTTCTAATTTTTTTACTGCATGTACACTTTAATTCGGTGATTCAAAATTCAGCGAATTTCGCTGAATTTTGGCAAATTTTAAAACCATGGTTATACCTCCCAATTAGACCACACAAGAGCCTGGTCCGTTTTAACTTTAGATCATAGATTGTGCGGGTCCCACATGAACTGAGATTGCATCCTGCATGGTTTGGTCACATGACACTGTACTTTTGACAATTTGATCATATGAACCAACCTCCTACTCGGTTTGATCAGGTGATGTTGCCTCCAAGACAGTTCGATCACACAATGCATCGACTAATGGATTGTCTTGTCACATAAGAACAACCCCTTGATCATACAACTGCTCGTGAGGAAATAGCTCCTTGATCGACCTATTCACACCAAGGAAAGTTTGATCAGACACCACTTACATGAAATAGTCTCTCGATCATACCATTTCATTGCCCCCGGTTTGTCCAAATCATAAATTTGACAGCTCGATCATTATCAAACAACTATGATTTCATCAAATAGTGGATTGACTCTTGAATTCTCGTAAGTGAACCACCGACCTCCAGTGGGCTCCACCTCCGAAGGGGGTTGTGGGTGCCAAAAATATCACACCCCATCGGATCATACATGTCACTTACCCCACGTAAGCAACATGTGCCATCCATACAGAAAAATGTTCATCCTGAGCAAAGATCTTGAAATGAAGTGTTCGACGAAGCAACAAGCTCTATACTATAAGCTCGGCTGGATGTCGGTGGTTTACCTCCGAGAATTCCAAAGTCAACCATCATTTAATGAAATTATAGTTGTTTGCTAATGATCGAGGAGCAACCCAAACCACTAATTGGAATTGGGTCCATCTGAATTTCCTTTGAGTTCATACGGTAATTATTTCTGAAACTTCTTTGTGCATATATCATAACTTTGTCCTGCAAGCTTTATATAGGAGCACTATACTTGTATGTACATGCATTTGCGCTAGAGACTAGTACTTGTATGTACAATTGGATGCATATACATATCATCATCTACACCTTTCCAGTTATCCCAAATGTTCAGGATTGGCAACACGAATCTTATTTTGCCTTTCAACTCTATCTAGAGCTTTATCTTCTGTCAAAGCATGCGTCTTCTGATATTTTTTACTACCTCAATCACACATCAATTTTGGCCTTCCTCTCGTCTTTTTAGAACCTTCAACTTGCACCAAAGCACTCCTCCTCACTGGTGTCATTGTTGGTCCTCGTAGAGGATATATATATATATATATAGGTCGGGATCAGGGGACCAACAAAAGTGAACCAACAAGTTCATGTTTGTTGTCGGTCGTGGATCCCGAGAATCCAACGGTGGTTAATAGTGCTAAGCTGGCATTCACTTTTGTCAAAGTAAAACCACCGTTGGATTCTTGGGATCCACGACCGACAACAAACATGAACTTGTTGGTTCACTTTTGTTGGTCCCCTGATCCCAATCATATATATATATATATATGGTGTGTGTGTGTGTGTGTGTGTTTATTAAATTTACTGATTATCTTTGCTTTTACAGTGAAACACTGCTGATCTTCTTCCTGCCCCAAGTTCTCAACTTTCTCGCCTCTTGTCCTCAGGTACGCTGAAATATAAAATCTTGTTTCACGAAACTGAAAAGAGTTCATAACATAGCTATGTTTCCAGGGCATATAATTTGCATGTGTTCTGTTTTCCTCTCAGCTTTTTGGCTTCATCAAATGTCCACGGCATCGTTTGCCAAGGTAGCTTCCTATAAACTTCTCATCATAAGGATTAATATGCTTCAAAGACAACTTGGGAACTTTGGCAGGTGCTCAATATAAATTTCCTCAGTTGAATCTTGGCTACTGCAGGTTTGATCCTCAAACAGGACTGCTGACTGGAACAAATGATGGGACACTTGTGAACATCTTCTTAAGATGTTTCGGCCGGTGCTCGGAAAAGTCATTGTGCCTGAGACTTCTTGGCTTCCAGGTTCTTCTAATGTTTTCACTCATCTATTTTTTAAGCCTGCCCTCTATATTAGTACATCACTCACTTGTATATTCACTTGGGATCATCACAATATAAATCATTTTCATGTTCAACAGGCTTTGTGCTGCCTCTTCTGTTTCATTTTGAGGTATATCCTTGCTGGTTGGTACAAGTAAAGCAACAACAAACTTGATCACATTTTGGTGTCTCTCACTGACAAACGGGGAGTGTCGTCTTTACCAGCTGAATCTTCCATTCCAGAAGATATAGTACATGATTACATCAGCCAAGCGCATCGAACTGTGTAAAATCACTTCATTTCAGCCACAGTCGGGGATTTGTATTAGTGATGATGATGATGATAGATCATAACGGAAGAGCTAAACATTTTTATCGGTTTTATCTATTGGAATGGACATGGTGGGAAAGTTTTTTTATCTGATTTGAAAGTATCAATTGGATATACTTCATTGTGACTATACTTTTATTGTTGGGGATGTTGATGGAAGGATATTTGGATAGTAATGCGGTTCTTAATCAAATGCCATTTCGTGTTGCTGATGGACAGTGCGATCTAGTGTGACAAATCGCGATGGGCTTGCAGACCAATTTGCAACCTGTATGGTGACCAATTCCGACCCAAAGAGCTAAGTTTTGGCCATTATTTGATTTATTACAACGGTCATAACAATATGTTTTTTTTTTTTCCGGAGAAATTCGTAACAATGGTACCTTTTCAATAAGCAGTATACCCAAAATTGGAACCTAATATGCATGATGGTTCTGGTTTTTATGGGTTCTAACACAAGTAGATCTAGAATCAGAAACAGTACATATTTGATTCTGCCGTTGGGTATTGCGTACCTGTAGGGGTGTCAACAGGTCGATTCTGGTTAGGGTATCGAACCTAGTATATTTGGCTATGACTGTTCCAGTTCCTATTGGTGCCGATTCCTAATCAAGTGGATCGAGAACTGGAACCGATTAAAATCCAGTTCTAACATCGGGTACTTCTGCGCTAGATTAAAAATGTGAAAATAAATAAATAAATAAAATTAGTTTTGTACTCAAATTCTGAAAGAAAGCTTGACATCTTTAACACTACTATATATGTCAGTTCGGGCTCCAATGATTTCAGTTCTGGTTCGGTCCCATACTAGAGTGCCCAGAACTGGATCCTAAGGTTTTAAATGACCCGTTATAACGTCATTATGAGATTGTTATAAGGGCTATAATAGGGTCACATGACTCACATCAGTAAAAAAAAAAAATTCAAAAATTATTATTTTAATAATTTTTAAAATACGTCGATAACAGTAAAAAATGGTTTATTTTCTTCAAAATAATGGCCATTATAATGGGTATGCTATTTTTTCGGTTTTTGACGTTACAACGGGAAAACAACGTAACGGGGTCAGGGCGTTATTGTTATAACTGCCGTTTTTTAAAACCATTCTAGTACCTATTACAAACTTCAGTTCTGGGTCTTTTTGGGTTCGGTTCTGAAATATCTTATCCCAAAACCGAGATAAATGGGACCGGTTCCTATCGAATAATCAGGTAGAAATTGACACCCTTAGTAGGTACCCATATGCTGCATAAATAATGTAATAAATAAATAAATAAAATGATTATTATTGTAAAGTTTAGAAATAGAAAACTTTGGCGTCTTTAGTACTACAATATACACCAGTTTCGGGTCCTATATCGGTTTTGGTACTATTGTGCTAAGTGGAGTAAAACTTGGCTGACTGGCGACCGCCAGTGAAGCCGTTGCCTCCCACAGTATGAGACACGTGGTACATTTTTAGAGGATGCTGACTGTATAGATGTTTTGCCAATCCCTAAGTGGACCTACAAACCAAAAATCAGCCTGATTAGTGATTTCAAAGCGTTGAATTGGAGTAATTAATTTTAACCAATCCAACACTTTGAAATCACTAATCAAGTTGATTTTTAGTTTTGTAGCTCCACCTAGGGATTGGCCAAACATCCATTCCATTAGTTTCCTCTAAAAATGTGCCACGTATCTTGTATTGTGGCGGTCGGGTCGGCCAAGTTTTACTCTGCTCCGAGCCAAAAACCTATTATAATTAGGGTATTATAGTGACACTCCCCTGAAATTTGAAAGTAATTAGTAAGACACCCTTGTACTTTCAAACTTTAGGATTACCTCATTTGACCTAGTTAACCATTATTTGACTAACGTCAAAACGTGACATGCATCGCCTGTTAATTCACCTATGAAAGGACCATAATGTTGCAAGTACAAGGCTAACGACGTGTGATTCAAGTCCATTTTAACTCAAGTCAACCACTATTAAACCAGGTCAAGGGAATAAATACTAAAATTTGAAAGTATTTTGGGGGTATTGCTAATTACTTTCAAATTTCTGAGGGTATTACTAAAATACCCTATAATTATACTTGGATTTGTTCGAGTCGGTTCGTCGATATGTTTAGTTGTATACCAAGACATAATCAGGCTCGAGTGGTGGCGGGAACTAACGTTACATGACGTGGCGCAGGCAAAACGGGGTCCGCGCCCGATTTTTTGTAGGGGCCCATTTTTGTCTTCTAGCAGGGTTGCATATGTGCAACACAACATCCGCGTTGCTTGCTAGCATTCCTACAAACTTTTATTAAAGCGAGTTTAGGTAGCGGCCAAACAAACGATATTTCCATTCATGATAAATCTATGACCGTTGCCAAACACTCGCCCAATATTTCTCGTTTCTTCTCTTCTCTAGCTCCTCCGCTCTCCGTCAGTCTTTCCCTATTCTCTCTTCTCCGTAGTTCGATCAGATCAGACGACATTGATCAGTTTCTGTAGAGTTCTTTCTTCTTAGGTTAGGGCTGACCAACGGCCCGGATTAGGGTTCCAAGCCACACATGGTGGGGAAGGAGAAGGGAGCCCACATAGATCTCTCACATCAAAATTCAACCTGAGTTCTAACGGCTGTGTTTCATCGGTATGCCAACTCGATCATGATCATGATCATGATAATTATCAGATTGCGGCATTGGGTTTGATTTGTTTTCTATTTTAAAATCTGTTTTAACTTTGTTGAATTTCAGTAGGTTTTGTTGATGGGATTCAGCAAGACTGAAGTAAACTTGAGGAGGTTGCTGACAGCGGCACCACAGCAACAGAATCAGGCAAAACTCGTACATGTAAGTTCAAAGTTGTCTGATCTACCCATCAAACTTTTTGATCTAATATCTACTTCCTGAATTTGGTTTAGGTCTTTTAAGGATCTTGTATTTGTTTTCCTTATTGTGCTCATGGTATTAAGGTATTAAATATCGTTATGGTAGAACGATGTGTATCGATAAATATCAAATGGTATTGTACAATTGATTCGAATAGATTACACCCTTTGTATCGTATTGTACCCTTCGGAAAGCGAGACTTATCACGTGATTAATCACCATACATATCGATATATAATACGATGATTATGCTTTCTATTAAAATGTGTGCCATATGCTTCAATTATGACAGAACCAGCGCTGGTTTATAACATACACACACAAACACTGAAGTAATTTATAATATTTTTATGTTAGGATTTCGTTGGTTTCTATAAGTTGTGTGTGGAGACTAAACATGTTTGGTTCCGTTCTCAGTGTGTGACGTTGCGGGTAGTATGTTATTTTGGTTTTGTAACTGTAAATTAATTTTAGGAGCTTTTGGGTTTCTTTTATAGTGTGTTTTGGAGCTCACAAACATTGCCATTCTTGACTGAGGTCTATGCTTTTGATTCGTGCAGTACGTTGCTACTTTACGGGAACAATTAGAGCAACTGGTGGCTGAGACTACACCAGAAGGCTTACCGAGGTTCGCCTTATGCTTACTATTGTCTTTCTTCTTTTTCTTTTCTTAATTCGATTTAGTTTAAAAAATTATGCAAATGCAAACTAGTTTTACATTTTTTTCTTTCTGTGAGAAAAATGATGCTGAGCATCTCCAATGTCCAACATGTGTCTTCAAGAAATTGTTCTTATCTCATAGCACCATGAGATTACTTATTTTTTATTTATTTAGTTTGCTCTCAAGGTTTGCTATCAATTCTACAGGCTTACCTCGAAGATTTACATCATACTTATGTTGTAATCGTTGAAGAACATGAACGAAATAATGAATCCCTTTACATGCTTCTACTATTTAGAAGAATAATTTACTGGCCATATTTGCATTGCTGGTAGGCTTGAAGAATTTCTCTTTGATCACTTTGCTTAACTAAACAATTTGGAGCCCGATGTATCAATGCTGGGTTGTTGATGGGTGAAGGTACACTAAGTTGTAGGTGATAAGTGACTTAGGTGGGCTCAAGAAGTGGTCTCTCCCAGAGTAGTGAAGTTTAGCTACCCTTCGTCTCAGTGCGACTGGATCTGGAGGAATGTAAATAGATCATTGCCCCTTGGAATGTCCAAACACATTAAATGCTACTCTGAGCTCTTACTTTTGGAAGCTAGTCCGAAGGAAACAGAGATAAACTCACCAGTCTTTGAGTAAATTCAGGGAAATTTATAACTTGAAGTGGGTTTCAATCATAGGAAGTTTCAAAGGTATAAGGATGTTCAATATTTCTTGTGGCTGTGGATACAAGGCCTTGTTGAAGGCCCTAAAAATGGGAAAAAAAATCTGTAGAAGAAGCTGTTGCAAGGACACCTCAGGCAAAAAGTTCAGTGATTGCTTCCTTGGTAATCCTGTTGTCAATAATGGTGACTAGAGAAGTAATTAGGGAGAATTCTATTATGTACTCCTTGCTGAGGTGAACTTGAATGAAGCAGAGGCTGGCAGACTATTTTAGAGGGATTGGTTATTGTCTTTTTCCTTGCTTTGAGGTTCTTTTGAAGTAGAAGCTGACTACTTTCTCATTATTTTATGGGTTCCTAGATGGATGATTGGACAGGGAGGCTAGGTAACACATTTGATCTCATGTTAAATTTGGCTAGTGGTGGTGCGGGCAAAAGTCTTAGATATTCCCTTTGTTGTCCCTCTGCTTTAGCAAATTTCGTGGGTAAAGCAAGGTGTACATACATAGAATGTACACATGTAACTCTTTTACCTAATTTTTGGAAATAAATTTTGCGCACCTATTCAAATCATCATCATCATATGCCTTATCCTAGCAACATGGAGTCAGTTGCATAAGTCATGTTCCTTAATTCAATTCTGTAAAAATCCATCTCTTCTATTAAGGAGTGTTTATTAAAATCTCCTCTCAAAACCTCAATCTGCCGGTGTAGTGCTTTACACTGCATCACTGGTCCCAATCATGGATGAAGGAGGAGGGTTACGTCAAGTTGGCAACCGGTGTAAAACTTTTCCAAATCATCCCATGAATCTTGATCCGTTATAAATTTTGTGTACCTATCCAAATAAGAAAAAGAATCAGGAGTATTCAAATTCAACTAGATATACTTATCAAAAAAAAATTCAACTAGATATGTCAGATAGTATCAGAAAGCTCTTCAATAAAAAAATTGGCTAGAGATGTGGTGGAGTGGAACTAGAGATGGGAAGTTCTCAGTGCGTGCTTCCTATGAGTGGTTGGATAGTAGAAGGAGATCCCCCTTGGAGGCATCGTCTCCATTTTGGCACCTAGACTTTCCGTACTCAAGAGTTTGGGGGACTAGAGTGCCATCGAAGGTCGCTTTCTTTGTGTGGTATGCAACCTTGGGGAAGATTCTCATTATGGACAACTCGATCAAAAGAAGCTGGTCTATGGCTAATTATTGTTGTATGTGTAAAACTGCGGGGGAGACCGTCAATCATCTTCTCCTTCATTGCAACTTTGCCCGGGAAGTGTGGGGTATTTTCTTCAAGGAATTCGGTATGTATTGGACGCTCCCAGCCTCTATCATGCAGACGATCCAAAGTTGGTCTACGAAGTGCTTTTCCTCTTGTGGACGTAGACTGTGGAGTATTCTTCCTTTCGCAGTGTGGTGGGGTTTGTGGCTTGAATGCAATAGGAGGATCTTTGAAGACAAGGAGATGTCGGTCCAATCGGTAGTGATCAACATCAAGGCTCTCCTTTTTTTTTTCTGGTCAAAGATGTTTGTGGAATGCAAAGGCTTACTCTTTGTAGACATGGTTTTCAAATGAGATGCCATCATGTATAGAGATTGTTAAGTTGTTTCGTTTTCTGCTTCTCCATGGAGGTCTTCTCGACCTCCTGTGAGCCTTGTATTTGTCCTTTCTTTCAATAAAGAATTCACCTTTTAGAAGAAAAAAAGTTTGCAATAGATTTCAATGGACTTTTGTTTTTTAGTTTTGATGGTTTCCACATCTTTGTTGTTGCTTTGTTGCAAGTTTCGATATGCTTGGTACTAGGTCTTGGGCTATTTTATTTCTTATGCCACAATTTCGTGACTTAATCCAAAAAAAAGTATAAGATCCAGTTCCATATTAGTAGATGGAGGAATCAGTGTAGTCAAAAGTGTTAGGTGAGGCCTAGGCTATAAGGGTCCCTTAGGCGAGGTGACGCCTAACTGAATCCTATGAGATAATTTATTTTATAAGAATTAAACAAATAAAGTTAATACTTCTAAAAAGATTAAAGGAAAAAGGAAATAAAGGACATAGCCACATAGGACCAAGGTATGAACAAAAGAGCAAAGCTAATTGCTGAGTACTAAATAACTTTATGCAAAAATAAACACAAATTGGGAGTGCGAAAACGAATAATTAAAAGCTTCTCTGACTTCGCACTTATAATTCATTATGAAGTAAGTGGTGGAACCGTTAGCTTTTGGGAATATGAATGGGGTGATGTTGGAAGACTACGTAACACATTTGCCCAAGACTCTACCATTTGGTTTTTATTTAGAACTATTACATTGTAAAAAGGAATGGACCTATTCCCAATGCTTACAAAAAAAAAACTGTTGGATAAGAAAATTGTGGAATGTGTGCTCTCCTTAAGATGTCTCAACGACATTACGTTCCTGTCGAGGGGGAGGTCTGAAGGCTTTGGAAAAGTACAACCGATATTTTTACTGTATGCTCACTGTGATGTTCTTTCTAGTTTTTGGAGGAAAGATCGTTGGTGGGAAAAATATGCGGAAAATCAATCCATCTGAAAGTAGCTGCCCTCCCAACCTAGTCTGTAAAAGGAAATTTAGCCCAACTCAATGTGTTACGTGTAAGAATGACAAGTGTGTGAATCATCTTTTTGTATATTGTAAAGTCGGCCGGGCTATTTGGAACTTCTTCTTGGATCTTTTTGGAATGTCTTTGGTCTTCTTAAGGGATTTGGACTAATGGCCAATTTGGTATAAGAGGCTAAGTCCTTTGGAAGCAAGGTACGAAACTTCAACTTCACCCTAAATTTCGCTCACTTAAAATTCAGAATTAATTCGAGGAAGTTTAATTCGACATGGAGAAGTTTTGTAAACATTCGCCTACTATGAGAAGTTTGGAGATATGATGCATTTACACATTTCTAAAAGTCTGTAGCTTAAATATATGAAAGAAACATAAATCACAGAGAAAAATGTTTTTTTACTGAAATTCAAAACTATGCAATTTGAGAAGCGTTTGATGTTGATTAAACCCCCCCACAAGTTGTATTTTACTCGAAAGCCCTTGATGGAGTGGCCTTTTTCACGTAGGAACCTCCTAAAGAAAGAAAGATGGAAAAATGAGGAAGTGTTTTAAATACTTCTCATCTATTTTAAACTTTCGATATCGAACTAGCAAAATTCGCTGAAATATTACAGGTGAACTTCACTATGCCAATTAAAAATTTGACAAAATTCGCTGAAAATTTGGCTAATTTTAATATATGTTTGGAAGATTTTTTCAATTCCTTTTGGGGTTTTTTTTGGGTTTTGTCGATGGAGTAGAATAGAAGAATTTTAGATAATGAAAGTTGGTAATCTCTGGAAATGATAATGCTATTTGGAGAGTGGTGGTGGATTTGTTCCTAATTTTGAAGGAAATTCTAGAGAGTAGCGATTGCGGATCTTATTGGTAATTAGGAAATCTGAAGGGACTAAGCCTCTGGGGAAAAGCCGGAAATTGGATGTATTAAGCTCAGGTTCAATGGTAGCGCTTTCATGTCTTCAGGCCTAATTGGAATGGGTGGTGATTTTCGAAATGAATGTTGCGAGATTTTAAAATCCTACTCCTATCCCACTGGTGAGGCGGACACAAATGAAGCGAAAACTCCATCTCGGGCTCCAAATTTGAAGGATAACTTCAAGGGCTTGCTGGAAGTTGAAGGAGACTTGATGGAAGCTATTAAGTGGGCAGGTGGCGAATGGGATTGTCCTCGACTACATGCTAATTTGATGAATCACATAAAGATTTTAGAGGGTGGTGCATCCCAAACCCAGAATTGGTGTGGTGTGGATAGAAATATTTCATGCATTATGGACTCCTCACTAACTTCTTGTACCTAATTTGGTTCACATAATACAATTCATAACTGTTTTTATATGATAATAAGGATAATCGGAAACAAAGAGTCGCGTAACCATTAACTGTGATGCCACATCCACACAATAAGCGATTTAGCGATAGGCTTTTTTATAATTTGTACCATATACTTATAGACAAGAAAATACATATATGTAAAATATTATATTTGTTGCATAGAAAACTTCTATTGTAAAGGTAGAACTCATAACCTGTGGGAATTGTTAATCAGTATCTTGCGAGGAAAGAAGAAATAAAACGGAATTTGTAAGTGTCACGCCAGAATTTGTGTCTTGTCGAAATCCGGCATGGGTGCTTCACCTGTTTAGAAGAATCCATGCAACATAGATCCCAAATCTATGGTGTTGTACTGGGACAAAACTTTAACATTTTTGCAATGTTATAATTATTGAATTCAGCTATGGCTGGGGCATATCCGATGTGGACCCTTTACTCATCTTGTGTCTTCTCAACTGGGTACCCAACCGGGATATGAAGGGTCCAGGGAAGATCGCAGTGAGGCACTTACATTGGTGTTTTAACACAAATTGAATATTAATAGTTTCAGAGAAAGGGTGAAGGCCAAAAGTTTAAGAAATAGCATGTTAAATAACTGTATTTAGACATATAGTAGGAGGCAGAACTCAAACAGGAACGATGTGTACATATTTGTATGTACATGGCACCTTAACCTATTTTATTTTTATTTTTCTTGTTCTTGTAATTGTTTTTTGCAGTGGAATAGTTTTTGAGTTTCTTCGTTGATTAACAAAGGGACTCTTTTGGATTGTTTCTACAGAATCTCAAAAGCGAAGGCGAATGAATATTCGGAGAAGATTGAAGCCATCACTGCCAAATTAGCTGTCCCACCGGTGCGTGTACTGATTAGCTCCTTTGGGTAACTCATATTGGAAAAGTTTTGTTTTTTTAATATACCAATGAAGGACTATTGGTTTGCAATGGATTTTTTCTTCAGTCCCTCTTTTGGCATTTACAATGATTACGGGGTCAGTTCTGTACGTAGACTTTTTGAGTGCTAATTGGAGTATATTTCAGTGGAACTAGTAGTGATGAAGAGGTAATTTGGAAATTCCGATGCAGTAGACTGTAAGGGCAGTTTACTTACAGAATCCTGCTACGCAACGCAAGGAACACATGACGGTAGTGGGACCCAGGTCCCACCTAGGGAAATTCCTTTTCCCAAATCAAACCTTATCAGATGATGGTTACCATGGCTTTATTGATTTGAAGATGTTTTTTTGGTGTTCCTTAAGGAATTCAAAGGGATCCTGTTTCAGGTCCATTTCAAATTGGGAATCTTTTATCTGAGGTGTCTACATTTAGGCTTCTTGTGTCTCTTTTGGGGTCGGTTCTCTTTTCAAGAACTATTCCCCTTTTTTTCCCTCTTTTCCCCCTTGTTCTCTTAAGTGATGTTCCCCATTTTATTCACTAATAATAATAATTAAATAATTGTTTTCCCTTGCAAAAGTTCCCAGTGAATATTTTTTTTAAAAGGCATTTAAAAATTTACTGGCATGAATTCCATCACTTTGCTGCCCTTTTATTTTCTCAGATGCCGCGAAAACTTTCCTCTGGTATAGGAGTGTGATGTGGTCATTTTTGGAAGGATATGTAATATTTTGTGACATGAAAAATTGTTGCATTTCTATATATCAACGCTAATATCCACATTAGCTGTTTTTGTAGATTACATTTTAATCAGATCTTTGGCAAATATTTCCAGTCTTCTATTCCAGGATCCATGGAAGCTGTTGATGGGACTGGGGTTGAGGAAATCCCTTCTAAAGCGGAAGGAACTCGTGTTCCTCCTTCCTCAGGACTTCGAAAGAGATTAGTGTGAGTAAAGCTGTAGTTGTTTGCACTCACATGGGTGGTGCTCTGTCTAATATATAATGTATTTCTTTCTTTTCGTGTATTTTTTAATCCCATTTTGGGTTGAATGGCTTGGTTAACTACACAGATCTCATCCAAAAGTTGAAGATGGGACTCATGAGATTCTAGAAACTGATTCATCAACGCCTGTCAAGTTGGATGCTGCAGCACATGCACATATTGAAAAGCATAGGTACCTTTATATCTTTGAACAATGATTGCAACTGCTTGAATCTACTACGAAAACCCATGTTCTTACAAGGAAAACCATTCTAACTGGAAGCTTCAAAAAAATTTGAACCACAGATCATATTCTGTTTTTTTACATCTATTGGTTCAGATATTTGTTTCCTTTCTCCGTGTTTCAACAGAAAGCTTCAAGAGGATTTGACAGATGAAATGGTTGGGTTAGCACAGCAACTCAAGGAGAGTAGCCTCATGATGAATCGATCCTTGCAAGACACGGAAAAGGTATGGTCCCATAATCCAATATTAAACCATATGTTTTCCCTCGATCCTATAATTATGTCAAATGTATGACTCTAGATCCCATTGTAGGCTATTGTTGAGATTGAATATGCAGTTTTGAGCAGAGGATTGGTAGTACACGTTCTTGGCAAGCTTCACAGTCCATTTCTCGCTCTCCCAACACTAATTTGATTGAATATTCACTAATAGCCAAAATAAAAGTAGCTTCGTCTAAGCAAAGATGGACACACTGAGTGGCTTCCTTATCTTTTACTCGATAAGGATCTGGTTGGTTTGACTTGAGATTCTTTCTTCTTTTCTTTTGATAGGGTCAAGGATCTTCAAATACTCGTTCTAGTTTTCGTGGGTTTCGTAAAATTTGTGTTTTCTTCATCACTTGAGCAGGAAGTTTATCATTTCAAGATTAATTTGGAGGGTTTGTTCTATTACCTGGACACTTCAAAATGGGTGCCGTATTCCTATTGGATACTTACTAATGTACATGCCGTATCGAATACGTATCGGTACCGTGTCCTAGCCTTATCTGGGTAACATAGGTTGGGTCAAGTTTCATGAAATTTGTGTTTCTTTTACAGCTCGAGCGTGAAGTTTATCGATTCAGATTTTGATTAAGAGGGTTTTCAACCAGTTGGTACATGTCCTGAGTTTTAAAACCTTATAAAAGATTAATTTAGTGTTTTTAAACCCGGACCAGGATGGCCGGTTGAACTGGTGAACATGTCCATCAACCGGGAAATTTTAATTTTAGTTATAATTTAAAACAAAAGGGTAAGGCCCAGATGGATCCGTTCTTTTGGCCAACCGGTTGAACCGGCCACTCCACCGTGTCAATGGCCAGTCTTGGCTAAAAAAGACTGGTAATGGTTTTTTTGTGGCATTTGGGACATGGATGTGCTTGTGTGCATAAGTAGAACGTTGGGTGCCATGTCTACCCATGCAATCACCTTTGACACTGCTCTTCCTTTTATTTCATCTGCACTGCGAGATGATTAACCATTCAGCTTGTTTATGGTTTGAGTGCAGCTACTTGATTCTACGGAGAGGGCAGTTGAGCATAGCTTGGCAACCACCGGTCATGCCAATACCCGAGCCATGCAAATATATTCAGAGAGTTTCAAGACCACATGCTTCACGTGGCTCATGATCTTTGCCATGACTTGTATCTTCATCATGGTCGTACTTCTCATCCGCGTGACTTAGGTATGCCCATTTGCGAAAAAGCCATGTTTCTGAGCTGTGCTAAGATATATGCTAGTCCCATTTCATGTTTTACCGATCTGTACATATTATAAAGCTGTTGCATGCATGATGAGGCTGAGCACTCTTTGACCTAGTGTTGTTAGGGCTTAATGGTTGCAACATTAAGGTCACTTACCTGTTACTAACACCCGTTATATTTTGTCAGATCGTTTGGTGCCTTTGTGAAATGCAAGAACAAGTGAGATTTACAACGGGACATATCTCTCTAGTCTGAGTCTTAACACAAGTTACTGTATTTGGATGGAAGACAAATTGTTTCTGATGCACATATTTGCGAAAGGGGTCGGGCTCAGGGGACCCCCCTTTTGTGACCTCTCTCAGGAGTCTTGTGCTCGAAATAAATGGCTGAGCACACGACTCCCGAGAGGGATCATAAAAAGTGGGTCCTCGGAGCATTTAAAATATGCAACTTGATGAGCATTTGATCTTGATTTTAACTTCAACAAGTTGTATTTTTACTCAAAAACATTTAATTGAATCCCAAAAGTAAGGAAATATGAAAAAATAGTTACAATTGTTCTTAAAAACTTCTCATTTGTTTTAAATTTGATTTTGAATGATAAAATTTGCCAAAATATTATGAGTAAACTTCACTTTGCCAAGTTAAATCGACAAAACTCAAAAATATTTGCCAAAAAATTGGCACATTTTTCTACTACGATTTCGAGTGGATGGGTTTTCTCGAGTGACATTCCAAACCTCTTCATTAGAGTGGCGGGGTTTTTCTTACACGTGGAGCTAAGGTGGCAGGTTCAAAGGGGTTTACGCTTTTTCACCATCACCATGTCAGCATCTCCCAATGTGGTAAGTTTTAGCCAAGTGACACTAGAAGTAGCTCTCGCAACTCCCAACTCCCAACTCCCAACTAGGGCTGACAATGGATCAGGTTGTCCCAAAGATCCAATCCGATAACATTAGGTTTGGACCTAGAAATCGTGATCCGATAAGCTATTAGATTGGTTCCGGATGAACCTTGATTTGATCTGATAGTGACCTAATACGATATTATTAATAAAAAAAAAGGTATAAAATTATCTATATGACAAGGGAGCTCAGTTGTCTCCCCCTCTTATAGGCTTCAACAAAAAAAGGGCCGAGATTTTATCTCCCAATTGGACGGTGGATCTCAGCCACTCACATCCGATTTTGACAATGCCTTGTCGGGGAGTGCGGTTGGCACGGGCCACCCACTAGTATATATAAATAATACGTTTATATTATTATTTGACATATTACTAAAGAAAGATATTATAATGTATGTTGATAAAATCTTTTATAATTGATTATTTGATTTTAGAATTTGCCACTATAATTTCTTTAAGTCAATTTTAATTGGTTTATCAAGTAGATCAACTCGATATCGAGTCGCCCCAATCTGATCTAATATGTTACGATAGTTTATTGGACCGGGTCCGGACCTAGGAATCGTGATCTGATATGCTATTGGATCAATTTTGATCAACCCCAATCCAATCCAAACCCGATCCATTAACAGCCCTGCTACCAACATCATCATTGAAAAAGCAATGAGTAGAAAATTTTAAAGAAAATTAAATGATTGCAAATTGTAGGGAAAAGGCACAGTTCTTAGTAGGGTCATGACATGAACTTGGCATCATCGATGCGTCCAATCTGGAGGCTCATCTATCAGATGTATGGTCTAGATTGGGCATGTTACGCCTTCACGTGGCAAGAAGTAAATCACACACCCAACATTTTATTTTTGTTCGTAAGCAAGCATATATATTAAAAGAAACTAAAGAGGGGATCCGTCGGCTAGAAAGTCTGAGGACAGCCAGTCTAGAGGGGTTCCCGCTGCCATACAAAAGGATTCAAAAAATATTTAGCACGAGCTGCAATAGTATGCACCACATTGTTCGCCGCTCGCAGAACATACACAAAAGAGAAAAAAGATGTAAAATATCAACGCCTAGAACTGAAGATCTACGGCCCAGATGACTTGAACATCGCGAAAGAGCATCCACCAGCTGAAGAGCATATCAGATTCGATCACCATGGATGAGACACCAAAATAGAGAGAGAGATTTCCAGACCCCATTTCATGGCTTGTGTCATTGTGCGTGATGACTACGCAGCGAAAGATTTTGCAGTGTCACTCCAGAGAAACTTTCTTCCAAAATATTAAAAAAAAAACACACTCACAAATTTTGATATAATTCTCCCAACAAATATACTTCGTTTCCATCAAAAGAAACTCCATTTCAAATAACAAATCCAACTTTTATGTATACAAGTGGAAATATACAAGATCTACAAAAAAAAAAAAAAAGAAAAAAAAGAAAGAGATTTGATCCTCTCACAAACAAAAACCCTAAAGGATGAGCTATCATAAAAGAGCTCAGCCATTGCAAAGCTACTCAACCCTCTCTGACAGACAAAAAAAAAACCCTAATGGACCATTTCAAACCATGTCACACACATGCACAGACTCTTGTACTTACCAACCCTCCATTGACCAAAACCTACTTGTTTTGACTCCTATAATCAAACCTAAATATATATATATATATATATCAAAATAAAATATCATCTAGGTCAACACTATACCCCTAAGCTTATATTCTAAGTCCTAAGAGGTTTAATTTTCTATTATTATGGTAAGCAGACTAATTAGCGTACGACCCGTCGCAGTGTTCCCTTTATATATAGTATAAATATTAATCCCAAAGCGAATCGTGTTGCATATCTTCCCAATCACTCATACCAATATCGTTACAAAATGTTTGAGGCGGCTCTATTAGTAGCGCTTGCGCCAATTCAATCCACATCTTAGGCGAGTCCAACGGCGATTCTTCAATTGCTTGAATTTGACTTGGCGAAAATCCACTAGTCGTTGGAACGGAATTTGAGCTAGAGCTAGAGCTACCCACCTCGGAATTTCCCGTCTGTCCTCTAAGGCGTGAAGCTGCTTCATGAGCTGCCGATCGAATGTCATCGGGGTCCGAACTAGCTGGGCGAGGGAGCCTATTAGCCAAATCAGGAAAATTGAGTCGTGCCCCATGTCCCCTAAAATGTAACGCGGCCACATCATATGCACTAGCAGCCATTTCGGGCGTTTCGAAGCTCCCTAACCAAATTCGAGTTTTCTTTCCAGGTTCCCGAATCTCGGAAACCCATTTCCCCCATTTCCTCTTTCGAACTCCTCTGTAATTCCCGCCCATCGGAACTAACGGAGCGTCGTCGCCTACGCCGGTATTACTCTGCTCCATATATATGATTTTTCTATCAGAATAATGGAATTCAGGTCGGTTAATTTGTGAGCTAGACATGGCTATCTCTGTATATATAGCTAGTGATGGTGGGGCTATAAGAAACGTGGGCACTTTTTGTGAGAGGAGGGAGCTTCCTAGTAGCTCCATTTCAGAAGAAAAAAACAATATTTGTATCCATATGTTATAATATCTTGAAGCATAAATATGCATGGACAATGGATTTGCTATTTTAAGCCAAGTGTTTTAGGGACAGCTGGATCTTACTAAACTTACCTACCTGTGTGTCTGGATTCCATTACTCTCTTGTCAGCTTGAATTTGAAAAAAGAAGAAGAGGACTTTGAACAGGTCCACCGGTTGCAGCCGGTTGGCCGTATCAAGAAGGTTCCTCTTCCGTACATAGTATGCTGTAGTCTTTTTATTTGTCTGTATGTACTTTATGAGATCAACGGTGGAGATTTATTACACATCACGTTGTGGTGTATAGTGGTTACGTAGGATCGTCATTCAACGGCATCTAGTCACCGAATCGATGACTTTGTGCTTACTGTTGCTGTTGAGACAGTTGGGGTGTTGGGGGTTGCAGAGTAAAACTTTGATGACTGTGTACTATCGTAGATGCCGGTGACAGCGCGCAATATGAGCCACGTGGAACATTCTTAGAGGTCTCTGACTGTATGGATGTTTTCCCAATCCCTAGGTGGACCTACAAACCTAAAATCAGCTTGATCATTGATTTTTTACCTTTGGATCTTTGTACCTCAAATAATGGTCAATATGCTCAAATTCTGACGGTTAAAATCTACCAATGAAAATAATTCCAATCCAACACCTAGAAATCTCTAATTGAGCTGATTTTTGATTTGTAGGTGTACCTAGGGATTGGCCAAACATCCATACGATCAGAATCCTCTAAGACTGTGCCACGTGGTTCGTATTGCACGCTGTCACCGGCCTCGACGATAGCGCCTGTCATCAAAGTTTTACTCGGGGTTTTGTAGCATTTGAGTTCCTAGTATCAGCTTTTTACCTACCAAAAATGAATAAAATAAGGCAAATCTATTGGGTGTGTGTGGTCACTATCAACCTCCTACGACTTCAATCCGGGCCGTTCAGTTTGCTTAGGCGGGCCATATACGAATACCTTACAGATTATCAACAAAAGGGTATAGTGACAAGTTTATGGTTAAATTGTGGAAACTAGTCTACACATCTGATGGTTAGGATTGGTTCAAATGTTGAACTATGGACCATGTGCAAAAGGGTGATCTATTGATTGAATGGTCAGGATCAAATGCATAGATGAAGGACACGTATGACTTGCAATGAGGACAAAGAACTTGTTTGTCGGTGGTAATAACAATTAAAGATAAAGTTTTTGGATAATGAAGCAAGGGTTAGAATCTAAGAGAGAAGCATCTCCCCACTCTCGGGATGGGAAGAAAGAGAGCCAAGAACGTTATGTCCTCCACAAGAGTACACATCCTCATAAAGGCTATACCGTTGGATTGTTCTCGAGATTCATGTGATGCAAATCTCGAGGACCAACTGATGGTTTGGATGCCTAGAAATGGTGTACACACAATGAGGAAAACAGCTAGAGAGAGAGAGAGGGGATCATATGTTGACCAGAAAGGGCAAAAGGAATGAGAGGAAAATTGACTCAAATATTTGTAATGCAAATGAGGAGTGTGCAGGTGTCCATCTAAAACATCACAAATGGCGGTGGGGCGGTGATGCAGGCAACGCGGGCTGCATAGTTTCAAAAACGTGTGGGAATAACATCTTTTTTATATATATGCTGTCACCTGTCAATCTCAGGAAAATGTCCTCCCTAGGGTCAAGGCTGTGTTTCAATAGTCTTTGAGATTCTTTAGATGTGAATCTCGGTGGCCATTCAACGATGTCGATCTAGGAAGGACGTCCTCCTAATGCTGACAACAACACTACTCTTTTTATAAGGGCACGTGTGCGTGTGTGAGAGAGTTTCAGCTTCAGTTTCAATTACTTATGATTATACGGTCATTAGCATTTGGACATGTCGTGGACGAATAGTTACCGTAGAAATTATATACAAGATTAATGGACTACTTATTTAAATTCCAAATGGATGATGAACAATATTTTCAAACCGAAGTAACAAATTGTGACCCTAGAAGAAGAAAAAAAAAAAGGAGGGGGGGGGGGGAGGGATATTGGCACCCACGATTTCGCTCAGTAAATCCACCTAAAATTGACCTCCGAAAGAAAAAAAAAATAAGAAGAAGAAGATGGACGAGGACAAGGAGCCGTCGCCTCTCTCTCTCTCTCTCAACCCAGCAGCCCAAAATCGAGGGAGAGATGGAGAGGGGAGAAGTACTAACCCAGCAGCCCAAAATCGAGAGAGAGATGGAGAGGGGAGAAGTACTTGCAGTGGTGACCTCCTCTTCTTCTTCTTCTTCTTCTTCTTCTTCTTCTTTTCCTTTTATTTTTTTTCTATTTTTTTAGGGTTTTTTAAGGTGGGTGGTGTGAGTGCAAAACAAGAGACATTTTTGTAATTGTATTTGGTTAAGTGGGTCTCCTAAGCGAAATCACGGGTGCCAATGCCCCTGCTAAAGTAATGCCTTGCTAATGAGTTGTTGGCATCTAGCGATTAATATAACATTTTAATTCTTTTTATTTACATTTTAAAAAGATTTCATATAGGGTGACGATGTGGTGGGAATCTCGCTTAATCAACACAAAAGTGAACTTATATGCAAAGAATTTCGAAGAGTCCAATTCCTTTCAAAATTGGACTCCCTTTAGCTTGGCATATAGAGAAGATGCCAAACCAAGGAATCAAAAGTCTCCTAAGTCATGCCCAATTCCTACAAAAATTCAAGGAATAGAAAGTTTTCATTGAGTCATAATCCTTCTAAGATTGGACTTCCTTCAAAATCTATAAATAAGTCATGAACATAGGTACGTATGATCATCTCATCTCATCTCATCAAATTCTCAACTTGTATACTTAAAATTCTCTCTCCTTCTCCTCTTATTTGAGCATCAAAGTGTTTTTGCAAGTAACCCCCTCGTCCGGCCAACAGAGGTCATGGACGAACTAAGAAGAGAAGTTTTCGAATAGAAGAAATTTGTAGGAATCTTGGAAAGAAAACGATATCCTCTGATGGCTTCTCAAGAAGAGGCTCCTCCCTAAGGAGTCTCCCATGCATGGATCAGAATTAATGTCGATGACTCAACAGATTTTGATCACAACAGACTCCCCAAGGCGAGGACACGGCAAATAGAATAGCCAGAGAATTCTTGAACTGCAAATTAGAAAAAAATTATGATCCTTGATCCCTTCCGAGCACACCATAGCTAATTCAACATTGACAAATCTCCATGGCTTGACCCACAAAGAGGAGATGACTGAGATCATTGTCAACGGAAAGCAAAAGCCTACCGACAAGATGACGATGATAGCCACTTGGGCATAATGTGATTCTCCTTTTACCGATAACATCCAAAACATCAAAGCACCGAAGAAATTCATGATACCTCAACTCTCCTCTTATAATAGGTCCAATGATCCTATCGAGCATATCCTTCATTACCGAAAGGTGTTGACACTATCAGAGATTGATTACTCCCTTATGTGCAAACTCTTCCCCTCATGTCTCAAGGGGAAGCTCTTATCGGGTTCCACCAACTCTCGTTGAGGACTATCAGTAGCTTTTCTGACCTTGGCAAACCCTTCATCAAGCATTATTCTTGTAACAAGAAGCAAAAGAAAGATGTAGATGCCCTTTTTAATTTAAGGAAAGCATAAGGCAACTCCATCCAAGACTTCTTTAAGTGATTTAAAGTAAAATGCGATGACAAGTTCACTCCCTTGAACTCAGGGATGGATTGAATCCTCAAGTACATCAAAAGTGAACCATACTCCAAACAACCAACACCTCTACGACCCGAGAATGAAATTTTTAGGACAAGGGTAATTAAGTTTTGTGTTTATCATAAGATCACAGGCATAACACTATTGATTACAGAAGTTTTAAGTACCATTTCCAAGACCTAGTGGAGAAGGGCCATATCAAGCAATTTGTGGCCAACCAAAGGAACCCAGTTCCCATCCGGATTGAATAATTAGCCTAGCCTTCAATTGCTTTTAAGTAGAACGGAGATACCTTTAGCATGCACAATATTATGGTTATTCATGGTAGACCTTTGGATATATCAAAGGAAGGAAAATGGCAATAATGCAAAAAAAGTGTAGAAAATTAACAAAGCACCTATAGCGTGTTTACCAGATATCGCCACAACCGACAAGTGCATCTGAATTTGACTCAGACAAAGAGTCTTATAACCACCCCATCACCTTCTCCGAAAGTGACTTGCAAGGTGTTTAAAGTCCTCGTAATAATGCACTTTTCATAACTCTCAAAATTTGAATGTGGGACGTTCAACAAGTTTGGTGATCATCAATAGCAAGCTCTTCAATGGTGACACCTCTGCCTCACCAACACTAGTTAGCGTATTTAGATTCAAAACACGTGAAGGACTAGCCTTACCATGGTATATCTTTCTCAACCGACGACTTTTTCTTTTCAACGCTACCACAAGGATGTCCTCTAAGTCAAACTTTGACAAATCTACAAGCATCTCTCCCAAAATCACAGTCACAACTGGGAGAGAAGATGTGTTAATCTCACTTGACGATGGGAGTGGCCAAGCAAGTGGAGCGTACCTCTCACCATACTACTCAACGAACGTAGACACGGCAATGGTAATGTAGTTGATTTTACTCAAATAGTCGAGTAGGTTATTGACGTTTTGTTCAAGGACGTCGAGTACCATCCAAAGATTGATAAGTTTCTTATTGCTACTAAATAGAAATAAATAATCATGGTAATTACCTTCATAACAAAACCTCTTTAAAATATCCATCAACATTTCCTCCTCTAGATCATCACCAAACTCATATTCTCGCGAGATCACTAGTAATCAGTTGTTTATCAAAAGTGGGTTCCTTCAACCATATTGTTGGTTATTCGGTTTCTTTTAAATAGGATGTACACTTGACATCTGGGTTTCTCTTCATAAGGGTAACTTATCTCAGGTACACCAATGTCAAGTTTATACCTCATGTTTAACTCCACAATTAATCCCATACATTATTCTGTAGAAATTACCTTTGCGTTGTCTAGGAGCCCTCTGGTAAGACCACAGGACATCCCTCGCCAAACAAGGAAATTGAAACTAACATCCCAATCTTAACTAATCGATCGAGCGTCATATTGTATTAATTAACCCTTGGGGATATAGAGTTCCCTAAGAAAATACCCTAACCTAACCTAAACTTTTTTCAGGGACTGCGACTATATGGAGCCAATGTTCCAGACTTTCCATAGGGACTTGACTTTCTTGGACTCCATCCTCTTATCTAATCTTCTCGGATGAGAAACGCGTTTTGATTCTTTTATCCTTCGCATTGGACCTCAGAGAAACTCACTAAGAATCTAAGAGCTCTTGGTCGGAGTCTATAGACATCCTAATTTGATGTTTTTATACAAAAATCTTAAAGTGCACAAGTGTTTAATTTGTTAAAGTAGCATTACCTAGTCATAAAAGAACAAAGCAAGTAACCAAAACAATCGATAGTGTGTTTATTAGTCATCCATACAATAGTAATGCTTATAGTTTTTAGTGATAAAGTTAGATGTCTAAATGTATACACGCACTAGTGTTGCGTGGTGTGGTGCGGTGCCATCCATGTTGGGTTGGGTTAGGCAAGATAACGTGTGGTACGGTGCACCTTGTGTTTTCAATCTAGTTTTCAATGTAAACATTTATTTTACCATTTTACCCCAATTTAATGTGTTGGTTGGTTTTACTATTTAAGTTGATTTTTCGTCTATTTAAGTTGATTAATAATGTACTTAATCATATTTTGGATTATTTTAACCATTTAGTTATGCTATTATTTACGACCATTTTGACGCTTTAGGGCTTTTACCATTATTTGGACTAGGGGAACGCCACGTGCGATGCACATACACCTTACGCGTGGCAACACCTTACACATGGTACACATTTAGAGACCACTGACCGTATAGATGTTTTTCCCATCTCTAGTGGACGTACCTACGAAAATTCATCCTGAATAACAATTTATATCCATTGGATTAGAGTCTTTTTCATGATTTGTTTTCAACCATAGATTTTTAGCATTACTATGTAACACGTAATATTATGACGAAAATAAGGGCCATTATTTTTTGGGCGTTTTAACAGTACTTAACAATTTTTATCCGTTATATTCCATTTTTTAAACCATGCTAGAACCTACGTACCAAAATTCATCATGATAAATAGAGTTTTGACACCATTAATAATGTCAAATTATGAGCCACGTGGCACAATCTTAGAGATAACTGGCCGTATGGATGTTTTTCGCATCCCTAGTTGGACTTGCATATCAAAATTTATCTTGATCAACAATTTATAACCAAGTCTTTTTCTTGATTTATTTGTAACCATGGATTTTGACCATTATGATCCAAAGGTTAGAAATCACTAATCAGGTTTATTTTTGTTACATAAGTCCATATAGGGATGGATCCAACATCCATACGGTCAATAGCCTCTATGTGTCTCACATTGTGAGTCCATCATCAACTTTGATAATAGACTTCAGCATCTAATTGTGTCTGGCATAAAGTATAAGTGCCACGTCAAGGTGCACTAACTGTTTGCACAGTTGAGTTGAAATGTGAAAGTATTCAGTGACCAAATTACCCTTGTAAATTAAAAAAATTTCAAAACTGAAATAAGTAATTTTTGTCAGTTTTTAAGGAACTTGAGGGTATAATAGGAATAAGAATTTATTTTACTTTTTTGACATTTAATTAGCTGCTGAGTGACGTATGCTTGCAAGGTGACGTGATATTTGCCACCAAAAAGATCAAAATGCCCCTATCAAGTTAATAAAATGAAGAAAAAAATAAGAAACAAACGTAAAGGCATATGTGGGATATTGGGTTTTAGCATGAGGCACGCAATAAGGTCTTCATGAGTTAATAAGTAAAATAGATGTTAATTTTACCCTCCTAATGAGGGCTGAATGGGATTGGACCTTGTGTTTACATAGTAGGAGTGTCATATTCTCATGAAGAAGAATAGACTGAAAAAATCTTTTCTTTCTTTTGCATTTTTAATTTCCATTTGAAATATTTGAGGGTTTTACCATTGTCAACTTTGTGAAGGACCAAGGTTGGGAGTGAACGCAGTCATATTCTAGAACATGGGATCTTGTTCCTTTACCTAGAGGAAATAAAGAACTCGCGGGGTGTAAGTGGGTCTTCACCGTGAAGCATAAGGCCGATGGTTCTATTGAAAGGTACAAAGCATGCCTAGTTGCAAAGGGATTCACTCAGACTTATGAAATTGATTATCAGGAGACATTTGCACCGCTAGTCAAAATGAACTTAATCAGAGTTCTACTGTCCTTGGCTACAAACATGCCATGGTCTTTACATAAGCTGGATGTAAAGAATGTATTCTTACATGGAGACTTGACAAAGGAAGCATACATGAAGTTTCCACATGGATTGAAACTTTTTTTTTAAAGTAAAAATAAGGTGTGCAAACTAAAGAAAGCTTTGTATGGGTTAAAACAATCTCCTCGATCATGGTTTGAACGGTTCAGTAGTGCGGTCAAAAGAGTTGGCTATATATAGAATCAATCAGATCACACACTATTTATTAAACACCAGCAGACGGTACCACATTATTGATTGTTTATGTGGATGACAAAGTCATCACCAGGCCCGGCTTGACCATTAGGCAAGTGAGGCAGCCGCCTAAGGCCCCCCACGTGTAAGGCCCCCAAATCTGAGAAAATTTTAAAGTGTTATGAATATATTTTTTTTTTCTAAAAAGGCCCCATCTGTCCATCCAAGTCAAGCCCCTCTCAGCAGCACTATTTTTCCTCTGTGCTACACAGCAGCACAGTTTACCCAAAAAGGGCAAAAAAAGTCTTTTGTCTTTAACTAAGATGCAGGGGTATTTTCATAAAATACTCTTTTCTAAACACAGTTCCCTAACAGAAACCTAAAAGACAAAAACAAACTTTCTAGGTTTTATTTTTTATTCTATTCTTTTATTCTTCTTCTCCACACGAACCACAGGGTTCCTTCTTCAAGCATTGAAGGATCAACTCTTTTATTCTCTTCTTCAATTCAAAAAATCATCTTCAAGCGTTGAAGCCTTGAGGATTCGAAGAAACAAAACGGTTTTACCCTTTATGCGATTTTAAATCTCTTCAAAATTGAGATTTTGCTCTATATTCAGGTAATATTCATCATTTCTTCTCTGATTTGTCTATCTATAGTTGAATTTCTGAAAAAAAACAAAACAAAACAAAAGTTTTTAATTTTGAATAAAGAATATGGTCATGATGTTTAGGGTTTTATCACTATTTCGAGCTATTTGATTTTGATTCCGATCTTATTACTGGTGTTAATGTTAGTTTCTCTATTTGTTTTGTTTTATTTATAAAACAAATCAAGAATAATATTATGGGTCGAGGACACCAATTTTTTACCCCCAATTTGGCCTACCCACATAGAAGATGAATCAATGGCTGATTTTTGGTGAGGATGATCTCCTCCCCATATAGATCACCCCAACAAAAAATCAGATCATTCTAAAAATTCTAAGCCCATCAAATGTGGTTTTCAAGTTACACGGTAAAAATCGATGTTCCATAATTCAACTTCTAAACCAGTCTATTAATATCAAAATGATTTGAATTTTTGTGAGGATGATCTCATCACCATAGAGATCATCCTCATCAAAAACCGTTAGTATGTTATAAGAACTGCGAACTCCATCACCATTCATGTATACTAATGTAACAAGGTATCATTGAGATCTTTTAAAATGAGGAAGCGGCATTTTTGGTAGTCACCGGTGCCATCTGGGCCCACTAACGGCATGGATGTTTAGCCCACTTCTTAGTTGACTTTCACACAATAAATCAGCTTGTTTGATTTTTCGAGTCGTTGGTTTTAGTACTAAAAAACATGGTTGCATTCAACGGCTATAAGAATGCCTTAAAAAGTGCTAAAATCTAATGGTTATAGATTACCAATCATGGTGATTTTTGGTGTGTATATCCACCAAGGGGTGGGATAAACATCCATGCGGTCAGTGGACCCATTAAAAGGCAATGTTGAGAAACACCTAGAGACCGGGTTAGGAAAAAAGTTTAGTGGTGGAGATGAATAAGGAAGGCATGGTGGTGATATTATAGACTTTATTGTAGCCTTGTTAAGCAAGACATAATGGTGAAATAGACTATGTGGGAGCTTTGTAGAGAATTCAAGTTAGTATAGATAATTCTTGCTTTAGTGATGATTATTACAATGTTCCCAACTAGCTAGGGAATTGTTAGTATAAATTGGAGGATCATGTACATGCGTGGGTTCTAGGACTAGGAGTTAGGACTGATGTATGCTTGTTTCTTTTGCTTAGCTATGTACTAACATAAATGGCCAAAAGTGAAGCAATTGGATGTTTGATTAATCAAATTGGTATAATTATTTGAGTTATATGAGTTCATTTTTGCTCAATGAGGTGAAGCAATTGGATTATTGATTAGAACTATTTGATTTGATTTTCCTTTAGGTTTTTTGTTCTAAAGGGTTTGCTTTGTATTTTTTTCTATGCAGATATTAGGTGTTGTGGCTTTCTAGAGGAGGTATTTGGTGAATTGGTAGCTTTCAATCTAATAAAAAAGAGAGGATAGTGCAGCTATTCACCGATTCTCTAATTTTCTGGTGCCAGGTTCCATTGCTCTTTAAACTTGGTATTTTAATTTAAACTAAATTTAGTCTTGTATTGTAGAGAATTTTATTTTGCAAAAACTTTACAAACATAAATGTCTACTAGAAAATATAAGTCTGGATATAAAAAAACTTCAGAAAAACAGAAAAACAGAAAAATTAATTCAATCTCAAAAAGGAGCTCTTGAAAAGTTTGTTATTAATAATAAACAAAATTTAACAAGTAGTTCAAATGAAGATTTAGTGAATGAGTAATCAAATCATTTAATTGAATTAGAACAAAATGAAATAATAATGCAAAATGATGGCAATGAACAGAATGAAACTCAAATGTGTGATGAAATTAATCTCAATGAGGAACATGTAAGAATTTTAGAAGAAAAAAATACAAGAACAAAAAGTAACGAATGCATAGAAGACCTATCTACTAGAAACATATTTAAAGATGATGATGACCTTCATGAAGCACCCTATTGTGTTCCTACAAATATTTATGATCCAGGACAATGGGAGAATATTGATATAAAACTAAGAGATTTACTAGTAGAAAAAGGTCCTATTTTTCTATAACACATTACATTCAAAAATTATCAAATGGAGAAAAATATCATAGGAAATGGTTAGTATATTCAAAAGATTCTGATTTGGTATTTTGTTTTTGTTATAAGTTGTTTAACTCAAAATGTAATATAAGTCAATTAGTTAATGAAGGAACTAGAGATTGGAAGAATCTTAGTTCTAGGCTTAAAAAATATGAAATAACGAATGAACATATTACTAACATGAATGCATGGGTTGATTTAGAAATAAGATTATTAAAAAATAAGACAATTGATAAACATGTTCAAGAACAAATTAACAAAAAAAAGAACATTGAAAAAATGTATTATTAAGAATTATTACTGTTGTAAAGAATCTTTCTAAAAATAATATGGTATTTCGTAGAAGTAATGAGAAAATTTATCAAGATAATAATGGAAATTTTTTAGGCTTAATTGAAATGATTGCAGAATTTGATCCTATAATGCAAGAACATGTTAGACGTATTAAACATGATGAAATCGATAATCATTATCTTGGACACAATATACTAAATGAATTAATACAAATGTTATCATCTGAAGTCAAAAATATAATTATTACAAAAATTAAAGAAGTAAAATATTTTTCAGTTATACTTGATTGTACTCCAGATGCAAGTCATCATGAACAAATGACTCTTATAGTACGATGTGTGAATGTTTCAACAATTCCAATAAAAATAGAAGAATATTTTTTAGAGTTTTTAAAAGTAGATGATACTTCTGGTAAAAGACTTTTTAACGAACTTACGAAAGCATTATAAAATCTTGGTCTTAATTTTAATGATATAAGAGGACAAGGATATGACAATGGATCTAATATGAAAGGAAAATATCAAGGTGTACAGAAAAGAATATTAGATATAAATCCTAAAGTATTTTACACACCTTGTGGTTGTCATAGTCTTAATCTAGTACTCTGCGATATGGCAAATTCATGTGCTAAAGCTATGTCGTTTTTTGGAGTGGTACAACGTATATTTTCTTTATTCTCTTCTTCTACAAAGCGGTGGAAAATTTTACAAGATAATGCATCTTTTTTAACTGTTAAGTCAATGTCACAAACACGTTGGGAAAGTCGTGTTGAAAGTGTTAAAGCAATAAGATATCAAGTTTCACAAATAAGAGATGTTTTAATTCAGTTAGCAAAAACTAGCGAAGATGCTAAAACAAGGAGTGAAGCTGAAAGTTTAGCAACATATGAGATATAAAATTTTGAGTTTCTATTAGGTATGACTATTTGGTATGATATATTATTTTCTGTTAACCTAGTTAGTAAGAATTTACAATCTAAAGATATGCATATTGATGTTGCCATAGATCAATTAAAAGGCCTTATTACATATTTTGAAAATTATAGAGAAAATAGATTTACATCTGCTATGATTTCATGCAAGGAGATTGCAGCTGAATTGGGAATATAACCTATATTTTGTGAAAAGCGTATATTTCGTAGAAAGAAACATTTTGATGAAAATATTGATAATGAAACAATGCAATCTGCTGAAGAATCTTTTAGAATCAATTACTTTTTATTTATAATTGATCAAACTATTTCTTCAATTAATAGTAGGTTTGAACAATTTCAAAATTATTATAAAATATTTGATTTTTTATTTGATTTAAAAAAATTAAAATCATTAGATGACGAGAGTTTACAAAAATATTGTATTGGTCTTGAAAATTATCTAAAATATGAAGTATTATCCGATATAGATGGTTTAGATTTATTTTCAGAATTAAAAGTCTTAAGGAAAGTCTTACAAACAGAGATAAAATCTACAATTGAGATATTGAATTATATAAAAAAATTAGACTCTTTTCCTAATGCATTCATTGCTTATAGGATATTATTAACAATACCTGTAACAGTTGCTTCTGTAGAAAGAAATTTTTTGAAATTAAAATTAATAAAATCTTATCTCCGATCTACTATGTCGCAAGAAAGATTAAGTGGATTAGTCATATTATCTATTGAAAAAGAAATTGTGGAAAAACTCGAATACAAAAATTTAATTAGTAATTTTGCATCTCAAAAAACAAGAAGAATGATGTTTAAATAAGTATTTTTGTATCATACAAATTTAAATTTTTTAATTAGTTTTAATTTATATTAATATTTTAAATAAAAGGCCCCATTTAGAGTTTTCGCCTTAGGCCCCAACTTGTATTAAGATGGCCCTGGTCATCACGGGTAGTGATCCAGTAGAAATCAAGCAGCTAAAAACTTTCTTATCCTCTGATTTTGAAATAAAGGTTCTAGGACCATTAAAATAATTTCTAGGGATTGAGGTTGCTAGGTTACAAAAAAATGCATCTTTATATCTCATAGGAAGTATGTTTTAAATTTGCTGAGTGAAACTGGATATTTGGGAGCACGACCAGCAAAGACTCTTATAGATCAGAACCATCAGCTGAACTCTGAGCATGGTGATCTCCTTAAGGATGTTGTCATGTTTCAACGATTGGTTTGCAGATTGATCTATCTAACTCACACAAGGCCTGATATTGCCTATGCAGTGAGTGTCATTAGTCAATTTATGTACTCACCGCAGTCACTACACCTCAAAGCAGCTCACAAAATACTGCGGAATCTCAAGGGGTCTCTCGGTTGGGGCATATTGTTTGAACGCCATGGACACTTTAGAGTAAAATCATATAGTGATGCAGATTGGGCAGGGCCAATTACTGATAGACTATCTAAATCAGGATACTACACCTTTGTTGGAGGTAATTTGGTTTATTGGTGCAATAAGAGACAGCCTATTGTAGCCCGATCTAGTGTAGGGGCGGAGTTTCAGTCTATGGCACATGACGTGTGTGAACTCCTCTTGTTAAAGATCATGTTCGATGAACTAAAAATCACGATGGCAAAACCAATGAGCCTTTATTGTGATAATAAAGCGGCCATTAGTATAGCTCACAAACAATTGTTCACCATCTCCCATTACCTTATAGGAAGGAAACACACTTATTTGCCACATATATGTACTCGATAGCCACTATGTCCACCTACTAATCCTTCACATATTGATGAAGTTGACCTTATATTCTATTACTAGTCGATTCTAACCTGTCACGTTTGCTTGAGCAACACCCTTGTTGTTACGAGAGTTGTCTCGAGCTTGCTAGGGCTGGCAAAATACTTGCTCTATGTGCCTATTTACTGCTTATGTTGCAATCTCCTTCAATAATTTTCTTGAACACTTCAGATTCATAAACTTACCATTTTTATATTTCAAAACCCTAGATTGGTTTTAATTTCTAGCCTATTTTTCTTCTACAATATTGTCCTTGGACAATCGTACAAAGACTCTCATTTTCTTGTTATTTTTATTGTCTTCCTTAAAGTTTTAAAGTTACTATCAAATCCTCTAGGGGTCTTTCTAATGTAGGGGGTGTGTACTTAGTCAAGGACCACCATCTATACATGATAGGATGGGGCCCATATTATTTTAGAATAGTTTTTGTCAATCATGTGGGCCCACCTCCATATGTACACATGGGAGTCCTTCATTTAAGCCCAAGAGAGAAAGAACTAAAATAAACCCCAACACTTGGTGAACAAGCATGATACATATAACTGAAGGGTACCCTAAACTGAATTATTACCTAGTGGAGGCAGATCTTATTACCTTGTGGTTTTCAGTTAGCTATAGGAAAGATTGGACAAATCTAGTATGCAACTGTTTGCATACTTTTATCTATGCAATTGTACGCAAACATTATATCCACCATTGAATGCTCCTTGAAAAACGTGTTTTTAATTTTTTTGAAAACGTTGAAATAACACATTTTTCAAGGGACATCCAAATGTCCGGAAAGATTGGATTTTGAATCCACATCTCCTTACGGAGTTAATAAAATAAAATTATAAACTGGTTTTAAGGAGGAGTACGTGGCAAACAGAGGAATGTGGGAGTCGAGTTCCTACTTCCTACCGAACTCCCTGTAGTAGAGGATCAGGACTAAATAGATTTTCCCCCGGTCCCCCTTTGCACGACACGTACTCTAAATCTATTCTAACTCAACTTAAACTCGACCTGCGTTACGTCTTGAACATGGGTTAACATGGACTTCCATTCTAACGACTCTTCCAGCAACACGTGGGCAGTTTCAAGGCCTTAGCTCCAATAAATTTTCATGACAGCTTGCTGTCAGCGAAGCCACTGACTACCACAGAGTTCTCGCCACGTACCCAAGTTCCTTTGATTTTGTAATAAAAAAATTTAAAAAATTTAAAAAACTTACTTGGGTACGTGGCAAGAATTCTGTGGTAGTCAGCTAGCTTGATCCGAAGTTCCGACCACGAGAGCCATTAAAGGTTAAGGTGTATGCTCGCGATAAACCCGCGTACACCCACGGCGTAGGTTATCTCTACTCTCTGTCCCTATTCTGTTTTCAGGAAGGAAGCCATGCTGAACTCCACTTTGCTTCCTTCCTCCGTTAAATCTCCTCTCTTTCCTCCCCTTACAAGAAACCCTAGTTATCGTTTTATCAGGGTTTTTTCTACTACCCACAAAGCTCTAATCAAAGAAGGACACGTAAAGAGAAGAACCCCAAAAACCCTAATTGCCGTTTCATCCCAAAATCAAACAACTACAGCAGCAGCAGAAGAAGAAGAAAAGGCCCTAGTTTTGTTAGATTCTGCTTCGGATGTTGTGAGGAATTTCTACGGTGGAATCAATGGGCACGATCTCGCCTCAGTAGAGAATCTCATCGCCGAGAATTGCGTTTACGAGGATCTCATCTTCCCTCGACCCTTCGTTGGACGCAAGGTAACATTCCTCTTTCATTACACGTTGGGAATACGTAAGGACGGTCTACCTTCCTCTATTGGCACACGTGTCACTGGATGATGGTCACACTTTCTGACAGGGTCTGATTGGCCGAGTCCGCCTTCTGTCAACGAGTAAATCTTTGATGACGGACCATAGATATGCCACGTGCCACACTCTTAGAGACCACTGATCGTATGGATGTTTGGCCCATCCCTAAGTGGACCTACTGACCAAAAATCAGCCTGATTAGTGATTTCTAACCCTTGGGTTGGAACCTTTTCATGGGTTTATTTTGAACCGTGGGATGCGAGCATTATTTGGGATACTCATATCAAAGGTTAGAAATCGGTTTATTTTTGGTATGTAGGTCCACTTAGAGATGAACCAATCGTCACTACGGTAGTGGTCTCTAAGAGTATGCCACGTGGCTCATACTGTGGTCCGTGAAAAGTTTCTGTTAAAGGACCAAAAAGAGTCTTACCGATCGGATGGTTAAAAATCATCTGATCATACTGATTTTTGAACTGGAAAGTTTCTTTGGCCGGATCCATTCACTGGTGGATCTTGACCCGCTGTAAATGAGGCACGTGTCGAGATATTGTACAGCTCACTAGGTCCAAATATGGAGTAAAACATTGATGACAGTGCCCATATTTTTCCACGTGGTAGACTCCTAGAGGACTCTGACCGTATGGATGTTTTTCCAATGGCTAGGTGGATCTGCAAACCAAAAATCAGCTTGATTAGTGATTTCAAACCTTTGGATCTTTGCACCTCAAATAATGTTCAAATTCACACGGTTAAAATCAATCCATGAAAATAATTCCAATCCAACGCCTAGATATCACTAATCGGACTGATTTTTGGTTTTTGGCTCCAATTAGGGATTGGCCAAACATCCATACGGTCGGAGTCCTCTAAGAATGGGCCACGTGGTTCATATTGTGCCCCTCTCATCAAAGTTTTACTCCCATATATGGTTAGAAAATGGAAATGGCCACATAACAGCAGTGCCCCAACCCGTCACGTTACTTGCCCAAAACTGAAAAAACGGGTTTAGTGTTATAACGGTCGTTATTTTCAAATATGTAGGCGATCCTAGAATTCTTCAAGAAATTCACTGATTCTATCAGTAAAGACCTGCAGTTCGTTATCGATGACATATCTGATGAAGATTCATCGGCCGTTGGGGTTACTTGGCACTTGGGTACGTTGAAGATTATATTTTCCTGGAATTTAAAATTTTTTTTTTCCATTTCCCTTCCTGAGAAAATTAAATTCCGTTCTGGCTATGATACAGAATGGCAGGGAAGGCCTTTTCCATTTAGCAAGGGATGCAGCTTTTATCGTTTGGAAATAGTTAATGGGAAGAAACAAATCATGTAAGTTTCATGCTACAAGGCTAATATACCACTAGTTTCCAATTATGTGTTTCACACATTTCATCTGCTAAGCTTATGATTCTTGAAACTTGCAATCTAAAATCTTTAGATATGGTGAAGAAAATCTTTCTCTTCTTCAATGGAACCGCGGTGATTTCAAATTCGAATGGTATATTCTGATATCTGGGGGGTTTTCTTAGATGTTTTCATTAATGATTCCATCTTTCTTAGTCTTGACACTAATCCATTTCAACATCCTCACCTTGGCTATACGCATTCTATATATGTTGTTTCTTGATTGCCTAACATTCTACTCCATAAAGCATAACCGGGTATATAATATTATAAAATTTGACCTTAAGTTTGGTTTATAGGCATCAATCACATAGCGCTCCGGAAGCAGATCTCTACTCCAGCCACCATTATCTGCCTCTATGGCTAACATGCCCTCAAACTCTCTCTCCTCTAACGGAAATAGTCACTTTAGAAACAAAGTCATGATAAATATGGTTTATAACTTTACCAGTTTTAGAGGATCCTTTGACCTCGAAGCAATATGATGGCTACAAGATAGTAATCCATTCAACTTAGGTGCAAGCATCGTCTGTTCAGACATTGTTGAACAGAAGTTGTTCCCATAGAAAGTAGTAACATGATTCTTACTGTACTTTTGCTGTTAGTTTCTCAAAGACTGACTCAATAGGGCCACCTCGTGAATCAAGAAGTCAAAATTATAGCCATGGATTTGCTGTTTATTATTTACAGAATGTCTGTTTTCTAAATTAATGGCATTTTCTGAAAAGAAACATTTTTCCTGTCACAATTTTTTCTTTATATATGTTCTCTGTTATTTTTCACTTGTTCACACATACTTTCAAGGAGAAACAATGTTTGCACCTGAGTTCAATGGATTGTTATCTCCAAGAACTTACAGTGATTACTATAGTTCCACAATACTTGTAACCATCACAGTTCAGAGATAAACAATGTTTTAACCATCATAGTGCTTTTTTTTTGTGGCAAAGCAGAAGGATAATTTTCTTGTTTTAGCAATGACAGAGATCTTTATGTTGCATTTATGTGTCTTATCATGCTGTCAATAATTTTTTTGATGAATAGGTCATAAGAATACTAATCTTAATTATCCAAAACAGTTATGGGAGAGACAGTGTGGAACCTTCTATCAAGCCCGGGGAGACTGCTCTGGTATGTCATCAATACTTACTTTCATACATCTATATGCGTAAATACATATATGCCATGCATATAAAGAGTACACACTGCCTTCCCACCTTACATTGTATACGTTCACTGGGCACTAGCGGAGTTCTGGGATGCCTTTCTGTTCTTACTGTTCCCTCCTTTATTATGGGCCCATTTGGCAAACCAGTGGAAGCAAAAAGTAACTTCTAAATTAAGCTGCTGAATTTAAAAGTTGCCACCAGGAAGCAAAAGTTTGTTTGGTGAAACACCGACTTATAAGTCGAAAAGTGAAAAAGTTAGTTTGGCATGAATTAAGTCAAAAAGTAATTTTCTTATAATTTTATATACATATTTTATTCTAATAAACTATTAATAAAGATCATATACCAATATCACATATGTTGTTTTTTTCAAACTTTTTTAATTATAAATGGTCAGTAATAAACGATGCACCAGATGAGTCATTTTATGGGAATTTTTTTTCAAAAAAGAGATGGTCTACTGACCTACTCCTCAGCAAACCATCCTTGCTTTTTTCTCCTCCACGAGATGTTTTTTATCTACACTTCATAATCTGAAGTTTACAAGGGTAAAACAGGGATTTGGAAAGATTCTCTTAAAATTAAATGCGTCGGTTCCGCATTTTTTTTTTTTTTGACTTTTGCTTCCACAAAAAGCAAGTTTTTGACTTTTGAAAAGCAATTCCAAAATGGATACCCAAACAAACTTTTCAACTTTTTTGCTTTTGGAAACAGAAAAGCAACTTATTTCGGTGTTGCCAAACGGGCCCTATGTACTACACCATAGGCTCATTTAATGGTGTTTGCAACTCTATCCTGCTGTTTTCGAAATACTCATGCCATGCCATTTTAGCCCTCAATGGAAGTAACGTCTGCACGCCTTATGACTGCCATACATCTCTTCTGAAATAAATCTTTTGTCCATCTGTTTTTAACGATAACTGACAGCGTCAGTCCATTACCTTAAAATAGAAATAAAAGAGTTACAATGTTAACAATGATTACACCACTCAATTGGATGCTTCATTTATCGAGCTTATGTTTTTCTAATCTTGTATGTTTCTTTTATTTTTTCTTTTTTCTTTTTAATTTTTCAATCTTTTTCCTGTAACCGAACTCATTTTCTGCGTGAACATGCAGGTTGCTATCAGGGGAGTGACTTGGTTACTGCAACAGTTTCCGCAGCTAGCAGACCGGTTATGATGAAAGCCCTACCATTCAGCTAATACATCCAAAACTGTAATTTTTTTCAACAACATATCGTTTGAGAAAAGTAATCTCAGTTTGTAATTATATGGTGGATTATGCTCTCTAATAAAAGTGGTGATGTGATCTTATAATTTTGTATTTGGATTGTGCTTTATTGTAGAACTGTAATTTTATCGACTAGAAAACTCATCTTAAACTGTAATTGTACAGTGGATTGTGCTTTCTGATAGAGTTATCTGGTTCTGATTTCCTTGAGTTATATATGTGATAGTACTCATCATATTCAGTGTCAGTTTCTGAACTTTTATTTGCTTGATAATTTATAAATTTTTTTTGGTTTGAATGGAAGGGGAAATAGATAATGACATGTTGTAATACTATTACCACCAGTGGGTTTCGAAAGACAAGACAGTTCTACATTCCGATATATTTTTTTCCCGATCATTGTTTTCTTTTATGAGCACCTGACCATTGTTTTTTGACCATCTAAAACAACTAATAATTGCATTGTTAGGATCATCGAGTTGAGCTGATTTTTGTTCCATTAGTTCTCCTGGGGGGATTACTTATATTGAACAATCAAGATTGATAAGCATGTTTTCAACAAATTAGCCAACTTTAAAGCATAGAGTGTCTTCACTAGGAACCAAGCCAAACCAGGAAATCAGTTGAGTTCCAAGTCAATGTTCTTCAACATTGATCTACACATAATACATGGGCTGATTTTTTTTTTTTTATGAGTGTAATTTATTCAACCGAGAAAAGCGATACAAAGGGCCTTAGAGGTCGAGATGACCTACATAAGGCGATAACAACAACAAACGCTACAAAGGAGCAAACAAAAGAAAAAAGGAGACCGGAGAGACCCAAACTAAACAGTATCTTGGCAACAAATCAAATCCCATTGAAAAACAAAGTCCTTGAAGAACAACCCGCGGCACTCCGTAAAAGCTTTAGACCAAAAGGACAATAATCCCTTAATGTTAAGGATGATGTTCTCATCCGAAGCCTCCCTACCCTCAAACACCTGAAGGTTACGTTCTTTCCACAATCCCCAACATATGGCAAAAAGAAACATATGCCATAATATACGACCTCTAGAAGAGAAGGAAGATGTCGCCCATCTAGTAGTGAGTTGCATTAGAAAGCAGTCCAAATTGCCCTAGTCGTCGAGCAATGAATCAACAAATGACTCATTGATTCCCCACTACTCTTGCACATAGAGCAAAAATCCACGATGATAATCTTATGGGCAATCAAATGGGCAATCAAATGATCCACAGTAAGAATTTTATCCAAACTTGCCACCCAATAGAAAAATGCAATCTTGGACGGCACCTTAGAACCCCAAACAAATCTCAAGATGAGGCAGTAAAGATCTATAAAATGATCAAAATGAGAAGCTACCGTCTTTCGACCATCTTCATAGACATCTATCTGGCCTGGAAGGATAGATCTAACAATCCTAAAGACGAGTAAATAAACGAGTTGATGCATCAATCTACCAATCATTCAGGCGCTTCTTGAAACCCAAGTTTCACGCCATATTCTCCCCTTCATTGACATGGCACTGAGAAATTACACTATTCTTTTTGTCATAAATGGCAAACAACTCGGGATATTCTTCCCTGAGAGGATTATTGCCACACCATCTGTCCTCCGAAAAGTGAACTCTGTTACAAGCACCCACCTTATAAGAAACCCCCTTAATAAAATGTTCAAAAATCTTCATGATCCCCTTCCAGACATTGCAACCATAAGAAGAATAGCTTTCCCGTTCCATATTGGCGCATTCCCATACACTACAATCACAACTTAGCATTTGATTTGTTTTTCAATGGATCCATGTTGGAGCATTCCCATATTTCATACAAGGAACAATGTGGATGTCTATTACCCAAATGGAAGAAAACAAATGACCCATACCCCAAATATCTGCCTACCAAATATGCCCTAAAGATCACCTAGTTGGTCTTATATCAATTGGATATAAAGAATGTCTTTCTGAGTGGGGACTTGTAGGAAGATGTTTATATGGAGCAGTCACCTAGGTATGTTGTCCTTGGTAAGTCTGATATGGTTTGTTTGTTACAGAAAGTTATCGATTGTTTAAAACAAACGTCGTGTGCTTGGCAAAGACTTAGTGCCTCAAGCATCGAGGAGGATAGGATTAAAGTCCATAAGTTCGTTGTACAATATGGCAATCCAACCAGTGAGAGTCTCTTGGGTTCAATGGAAAAAATAAGTATTGCAACAACTATGAGAAAGACAATGGATATAAATATTCATGTCCCTCTCTATGGTGTATGTGCTTACTCCTACATGAGTAGGTTGAGATTTAATTTTTTTAATGAATCCGTAGACCTTAGTTGGGGTGTTGCAGGATACACTCTTGATAGAATCTCTTTTGTACATGGTAGGTTGAGATATAAATCTCTTAATGAGTCTTTAGACCCTTCTTTTGGGTTGGGGTGTAACAAAAGCACCATTGATGGAACTCTCCGATTCTGTGTAGATGTCATGCCCCAAAAATTCGTTATGCAATCATCTCAATCTTTTACGTATCTCAATGCGCAACTTATGGATAAAATACTACGCATAAGGTGAATCAAAACATACAACTTAGGGCTTGTTTGGTACGTGAGAAAAAGAGTTCCGACGGTGAATATTTAGCCAGGCGAATATTATCTTGGCTAAATATTTGCTCATAGCAATATTTAACAATGTTTGGTACATGTACGAGCTAGCTCACTTCAGCTTACTTCATTTTCTTTCAATTTGAGTGGGTCCCACATATCAAAGTAAGACAAAAATAGGTTGGGTCAGTGCGGGAACCACATATTATGTCAAAGAATAAAAAAAATCATTTTTATATATTAAAAAATTAATTTTTATTGAAAATAGTGATTTTTCGGCGAGAAAATAAAATTTTCTCACCAAGGCATAATCGGCGTGAAAATATTTTCACAGGGGGGGGGGGGGGGGGGGGGGGGGTTGGTGATCAAATGTTTTCCCGCCGCGGAGGGCAAATATGTGGGCCCGGCTAAATATTGGCCAAGGGCGGGTGGCTGCCAAACACAGCCGGGCGAATATTTGCGCGGCTAAATATTTTATTTGCCCACCGCGGTGCGTTACCAAACAGGCCCTTAGTGTAGTAGAAATGCATCGGTTAAATTTTTTTTTTGCTTTCATTTTTTTTGAAACACTTGGTAAGTCATGGGATACCTTCCCTTGTAAGTATCACCTTCTCGGAATGGCTTCGAGGATAAGGTCATTAAAGATTTATTTTACAATAATTAAATACAAAATATCCATCACGTATATCAAGAAAAAACTTATCTTCTCAAAATACAAAGTATTACATATCCAAGTTGCCACAATTCACACATATACATGAATACTACTGCATAACTAAATACACAAAAACCTCCATAATAAATGCAAAAGAGAAATCTACATATACAAAAGCTGATATCTCTTATCTTATTCGCTGCATCTGAAACCGAGTACCACTCTCAGGTCTTTACTTTATCTTTACCTACAATGTAATATGTTAAGTGTACAGTGAGCTAATAAGCCATATGATATTCGCTCAAAAGTGCTTATATTAAGTAATTATCTTTTATCGTTGTCACATTCTCCTACGTAAAACTTTGATTTTTATCAACAATTCTACGTAAGAGTTTCTATCATTGCGTAGAACACACTTTTAAACAAAAATCGACTATTTGCATGAATTAAGTGCATTTCTGAAAGTCTAGATTAAAGCTACGTTGATTATCTCATTATGTGCTTTTTTTATCGTAGAGACACCAATTGAACGATTTTGAGGGAATGCGAACCCACAATCAACCCTCCTAGCCTAGGATCAAAGCTTATAGAGTCAGCAAGCTAAACACAAGAAGAAAATAGGCCGAAGGTGAGAAGAACCAAAGGATCGCTGAGCCAAACCAAAAACCAAAAGCCCAAGGCCGATTGAGTGGACCACTTTTGAACCACAAGAGGTACTAAAGAGCCAAACGCAGATTGCTAGTGAGTCATGTTGCTGAGCTAGTGGACCAAAATGGCATCATCAATGATGAACCATGACACTAAACCATGGTGTAGATCAAGAACCTGGGCTGCTCTCAAAATCTAGGCAGATTACCAAAATCGCATGCCAAGGAAGTACAAGCGATTGGATGGTATGTTGCACTTCACCGTAGACAGTGCACCACATAGAACAAGATGTTGGACCACAAAGTGGGTGACATATAGTGTGGACCATGTTGGTTGACTAATATACCAGCCACGACATTTACAAGGTGGTAAACCAATTTATGGGCCATGAGATGGGCCAAGTCTGTTGTTTGACTTTGGACCAAATTGTTAGATATCAAGAAGCAACACACATGATGAGAACAAGTTAAGGAAGTATGACACTTTTGGAAGCAAGTAATATGAATGGATGCGATTTTAGGAGTGAGTTAGACGTTTATGGCAAGATATGCAAGATGGGTTGTATGAGCTAACGAGTTGGCAACATGGCTAGAGCAAAAGAGGACGTGGAGAGACTTTCCTTAAAAAGATGGTTCCCATATTCCATGTGAGAAAATCTCACAAAGTGCAAGATGTAAGGAGATGAATGACAATGATAGAAAGTGAGATACTTTCCAAAAATTTGTGGGATACTTGCCACAAAAAGGAATAGACGTTTGAACGGTCCAGATTAACTCACGTGATGAAAAGATACAAAGGTGTGAAGGGCAAGAGGGTAATAACGTTGAACTTGAAGCATGCAAGTTGCTAACAATAGTTGTTGAAGATAATAAGAGGTGGGGTCCATAATCAAAGGATTTTTTTCACACTGCCCTCACAATAGAGAAGAAGATAACGCTGGAGCTGCCAACGGTTTCTCCAAAAGGGGAAACAATTCTCTTTAAAAAGGAGACTCCATTCACGTTTCTCTCTCTCACCCCCCCCCCCCCCCCCCCACTTTCTAATTTTCTTTCACGCTAACCCCATCTCTCCATTCCAAAAAAGAAATCGACCCCTACCTCTCCTGTCTCTAACCATCGATTCTCTACTCCTCTTCCCCTTCTCTCTCTCAGAAACAAAAGGAAGACAGAAAACAAAAAAAGAAGAAAGAAAAAGAGGAAGAGAAGAAGAGAAGGAGATCGCCCAACACCTCTTCCCCCTATCTCTAGGAACCAACGCTCCTCACCTTCTCCTTTCCATGGAGAACCCTGCAACTCCACGCCACCTTGCTGGCCACTTCAGATCTCCATTGTCACAACGCCTACACTCCTCCCCACGCTCCCACATCGCGTCTCCTACAACAACCAAATCTACAACTCCCTGAAGTGCACTTCGTCAACTTGCTCTAGCACCCAACGACGCAGCCTGCAACTCAGTGCCCACAGCACACCCTTCGCCGCATCTTCAAAGTGCGACTTCATCTCGAGCCAGCCATCGTGAAAGAATCACCTTCCACCTCCAATCCGTGACTCCGTGCTACTCCTCACCAAGGTTCAACCTCCATGCCAACCTGTTCAAGCACATGACAGGTCGTGTGAACCATCCTCCAACCATCATTGCGCATCTTCCAAATGGCTTACAACAACCTGCTCTCCACTGTTTCTTCGACCACCTTTTCCACTGCTTGAACATTGTCGTTACCACACCGCCCTGCACCTCTCCATGATCACCGATCGGATGCCCCTGTAATATATTGATCTTGTAACGATGGAAAAGTTGCAAATCTGCAACCAGCAGCGTTTCCATCTCCTTGGCCGATTAGTTTGACCACCTGCGACGTCTTCATTCACCTGCAACTCCCCTCCTCGATCCCATCGTCTTCTCCTTCCATGAGTTGCAGCCACCCCATGTTCTTCCTACCATGCATCTCTGGCCAATCTTTATTGGCCGATCCTACATCTCTGGTAAGCTCCCCAATGATGACTTTCTCTCTCCTCTTTCATCTCATCACTTCTTTCTCTCTCTAGTTTGAAAACTTATCTTTCTCTCATCTTGTTCTAGGTAGTTTCTTTTTACTTACTTTTATTATGCAATTTTTTTGATGTAAGAACTTGTTTTGAATTAATAAAAAATAGTTTTTAATTTCTCTCTATATCTAAAGTTTTTCTCTCTACTTATTCCATTCACCTCTTGTTTCTCTCTCTACAACTCTCTTTATTAGCTTTCTAGTTTATTATTCTTATTTGCTTGTTTTGATTCTAATTTTGTAGTGATTGTTTTGATTATCAAATGAATGTTGGTTTGGCAAGGTGTATTTTCATCTTCTTATAGGTTGTGGAAATTTCTCTCTAAAAATCATAAATTGTGTTTTAAAAATCAATTTCACCATTCTCATCCCTCCATCAATCTTGTAGCATTCCGAAGTTATTTTATTCTAATAATGCATTGCCCTAACCTCGAGTGCGGATCGACATCCGACACGAAGCCCTGTACAACTCTTATTTTTATAGGAATAAAGCTAGATAAATTACAAATGTGTTGAAATTAGGGTTTTCGATCCAACGACACAAAAAAACCCTAGTTTTACCCTATAAGCACAACCTCAATGTAAAAAATAAATCACGGTTTATCTCATTTAAAACTATAATTCAATAAAATCAATCATGTAATATCAATAAACTTATAAGGGAAATCTCTTTTTTTTAAACACAGTAAATTCTAGTTCACTGAAGTACAATTAGTCTCATTAACATCAATTATATATGACTCTGAATCACTAGCTCGGTCAGACCACAAATACCGATTTATAGTGCACAGTACCAACACTTCTTATCTCACATTTAGCCTATAAATAGAGTCTCAAGAAGTGCATACACAACTGATTGTTTCGTTAAGTATCCTCTCTCCGAATACTCCAACTCCTATTAGGTATAAATACAATAGAAATTACATAAATACAATAGAGCCCATACATTTAGGATTGAAGAACCGAAGGATTACATAAACGTAATACTGCTCATACCTTTAGGGACTCGAATACCCAAGGGATTACGTAAACGTAATAGCGTCCATACCATATACTATAATCATCTATGTCTTTTTAAGTAAATCAAAATACTTTCTTTAATGTATACCGCCCAAGGGATCCTACAAGTAGATCTGGTTTTTCCATTCGATTATTGACCCAAATCTACATCTCTTGTGAACCCCAATATAGAAGTTAACCTCTTTGTTATCTTTATGGTATATCACCAAAGGAATCTTATAAATGACATGTGCATTTTTTTAAAATCTTATTTTTCTTACTTGATTTAAAAAAGAAATATTTCTTTCTTTTAGAAATTGAAGTATAACCAATATATACAATTATTGGGGTATTTTTAATTCTTGTGAGCCCAATATCAACATAAGTCTTTTACGGTCCAACTATTGAGGAACTTATGGTCCATTTAATTAAAATACAAAAAAATAAAACTCTAAAGTATGAGTTATAACCCACCAAAACTACTCCCTATTAATAGGTTACAAACTACCCAAAATCAATCCCCCTCTTATGGGTGTAACAATAAAAAATCATTCTCCTTTTATGGGTGTTACAACCCAAAGATTATTTTCCTTTTATGAGTGTTACAACCCAAAGTTAGTCCCCTTTTTTGTAGATGTTATCATCCAAAAACAATTATTTTTTATAGATGTAACCATCCAAATCAATCATCTTTTTATGGATGTAACCATCTAAAATCAATCATTTTTTATGGATGTAACCATCTAAAATCACTTCCCTTTTTATAGATGTAACAATCGATAATCAACCTTTTTTTATGGATGTAACCATCCAAAAAGCAATCTCATTTTTTATGGACGTAACCATCCAAAAATATTCATCTTTTGTGGATGTAACCATCCAAAATCAGTCATCTTTTTATGAAAGAAAATAAAAGTAAACTTCCAGCATGGGAAGCAATTCAGTAGTTGATTTGGTCTCCCTCCCGTATACCTTTGCTAGTGTAACCTGCACTCGATAAAATAAAATATGTATTTTAGAGATGAATTTCACAAAGAGGGGAATGATGCATTTACAGTTTTATTCTTATAAATACTTTCTCTAATTCTTTTCTTTTTCTAGTATGTTAATTTCATTTTCAAAATGATCACTTTCCTCTCTTGGAGTTCGTTTCAATTCCTTCTCTTTTTATCTCTATTATCAATTTTCCTCTCTTACATTTCTCTTTTTTATTTTTCTCCATAGATTCAACAATACTAAGTGTCAAAGTGGAGAGAGATATGAGCACTCCTCTTTCATTTATAGGCTTTTAGATCACATCCAATGACAAATTAAAAGAAACGACTTTAGTCATATATGAACCAGATCAAAACATGACTTTTGTCTTAACACTTATTTGAACTAGTTATTGATCAGAACATGACTTATGTCTTAGCACTGATCTGAACCAGTTAGAAAAAAAAATCGAATCAAGACAACTGTCCTAGAAAAATTGGATTAAAACATTATGATTTTTGTCATGAAATTAATCCATATCTGAGTTCATATAGTATCACCCAAGGGATTTCGTAAACGTAATAGCTCCCATACCATGTAGAATTAAATTGAGTAATGAACAGAGAATCAATATAGATGTGAAAAATATGAATCATGATAATTAACCAATTTCTCAACCCATTTGACCATCATTCTTATGTTAAAACATAACCCCTAGGATCTTCTGTAGGAAGTCTTAAATATTTCACCCTAGAGCTCTAGGCCCTTCTTAATTATTTTTAACACTAGTGCCTGTAATCGAAGCACACCCTCTAAAACCTCCATTAAGACCATTAGTAGAAGCATGCCCTATAAATCTCCGTTAGGATTTTTAGTTGAAGCACACCATTTAAAACCTCTATTAGGGCCTTCAAACACACCGACTAATTCACCACCTAACAATATGCACCATGATGAAAGAAGATAATCACATGGTAACGAGAATCAAAACATAAAAAGAAGGGAGATCATAATCATTATGTTATATGCATCGCATATTAAAATTAAAAGAAACTAAAATTAAAACTTTGAGAACTAAAGAGTTAGAGAGCTAGAGATATGGGTGATGACGACTAGGGCTTACGGAGCTCTCCTCTTGCTCTAATGATTTTAAGATTTTTGGGAGGTGAAGTCTCGACCTTTTGATTCAAAATTAGTGAAGGGTTGGGATTTCATAGAGATTTAACTAAATTTTTTTTTAAATAGTAAGATAATTTTAGTAATGTGGGGTCCACTCCTCATCACTCCTATGTCCAGTTATAATAAATAAGAGGAGATATTTTTTATTCCTTAATTAATTCAATCATTTAAATCTATTCCAAAAATATAGTAGCAAATTTAGAATTTAAATTCAATTAGGATTCAATTTGTAAATACGTCATTTAATTAGTAGGATTTTATGGGTTTTGATCGAGAGATTCTCTCAATCTCTCATTATTATTATTAACAATCACTTGAAATGTTTCCTATTAAAGTTTAATCTCTTATAAAGTTTCATATTTTTTTCAATTTAAAAATAGTATATTTAATAACCTACTAAAAACTTTATTTTAGATTAATTATGTGCTAAAAATAGGCCTAATGCCCACATGTATCAACTAGGCTTCAAATAAGATCATTTTCAAGCCCAAAATGTCTCTAAACTAGTTTTAAATGCCAACATTAATTATTTTAAACTCAACCAACACGCAATCATGCATTAATGTTCAAATAAAAATTATTAAATTAATAAAAATATAATTAAAATACTGTAAAAAGTTTAAGGTATTATATCTTTTTAAATTATAGTAATTTGTTGAGTTTAAATGTATGATTAATTTTCGTTGTATTATTTCTTTTATCATGATTTGATTAGATTTACCATGATCTATTGTTTGCATGATTTAGATTCTGCGTAATTCTTAATGTTAATGTTCTAAAATGATTTTATTTTAAAAATTATTTTTAGAAATTTTGAGTAAGTTATAAATTTTTTAGAGAACCTTAAAATGTATAATTTTAATATCAGTAGCCCACTTGGTTGATATCCTCTCTCTTGCCTCCAAATACTCTAATATCTCTTTTGTTTTTAAGCCGAGAGCATCTAATGACTCAGCTCATACTATAGCCTCTATGGCTATTTCTTTTTTGAATAAATTATTTTGGACTACTGACCACCCATCCTGGCTTTGTCACGCCATGGAATTGGATCATGATAGTTCCCCTCGTTAATTTTTTGAATATATATATATACACGAGGGTTTAAGTCCCTAAAAGGACAAGTAAAAAGAACTGAATTTCTCTTGGTGAAAGTCCTAAATTTCAATGGATCCATGTGGTAGAAGTAACAACTAGTGACGGTCTATGTGTGTGAACCCCTAAAAATATGATAGATGAAGATACATTCTCTAATTGTGTATTGTGTTGATGCATTGATTTAACAAATGTTTCTCGAGTTTCGATCTGATACTTGTGTATATTATTGTTTGATTCCTATTATATAAAAATTGATTTCATGATTTTATTATTGTAATATCTTGATTTTAGAGAATAAGTGGTGAGATTTGCTGAGCTTATGACGTACCTTATGTGTAAGTTTTCTAAGATCTAGTATTAAGATGGAGACGTAGTCAGGGAGGCGAATTTTATTATAGTTAGATTTTATTATTGTTAATAATTGGTATTGATAATTTAAATTTAGATTTAATTAGGGATAATTGATTTTATTGGATTTGTGTTAGTTTAGTTGATGTTTAACATTAAATTGTCGTTTAAAACTTTCAAAATAAATTGTGGTTGTTGAAAGATTAAATTCTATATGTTCATTGCTTTTGAAAATTCCAGCACAATAGCGCAAGAAAAATCATCTAAAATTGTAGGTGTCCGAATAGTATAAAATTTATTAGGATATGATTTTTTTGTAGTCCAAATCATATATTAAGAAATAGAACCAACTCTACCTGCTTGGACAAAAAGAGATACTAGCCAATGAGGGAAAGAAGATCACAGAACATAATCAACCAAAGTATACACCTTAAAGGTGATAGTATCAGCTAAACTATTACATTCACGATAATAGAAAATAAAAGAAACTTCCAAAAATGAGTTAGCTAAGAAGAGGATATCCACACCAATAACTGTCGAGTTCCATCCCAAAGACGACTTCTTACGAGCCAAGTGTTCTACCAAAAAGAGATTGTCTGAATCAACTATCTGATGAGAATACCCCATTGCAGCCTCCTGCTCCATACCCCATTTCAACGCTTTTGCTTCTGCTTCTTTCGTAGACACGACCCTTTCTTGGCGACCACCTGCCAGAATAAAACAATGAGCTGAGTCTCTAATGATAAAGACAATCCCAACCCTTATGATTATGAATGTCCCACGCCCCATCGGAATTCACTTTTATCAACCTCGGTGGAGGAGGTTTCCATTGAGTCAAGGCTCGAGTAACGGATGACATCTCTAGCTTTTGGGATATGATCTTGACACATAAATCTAGCTTTTCTAAAAATCAAAGATTTATGGACAATTTTAAATATTTTAATTATGATCATTTGAAAAAAAAATTCAATGTGTAGAAATTTCACTATCACACGGTTTTTCTGTTTTGGTTTTTAATTTGCACCATTAAATAACTAGGGTCAATTTATCTCAATACTTGTAGTTTTTACTTTCTATTTTAAATCCCAAGTGATTTAATTCAATTTGGATCAATTTTTATTTTATATAATTTTTATACCGTGAATTGTGTAAATAATCTTCTATCTATAGTTTGATAGAGAAACAAGTTACACTTCACTATTTTAGCTTAAAATTTTACTAAAAATTTGAGTTTATTAGTTTTATTTGTCTAGTTTATGGATTAGTTAAGTTTATTGGTTTTGAGTAAAAATTGAATTATTTGTGTATTTATCGACATCTGAGTCGGCTCTATTTTTTTCTAGAAACTATATTTCATTTTGAAGATAATATTTTATGTGAAAACTTATCTTTATGTATTTCAAATTATTTTTTATATTCTACTATGAGTCTAGCTTCTATAGAACATCTTAAATCGCCTATTTTGGATACTAATTAAGTTCTTTTTTATTTTTAGAAGACAAAAGTATCATTTTATTTTTTGATTTTATAGTTCACTACGTATGATTAGTACAAGTTATTTTATGTACATATAATTAAGTTTTGATTCTATAATTATTTAATATTTCTTACAAAGATTACTACCTAACAAAATTTGTCTCATTAGATTCAGAGTTATGTATTTTGAGATACAAAATTTTGATTATTAAGATATAAATTTGTTTATGCTTAAAACTTAAAAATCTTAACTTGATTCAAGGGACTTCTTTGATTTATGAACCCATTGATCTTGAATCAAGCTAATGTGGTTAAACATATAATTTGAACTTAGAGAATTTATGATCATTGGGCCTACATGTATTTTAATGAATTTGAATAATGGACTTATGATTGGTGAAATGAGATTATTACTTTTTTACTTTCATGTCTCGACCTTAGGTTATGGGTCGACCTATGGATAGTGGGTGAGGTTCTACATCTTGGGATCGGGATGTAGTAAAATTCTCTTATACTTCTCTTTACCTTATTGTAATACCATGAGCTTTCGTTCAGGGTATAACGGTAAATTCACCTAAGAATGAAAACTTTAAACTTTTTCGGACTCCTATTATTATTTTTATTGTTTAATACTATGTATAAGTATGTGTATTTAATTTGGTTTCATTTTGACAACTTTGAAAAAATATATTATTTTTGAAACTCGCTCTTTAGGACTAAACTCTTGCTAAGAATATAGAACTATAACTTGCACGGGACTTTTTCTTTCCCCAACTAACATTTTAGAACTTTTATAAAAAATTATTTTGTGGACCCGAAACACCAAAAATATTCATATTTTACCCTTACCAACTTACCTGTGAAATTTGGAACCTTTCCCGAGACATGAAAACTCTAGTCGAAGATTTTGAGAGATTTTGACAAAATAGTATTTTTCGTAATTTTTAAAACTTTCTTACCATTCATATATTTTTCTAAATTAATAATTAATTATATTTTATTTATTTAATTTGAGTGTGGGACCTGTGAATCACTTTTGGGTCATTCTGAGGTCATCTTGATACTTTTCTAAAGCTTTGAATTTTTTGTTATTTTTTGTATTTAGACTATTGTATGTGATTTATGTGTGTGTGTGTGTGACATGTGTCAATACCTTATTGTATAAACTTTTAAATTATAAAATATAGTTTAATTGAATTAATGAATAATTATTTTTGTTATGATTGTTGGGTGGCCCGTATGGCCTATATAAAGGCCTTTTGGGCTTAATAATATTCTTAAATGAAGCCTAGTTGATTATATGGGCTTTCTAACCTATTAGTAATGTAAAATATAAGTTTTTAAGGGTTGAAAAAGTCATCCCTCTGATAGTTACGAATTTCACTAATATAGAAACCTTAATCCTTCCCTAAACCTATTTATGAAAACCCTAAAACTTTAGAAGTTTTCACAAACCCAAACTCTATTAAAGAATAGAGAAATCTCCATTAAACCTTCATCTGAGAATCAATCGCAATCGAACAAGAATGGAGAATTGACGGAGACTCCGAATGGAAGAACATACTCCGAAGAGAGGACAATCCGACAACTTTTAAATTTAAAGAAACCTTTAATTTTTATTAAAGTTCAAGAAAACTTAAGGTAAGTGTGCTTGATCAATCATATGCTTGTTCTTCTTCAAGTTATTATTTTTCTTTCATTATATAATGGTAAGTCTTCATTATAAATTAATTTGGGCATGATTTAGTGTGTTTTTCTTGAGTTGATTATTGTTTTGTGCCACCATGATGGGTTTGGCCATAACTTATTTGGTACCCATAACAAATAGTCATTTCTTTATAATTTTTGTGGTACTTTTAAGACTTAAATATTTTTTTAATTATTTTTTCTAAAATCCTCTATGAATCTATTTTCTAAAATAGTTGAGTTTTTATTTTTATAATTTATATTTATTTAGTTATTATTTTTCGAATGTGCTGTCATTTTCTTCACAATCCAGAATTTTAGATTCTGTACAGTCTATTTAATTAAAGAGTTTGATCTATATTTTAAACCTGAATATTTTTATAATTAATTTTTATAGCTACTTCTATAAATTTATTTTTTAAATCCGTTGAGTTTGTATTTTTTGAAGTTTTATTTATTAAGTTATAATTTTTCAAATGTATTATATTTTTATATAAAACCCATAATTTTAGATTCTGTACGGTCCAGCTCATTAAAGATTCAATCTATATTTTAAATCAGAATATTTTTATAATTATTTTTCATAGATACCTCTATGAATCTAATTTCCAAATTAGTTAAGTTTGTATTTTTTTCAAATTTATTTATTTAAATATAATTTTTACAATGTGCTAGACTTTTCTGCAAGACATAGAATTCCAGATTCTGTACGGTCCAGTTGATTAAGTATTCACACATATATTTTGAAACTAAATATTTTTTTATTTATTTTTCATAAAAACCTATTTGTGAGATCCGTTGATTTTATATTTTTAGGATATGTATTTATTTAGTTATAATTTTTCTAAGGTACTGACAATTTCAATAAAACTCAGAATTTCAGATTCTGTGTATTCTATTTCTTTAAAAATTTTGACTTTACTTTTAGAAATAAATATTTTTAAATTTATTTTTCATAGAAATCTCAGTGAATATAATCTTTAAATCCATTGAGTTTATATTTTTTTAATTTATATTTATTTAGTTATGATTTTTATAAGAAAATATATTTTTTATGAAAAACCTATTTCTTGAATTTTTGACGATTAATGGCCTTGGAAACCTTTAGTGGTTCGGTCATGACTTATTGACTATTAAACCTAGATGGTTTGACCTATACTTGTATGCATGAGGATCCCATCCATATGTCTTGGATCTCTAATAGGGTTCAGCCAAGTGTTTTGAATCTCTCTTTAGGGTTCGACCTTGTGTCATGGATTCCTCATAGGGTTCGACAATGGTGTGTTGGATTCTCTTGTGATTTTCACTTATATCATTCATCCGTGTTGATTGCGACCTTCGGTGATTGTTACATGTTACTTATGTTTAACTATAATTCGTTCCAATGTTATCACTTTTGATGATCATGTGTTCATTTTATATTATTATTTAAATGTTAAATACATGTGTGCTTATACCATGTAACCCTAGTACCATCTTGTTGTTATACCATGATCATCACGTCATTTCATATAAGGGGTGCATAAGGGAACGGGGCTGAAGTATATTATATACGTTTATATTAGTTTTATCAATTAATCAGGGTTCGGTACCCTAGGGTGAAAAGCCCCAGACATTATTATTTCCTGCAGATGTGTCGATGAGACCGTTCCAAGTGCGGGAAGGAAATGGAGACCCTGTGGTTATAGGTACTAGTTGCATTTGTATTTGTACTCACTTGCATTCACCCCCATATTCATGTCATCCTTATTATACGATTGAGATACATATCGTGATTAAAAAACTTGTATAGTATGAAATCATATCATGCACACTGTTGTATTACTGGGCCTCGGCTCACGGTGCTACACTGATACCATTTTCAGATTTTGAGGAGCTAGGTACGTGGGATGATTTTGAGACGGAAGACTCCAGTGTACTCAAGGAGATTGACGAGGATTTGGGAGTCGATCCCATACTTTAGAAAGATGTATTTGATTATTTTATAATATTATTTATTTATTTTCACGTGCATGTAAGCCTTTAATTGAGAGTATGTTCTTACATCCTTCTCTCCACATTTAGTTGATTAATTGAATTATTTGAATTATGAATTATTTGAATTATTTATTTTCTATATCTAGACTTTTTTTTATTTATTTAGTGGGTTTTCGAATGAACCTTAGTAGTCTAATTGACCTAATTGGACCACTGGAGGACATTCATAAATCACATCTGGGTTCGGGTACAGGTCCACCTACGAATTTTTTGGTCGTATCTGGATATTCGGATTCAGGACGTGACACTTATTATGGAGTATGTAAAGTTCGATTCAGTATGCCCTTTACTATTATGCTAGTAGTTGAAATAATTTTATGAGATGATCGTCAATAGCCTTCAACATCTATAATAACATCAGGGGGTGAATATCAACTTTATGACAACAAGCATTGCTAGTTTAATGCCAAATTTTGGATATCACACCTCAGGACGTTCACCTAGCATCTATTAGTTCATTTTTTTAGGCAACCTATTAGTTTATATTAAACGTCACTTCACCATACTCACCCATTATTAAACACAACTACTTTGGTTTTAAAAAGCTTACCAGTTGTTGAAAAATAACCATATTTAACTACTTAATTACTCTTATGCCATTGATTATATTTTCAATATGGGTTGGGCTCAGGGTACCCCCTTTTTCTGATCTATCCTGGGAGTTGCGTGCTTAGCCCTGGATTCCGAGAATCCAATGGTGGTTGATAGCACTAAGTTGGCATTCACTTCTTGTCAGCAGCTTAACCACCGTTGGATTCATGAAATCTACAGACAAGCACACGAGTCCCTAGAGGGTTCAGAAAAAAGGAAAAAAAAAAGAAAAGAGGGAGGGGGGGGGGGGGGGGGTGCTCGGAACCTGATAATCATTAAATTACTTATCATGCTATTTTATCTATATTTTCAAAAAACCTTAACCACTTAATTTATTCCCATATTTTTTCACCCATATTTATAGTCCCTTATAGTTTCCAGGTGTGCCGCACGTGCGTTGCACGCGAGTTGTTATAGGGCTTCTTCGGACCATAGTATGAGCCGCGTGGCACACTCTTAGAGACCATCGACCGTGTTGATGTTTGGCCCATCGCTAATTGGACCTACATACCAAAATTCAACTTGATTAGTAACTTTTATCTGTTGGATTAATCTTTTCCATGGTTTATTTTTAACCATGGATTTCTAGCATTATTTGGGGTACAAGGATCCAAAGGTTAGAAATCACTAATTGAGATGATTTTTGGTATGTAGGTCTACCTAGGGATGGGCCAAACATCCATACAGTCCGTAGTCTCTAGGGGTGTGTGCCATGTGGCTTCACACGTTCATACCAGACTTGGGCATGAGGGTGACCTGTTGGTTTCCCCCACGGGTCGCTGCTGTTGAGTAAAACTTTGATTGTTAGAGTAAAACTTTGATGACAGTGCTGTCATCGAGGCTGATGACAGTGTGCAATATGAGCCACGTGACACACTCTTAGAGGAATCTGAATGTACGGATGTTTGGCGATCCCTAGGTGGACCTACAAACCAAAAATCAGCCTGATTAGTGATTTATAGACCGTTGGATTGGAGTTATTTTCATGTGATTTTAACCGTGCGAATTTGAGCATTATTGACCATTATTGAGATCCAAAGATTTGCAATCACTAATCAGGCTGATTTTTGGTTTGTAGGTCCACCTAAGGATTGGCCAAACATCGATGTGGTCAGAGTCTTTAAAGTGCCACGTGGCTTATATTGTGCGCTGTCATCAGAGTTTTACTCACTGCTCTCTTGTTAGATTTGAGCATGCGGAGAAACCCGCGGCTATAAAAACGTAGTCACGGAAAGAGAGACGCCGTGTCCATGTGGGGACTGTAGAGGAGACACCTCAGAGCTTTGGTGTCTCCGCCTCCCCTGCATTGAATCTCTCTCTCCCAAAACCTAATTTTCTCCACCACGAAAAAAGATTGTAAGTTTTAAAAGTGTCGTACCCGCAAAAGAACCTCCTTCCCGACGCTTCAAACCCTAATTTCTACAGAATTCCTTTCCCTCCTCGGTTTCTTCCACTGAAAACCCTAGCAAGTTCCAATTTCTTCCCCACCAGAAGCCTTTTTTTTTTTTTTTTTCTTTTTTGCTTCAAATTTGGCGACTTATTTGTTAAAGATCTGCTCAAATGGCGGGAATTTCAAATTTCCCGGCATGTGGACGCGGGAAAACGTCTCTTACCATTGCACAGAGCGACTTAAGGTTTTTGTCCGTTCGCGCCATCAATCGGAGAGGGACGACAAGGATTTCGAGGCCCTTCGAGGTACCAATATGAACTATAGTTGTGTTTCTCCCATTGGATGGTCCTCGGGATTCGCAATATTCGATTCTCAAGGACCGTCATGCGGGTAGTGCCGCAGGGAAGATGTCTTCCTCAGGACAGCAGCAACAACTTTCTAGAAATTTCTTATCATTTTCTATTCGGAACCCTTAATTGACCTAACCGTTCCTGGAATCGGTGATCGTAACTGAATTTTTTCCCGAATTGACCAAAATGTCCCATTAGAATAGTCCTCATAATTATAGTTATTACGAGGAATGTTCGTTTTGTTAATTCGAATTCATATTTTAGGATAATAGTATTATTATTGGAAAACGTTAGCGTCCTCTCGAGGAGTACATCATCCCGAGGGTCTACACTGTTGGATGATCCTCGGGATTTGCACTCACATGAATCCTAAGAATGCACGCCCCATTTTTAGGGTGCCGACACTTTAGATGTGGCGCAGATTCCTCTACGTTCCGAGCACAAGTGCCCTTTGAGGAGTACTGTTATAACATAATTACTAAAATTCCCTTCCAAAATTTTTTTTCTTCTCCTTAGGTAATAGGGTGAAGGTGTAGTTCTGAAATATAGAAATTCTCTCTCTCTTGGAAATTTTTAAAGGACAACTGTTAGAAATCAGAGTTCTAGGGTTTTAGAAGAGAGAGAAGAGATGAGAGAAAGGGAAATGGGGAGAGTCGAACTTGATCGGTTCGGCCTCTCCATTTGTTATTAATATTAAGTACTTATAAAAAAAATATTAGTGACTTAAGTGGTGGGATGCACGTACAGAAAGAAAGGTGCACTCCCACAATAACAGAAACATAACCACAATAATAAATTAAGAACTTTAACAACAACAATAATACCATCATCATCGTCCTAATCATTTACAATGCCTTATCCCAACTATTTGGAATCAATAACATGAATCCCATTTCACCATTCAATTCTATTCAGAGCTATGCTTTGCGGAGTAGAATGTTGGGCAATTAAGAAACAACATGTTCATAGGAGAGATATGCTCAACATTAAGGGTCAGTTTGGATTGCTTTCAAATCTGGCGCAAAAAACATTCACGCGTGCGAATGTTCTACAGGCCCACTGATTTGTCCACACCATTTTAAGCCTTGGTGGGCAAGTTTTATTTTATCATCAGAAAAAATGAAAAGGTGGGCTGTATGCTTGGGTCCACACGCTGACCGCATCATTTGGATGAGAAAATCGAAAGTGATTCAGACATTCATAAATTTTTTGCGTGCAAATCATTATGCACACCATCATTTGAGAAAGGATTATGATGATCATCATCATCATTTGAGTGTACAATTGTTTTCTGTTAGAATTTTTTTTCTTGATTACCAAACTGACTAGGCTGCTAGCTGAGCTCGAAGAAAGGGATATTGTACACATGGAGAGAAGACAACAAGCGTGCTGACTTTCTTTCTTCTTTTTGTACAAATGATTCAGGGGTTTTGTTATATCCTTACAACTTCATTACTGCATTGTCTAAAGTTGTTGAAGATGATGCTAAGGTTTGTTAATACCCTACATTGTAATTTTTGTACATAGCATGAGTGGATCAAAGGGAGATTGAGATGGATAAGTAGAAAGACTGAAAAATGACAGAGAGGGAATCTAGAAGTAGAACAATAGGAGATAAAATAAAGGAAAGTTGATTGAAATGGTTTAGGTACATACAACAAAGACCAATGCTGGAACCAATGATGTGCGCCCTTTGGTGTTGATTGAAGGCTTTAAAAGTATAAAATGTATGCCAAAAAGGGTGTGGATTGAGGCAGCAAGAAGATCCGAAGGCACACATTCTAACGGAAGATATGCCTCCAGGTATAATTGAATAGTGGAATAGGATTCATATTGTTAACTCCATATAGTTAGGATAGGGCAATGTTTATAACAAATAATGATGATGACTTGAGGGTACTTTTGATATTTTTATGTTTGTTCTTTGCAAGAATGTCAACTCTGAACTCAGATTAGTATCTTTGTGTTCCTAGCATCAAGTCCAATCCTCTTTGTTATGCAAGGGAAATCTCTAGTTGCTTGGGAGATATTAAGGGTGTTGCGTGCCTAGAAAATAGTATCTCCTAGAAATCAGCTTTCTATGCAAAACAAAACTGATTTTGTGCTGTTTATTTGAGACAGTTTTGAAAGTTGCTGGAATTCCCAAATTCATTTGTTTGGATGAGATTTTCTTGAGAAGAGTTCATAGTACTAAAAGTTAAATAAAATATAAAGTGCCCTAGATGCCCACATTGAACGAAGAAATGCACACTTGTAGATGAGGACGAGATTGCACCGAGCCTCGTGAGTAATTTGCCTTTCTTTCTTTTTTGAAGGAACAATGTATCTCAATCTTCTATTTTATCTCCAAAACTTGTGGTTTCCAATCTTAGTCTTTCTAAAAGTGTTGTAATCTATAGATCCCAGGCCTTTCTTTTCTGACAGTACACCAAAAAAGAGACTGTTGACGTTCTTTTAAACTAAAGACGATAATTTATATTGAGCATACACACTCTAAAGATTTTGGTTTACGGTTACTTACATATCTTTTGTTATATGAAGCTAAATTGTTTGAAGTATACAATTAATTTTAGAAATTTGACTAGAAAGTTTTCTAAAAACCAAGGAAATAAATTTCGGTGTTGAGGTTTATTTCGACCAACATGGAAAGAATGCATTTTTTGTAGAAATGATGGAAATAATGCATAAATGATTGAAATGTTTTGGAAAAGTTTGTGAAAAGTTAAGAAAATGATAAAACAAGCTTAAAACGCACTCATAAGCTATCAGACTATATATACAACCATATGTAGTGTGGAAATGAATGACTATAGCGGTCCGTAATATGTTGAGGCAAGTATCTGATAGTCAGTCAAGGTATAATTTAATTGGATAACTATTATTTAATTGCTAATTATAAAAAAAAAGTCATAAATCAAGGTGTTAACAAATCCTTGTTCACTTATACTATTGCCTTAATATTATGTATAATTTTAGAAAACCTATTTACTATTAACTTATAACATTTACTTAACTTTTTTAATGTTTAAATAGTTTTTTTGGAAAAAATTTAGGGAAAATTACTTAAGGGCCCGTTACTTTTCAATTACGGCCCTTCACCCACAGATGTTGTTCTATTCGGCTAAAAGGGGGTGCCTTTTTCGACATTGGCCCGGCACCCCCCAAATGCACTATTTTGAGCCCATTTGTTCAATTTTTACCCTCATAGCCTCTGCGATGGTAGGTTTAGCTTTAGTGTACGAACCCATCATTTCAGCCTCTGTGATGGCAGGAGTAGCTTTAGTGTAGCTTCAGTTGCTCCAAACCTTATCAAGCTCTAATGGAGTAAAAAAAAATAGAAAAAAAAAACTTTGTTTTCTGTTCTGGATTCGTTGAGGAGGAAGACGAAGCCATCACCAGATGATCTATGTTGTAATGGAGTTTAAGAAAAAAAACAAAGCAAAAAAGAGAGAAGAAGATCTCTCATTCTCTCTAGCTTCTTCTCCTTCTTTAGTCTCTCTGTCTCCTTCTCTAGCGCTTGGGATCCTTTCCAGTGGCCCCATCGTTGAAGATGAAGACGAAGCGACCACCAAGACAATCTGCTGCAATGGAGGTTAAGGAAAAAAAAACAAAAAAGGGAATAAGATATCTCATTCTTTCTAGTTTCCTCTCCCTCTCCAATCTCTTCCGTCTCCTTCTCCTTCTCCAGCGCTTGGGGTCCTTTCCAGTGGTCCCAGAAATCAGCAATGAGTAAATAAATGGCTATACTAGAAGCCTTTGGCGTCCAATCTACCTTGTTAAATCTATTTTCAAAGATTTTACGATCTGCGGTTTTTGGTACTTTTTATTCCATATTATGAATAAGATAAAAAAAGTACCAATTTACAAATCTAGTAAAAAAAGTACTGATTTTTAAAAAATAAATATCTGACCATATTCATGAGAGATTATTACACTGCAAAGCCATTGGAAGGGACCCCAAGCGTTGGGACAACTCCCTTGAATTCTACTGCGGCCGGAGAGATTCATGATTGAAGAGGACAATGGCCACTTCCATCTCTTGTCACATGAAAGTAGTTTAAAGTGTTCCAGAGCTCATATACATAAAAAATCGAACAAGGTGTTTAACCTAATCTAATCAATGATTGCTACTGCTTTCGAGTAATCAATGGTTGCTTCTGATTTCGGGTTCGGCTTTAGGGTAATCAATTTTATCTTCTGCGTTAGGGTTTCACATTGAATCAAAGATAGCATTGATTCAAATCCTAATGGAAATGGAAATCGAAGCTTTCAAGTTGCTTGTATGGTTGACCTTCCTTTCTTTCATTTTTCTTTTGTGAGTGATTCTTGAATTTCTCTTGGACTGGACTCTTGGTGGGTACCTTCGTCTTCGTCTTCCACGAAAGAACTGAGAAAGAAAGGGAGAAAGAACAGAACAGAGGTGAGAAGAAATTTCTTTAAAAAAAAAGTTCTTTTTTTGGGATTTCTGTCACCGAACCTCAGACTGATGGGATCGTACACTAAAAGCTACTCCTGCGGTGGCAGGGGCTATGAAATATGCTAAAAGGGTAAAGATGGAACAAAAGGGCTTTGAACAGTGTAATTGGGGGTGCCAGGCCAATGTTCCAAAAAGGCACCCCCTTTCAGCTAAATAGAGCAGCAGCTGTGGGTGAAGGGCCGTAATTGCAAATTTACTGCCCCTCAAGTAATTTTCCCAAAACTTTAATCCATCTAACTTGTAGAAATGGCCAAATTATGCAACGTATAATAAATTTATCGTGGATATTTAGGGTAAAAACCAACGATATTGGGGTTTGCCCAAAATTTCAAATTTTCACCCATCCATGTACAAATCCAGTGTAAATGCATCATAGATTCATAGGTTTGATGTATTTACATCTAATCTATCTATTTGTAGCAAGAAACGATAGCAATAAATTTTATATTTACGTACATTTCGAATTTGAAAAAAACTCCATAAAGGGATTCGATTCATCCTCACGATTAATCCGTGAACCAAGAAATCTACAATGGATTGATATTTTTTATAAGAAAGTATCTATATGGAAAGGGGTTCAATGGATGAAAAATGGGATTTGTGGTGGTTTTGAGCCCAAATATGTATTATTTCGGTCGAAATGTTTCTAGACATGTATGGAAATATGTCGTTTGAAGGTAGGAAACACCAGGAATAGAGGGACTATCTATATTTTTGGAAATGTCTGGAAACACTTCGACTGAAATAATGCATATTTACACTGTTAATTGATCGAATTCACGTGAAATATTTCGACATGTATGGAAACATTTCATGAAATTTAACATTTTTTTCCATGTATGTTTTCTTTTCTACCGGTAACCTAGAAAATAGAAATATTTTGCGGAATAATATTTCCATAATTTCTTGATTTTTTATTTTTAATTTTTATAATTGGGTATATTTCACAAAAAAAAAGGGGGAAAAGCTCAAAGAGAACAAAGAAGGCCAAACTTCATCCTTACGATGGAGAAAGTTCCCCAAAGTAAATCGTCCCATTATATACAAAGGAATAAAAAAACCATCCTCTAAAGAGAGGGGAAACAAATGACCAAACAAAAAGAGAGGCTTTAACATACAAGATCATCTTAGGAGTCTTCATGGTTTAAAATTTCGGAATGTTTTGGTTTGTTTCGCCGAGACAAATCGAAACATTACCATACAATAAATATATATATATATATTATTTCATGATTTTGAGAATGTTTCGGAATATTTCGTAATGTTTCAGGAATGTTTCGTTTCATTTCGGAGTTTGTCTCGGTTTTTCACTTGACCGAGACATTCCTCCGCAACGAAATTTTAAACCTTGCGAGTTCTTTCCTCTTTACCTTAAAAAATCCTACGATTTCTTTCCTTCCATATCTCCCACAAAATTGGAAAGGGAAGAAACTACCAAAGGAGCTTACTTTTCTTGGAAAATGAATTAGTCGCCACCCATTGGAACAAACCGCTCACATGCTGTGGTTTAACGTATGGGATATTGAAAAGACTAAAGAATATTTGCCAAATGTCGGATGTGACACTACAGTGAAGGAACAAGTGATTAACCGACTCTGCTTCTGCCTTACACAACACACATCTGTTCGGCATATGCATACCTCTACTAATCAAATGATCAAGAGTAAGAATCTTGTTTTGGATCTCCATCCACACGAAGAACTTCACTCTGGATGGAACGGGGATCTTCCAAACAATATGGGCAGGAAAATCATGTTGGCTCTCCCCGAAGCTATGCTTATACATCGATCGAACTGAAGAGGAACCCATAGTATCCCACTTCCAAATTCTTTTATCCGGATCCTCTGTTGGACATGGATTGGCGCCTACCCGATCAAGAAGAGTGTCTAGATTGTCCATCTCCCAATTAATTTATTTCCTTGCTAAAAACAAATAATTTATATGATGCTAAGGGGGCGTTTGGGAACGAGAAGTAAAATCACTTCTACTTGTAGTAGAAGTTACTAGTTGAATTTTTACCTCCAAAAAAGTCTTAGAAATTAAAAGCGTTGGGAGGCCTTCTAATTTTTGAGAAGTAATTCTCTTAGAAGTTAAAAGCTAAAAAATTTAGCTTCAGTTTTAAGTTAGTTTTTAACTTTTCAAAAGTTAAAATATGAAACACATCCAAACTAACTTTTTAATTTTTTGGCTTATCAAAGTCAATAAGTTACTTATGTTTGTGTTGCCAAGCGCCCCCTAAACTGTTTGAAGTATACAATTAATTTTAGAAAATTGATGAGAAAGTATAGTTAAGTTTTTAACCTAAATGTCATATCTACATTTCACTCGTGTCTTAAAACGTATTCTGACTTGGTACTTTTGAAAAAGGAAGTAGCCTTGTTACATGGGTCTAATGAAGGGCCTTCTATCTTTGGCTAACTTGAGCAACAAAGGTTGTATTACAGAAAGTTTTTGGGTTGTTACTTCATTAATCTTTGTTTTTTTTAGGATGAAACGTTTCACACCTGTCGATTATCTATAACTACCGCAAGGAAGGCATTTCATGAGATTGGCCGATCAAGTATTCGTATGGCTTTAGTAGACGAGAGACTTGCTCGTGGCCGAGATGTGGCTAAGCCCTCTGAAATCTTGGTAACTTGAAGTCATCCATTTTAAACATGCGTTTATTACACATGTTCTTTAGTTCATAGAGTGCAAAAGGTGCATGTGAAGATTGAATTTGATAAGAACAGTGTTGTTAATATTATACTTGAATCTTTTGACTGAGACATTTGATTTAATGGTGTTAGTTTACTCTTATTTTAACTTATTTGTGTTATGTTCTTTTTCAGGCTTATGATCTTGTTCAAGGACCACTTGTAAGTCCTAATTCTCATATTCCTCTTAATCTATCAGCTGTTGATGGGTGCCAATAGAATCCCAATGCTGGATTTTTTTTTTTTTTTGTGATTAAGGACAAGTATTGTATTATTGTGGGGGGAAAACCCTGATATATAAAACTACAAATCACTAAGTTCTGGAACGGCTGCATATCCACTAGCAATTGAGACACATAGCTATACAAAATAGACAACTAGTAGAGGATGGAAAAATGTGGCATTAATTCTTATGGCCACCGAATCCTTGTAATTTTCCAGAATGCAAATGTTCCTCGTTCACGGGATGGAGTGTATATTCCAGCAGAGAGTATTAAAATTAGTCAAATTTCTGGTGAATCTCTTATGCTCTCTCAGTCTGACGAAGATGGAACCAAAACAACTAATGACATGGCTTAGGCAGGTCTCCTGGACAACTTTTCCCGCTTACCAGACATTTGTCACTTGCCTTATCCCTGACTCTTACAGAAAGTATATTAATAAATTAAATAATTATTACCCAATCTTGAATGACTAACTAACTGAAATGACAACAGTACTAATATCTAATAATAGCTTATCAATGAGTACTAATACTATTATAAAGCCAAAACTTGGGTTGGGGCACGCCATTCACTATTAGTTGTTTAAAAAAACATAAGCACCTATTAGTTCATTAAATGCCATTCTTCACCAAAAAACAAAAAAAAAGTTAATTAAGTGCCCCTAACGTACTCACCTAGGCACCTATTAATTAGCTTGTAAAAAAATATAGACACTTTTATTAGCTGCCTGGCGTACTTACCTTGGCACCTATAGCTGCGTGAAGAATAAAATAAAAAACATAGACACTTGTTAGTTCCTAAAATGACTTTCTACTTAATTGGAAAAACAACCCTATTAAACTACTTAAGTACTTCCCATGCCATTATCAATACAACCGCGTCATTATCATTAAATTACTTATCATGCCATTTTATCCTATATTCAAAACAACCCCTTTCAGCCACTTAATTTCTTCCTATGCCATTTCTCTTACCAAAAATGCCCTTTCTCAAGCCATTAATTTACCGATTTGCCCATTGATAAACATTTTATTACTTAGCATGTCATTTTTTCCATATTTCCAAAACAGTTCCTTACGAAAAAATTAATTACTTTCCATGCCATTTCTTCCATATTTCCCAAACAGTTCCGTAAGAACAACTTAATTACCTTCCATGTCATTTCTTCTATGTTTTCAAAATAATCCCTTAATAACTATTTATCTGCTCTACATGGACAACTTCAAAATTTTGATTCTCTAACTGTGCCTTGAGTTGTCACAATTTACAGATTTGCTTCTCCAAATAAATCTTCCAAAACTACCCTTTGGGTTGAAACTCTTATTTTGCCACTTCTTTCAAAGACGCCCCTACAATCACTCACATGCGTTGCACATGAGTCCTCCCCCACTAGTTACTACTTTAAAGCCAAAACTTGGGTTGGGGGCTCGACGTTCACAATTAGTTTCTTATCAAAAAACATAGACATCCATCAGTTCATTAAGTGCTCCTTTCTACCAAATAAAAAATGCCATTTTCACTTTACCTAGGCACCTAGGCCTATAACAAAAGCCAAAAAAACTTAGGCACTCATTAGTTCATTAAATGACATTCTCCACCAAAACACAAAAAAATCTCTAATTGATGCAGGACGAGGGAACCCCGTTTTGCAATTGAAAAATAAGTGTGCGGAATCAACACCACACGATGACTTGATGGAATCACTCTATCGAGTTTTGAAGGAATCACTCTTTTGGAAGGGTGTAGGGGTCTCGATGACTAACGTACTCACCCATTCTCATGCCATTAATAGCTTACCAGCTATTAAAAAAACAGCCATGCATACCGCAATACACGTGCAGCCTGCAACCCACTAGTAACCCATAAAACAACAATACTGATAAACTGACTAGTAACCTATAATGACAACACACTAAAATCCTATTTACTCATAATTCCTAAAACTGCACTACACATAATCCTAAAGTTTGAAAGTATAAGGGGGTATTACGAATTACTTTCAAATTTTAGGGGGTGTTACTAAAATACCCTAAAAACAAAAGAATAGGAAATGACATAATTACAAGTCTAAAACCAATATAATAACCAAATTTATTAAATCAAAAAATGAAATCTTAGTAAGGCGTGCATTTCATGTACCTTGCACCTTGCTTGATGCGAGCGCTTTGAGCATAAGAGCATCTAACGCTATGCTATTTGGCCATGCCAATCTCAAATTTGGCACAAAGGTCAAAAAAGCAGTGCTCCAATGGCGTGTTATCCATCGTCTCAAATTTGGCATATGCTATATCATGTGCCAAAATTTACTTATAAAAAAAAAATAAAAAAATCCTGATGCCAAAATATAGCATTTGACAACCTTTTGGGGTTTTTGAACACGTGGCACACTCTAGAGATCATTGACCATACAGATGTTTGAACCATCCCTAGGTGGACATGCATACCAAAAATTAGCATGATTGGTGATTTCTAATTGTTTTATTTGAGTCTTTTTCATGAGTTCATTTTCAACAGTGGGATTCAGACATTATTTTAGGGCACTCAGATCCAACGCCTATAAACCACCAATCAGGATGATTTTTGGCATGCAAGTCCACCTAGGGATGGTTCAAACATCCGTACGGCCAATGATCTCTAAGAGAATGCCACGTGGCGTTTTTGGCTGCAAGTCCATTTGGTAAATGACATTTTTTTTGAAATGCACCATTGGAGCGTCACATGCTAAATATAGCATTTTTCCACTTTAGCAATCTCAAATATAGCATTGAGATAGGATTGCCACTAGAGATGCTCTAAGGCATGTCCCTTAGTAAGGTTGCCTCGCCCTGGACCACCTGAGACGACATAGGTGCACCTCGCTGCGCCTTATTTACTCTACAATAGATTGAGAAGAATCATTGAATGACTAGATGAATCCACATTTAAGGGCTTCAACCATCATACTATAGGAGTAATCTTAAGAAAAATAAGCAATTCTAAAAAAAAATCTAATAAAAATAAGCACTAAAATCTTAAAGGAATTGTCAACAAAACATAGAACCCCATACTTATTCCAACCCTATTAGATCATGTTGGCTCTATTCCCATATTTAGAAAGACTCTAAAAGCAGCCTTGAGCGGACTCAAGCTGCTTTAACTCAAATAACTAAGATTCCTTGATGCTAAACAATAGTTAAACTAAGGAAATTGAGGGTTTTTGTGCAAATTAGAGAGTGTTTTAAGGTTGGGGGATGCATGGAATCAACACCACACGCAAAAGATGGAAAATCTCTCTAAAAAAGGTTCTTTTCTTCACCATATTATTGAAAAACGCGAATACACACTTTTATAGAGTTCTAACTTGTAATTACACGAAGTAAGACTCCTAAACTTGCTAAAACAAATAATATTCTTACTTGACTCTTTGACCAATTTAAATTCCTTAACATAAAAACACCTAAAAATAAACAAGACATGAACAATAACTCGTGAATGGTGCAATGTTAATAATAACTCTAGATTTGGCTCTCTCTGGTCGCCATCCAATCTTCCTTTTTTCATGTTTGGTGCCCGGCCTCATTCTTTCTGTCACTCAACTAACAAACCCCAAAATCGTAAAATTAGAACTAAATGTTGAAAGCTATAAATGTAGTTGCAGCTGTGGAAGTGTGGCAAGATTTCCCTGCTTAAAACCTATATTCCCCAACACTTCGAAGAGATTTGATTTTCTCACGTTCAACACCTTATGGTAGCTTGACTGCTTGAGCATTATGAAACTTTTGTGATATTAAGATACTCATGGATGTCTTGCTTGTCAGGTGAAGACTAATAACAGAAGCTTAAGCAAGTTATGGTTGTAATTTTATCAACTAAGATCTCAAATGTTAAATTGGCTGGATTTGCTGTTGTTTTGGAGTATGATATTCAGAACCAAGAACCAACTCCAATGCATTGATGCTAATATTGGACAATAGATTCTTCTAAAGTTTAGTACCAATTAGAGAATGTGAAAGTGACTGGTGTTCATGGAGATTGGAGATTATATTTGTTTTATAAAGCTAACTGGACTTACCCAAGAAAAAAAAAAGGAATATTCTTGGTGAGTATTGTTGAAGATACTCCAGCCAGTGTCATGGTTTAGTTTTGGATATGTTGAAGAGCATTATCGTGAACTTTTATGGTCTTTTCTTTGCTTTGAATGTAAGTGGAAACCGTGTATCACTTGATTGAGGTAACTAAGACTTGGCGCAGGTTAGATGGAGTTCTGCTGCTGACAAGTCAATATCCGATCCACCAACTGCTGTCCTTCTGCATGGTATTCTTGGTGGCCGGAAAAACTGGGGTTGGTATTCTTTTTCTTTCTTTCTTTTGTTTGGGTTGGATATTCAAGCAGTTCATCACGTCATATGTAACAAGGACATCAACACGGATACGAGGTGTCTGACATGACAACCTAAAAAACGCGACAGAGAGACACGTTCGTACATATATTTATTAATATATATATATGAATGCTTAAAATTATTAATAAAACAACAAAAAATAGAAAATAAAGCAGAAAATATTTATTAGTTTATTGTTGTATGGAGGATGGAACACACCAACCCGCTTTTAGAAATCAACTTTATATTAAAAATTATTAAAACGAGGAGTGACACGGCCATAAGTGTCCAGATGTATGTCGGGAAGTGTCGACACGCGTGTCCAGGTGTCGAGGTGTCCGATAGGGCAAAACCCTAAAAGTGCAGTGTCCTTGTTACATAGCTTCATATTGTTCATCTACAGCTGTTCCAAACATAAAATGCATGATTACTTTTGTGCATTGGAATAAGTTTCCCTAACTTCCCTTTTTTAATAAGTGCTTTTTCTTTTCAGTAAAACAAAGGTCATAATTATTTTTGTCCATCAGATATTTGCGTCTTTGGTCAATTCCTTGATATTATGCACTTATGATAAACCGTTTAGTGAAAAACTGTTATCAATTGAACTGTAATTGGTCAATCTTATGCACTTTCAAATTGAAGCAGCATGAACTATTAACTTATTAAATAAAAAACAGCATGAACTATTAGACTAGAAGCAAGCTCATTTAGCTTAAAAGATAAATGAAAATGTTGTGTACCTGTTTGCTTCTCCATCCATTATTTCCTGAATAAATAAGATAGATGAATAGATCTGGATTACATCTCGTAAGTTAGTTTCTTGGTTTCCTATGGTGCTCGAGCTTCCAACTCAAGACATGCACAGAATTTGTTGATAGGCTGACCTTAAACATTCTTTATAAGTTAGAACCTGAACTGAAAATTTTCTTTCGGTTGTTTCTTTGTTTGAACAGGGCATTGAAAACGTAAACTGGTTTTAATTGTTTTATGTATTTTTATGTCACAAGAATTTTGTCATTTTTTGGTGGGGGTGGGAGGTTGGGGGTTTGTTCTTTCTGTGTTGCTAGAGGCAAAATTTTATCATTTTAGCTATCATAGTATAATCTTTCTTCAGGCAACTTTATCAGTAGAGGTCCACAGAATTTACACAATTTCTACTGGTATTTATTGGTGGTTCTTGTAATTAATAACTTACCTACTTCTTGGGATAGTTGTCCTCTAGTCCTTAGTAGTATTATTTGTTTATTATTGCAGGGTCCTTTGCTCGAAGATTGGCACAAGAATTCCCCATGTGGCAGGTATTTTATAGTGAAGCTGATGCTTGATTTGGTTTAGTTTTAACTTTATGTTTGTCAAAAGATCTCTTATTTTACAATTTTGATCTTATTTGCAACTTGCAAGAAGATTCTATTTAGGGTGCTACTCGATCTTGGGAACCTCATCCCCCAAAAACCACTGATTGCTGTGATCGCTCCATTAAATCCACCTTTATCACAGCCAATTATATCTTTGATTGTACAGTTAATAAATTGGTTTAATATATATATATATATATATATATTTAAAATGAAACCACCTGTAATATTTTACTGATTCCGTGTCACTTCAGAGTCCATACCTGTTTTTACTTCCACTTTATACAACTAGGATCTTAACGCATTCAAGTTATATTTAACTATTATCTTCTTGCTAATATTGAGGAGACCCTTAACGAGTTTGTGTTATATTGCCACAGTTTCTCTTAGTGGATTTGCGTTGCCATGGTGATTCAGCATCTATTGAAAAGAGGGGCCCTCATACCGTTGCATCAGCAGCTCTCGACGTCTTAAAGCTAGTGCGTAATTTATGACTATTAGTGGTAATCATTATGCATGCACATTCTGCTCCCTGCAATCTGTATTAGTTCAAAAAACATGAAATCATTCTCATGTGTCATATCTTAATGGGAATTGCGATTAGGATTTGTTATTCGGTATATTTAATGCACACATGTTGATTGCACATTAGTACCTGCTCTCATTGCCAATAAAGCATACAATAGAAGTCTCTTCACCTACCTCGCTGAAATTGGAAAGATGTGCCTTTGATGTAGAAATGAGGTCCCCAATATTTATTTTCCTTCCATAAATATGACAATTAGATTATGGATTTGTGAGAGCCACTTATATAATACAGGCACGTTCTGGACTTTCTGTCCAGCGTAGAAGGCTGGATGGGTGGGGTTTGTTACACGTTGCAGCTGAGGTGGCAGGCCCAATGGGCTTCACGTCTTTTGCCACCTCACCTTTCCCCATTTGTCAAGTTTCAGCTGAATAGGCCTCCACCATGTGGGAAAAGAGCCACTCTTTCACCTTTTTTCCTTCCTATTATTTGAGAAATTAAAGCATTACAGGGATGGCATTCATTGGGAAGACAATGCATGGCAGGAAATGGGTATGATGTGGACGAGGGCACTGTTCACGTGTCCTATCCAAAGGGTCATCTGGATTGACCACGCCAGGTCCTCCACTTGGCAAGAAAAGGGGTGTTTATTACTATATTATAAAATGCAATCTGCTAGATGCCGCCAATATTCTAACAGTTCTGATCTTTCAAACACCTGCTGCTAGCGTTATTTTTGGTCAATAATTTCAAGAAATGTGGTTTGAAGCTGACTTTGGGTGCAATTGAGTGAGATATCTCATTTTCACACCTTTTGTCTTATCTCGGTTGAAACTAGGAGGAATCCCGTCCGAACTATTAAGTCTCATAACAGGTTAGCTTACATGTTATGAAGACATACCAAAACTCTAACAGAAAACATTGCTACATAAATCAGTGCCCCACAATTAAGTGTCACCCAGTTGAAAAACTGATACATATCCACAAAAAGTACCATAAGATACTGATATTTTAAACCATCGGTTCTACAAATCTTTATTACAGATAGTGTATTGGTTTGCTCTCTTAATATTTGCTTATAAGTCATAAGGTCCATACACGTTTACCTATAGAGAGGATTTGAAAATTTGCACACAATTTGCACTATTAGCTAGGTCTACTTTGAGCGTCTCTAATTTTTTTGTTGAGTTTTGTACTGTCTACACATATCACAATCTTATCTATTCATCATTTTAGTTTTTATGGTGGTATAATCTATATGACGGCTCTATTTTTTGCATGGAATAGGTTGCACAGCTCAGAGTAACACCTCGAGTTTTAGTTGGTCACAGCTTTGGAGGGAAAGGTACAGTTGGTTCTGCTACTCCAGCATGTCAATATCTTATTTCAGAAAGCTCTTATGCATATTGCTTGAATTACTTGCTAATTTCTTTGAGATCAGATTAAGGGATTACATAAGAAACTTCTCACTATTAATCTATGCAGTTGCCTTGAGCATGGTGGAACAAGCTGCAAAACCTCTTGCAAGGCCAGTCAGAGTAAGATTAGTCTTTTAGATATGTTGGATGTTCATTTTAAACAGATAATTGCAGTGGTCTCAAGGTTTAGAAGGCATTGAATGTTATTATTGTAATTTTTTAATTTTCTGTTAATATATTTTCTGAAGGTTTGGGTTCTGGATGCTACACCTGGACAAGTTCGTCCTGGTGGAGATGGAGAGGATCATCCTGCTGAACTAATCGCTTTCCTTAGTACGATGCCAAAGCAGGTCCCTTTTCTGGTTCTGGCATATGTACTACTTTCGTTGACAGGGTGTTCCTTTTCAGATTATAAATATGTTAGATTTATTTCTTCTTTGCATTCAGATTGGACCTTGAAAAGGTCAATTTACCAAATAGTGTGTTCAATTAATCAAGAGTTAGTACCGATAAAAAAAAAAATTTAATCAAGAGTTAGTAATTTGATGTCCTGTTCTGCTGATTATGTTTAAATTCTGTGGTCCTGAAGGATTCTTACATCAGATTCAAAACAAGGAAAATGTAGTTGTTTTGAGCAGGATGTTTGGAGATGCTGATTGCTAAACAAGGTTTTAAAATGTATTGCAATATTGAAGCCAATGACTTGGCCGATTCCTTTGCTAAAGGGGGTGTACATATAGAATCGATGTATGGGGAATGACTTTCCCTCTTTTTAATTTCCTCTTTCTTATAATCAATATGCATGCTGCTAAAAAAAATGTAATATTTTCATAAGAATTTGTTGTTGAGTTTTATAGTTGGAATAATATCTGAAGTTATATGGTCTTTAATCTTTCTGGAAATTTGCCCATGAGAGAAAAAATTTCAGGAAATTCTCTTTGCAAGAATTTCCCATGAAAAGAGATATGTTACTGTGGTGGTATTATCTACTTGACATTGTGGCTTCAGTGTGATGACCTACAATAATCAATATTCGAACTTAGCAAGCACCAAATAAAAATACAATACAGATGTAATTCATGTTTGGACCATCAGCTTCCCCTTATGCCATATCATATCAATGACTGAAACACATTTGTGATTGAACTTTGGCAGGGCAGGCTTATATTGGGCACCCATTCTATTAAGGATAAAGTTGCGAGTATCAAGTGTTATATTGAAAATCTAACTCTATTACCTTGCAATGCCCTTTATTTTGTCTACATCATCACTTTAGCTTTTAAATTTCTGATTTTCTGATTTTCTCATGATCTGCTGATTTTAATTTTTAATATATTATTATTGTTTTATAAAGTTTGTGATAAGTATTTATATCTTACTTTTGGGGGCAGGTTTCTTCAAAGAGAGAAGTTGTGAAAGCTCTCATTCAAAATGGCTTTTCTAAAGATGTGGCACAGGTAAACGTTTAGTTAAAGTACCAATTACTCATGTAGACTACTTATCTCTGAGCAAGTAATATTGATACTAAAATACATGAATGGGAATAGGCTATTAAGCAAACCTCTCTTATCAAAAAAAAAAATTAAGCACACCTCTCTCTCTAGTTATCTTAAGCTGCCCTTGCACATTGTTCTCTCTAAGTAAACTTAGATATAGTCATAGGTGGGTACTCTCTGTCATTCTGTAAGATTAATGCTACTATGCCACATTTTTGTATTTTCATATAGTGTGACTGAAATTTTATATGGTTGTCCCTTGGTGCTCATGTTCTGTTACAGTATTTTTGCTCAAATTCTATGCAATTATTTATTATGCGGGTCATTATATATCTCATATTTATCAGTCTTATTTTCTCAAACTTAAGATTTTCCTAGGCAGCTAGAAAACATAGTTACTCAGAGAAATGCACATATCTTTTCTTGTGTTTTTTGAAGGAAAAGTACATTGGATTTGAGGTCCATCATCCTCAATGGATCCTAGTCACCAACTCCTTAATCGGATGATCCAGTCAGCCTGCTGATGCAGTATGGAAAACCGCTCTACGATTTGAGAAAGGACCTTCGGCTTCGCACCAAAATAGCTTAGATTCACACCAAGATAGAGTGATTTCGCACCACGAAGAGAATTCCCCAAAGAGAGAATCAATATCGAATTTCATTAATCCAGTCATAATTTCGTTTTTACACATGTTCTATATTTATAAGCAATGAAAACTACTCCTCATGGTTCAAAGTACACGGTATCGTTCATTGGCGATACCGAAACGTATCAGAAGTATCGTTCAATTTCGGACGGAACTTCAAGAAACCAAAATGAAATATTAGTGCAAATTTACACATAAGATGAAGTATCGTTCGGTTTCGGACGAAACCAACCGAAACGTATGTTGTTTCGTCCTATAGCAAAACCGAAATGAAACGAACGAAACGTGTCGGTTTCGGTCAAAACTTTGAACCATGCTACTCCTATTGGACTTCAAAACACTCAAACTCTATCCTAGTCCTATAACAACTAAAACAACCAATTTCTAAACAAATAAAACTCTAAAACAAACAAATAGTCCTAAAGTAATTCAAACTCTTATACTATCTTTTAGCATGTTTTAAACTTATCTCAAAATAGTAAAAACAAAATTTACTATAAATAGTAAAAATGGGAATTTACTAAAAATAGTAAAAACGAAGTTTACTATAAATAATAAAGCACGAATTTGCTATAAATAGTAAAAATAGGAATTTACTAAACATAGTAAAAATGAGAATTTACTATAAATAGTACAAACCAAAACTGACGGAAGATCGTCTGACAAAAATCGAACGATTGGAAGTGGAGCGTAAAAAACCATAACTGAGCACAACTGAACTGAACTTATCAAACCAAGCTCGAGGTGACTGCTTCAAACTATAAATAGCTTTCCGTAGGCGACAAACCAGCTGAGTATGACCAGAAGGAACATACCCAGACGGTTGCTCTATATAACCTCTTCCTGCAAGTCCCCATGCAGTAAGACATTCTTTATATCCAGCCGATATAAAGGCCAATCACAATATATTGCCATAGATAGAAGAATCCGAACATAATTCAACCGAGCCACCGGGTAGAAAGTCTCAAAATAATTCACACCAAACATCTGAGTATACCCTTTGGTGACCAAGCGCGCCTTTAAGCGTTCAACAGATCCATTGGGAAAATACTTGATGGTGTACACCCATCGGCATCCAACAGTCTGCTTCCCTGGAGGAAGTGGAGTAAGATTCCAAGTACGATTGTGATGAAGAGCAACCATCTCCTCATCCATAGCCAATTTCCAACCATGAGAAGATTGAGCTTGCGTAAGAGAAGTAAGAACAGAAACAATTGACAATGAGAGAAAAACTCCGAAAGGTAGGAGACACACGATGAAGTGAAACAAAGTCAGCAATGGATGTTTAGTGCACGTGCGAGTACTTTTCCTTAAGGTGATCGATAAGTCGGCAGCAGAATTCGGGGCAGGAGTAGAAGTAAAAACCTCAAGCGAAGACAATGATGGATCAGGGGCTTGAGTTGCAGGAGGTAAACCCTATTCATAAGGCACAAGTGCATACGATTTGGTACGCTTATAAACATTGATCGGAGCATCCGTGGAAGCATATGGGGAAATAACTGGTATAATAGAAGTAGGGACCGCAGTAGGTAATGAACTGATTAACATTAAGTATACCAAATACACAAGGAGGCATATTAAACGGATTAACATTAAGTATAACAAGGAGAAAGGAGAACGACCATCTAGAACTGATGACGGCATACGGTTAATAAGGTGGCAGGCAGTGAGGACAACATCACCCCAATAAGGCTTCGAGACATGTATATGAAACATAAGGGTTCAGGCAACATCCAACAGATGACGGTGTTTACGCTCCACAACACCATTTTGTTGGGAGGTATGAGCACAAGAAGTCTGATGGATCATGCCTCGATCAGAACAAAACGTCTGGATAGAGGCTTGCATGTATTCAAAAGCATTATCAGAACGAATTATTTTAATAGGCTTTTACCAAACTGAACATATATCTTTTAATAAAACGTGGTAAAAACACGGGGCCATGTCATTCTAGAATAATCATCCACAAACACAACAAAAAGAATGAAAACTAGATAAACTTTTTATTCTTAAAGGACCCCAAATATCCGTGTAGATTACATCAAAAGGACTAAACTTACGACTCTCAATACGACGCGGAAAATAACTACGGTGATGCTTACCTAACCGACAAGCTTCACATTCTAAAACAGACACTAGACTCAACTTAGGTATGACACGACGTAAATTAGACAGTGAAAGATGGCCCAAACGAAAATGTCACTGAAAGGACGACACAGTTACACTCATCACAGATGCAGGTGCACCAAGATCCAAGTAATATAAACCGTCCTTCTCGTGCCCCAAACCAATCACCTTCTTCGTCTTAAGATTTTGAAAAACACAAGTAGGAGAAAATGTTACTGAGCACTGTAATGATATAGTGAGTTGACTAACAGATAACAAATTAAATGGAAAGTCAGAAACAAGCAAAGTGGGTGACAAAGAAACAATTGGAGTAGGGTGAATATCACATTTTCCCACAATTTTACGAATGGACCCATCAGCTAAAACAATATGAGGTCTAATGGACTGAAAATTAGAAAAGATGGAGGGTATACCAGACATGAGCACTCACCCCTGAATCGATGACACAGGAGGAAGGAGACTTGGCGGCCAAACATGCCGAATTACTTGTATTTGCCATAGCGGTGGTAAGCCGTGAAGAACTGACGGTCAACGAATTCAACTTTTGAAGGAGCTGGCTAAGCTGAGCAGTATACTCAGAAAACTACCAGTGGGAGCCTGAGAGGGTGGGTCTGTAAGTGGATGAGAAGACTCATCAGACGCTTGATTGGCCCAAGCGGGCTTCCCCTACTTATCCCAACAATACTGCTCTGTATGTCTAGAGTAGCCACAATACGTACACTTCATCTTACCACCCCGACCACCATGAGAACTAGAACCATGACCACCACGAGTATCACGGCCTCTAAAACCACTACATCCATTACCACCACGACTTCCACGACCACGGGAAGACGGAGAAACACTACTTGAAACCAATGCAGAAGATTCCTTGGGAGAAGTCACATTCCCAAGGGAGGTACGCTGAAGACGAGAAAAGGTATTGGCTGCAGTTGGAAGAGATTCACTGGCCAAAATTTGTCCCTTAATCGAATTGTACTCAGGATTCAAATTGGACAAGAACAAGACAACCTGAAATTCTTCCCGCTATCATTTCTGCTGCTCCGGATCAGTGATCAAGGACTAATACTATTGGAGTTCCTCCCACATACCTTGGAGTGAACTATAATACTTACCGAGAGATTTATTTCCCATCTTCATAGTAAACATAGACTCTAACAAGTCATAAATGCGGGAGACATTTCGCTCTTGAGAGTACATCTCTCGAACTGCAGCCCAAATCTGCTTGGAAGTATCAAGATAGATAACATTAGAAGAAACTGACAGCTCCATGCTGTTCCACATCCACGTCATAACCAAGTTCTTCTCATTTTGCCAATTTTCATACTTATCATCTATTGGTGGTGGATCTTTGGTGAGAAACTTCGATTTTTTTTGGCACACAAAAACTTTGATAGAGTAGGACCATTGAAGGTAGGTGGTGCCATTCAACTTCATAGATGTAATCTGAGCACCAATACCATCCCACGCAGGAGATTTGCCATCAGCACAAACACTCGAAGCACTCGAACTGGCCATCCGAAGGGCGTAAAAATAAAAAATCAACTTTCACACAGGATGTCAGAAAAATCCCAAACGAGAAGCAAACAATCCCTAAAATCAATCTAGGGAGGGCGGCAAGGGTAGATAGACACACCTGTTTGTGGTTTTTGAAAAATCAAAAACCCAACAAAGCTTCGAGAGAGAGATGGTGGAAAAAGATCATCTTCTACTCGGAGCATCAGAAAATCCCCAAACCAACTTCAAACAACTCTTAAAAACAAGTTAGGAGGGGCGACAAGGATAGGATAACACTTCACCTTCAAATTTTGGAGAAACCCAAAAAAATCTCTCCCGACTAGCAAAAACTGAAAAGTACATCTTAGGGTTTAAAACCATATACAGAAGCTTCGCGACCTTTAGAAACACCAACACCAAACAAACCCTAGATAACACATTTAGGTGTTATATACTAGTCACTTAAGTGGTGTGGGTCCACTTACATTAATAGAACATATGGGCCCAATACTCTACATAAAGCCCAACTATGTAATATAAACATAAAAGAAATAAACTAAGAACTCTAACAGAAGAGATATTTAGAGTACTTGCTCTTCAGTTTCTTCTTCTGCATCTTTGTCATCAACGGCTTTAACGAATGTGGGATTTGAGGGTTTTCAAAGAGAAACCCTAATTTCACCATTTCTTCTTGAATCTGGTATTGGATTTCCATCGCGTCTTCGTCACCTTTCATCTTCTCGATCCCTATGGTCGTTCCAAGCTATTGGTATTTGGCCTCCAATGCAAAGGATTCCTGAAGTTTTTCTTCTAACTCAACTACACGAGCTTCTTCGTCAGGCTCGTTCTCCTCTAGGGTTTCGAGAGGCTTCTCTTGCTTTGAAACCTCTTTAGGGGGGGGTTCTGTAGTATGCTTGTACTCAAAACCTTGCAATAACTCGCCATAAAGAGGTGGGAAAGCTGGCACTGGTGGCAGCGATGACCCAAGATGGTGGCGGCAACAAATTGGAACCCCAGTGGAGATTTTCTTATTATGGGCATCGATCTGTTCCTCCAGTTTTCTCTTAATACGATTTATCTGGTTGTTACTGGCATCCTATTGGCTCTCCAGATGATTTATCTGGTCGTTTAGTTTAACTAACGCAGTCGCCAACGATCGCGAACCAATCTGAGACATCTTTCCAAAACACGATCAAGAATTTCGAAGTTGCTTTGATACCAAATTTGACGCAGGACGGGAGAACCGCTCTGCGATTTGAGAAAGCACTTTCGGCTTCGTACTGAAATAGTTTGGATTCGCACCAAGATAGAGTGATTTCGCACCACGAAGAGAATTCCTCAAAGAGAGAATCAATATCAAATTTCATTAATCAAGTCATAATTTCTTTTTTACACATGCCCTATATTTATAAGCAATGAAAACTGCTCCTACTTGACTTCAAGAGCACTCTCAAATTCTATCATAATCCTATTACAACTCAAAGAACCAATTTTTAAACAAATAAAACTACAAAACAAACCTAAAAACAAACAAATAATCCTAAATTAATTCAAACTCTCATACTATCTTTTAGCACCTCTCTAAAAATAGTAAAACGAAATTTACTATAAATAGTGTAAAGGGAATTTACTAAAATAGTAGAAATGAAATTACTATAAATAGTAAAAGTGGAATTTACTATAAATTTTAAAAACGACAACTTACTATAAATAGTGAAAACAAAACCTGTCATCTCTTGCATATGGCATAACCCAAGAATGTCACTGATTGTACAGTTAACAATCTGATGTATGGACTTATTTGTAAGACAGAAGAACTTTTATTTTGTATTAATGACATTTGTATGGTTCATGTATGGGACACAATGGAATATTCATTAAGAGCTCGGGTTTCTCGAACTTCAGCTAGAGGCCAGGCTCGGATTGAATTTTCAGCTGGTGGAAGGGGACCTCTGGATTCCCAACTACATAGTTCCTGCACCAGACAAATAAACAAAACTGTGGTGTGAGTGGGTTTTTTTGGTTTTTTTTTATCGATAAAAAAGAAATGTTATGAGGAGGTATTTATATACTTTTTAATCAAATTCTGAATTGGCTCCAAACATAAGAACCCAAATTTATGATGCTTATAGTAGCATTCAGGGTGAACCTTCCTTGTTTTCTTGAGTTTTTATTCAAACCTGGATTTCCAAAAGAGGCCCATAAATCTCCTACTTTGGAGCGTCAAACTAGAAAGCTACTCTTCATGGATTGTTTGAGATAACTAAGCCTACATGTTTTTTTAATCTCGGAACTCCTTGAAGTCTTCTTGCAACAACTTCTATAATTCCTCAGAATATTTATTTTTCCTGCTTTGAAAACTAGATGACACCCAGTTGTTGAAACCTGACCAGTGTTGCATTAATATCTCTTTCGCTTATCAAAAAACAAAAAATCTCTATATCTTTCCTTTTATTTTTCTCTCAAAAGCTTATGAAATCTGGTCCTCAAATGAGTTCAGTTGATTGGCTCAATTTGCTACTACTAGGAGGAGTGTGGGTGTAGTGGAATTTTATTTGAACATGAAATAGAAGTGCATACCGCACTTGACAAAAAATGACACGTGGGTGCTTTCAGTGTTACTCATGCGGATTGTTTCACATTATCTTTTAGTTCCTGTTCGGTTTATTCTGATCTTACAGTAATTTTCTCATCAACTTGTCATGGGATGGTTGCATATTTGACAAATTTCCATTATTAGTTTAGCGAAACTACCAGCTATTGTCATGCAAAGAATTCGCAGTCGAAGCCCATTTCATTGTAGCTCTCCCAACAACACTAATTAACTGTACAAATGTATATTACCATGTGAAATATATAATGGTAGCTTTGGCCCTTTTCACATGGGAACTGCCTTCATGGTGTGTTAATTTTGCATCAATTAAGGTTTCAAAGATAACTACTTCTCTTGCACCGCATTTCACAATCAGTAGTGGCTTTTTCTACATGGAAAAAGGAAGTAACTTTATGAATTGTCATCCACTTATTGAGTTGTTTCTTGTGGATGGACGGGTGGGTAAGAGTGTTGTTGGGTGGGTGTGTGGGTGCACAGAAGCGTGGTGGATAGAGGCACTATTGTTTTCTGGTGGACCTCTATGTCTGTTGATGTTTTATGGATATGTGAACTTTTTGGGTGGGGGAGCACCCGTCCATCTCATTCAATTAAATATAAGAACATAGAGACAACACTTGGTGAGTGAACTTTTGACTTGGTCAAGTTGACTCGCGGCACTGATTGGCTTTCCAGCCTCAGTGTAAAAGCAAGTTTCATACTTAACATGGAGTATATATATTTTCACTGTAGCCTCTTCTGCTTATTATATCAAAATTCTTGTGATAAAAAAAGTGCATGGATTGTTTCTTCTATTTGGTTCATTTCTGTGGAGCCACTAAATCTTATGGTCTGTTCCCCATTTCTGGTCTTGTTTTTTTCTCAGTGGGTGGTAACAAATCTCCGCCAGACCAGCCTTCCTAGTTCATCATCATCAAGCTTCTCATGGATTTTTGACCTCAAGGGCATTGCTGATATGTACAAATCCTACGAAGAAACAAACTTATGGTATTCCCATTCAGCGAGCTATGTCTTACTTTTTATTCCTTATTTGGCATAATCTACATCATATCTATATTATTTTGCAAGCCTCTTATTTTTTTATTTTATATTTTTGGGACTCATCTTGCACAAAATCTTGAAAGTAAAGTTGACTAGTATTCGAATCTATGCAGGAAAATTGTGGAGGATGTGCCTCAAGGTGTCCATGTCAATTTCCTGAAAGCCGAACGGAGCTTGCACAGATGGGCCCTTGAAGATCTTCAGAGGATTCATGCTGCTGAGGAGCACGCTGCTGCAGAGGGAGGTGGGGTTCAAATGCACGTGCTTGAAGATGCTGGACATTGGGTATGTGACCATCTAATTATATGATAATGTACTAAGTATCGCTCTGTCCCAGTCAGCTGACGGAGCGAGATGTCTCGACCAATATGGAACGAGACAAGAAGAAAAAGATGTTACTTTATAAGAAA